>OX388200.1:0-698084 GCA_947578815.1 Epinotia ramella
CTAACCTAACCTAACCTAACCTAACCTAACCTAACCTAACCTAACCTAACCTAACCTAACCTAACCTAACCTAACCTAACCTAACCTAACCTAACCTAACCTAACCTAACCTAACCTAACCTAACCTAACCTAACCTAACCTAACCTAACCTAACCTAACCTAACCTAACCTAACCTAACCTAACCTAACCTAACCTAACCTAACCTAACCTAACCTAACCTAACCTAACCTAACCTAACCTAACCTAACCTAACCTAACCTAACCTAACCTAACCTAACCTAACCTAACCTAACCTAACCTAACCTAACCTAACCTAACCTAACCTAACCTAACCTAACCTAACCTAACCTAACCTAACCTAACCTAACCTAACCTAACCTAACCTAACCTAACCTAACCTAACCTAACCTAACCTAACCTAACCTAACCTAACCTAACCTAACCTAACCTAACCTAACCTAACCTAACCTAACCTAACCTAACCTAACCTAACCTAACCTAACCTAACCTAACCTAACCTAACCTAACCTAACCTAACCTAACCTAACCTAACCTAACCTAACCTAACCTAACCTAACCTAACCTAACCTAACCTAACCTAACCTAACCTAACCTAACCTAACCTAACCTAACCTAACCTAACCTAACCTAACCTAACCTAACCTAACCTAACCTAACCTAACCTAACCTAACCTAACCTAACCTAACCTAACCTAACCTAACCTAACCTAACCTAACCTAACCTAACCTAACCTAACCTAACCTAACCTAACCTAACCTAACCTAACCTAACCTAACCTAACCTAACCTAACCTAACCTAACCTAACCTAACCTAACCTAACCTAACCTAACCTAACCTAACCTAACCTAACCTAACCTAACCTAACCTAACCTAACCTAACCTAACCTAACCTAACCTAACCTAACCTAACCTAACCTAACCTAACCTAACCTAACCTAACCTAACCTAACCTAACCTAACCTAACCTAACCTAACCTAACCTAACCTAACCTAACCTAACCTAACCTAACCTAACCTAACCTAACCTAACCTAACCTAACCTAACCTAACCTAACCTAACCTAACCTAACCTAACCTAACCTAACCTAACCTAACCTAACCTAACCTAACCTAACCTAACCTAACCTAACCTAACCTAACCTAACCTAACCTAACCTAACCTAACCTAACCTAACCTAACCTAACCTAACCTAACCTAACCTAACCTAACCTAACCTAACCTAACCTAACCTAACCTAACCTAACCTAACCTAACCTAACCTAACCTAACCTAACCTAACCTAACCTAACCTAACCTAACCTAACCTAACCTAACCTAACCTAACCTAACCTAACCTAACCTAACCTAACCTAACCTAACCTAACCTAACCTAACCTAACCTAACCTAACCTAACCTAACCTAACCTAACCTAACCTAACCTAACCTAACCTAACCTAACCTAACCTAACCTAACCTAACCTAACCTAACCTAACCTAACCTAACCTAACCTAACCTAACCTAACCTAACCTAACCTAACCTAACCTAACCTAACCTAACCTAACCTAACCTAACCTAACCTAACCTAACCTAACCTAACCTAACCTAACCTAACCTAACCTAACCTAACCTAACCTAACCTAACCTAACCTAACCTAACCTAACCTAACCTAACCTAACCTAACCTAACCTAACCTAACCTAACCTAACCTAACCTAACCTAACCTAACCTAACCTAACCTAACCTAACCTAACCTAACCTAACCTAACCTAACCTAACCTAACCTAACCTAACCTAACCTAACCTAACCTAACCTAACCTAACCTAACCTAACCTAACCTAACCTAACCTAACCTAACCTAACCTAACCTAACCTAACCTAACCTAACCTAACCTAACCTAACCTAACCTAACCTAACCCTTCGTTATTGAACACGTCTGTTTGGAGCAATTCAATCAGGACGTGGTCGATAAGTACGGCCTAGAAGGTCCTCAAATTTACACCGATGGGAGTAAAATTGAGGGCAAAACGGGAGCGGCACTCACATGGTGGGAAGGTGGGGGAGAAATCCGCCACTCAACCTTCAAACTTGCACCCTACAACACGGTGTTTCAAACCGAAATGTACGCGCTCCTCAGGGCAGTACAGATCGCGATGAAACACAAGGTGCAAAGCGTCAACATTCTCAGTGACTCCAAATCGTCGCTAGAACTCCTCAAATCACCGGACACGACACACCCCCTGGTCCAAAAGATCAAAGACCAGGTAACCGAAGCGCGGAGAAACGGGACGGACCTTAAATTCTTTTGGCTGCGAGCTCACATAGGTACGCCAGGAAATGAGAGGGCAGATGAACTGGCAAAGCAAGCAGCTTTAAAGAAAAAGACCGCGCCCGCGTACGACAGGGTGCCGATATCATACGTCAAAAGGTCGATAAGAGAACAAACGGTCGAAAAGTGGCAGGCTCGCTACGACGCCTCCGAAACTGGAGCAGTAACCAAGAAGTTTTTTCCACGAGTGAGGGACGCGAACAGCGTAATAAAGAAACTGAAACTCTCAAACTTCTTGGTTCAAGCATTCACCGGACACGGAGGATTCGCAGCCTACCTACACCGCTTCAAAATCAAAGACGCACCCTCGTGCGTCTGCGACCCGGCCATTGACGAGGACATCTGGCACGTTGTGTGCGACTGCCCGCGCTTCGGCAGAGAAAGACTCGAGCTGGAGCAAAAGACCGGAGTCAAGGTCACTCCGGATAGCTCGAGTTGGAGAGAACTGCTGGGATCGGAAGAAAATCGCGAGAACACAATAAAGTTTGTAGAAAAAGTAGTCCGCGTAGCATGCCTAAGGAACAAATAGCCCGGCAGCCAGAACAAACACTGTTCAGGCGACCGGACTATTTGGAGAAGGAGTTACGTGACTTCAAAAGCCAACACAAACGCCGCATCAACTTCCTCCCCCCTCCCCCCCCCGGAACTTAAAGAAAATATAAGAAAATACGAGATATAAACTTCACATCACTCCCCCACACTACTAACCCCTCCCCTCACCCCTATCTATTAGCTTCACATTTTTATATATATAAACCCCCCCTATTCTTCTGAATGAAAATGTAGACCAGTGCCTCCCCTACAAACACAACCCAGCACACTGAGATAATTAATGCACACGAACAATCAAAAGTAATTTCACCCCTCCCCCTAACCCCCCTCTCTCAACTAGTCCTTTTCTGAAATAAAGTCACTATAGGAAAAGGTACCCGCCATTATTTGTTTTATTTGTTTTATTGTAATTCTCTTCTCTGCATGCAACATTTATAAAATCTGTAAGTTAAAAATGTAAACATAGCTTAAAAATTTCTGATGCACGCATCTCCCGACCCGACGGGCGTCGGTCGGACGGAAGGAGCGCTTGGCGGCAAGCGGAGCGGCCCACCGGTCGGCAACCTGCCACACGCGGATCACCCCAGCGGAAGCCTAAACGGAGGAATGATTTTCTTCTCCGGCCTTTCAGCACTGGCTGGGGTAAGGATCTACTGGGGCCCGCAGTGGTGGAGAGCCGGTCGAGGGGTCGACCCAAATGCGTGCCGTAGCGCCTGTCCGCCCGACAGACCTCCGTCACTCCCCCCCCCCCCTTATTTTTAGCAGTATGTAACTACCGATGGAAGGGAAACGAAAAGAGGGCAGCGCGAGGAGACACGCGAAAAAAGTGTCCAAGGCAAAAAAGAGCAGGCCTTGCAGGGAAGCCCCCCCGTAAAGATGGTATCAACAGCCACACCAGCGGTCCAAAAAGAACTCCGACCCTCCCTTCCACCGGCGGGCAAAAGAAAGGCAGCCCATAGTGACAAGTAATGCATGCATCAGAAATCCCCACCCACCCTACGACTCATTAAATAAGATCCGGGCGACGGTCAAGCAAGGAGAAGCTGGAAACAGCATCCCCATGCTTGACCCGAGCACCCCGCAGAAACCAAACGGGAGAAAGCATGTTCTCTCCCGGCCTTGCAGCACTGGCTGAGGTAAGGATCGCGCGGGTAGTTTTAAGACCTCCTCCCAATTCCCCTTCTTCCCCCTCCGAAAATTTTCGAGTAAGCCGAGAGCGATGTAGAGAGTGATGACCGAGGTTTTTAGCCGGTAAGAGTCCGGCACTGTCTGGGTCCTTCCCAGTCGTCCATGAGGATTTTCCTCGGTCCGCACTCTATACATCTTTTCAAATTCTTCGTAAACAAAAGCAAGGACTCTCGTCTTTGGCCCTTCAGGTGACTCACAAAAAAAAAAAAAAAAAAAAAAAACCTAACCTAACCTAACCTAACCTAACCTAACCTAACCTAACCTAACCTAACCTAACCTAACCTAACCTAACCTAACCTAACCTAACCGGTAGTAGAGATGGACCAAGCGACGAAACTGGCCAACGAAATGTTCCAGAACGGAAAACAGGCGCTGGAGGCTGCAACCAACATGAAGCGGGAAAGTAAAAACACCTGCTTAGAGAGCTTGCAAGTCCTCTACGAAACTGCGCTGTCGCTTTCTGACTCCCGGTCCAGGCACAAATACAACCTCGAGCGTGAAAGGTCCAGGTACGCTCGAGAGATCGTGACCATCGAGAGGCAGCACGCTAGGGAAATGGCAAAGACGAGAGAGGAAGTGACGAAGCAGCTGGTAGCGCTGAAGGAAGTGGCAGACGTGACTCGGAAGAACACAGAGTCCGTGAGAGACTGGCTAGGCTACGAGACGGCTACCCCTTTTAAGACCATAGGGGACCTAAAGCATGCGGTGGAAGAGGTCAAAGCGCAGCTAGGCAAGCTGGGAAAGAGCGAAGACGCTCAGCAAGAAGCAGTCAGCAGGGTGGCAGGAGAGGTGACCAAGCTATGCGACCGGGTGACAGTTGTGTCGAACCAAATCGACCAACTCAGAAGAACCCTGGACGCATTAGCAAACGCCACGGCAGAGATCCCAAATAAGATCGAAGGACTCATGCCGAAGGCGACGGCCACGTCAGACCAGCCACCCAGAGACGCACAGCTGACCGAAGCCATCTGCGCCCTCACCGAGAAAGTAGACCAACTCGCGAGCCCCACCGAAATGCTCTACAGCCGCAGCGACCTCGAAGAACCACAGCCACAACCAGCGGAAAATCTCAGCGAGATCAAGGAAAGACTGGAGGCGATGAGCTCGGACATAAGGACCCTGACGGAAGAGGTAAAAACCGGAAGGGAAAGAGCATCAGTCCCCACGTCCACCCTGAACACCGAGCTGGCACTGGCCGAGATTAAACACTCGGTCAGTGAAGTGAGCAGAGAGGTCACGCAGCGTAGCCAGCCAGCCGCTTACGGTCCGAGGACCTATGCACAGGCTTCAGCGCTGCCAGCACACGCCCACACTCCAAACCACACGGCGATCGTGTCGTCTAGGGACCCGACAAAGACGAGCGAAGGCGTCCTAAAGGAGCTCAATAAAGCACTAAACGTCCAGAAAACAGGAGTAAGGTTCGAAAGGGTAAGGAAGGCAAGGAACCAGAAGGTGGTGGTTAATTGTGCCAGCGTCAGAGACCTGGAGCTGCTCAAGAGAGCGACAGAGGGGAAGCTCAACGCGGAATATCCGCAGAAGAGAAACCCCCTAATCTGCATTAGGGACGTCCTTAGTTACCACAAGGACGAAGACCTGCCGCAGATGCTGCTCTCCCAAAACCGTCACCTACTGGAGGACCTGAAAACCGAACCCGCTCACCTGAAACTGAGATACCGTAAAAAGGCCCGAAGCCCCCTCTGCTGTCACATGGTATTTGAGGTCCCGCCGGAAGTCTGGAGGAGGTTCATGGAGACTGAAAAGGTCTACATAGGCTTCCAAAGGCAGAAAGTGGAGGACCAGACGCCCCTTGTACAGTGCACAAAGTGCCTGGCCTATGGCCACACGAAAGCACTGTGCAAGGAAGCGGTTACCAACTGCCGGCATTGCCTGAACTGCCACGAACCCGGCAGATGCCCGGAGAACCAGGAGACACCAAAGTGCGTCAACTGCACCAGGGCAGGCAAACCACCGGCGGAGTCACAGCACGAGGCCTTCAGCCCGGACTGCAAAGAGCGAAGAAAATGGGACACCATAGCAAGGTCTAAAATAGCATACTATTGCTGATACGGTGGTGCCGGTACAAACAGTAACCACCTCCCCCCCCCCCGCCACACAAAAAGAAACACGGTTCCTACAAGCCAATCTGCAAAGGTCGAAGCTGGTAACAGCCGAACTACAGAACGCCATGCAGACAGGCAAATGCGAAGTAGCACTGCTACAGGAACCGTACGTGGGTGGGAAGGGAGAGGTAACAGCACAACCGGGTTTCAGGGTGATTCAATGCACGCAAAATCGCACGAAACCCGTAAAAGCAGCAATAGTAGTGCTAGGAAGTCGGGTCCAAATTCAACACGACCCCCAAATTGTGACTGAGAACATCGCGGCGGCCCTCCTAAGATTTGGAAATGTATCTGTTGGAGTAATCTCGGTTTATTTCGAGGGAGACCAAGACATTGAAGGATACATAGCCAAGACAAAGGAGGTAATGCTTAGGTTGGGTGCAGACAGCTTCATAGTGGGAGGAGATGTAAACGCCTGGAGTTACTGGTGGGGAAGCAGATCGGAGGACCACAGGGGGGCAGCTTACAATAGCTTCCTCAATGAGGTAGATCTGAACGTCCTGAATGTTGGCTCTACACCAACTTTCGAGACGTACCGGGGAGGTAAGCTTTACGCAAGCATAGTCGATGTGACGGCGTGCAGTACTAACATTCTGCCCAGAATCCAAGACTGGAAGGTAGACAGAAATGTTATCACGTCCGATCACAACGCCATAAAATTTGCAGTGTACAGCGAAACAGCCCCGACACCAGTACCGAAACAGACAACCAGACGTTACAACACGAAAAAAGCTGACTGGACCAAATTTAAGAGTGTCCTGTCCAGGAGGCTCCAGGAAAGGGAACTGACACCATACTCCATGAGCAATGTTGGAGACACCAGCGAGCTGGAGCAGGCAACAAACGCCTACATCAGCTCAGTGTCAGAAGCATGCGAGGAGAGTATCCCTAAGCCGGGTGCCCAAAAGACAGACGCAAAGCCGCCGTGGTGGTCGAAAAGCCTGGACCGACTGAAAAAAGAGGTGTTGAGGAGGAAAAGGCGCATAAGGAACGCCGCCCCGAGTAGAAGGCAGTTCGTAGTCGACCAATACCTGGAGGTAAAGGAAGAGTACACGGCCAAAGCAGCGGAGGCTCAGACGACTAGCTGGAAGGAATTTTGCACCACGCAGGAAAGGGAGACAATGTGGGACAAAATCTACAGAGTAATCAGGAAAACGGCTAGACGTCAAGAAGACACACTGCTTACAGACGAAAGGGGACAAACCTTAACACCGAAACAGTCGGCCCAACGACTCGCTCAGTGCTTTTACCCGGATGATCGCAGGGAAGGGGAATCCGAAAGTCACAGGCGCACCAGGGAATACACAGAGGGAGACACCCCAGAAGCGGAGTCAAACCTCGCAGGAGATGACCCACCCTTCACGCAAGTGGAGTTGGATGTGGTTGTCAAAAGTATGAACCCGAAGAAAGCACCTGGGTCCGATGGACTAACGGCAGACATATGCGCAGCAGCCATCCAATGCAACAAGGAAGTATTCCTATGCCTAGCGAATTCCTGTCTTAGGCTAGCATACTTCCCCAAAGCCTGGAAGTCAGCACATGTCTGCATCCTGCGAAAACCCGGAAAGGAAGACTACACTAAACCCAAGTCGTACCGACCGATTGGTCTATTGTCGGTACTAGGGAAAATCCTGGAAAAGATGTTAATAAACAGGATCAAGTGGCACGTCCTCCCGGCGCTGAACAAAAGCCAGTATGGATTCATGCCCCAGAAGTCGACGGAAGATGCCCTCTATGAACTGATGAGACACATAAAAATGGAAGTAGAAACGAAGAAACGCATCGTACTACTGGTCTCACTGGACATCGAGGGAGCTTTCGACAACGCCTGGTGGCCGAAGCTGAAGATCCAACTGGCAAAGAGAAGGTGTCCGAGGAACCTCTATCACACGGTAAGCTCCTACTTGGAAGACCGAATGATAAAGGTACACTACGCGGGCGAGGTCAGCGAAAAGCCAACGACAAAGGGATGTGTACAGGGTTCCATAGGAGGTCCGATATTCTGGAATGTAATTCTAGATGACCTCTTAGAGCAACTCAGCGACACAGGCGCCCACTGTCAGGCCTTCGCAGACGACGTCACCTTAGTGTTCTCCGGCAGCAACTCAGACGCCGTAAAAGCACAAGCAGAACAGACCCTCCAGAAAGTGGTAGAATGGGGTTCCCAAAATAAGCTTAACTTCGCAGCTCATAAGACCGCAGCCATGGCAATAACGAGGAAGCTGAAATGGGACCCTATTCGAATCTCAATGGACGGAATCGGAGTAGAGCTCGTCGACGAAATCAAACTGTTGGGACTAACCATCGACCGCAAACTCACCTTTAACACACATGTAGCGAAAACGTGCCAAAAGGCAACGGATATCTACAGACAGCTGTCACGTGCGGCAAGGGTGTCATGGGGTCTCAACAGCGAGATAGTGAAAACCATTTACATGGCGGTGATAGAACCAATCGTCCTGTATGCAGCAAGCGCCTGGCACACAGCTGCCAGCAAGGTGATGGTGCGGAACCAGCTCGACTCAATACAGCGTGGTTTCGCCCAGAAGATCTGCAGGGCATACAGGACGGTTTCTCTAACATCGGCGTTGATCCTGTCGGGGACGCTCCCCCTGGATCTGCGCATTCACGAAGCGGCGATGCTCTACGAAGAAAAGAGGGGCTTCAGCGACGATCACGTACCACCTGGAAGGGAACTTGAGAATAGGACTGACGCTCTAGCGAGACCACACCCGTCAAAGGCCTTCGTTATTGAACACGTCTGTTTGGAGCAATTCAATCAGGACGTGGTCGATAAGTACGGCCTAGAAGGTCCTCAAATTTACACCGATGGGAGTAAAATTGAGGGCAAAACGGGAGCGGCACTCACATGGTGGGAAGGTGGGGGAGAAATCCGCCACTCAACCTTCAAACTTGCACCCTACAACACGGTGTTTCAAACCGAAATGTACGCGCTCCTCAGGGCAGTACAGATTGCGATGAAACACAAGGTGCAAAGCGTCAACATTCTCAGTGACTCCAAATCGTCGCTAGAACTCCTCAAATCACCGGACACGACACACCCCCTGGTCCAAAAGATCAAAGACCAGGTAACCGAAGCGCGGAGAAACGGGACGGACCTTAAATTCTTTTGGCTGCGAGCTCACATAGGTACGCCAGGAAATGAGAGGGCAGATGAACTGGCAAAGCAAGCAGCTTTAAAGAAAAAGACCGCGCCCGCGTACGACAGGGTGCCGATATCATACGTCAAAAGGTCGATAAGAGAACAAACGGTCGAAAAGTGGCAGGCTCGCTACGACGCCTCCGAAACTGGAGCAGTAACCAAGAAGTTTTTTCCACGAGTGAGGGACGCGAACAGCGTAATAAAGAAACTGAAACTCTCAAACTTCTTGGTTCAAGCATTCACCGGACACGGAGGATTCGCAGCCTACCTACACCGCTTCAAAATCAAAGACGCACCCTCGTGCGTCTGCGACCCGGCCATTGACGAGGACATCTGGCACGTTGTGTGCGACTGCCCGCGCTTCGGCAGAGAAAGACTCGAGCTGGAGCAAAAGACCGGAGTCAAGGTCACTCCGGATAGCTCGAGTTGGAGAGAACTGCTGGGATCGGAAGAAAATCGCGAGAACACAATAAAGTTTGTAGAAAAAGTAGTCCGCGTAGCATGCCTAAGGAACAAATAGCCCGGCAGCCAGAACAAACACTGTTCAGGCGACCGGACTATTTGGAGAAGGAGTTACGTGACTTCAAAAGCCAACACAAACACCGCATCAACTTCCTCCCCCCTCCCCCCCCCGGAACTTAAAGAAAATATAAGAAAATACGAGATATAAACTTCACATCACTCCCCCACACTACTAACCCCTCCCCTCACCCCTATCTATTAGCTTCACATTTTTATATATATAAACCCCCCCTATTCTTCTGAATGAAAATGTAGACCAGTGCCTCCCCTACAAACACAACCCAGCACACTGAGATAATTAATGCACACGAACAATCAAAAGTAATTTCACCCCTCCCCCTAACCCCCCTCTCTCAACTAGTCCTTTTCTGAAATAAAGTCACTATAGGAAAAGGTACCCGCCATTATTTGTTTTATTTGTTTTATTGTAATTTTCTTCTCTGCATGTAACATTTATAAAATCTGTAAGTTAAAAATGTAAACATAGCTTAAAAATTTCTGATGCACGCATCTCCCGACCCGACGGGCGTCGGTCGGACGGAAGGAGCGCTTGGCGGCAAGCGGAGCGGCCCACCGGTCGGCAACCTGCCACACGCGGATCACCCCAGCGGAAGCCTAAACGGAGGAATGATTTTCTTCTCCGGCCTTTCAGCACTGGCTGGGGTAAGGATCTACTGGGGCCCGCAGTGGTGGAGAGCCGGTCGAGGGGTCGACCCAAATGCGTGCCGTAGCGCCTGTCCGCCCGACAGACCTCCGTCACTCCCCCCCCCCCCTTATTTTTAGCAGTATGTAACTACCGATGGAAGGGAAACGAAAAGAGGGCAGCGCGAGGAGACACGCGAAAAAAGTGTCCAAGGCAAAAAAGAGCAGGCCTTGCAGGGAAGCCCCCCCGTAAAGATGGTATCAACAGCCACACCAGCGGTCCAAAAAGAACTCCGACCCTCCCTTCCACCGGCGGGCAAAAGAAAGGCAGCCCATAGTGACAAGTAATGCATGCATCAGAAATCCCCACCCACCCTACGACTCATTAAATAAGATCCGGGCGACGGTCAAGCAAGGAGAAGCTGGAAACAGCATCCCCATGCTTGACCCGAGCACCCCGCAGAAACCAAACGGGAGAAAGCATGTTCTCTCCCGGCCTTGCAGCACTGGCTGAGGTAAGGATCGCGCGGGTAGTTTTAAGACCTCCTCCCAATTCCCCTTCTTCCCCCTCCGAAAATTTTCGAGTAAGCCGAGAGCGATGTAGAGAGTGATGACCGAGGTTTTTAGCCGGTAAGAGTCCGGCACTGTCTGGGTCCCCTTCCCAGTCGTCCATGAGGATTTTCCTCGGTCCGCACTCTATACATCTTTTCAAATTCTTCGTAAACAAAAGCAAGGACTCTCGTCTTTGGCCCTTCAGGTGACTCACAATTAAAAAAAAAAAAAAAAAAAAAACCTAACCTAACCTAACCTAACCTAACCTAACCTAACCTAACCTAACCTAACCTAACCTAACCTAACCTAACCTAACCTAACCTAACCTAACCTAACCTAACCTAACCTAACCTAATCTAAAGGCGCTAGCATATCAAGGACTACACGAAAATACAATACGAAAAAAGCAAATTGGCTATACATTTGAAACCGTAGCTCCGCCTGCCTTTTGTGTAAAACACGGGCAGAGCCACGTGCAGCTAGTAAGCTATATTTACCTACTGAAAAGTTCCATCAACATTCGGAAGTTTTTGAGTGCAACAGTAACCAACATGCTCTTCGCAAAAATATTATAAGGATAAATAAATTTAGGTTATAAAATACGACAAAAGCAGAGTATGTTCTGGCTACTATAGTAATACTTTTAAGTAAAAGTACCTTGCTCAGAGTCCACTAGTAAGTGGGCAGAAAAAGTTAAACACATTAAAAGTCAAGATTCTGGTTCGAGTTTAGGCTCATTACCTCATTAGAGTCACCGTGTTAATAAAGGGGTGAGTTCAGATTGAGTGTTACCAGCGGGGTTGTATTATCACAGCACATCTTACACGTACTGCCACACCGCTTTGGTGGACATTATCATATAATTTAATAGCTTTGCTTTGACCAAGTCACCACCAGCTATTCGTGGTTGACACAATGTGTAAAAGATTTAGACAAAACTAACTTTCCCATATTATAGCACTTTTGAATATCAAGCCTGATTCTATACAAGAAGCTACTTGATTGTTGAATGTAAGTCTTGTGAATTTTAAGTCGAAATAATTATCAATTGGGTGGTTAGCGATTGACACAAAACTGAGGGTGATTTAACCCTTTTATTGACGTTATATCTCTTTTTAACCGACTTCAAAAAAAAGAGGAGGAACCGATTCATACAATTATATTTTTATTTGTAAGTATATGCTTTCAGATTGCTCGAATTGTTTACAAAAGGCCAGTTGGATGATGGGAACCAAGCGGAATTGAGATTGATACACTCGTAGTGTAGTAGTGATTACGGTATTTTCTATTATAACTCGTGTACTTACACTACCCCCTTTCTTTCTGTGGGAATCGACAGAACTCCTTGAGGAATATTTGAATATTATCGGCCCACATATAGCAACATGGGTTTTTTTCTGTAATAAATAATAATCAAGGATAGGACAAACGCCCGTCATTTTGAAAACTTAACCCTGTTCTGTACAGTAGAGACTTCCTTATATTAATAAAAAAAATTAGGTACTAAATAAGAATAAGAATAGTTTATTCGTGACAATACAAAACAAAGGACAAAAATAATGTTTTATAAAATTATTTATAATTAGTAATTTAATTAATAATTTATAATTAATTAATGAAAATCGCATTGGTTTAAAAATAATTACACGTTTCTAAAGTGACAACGTCGTCAATGCTTGACAAAGATGATTAGAATATTACCTGTTTTATCTAAATTGCCAGTAGTAAACAAAGTCATTGAAATCAAGTAGTGTTTAATGCGATGATAGAAGAATAGGTAATTTATTGATAAATGTGTTGAAGTTCATTAAATTATAATATTTTGAGTAAACCTCTAAAAAAAAAAAAATATCATTAGGAAGTCTCTACTGTACAGAACAGGGTTAAGTTTTCAAAATGACGGGCGTTTGTCCTATCCTTGATAATAATCAACGTATTTGCTCCCAGAAAGCAGTTCATGTGGTGAAGTGGAAAGGAGATGTTCATGTATGTTCCTTGGCGAACTACTGAATTGAAGTTGGTTTAAACTATGTTTTGAAAGTGAATAAGAAGAAAAAAGTGAAGTGAAGTGTATTTTGGCTTGCTAAACCCTTTTGACATTATTTCTTTCTAAGTTTTCTAATAAGAGAGAGACGGATAGTGCGAGAAAAATCGAGAGAGCTAGCGCGCCGTCTTGCGACAGCCGTGCTGTTTGACAAAAACTTGTTACAATAGATTACCTGGTGGCGTAGGCGCTTTTCGCTTCACCGGTGTCGCCTTGGCGTTCTTCGCCACCACCGCCTTGCGGCCCTTGGCCGCTACTGGCCGGCCGCGCTTCGACTTCGGTTCCTAAACAATACATTACAACATGAATACGATCATTTGACACAAGTCGTCCGTTATTACCTTAGCTTAAGAAGCCAGTATTTGGAGTAGATGTCGCTACACGCCTCCCTAATGCGTAATAAGAGACTGGTTGAAGAAATTCGTTGAACCGAGCTAGGTGCCGCTAGCCAAGTAGGTTAAGAGCGGCTGCCTTGAAGACGCGAGCCATCAACGCTAGGGCTAGCGTTACGCAGTACTAACAAGATTCAAGTTAGCCCTGATGACTTATCAAGACTCATCCGAGCCAATCTCCAACCACACACCCGATTTCAAATCTCGCATCATATGTTATTGAACAGTCGACTACAAAGAGATAGATACGGCCAAACTTACAAAAATATGTATACACGACTGTATTGCTTAACATTAAGGTCGTGTATACATATTTTTGTAACTTTGGCCGTATCTATCTCTTTGTAGTCGACTGAACTTCGGGATGGACACGGGCTATATTTTATCCTGCAGCTTCGCGTACTTTTCTTTAACTCTCCTGTCTATCTGTTATCTTTTGATGAAATTAGGTGTGGAGATAGTTTAAATCTCGGGGACTATAGATATTATTGAGGCAATGGTTCTCTAAGGGCGTGCAAGTTGTTCCACCCGAAGTCGCGGGCAATAGCTAAAAAAATAAAAAAGCAACTCGCATCAGACTCATCCGCGTCGCTGCCCCCGCCAGATTCCGATTCGTTCTCGCTCTCCGACTTTTCACTCTCCTCCTCACTTTCGGAGCGTGCCCTCTTCGCGGCTCGACCCTTCTTGGCCTGGTAAATAATACAAATGATACACATTAGTAACACGTAACTAATCCCAAACCAAGATCGTCTTTTTCAATATAGGCACTAAATAAAATTATCAATATAATGTTGTATGTTCTCGAAAATGATTAAAAATTTAGTCAAATTGTGAAACGCAAGAGGTTAAATAATCACAAATGTATAAGTGTCCAAAGTTGTAAGAGGGGTATGTTCTGTCCCTTTTCCGAAAAACGCATCTTCATATGAAACGATTGTCATTTGCTATGACGCTTGGGGATCGTGACATAATTTTTTGAGATATTTGAATGGCATTTTCGTCATTAGGTCATTAGGCATATTATTTCCCTTCATTCTTTTGAAGTAATAATAAATTTAGAGTCTACACCCCTATTCTAAATCCAAATATTTATTCTGCTAGTAGGCCTCTAGGCCTCGGGGTCGAAGTCCGAGTCCGCCTCCTCGGACCCGCTCGGGTTGGTTGGTGTTACCTTGACGGGTTTCCCGCGGGTGCGCTTGCCGCGCTTGCCGCGCTTGCCGGCGGAGCGGCGGCGGCCGACGCTCTTGCGCTTGCGCGTCGCCGTGCCCGCCACCTCGCCCACCTCGGGGTCGAAGTCCGAGTCCGCCTCCTCGGACCCGCTCGGGTTGGTTGGTGTTACCTTGACGGGTTTCCCGCGGGTGCGCTTGCCGCGCTTGCCGGCGGAGCGGCGGCGGCCGACGCTCTTGCGCTTGCGCGTCGCCGTGCCCGCCACCTCGCCCACCTCGGGGTCGAAGTCCGAGTCCGCCTCCTCGGACCCGCTCGGGTTGGTTGGTGTTACCTTGACGGGTTTCCCGCGGGTGCGCTTGCCGCGCTTGCCGGGCTTGCCGGCGGAGCGGCGGCGGCCGACGCTCTTGCGCTTGCGCGTCGCCGTGCCCGCCACCTCGCCCACCTCGGGGTCGAAGTCCGAGTCCGCCTCCTCGGACCCGCTCGGGTTGAACGAGCCCTAAACAAACCAAATCTCGTTAGGGACCGCCAGACAACAATAACAGTGTACACAGCCTTATTAATGTCGCTTATTTCCTGAATGGGTCAATCAACTCTTAGAACAAACATTACAACATAGACTTCTAACATACTTAGAAGATGGCTCATAGAAAGGGAGTCGAAATTGACAAGAAAACCCTTTGGTGAATTCTAAATTTCTAACCCATAAAAAGGCAGTTAAAAAATACCCAATAGACTTAACCAAGGCAACTAGTGACAGAACAAAGTGGTTTCACCCATGTAATTGTATATGTGTATGTGTGTGTGTGTGACATTTTAAAGACTGATTTAATGAATACTTACATCTGAATCTCCTGAGCCGTCCTTGACCGGCTTGGGACCTTTGACCTTCGTCTCTGGGTCAGTTTCATACTCCTCATCGGAATAGCCTAAACAAAATATATAATCAGGTATATTCTTTTTATATGAAATTTTCCACATGGGTAATAAGTGCCAAGTTAATGGCGTGAAGAAAATCTCCCGATAATACTTTTTCATTGAAAGCAGGCAAGTCCGAACCGATAGGAATGAATGAAATTATGTAACACTTGGATACATAGCTCCAGATAGAAACATGTCCTAGACGAGTAGGAGCTATGTTACAGAATAAATAATAATACTTATATGTAGAAGACATACTATCGAAAAACTGTTACAATGTCATTGAGTTTTCACTTCTACCGGCACTCCCGGAGTGTAACCCGGTCGTTTTTTTGTTTACATTGAAATGTTCGTTTGTGTATAGTTACCTCGGTTGTGCACCTTGACGGCGGCGGAGCGGCGCGGGCGGCCGCCGGGCGTGGCGTGCGAGGCGGGCGGCGGGCGCGCCACGCCGCGCGCGTGCACGGAGTTGGACACGGGCTGCTGCAGGAAACCCACCAGCCGCGCCGCCAGCTCCGCTGTCGACCCTGACCACAATGCAATACACGCACTTCAACTGACAGATCGATCAAAAACACTGATATTTGGAAACAATACGGGTGTAGACTCGAAAAATATTATTACTCCAAAAGAAAGAAGGCAAAAAAATATGCCGAGTGACGAAAATCCCACTTAGATATCTCAAAGAATTACGAAGCTACAACCGTTTTAATATTGCTTGTTAGAGAGAGTAAACGCAACCAGTGTGTGACGTCACATTACAGGATGCTGCCGGGGGGCCGCGTCGACGGCGGCGCCGCACACGATGAGCACGGCACATTGCCGTCTTCTAGTGACGTCACAATCCAGCGTCATCATTTCATATGAAGTTGCGTTTTGCGAAAAAGGAACAGAACATACCCCTTCTTAAAACTTGACACTTATAACTTTGTGATTATTTAACCTTTTGCGTTGATTTTTTCTCCATTTAACTACATTTTTAATCCTCCAGAAAACATGACATTATTGATTATTTTATTTAGTGTCTACTCTACACCCCTATTTACTCCAGGCAAAATACGGTTTTGAAAAACATTAATTTAGAATAGCGTTTTTTTTGTTGATTTCATTAGAAAATGTTATTCTAAGATGATTTAGTCAAGAATCCGACAAACTTTCCACCCGGAAGTAATTATGTAGATTTAAATGAAGCATGCATTATCTTTTTTTGTACGATTTATCTTGAATACTATAGAGCAAATGTAAATGAACCAAAATAAAGACAAAAACATTTATTAATATTTTTAGTGACTTTTTAGAAGCCAGTTAACTTATCATTTTTTCGATGTCTGAAATTTTGTCGGATTTTGTCGCTGGGTAACTATTTAATTGATAATATATCCGTTATACATAAAAAATAAGCTATTATAAATTATTTCCAAAATTGACTTTTTTTCCATACAAGTTGTCAGTTCATTGCCTGGACTATATTGGCGAGCTTCACATTACACGCTCAAAGTTTAGGGCTGGATGCACACTCATCGACCGATACCGGTTGAGGCAACTGTCGTTAGCCTTAGGCCCTTCACTCACGAGGATACTCTCAACTCAAGAGATTTGTGTTTCGTAAGCGTATCCCTACGCGTCGCTTGTGAGTAGCCGCCATATTTATTCACTGCGTTTCGCACACGACGAGACGCGTCGACGACGCGTTTGATATCAGTCGCACGCTACTGTCTTGCTGGTCACACGCTACTCGAGTCGTATACGCGTCGTAGACAAAATGGTGGCGGCGGAACAAATTTTTATTATTAATTTCAACATCAAATCAAATAAGAATATGATTCTTATGACATTCTATAAAAATGACGAAAGTTCTTGTCATCATTCTCATGCAGTTCTCTAGCAGCGACGAATGCTCTACAATCCATTGTTTTTTTTTCAATGTACGGGTGCATCCAAAATCTTCTTTTACCTTTTCGCTTGTTCTTGCAATTTAAATAGAGAAGAAGATTGTTTTCATCGCGCTGGAGTCACTAGACATCGTCGCACGAATGTTGTTCCGCAACTGACACAAAATAGTCTCATTTGCGTAGCACCGTGTGCGGAAACGAGTAGCATTCCAGTAGGCGATCATGGTTTGCATCTCAGTCGCGTAGCATTTGAATAGCCTCGTGAGAGAAGAGCCTTAGTTTCAATTCGTCAGTAATCGCAAGTTACTTCTGTTAAGCTCCACGCGCTTTTTGGCTAGTTTCGACGTCATAACTATAGATATATTTATGGCACAAACACCTATCGGTCCTTGAGGTCCTTCAATCCTTTATCTACATTTTGCTCGAGTTTTTTTTTAATAATTAATATTCAAACATGGTTCAAAATAGGTCAGTTTTCGATATTATTATGTTGTTTATGCACTTTTATATATGAAATCTACATATAACTGTTCCTTATTGACGTCTCTAACAACCCACGAGAGATTTTTATTTTTAACTCATGTTCACAAAACTTACGTCCAATAAACTGGTTTATTGGCCTGAAATTGCCAAATATTGGTGCCGCATTCCGAAAACCGTGAGTTTTGAAGTAAATATGGAATAATATTTGGGTAAACCTCGTTATTGTTAATACGATAAACCATACAAAAACACGAAAAAACCGACCGTTACTAGCTACGGAGGAGCTACGAGCCCCTTAAAATCTGTTTCTGTGAGAAATTTGACATTTAATGAGATAAGCTCCCGCCATATTGATTACCTGTCAGCAAATGTATGCAGATTGCCTCACATATTCCTTCACTAAGCTAACACATCACTGTACCTAACTTCTACATTCCGCGTCTTCAAAAAACACGTCTCGGTGACTCTCTCGACCACTGGTCTCCATTCGATCTTAACTTATTGTATGGCAGTACTCAAACACACACCAAGTGTCTTCTTTACGCAGATGACCTTAAACTTATGCATGGTGTCCAGCAAATGGCAGATTGCGAAGCAATACGGAGGACATAAATTCAGTCTCACAATGTAGTACATCAAATAAGCTGCATTTCAATACAAATACAAACAATTTATTGATAAGACATTAATGTACATCAGTTTTATTATAGACTAGGAGCTTACTATTAGAGGCAAATAACACGTGCCTGAGCTAGGATACCCTGTGTTTCAGGCAAAAACTAATACTAATCATTGAAAAAGTTATTCATTCAAAATATACTACAATATCACTCTTATTGACTAACTAGTACAAATAATTAGGAAGTTATAACTTAGGCGGTACCTATAAAAGATAGAATTCAATTAATTTAAAATATTCTAAAGCGATAAATATAACTTCTATGTATCGTCATAGGACATATTTTGTTTACGGTATTACTCAATGTTGCTTGCTGGACTTTTTGAATCAGGTATGACATGCTAGTGTTTGCGTCAGCGGAAATGTAAACTGGGCCAAATTCAATGTTGCATAAATCACGTTCAAGTTTTCATTTCAATGTTCCCAAATGCTGCGTTATGCAGGCGTTATGTCATTCACTCATTCGGTGAAGCCTATAATTGCCCAATATATGCTGAGATCGGAAGTCATAACTCGCGTAACAACTGTTGGAGACCTCGGTTCTTTTTGATGTCTCTTACATTTCATGACCATATATATCAAGCGGCTAGGCTACTGATTGTTACAAGCAACTCGGTTTTGATATTAGAAAAGCGTGTGATTTTAATGATCCCAGAGCAATCACGTTGCTCTACACGGCCCTTGTCCGGAGTAAGCTTGAGGTGGCAAGCATCGTATGGAACCCAGCCAAAAGTACTTACGCCTTGTTATTGGAGAAAGTACAGAAAACCTTCCTCAGGTTTATGTATAAGAAACTGTACTCCCTGTACCCTACCAAGTTCCTGTTAGGTTCTTTAACTCTCTTGAAGTAAGGCGCAACTGCAATCTTCTGGTGACCACGTGCAGTATCTTACGTGGCGACACCGACTGCCCAGATCTAGTGGCACGACCCGTAAAGCTCACTGTACCTTTTGTGTCCAAAACAGTCCTGAGACCGAGACATCACAATCTCCTGGCAGTCCCATCAACTCGTAGTGCAGCACACAGAAACTCTGCTGCTGTTTGGGCACTAAAACTGTTGAACTCGCTTCTGTCACAAGCACCTGAATGCGATGTATTTGCTAGTCGATGTATGTCATATTTATCTGAGGTACTGCGAGACAATGGATGATTAGATATTATGTTTTTTTTTCCTTTTCGGTTTTATACATGTTAAAAATTATATTATACAGAGCTTTGGTTTCTTACTGTCAAACTGTATAAATTTTGTATGATTAAATAAATAAATGGTCCCCTGTAGTGGTAACTTCTTGAACCACATCTGTCCATCTCCTGAGCGCTCGGCCTCTGCTCCTCCTTACATCAACACATAGTAACAGCGTCTAAGCGTGTCCGAAGAATTTGAGGACTCTTGAGTACAAATAATCATCATCATATCAGCCGAAACACGTCCACTGCTGCACAAAGGCCTCCCCCAAAGAGTGCCAAAGTGACCGGTCCTGCGCCACCAGAATCCAGCGGACTCCCGCAACCTTTACCAAGTCATCAGTCCACCTTGGGGGCCTACCCACGATGCGCCTTCCGGTACGTGGTCGCCAGTCGAGAACCATTCACTACAACGTACCTTTCTTGTCCAAGTCCAGCATCTCGCACATAGTGCGGACCTGCTTGGGCTCCATCTTGGTGGTCTCGTCGAGCTTGGCCTTGTACTCGGCCGAGCCGATCGCCCACTCGTAGCCGCGGAACTTCTTGATGTTGCGCTTCACGTTGCGGTCCAGGCATAGTTGCTGCGGACAATACAGCAGTTGTAGAGGCTACAAACTAGGCAATAGACTAGGCAGAAACAACTACTGCGAGAATAACAAATTATAATAATAAAATATGTAATTTAAATTCAAGAAACAACACTTGCTACATTACAATTTTGAGCACATCTACTTAGTCACTAAAATGTTCAAAATGGCGACCTCAATTTTATTTGGCCTTTAAAGTTTGTCACTCTTCAGTACCACCCAGGGGACGCGTGCAGGGTTGTGGTAGGTAGCTCCTGCGGACGCGAGTAACAGTTGTCCCCCTTTGTCAAGTGAGTGGGCAAGTCGACTGTTAGAAGTTCTTAAGCTTAACGACTACTGTCATAGACAGCAGCCGGGATCAACTGCTTAGCGTGCCTTCCAAAGCACAGAAGCGCTCATTTATAGTAACCACTCAAACAGGCGGTCACCCATCCAAAGACGGACCTGCAGTACAGGTTTCTGCCATTGCTTTTTATTTTTTATTACTTTTCAGCCCTAGGGACGACATGCCTCACTTTCAACCCGCTGTTTAGAAAAACAATGACCTACTTTCAGAGTATGAGAGATGAAAAAGAAATGTCAACAGAGGAGTAAATAAGAAACTTACCCCATAGAGGAACTGGTGCAGAATCTTCTGGTCCTGGGTCTTGAAGCGAGACAACGAGATCTCGACGTTGCTGATGTGGCCGAGCGGAATGCCTTTGCCGGCCGGCAGCGGCACCGGCGGTTCCGTGGGCTGCGCAAAACGTACATTTGTAAGCACTGCATTTGTATAGACTAGGGGTAACCTGTTTTTTTATACAAATGGACCGCACTATGATAAGATGCTTCCAGTCACTACGGAAAGTAAGGACAGATTGTTTCATCATAATGAGTAAGTGGGTTTACCCTTGTTTTACCGACCAAAGTTCATCAGACGCATGATTTGCTGAATTTTCAGAAAGCAGCATTCTTTTTCAGAAACAGTGAACTTTTGAGGAATGTAATGTTGTAAAACAAACACGCACTCACACACACTAGTGCATATATTTTTTTTATTTTTATAAATGAATGTTTCCATTACCAATTAAGTTAGCTTGTCTATTGTACGTACTGTGGACATCTGTTATTGGCTACTATTTTAGTATTTTCAGTTTTGAGTTTTTGTATGTATTACTGTTGATACCCCAAAAAACAAAATAAAATAAATAAATAACACACACTTCAGTTTATAATTTCTATTTAACATATATTGTGTGTTTAAAACCTATAATCATATTACGAAATAAAATATTATTCAGTTTGTTTTATTTATTTCTTTTAAGTTGTTTATTTTGGTAACTTGTGTTCTACACAATGACCTGTACCTGGTTTATAAGGGAAAAAATAAATGATGAAGTGAAATTCTGCTAAACAATACATTCAGTGAAATGTTTGTCGGTGAAGTAAGGGGATTGAGTAAATGTTTACCTCTTTCCTGGGCTTGGGTTTGGGCGCCTCCTCCTCTTCCTCTTCCTCCTCCTCCTCCTCGCCCTCCTCGTCGCCCTCCTCTTCGTCACCCTCCTCGTCGCCCTCTTTGGCTTTCTTTGCTGGCTTCTTTACTCTGTTTCAAAGTTAAAAGTACATGGTTATTTATTTAGTTGATATTAAGTTTAGTACAAAATATGAATTTTAGAAAGAGCCTAAGAAAAGCTGTTAGATTTTGGGATATTGATGTTACACGCCTCCCTAAGGCGTTGTAACAGGGAGCCGGCAGAAATATTTGTCAACAGAGCAGGACGGGTGCCTGAACGTCACAGATATAAAATTACAAAATATTTTCATACGATTATGGTTGTATAGTCAATCACGTTATTAAACTCCCGCGAATAAAAATAAAAATTCCTCATTAATAAAAGATGACTCTCCCACAAACAAACTAATTTAAACGGCTTTTTAGTCAATGTAGGTTTTATAGATGTTTATGAATAAGGCCATAATGCTTAAAGGGAAAATGAAAAGGTATTATTAAAACTTTAAAATGCCTACTCATAAATATGTCCCATAACTCTTATGTCAGCGGATTAAGGTTTTGGTACTTATTTATGAGAGGAAGTTATCGATACATATTTTTGCACTTGACTTTACTACCATAAATTGTGCAAGGCTTACTTCTCTTTGGGCTTCTTCTCGTCCTCCTCTCCCTCCTCGTCGCCCTCCTCTCCCTCTTCGTCCTCCTCCTCCTCTTCCTCCTCATCTTCGTCTTCTTCCTCTGTGTCCTGTGAACAAGGCTTATTTATAATCGGCCCAAGCAACATATTATCGTATGCCTTTAAAGGAAACTTGAGTGAACAAATATAATGAAAGCAAGAACCAAACAGAAACCAGAAACAAAATTTATTGAAAGCGCTACATATGGTTGGCTCACTGTTATTATCTTTTATATGCATTGTACATATAGACAACATAACGATAATTGTTATTTTATTAATATATTTTCTGAATAAATTATTAATCGTTTGTCAACAGATATGTTCCAAGGTGTTTTTGTTTATATCCCTTGACATTTTTTAATGTTTTTTTAAAGTCTATACAACTTTCATTGCACCATTTGCGTTTTTTTTTTAATTTTATGTAGGTATACCATTTTTAATTTTGTATGAAGTATTTTTTGACATATTACCAATTAAGATTCTTCTAAGCTCAATATATAGAATCTTGTAAGTGATACATAAGACACGTTGCAACGTCATTTATACTACATATATCAAAATAAATTTACAGTGCCAACCCCAATATTTTCAACTTTGCTGTACTTCTTGTAACAGGGTCTGCTTTAAATCTGAAACTTACACAACTTCCGGAGAAAAATGTTTAAAAAGTTAAAAAAATATATATTTACGTCCCGTACCTCTTTCTTAGCCTTCTTCTTGGGGGGCGGTTTCTTAGTGCTCTTGGTCTCTTTCACATCTTCCTTCTCATCGTCGTCGTGTGTTTCACCGTTTTCTTCCTGCTATAAAAAAGGTTTATTGTTAATCCTATCAAACGATATATATGTAAACTTGTTAAGTCGTGTTTATTCTTTTGATATGGAAAATGAACACATTCACTGCTAAGAATCGCTTCGCGCTACGCTCGTATGGCAACCCGTGGTTTTCCTCGTATGTAGCGGAAAGCGCCCGCTAGCCGTGTCCCTGGCAGTGATGCCGGCTGTACCCACTCGTCGAGACACCCCGAGAACGAGTGTGTACATGATGCTCTCACCTTGTCTCGCTCGCTCGGGTCTCGCCTCGGTACGCCTCGGTCGCGCGTCGGTTTTTGCGGCCGAGTCAAAGGGTTGTTCCGCTGTTCAAATAACGCAACGAGTGTGTACATGGTGTGCTCTCGTCGAGAGCTTCTCGCACGAGATTCTCGGCGAGAGCACACCATGTGTGTACGGCCGAAATGAAAGTCTCAAACACGACATTGACCCTAAGCCACCGCGTTGACGAGTAACGTCAGCGAAAATTTGTAAATTGAACATGTCTTCGAGTTATCATCATCATATCAGCCGAAAGACGTCCACTGATGGACATAGGCCTCCCCCAAAGAGTGCCAAAGTGACCTGAGCGCCACCCGCATCCAGCGCACTCCAGCAACCTTTACCAGGTCATCAGTCCACCTTGCGGGGGGCCTACCCACGCCGCGCCTTCCGGTACGTGGTCGCCACTCGAGAACCTTTCCGCCCCAACGGCCATCGGTACTACGAGTGTAATAAAAAAAATCCACAGTACCTTTTTTACATCGCCCTCTGCTTTAGCATCTCTTTTGTCGTCCTTAGAGTCCTCCGCTGCCGCGTCGTCGTCCTTGCCGTTGGCTGTTGTGCTTTTGGCGTCGCCTGTTCCAAACGAGAACATAGTCATCGATACAGTATATAATATTATCATGTTACTGGAAGAGCGGTGTCTCCCAACACAGGCAATAATGCTTACTGGGCGGCCCCATCCCTTGCTAAAAATATGTACGGTCGAGGAAAATGAAGGTTTGGCACATGTCAACTCTATTTGAATGACGTTAAGGTCCAAAAGTGCTAAACATTCAAATTCCTCGACTGTACTTTAAACAAATAAAGAATTTGAATTTTTTGAATTTGAATATTTTAGTTTATCAACTACCCGCCATTGAAATGGGATTGAACGTGACAGTTTTGCCACATGCTGACATGGACAAAGCGTATATGAATAGAATAGAATAATTTAGAACAATTTATTGCAACTTACCTATAATACCTTAATGTTAATGGTACATTATGCTTGCACTGTTACATATGAATTGACAACTATCCCATCCCCAAACCTAAGGCGCCGAATGATAGTGATAACTTGATAAGTAGCTAAGCAAAATAACACGCTCAAAATGACCTACACAGATCCTTATTCCCTTGACATTAGAGTTCGTGTGTAGATCATTTTGAGCACTAGAACTGCTTAGCAACTTCTGCTGGTGACATTATCATTAGACATTATATTAGACAGTACATTATCCATCTAGTTAAAGAGTCCGCAGTAAGCTCGATTCTCGATTACAGACCTGGATATACCGCATGTCATTGTTACGTTACAATGAAACACGTAGTTTTAAAATGAGAGCGTAACTACGTTTGTATGGGAAGGTGAAATTCGGCCGAGCTTACTGCGGACTCTTTAAGAGATGGCTAAAGTATGTATCGAATTTCGGAAAATTAATTCCGACCCAACTATGGGACAGGCGGGCCGAACGCAGACGATAAGGGGCAAATTTCACCGTCAGTGTCACGCAAAATACACAACCTAAACTTGATGAAAAGCACGTGCAATGCGTTGATTTTCTTTTACTTGTTGTTAAACATTGGTTTTGTTAGATAGATAATCTTCTAGCATCTGTGGCCCGTATCACGAAGCTACAAGTAAGAATACGCGTGTAGACATAGACACCAAATAAAATAATCAATCCCACTAAAAACATTACATGTAAAGTGATGCCAAGACTCCGTATCTCATACAGCTTTCAGCGTGAAAAAGATATCAGATCGCGACTAACGCCAAGCTCTCCACACGGCGTAACTCTACCACTACAAGCCACGCTCTACAAATTCTACATCTTGGCTAAAAAGTAGGTAAAGCTTTGTTGGGCACATCCCGGTCGCCGCATAGACTCTCGCGCCGAATGAATTTATGATGATATTAATAAGTGACGTGATTCCCGTGCCCCCAGATAATGTTGAATTTATTAAAAATGATGTCGAGTGGAGAAAATAAGCAACGCAAAAGGTTAAATAATCACGGTTTTATAAGTGTCCAAAGTTTAATAGCCCTATTCCACAATACGCACCATCATGAAACGATTGGCATTTACTATGACGCTCGAGGATCGTGACGTCACGATCTCCTAGCGTTTTCTCTCTCTAACAAGCAACATTAAACCGGTTGTAGCTTCGTAAGTTTTTGAGATAATATATTTGAATGAAGTTATCGTCATTAGGCATATTTTTTTGCCTTCTTTCTTTTGAAGTAATAATAAATTATGAGTCTACACCCCTATATTACATGTCAAAACTTGCAACACTGGTTCATTGTTCAAGAGCCTCAGTGTTTCCAGTTTATACTAGTAAAATTGTAACTTGTAGTTTCGATAAACGGGCCACTATACGTAAGTACAGTCACCAGAACAAGAGAGAGAGAGAGGTCAGTATATCTCCTACAGTCAAGTGCAAAAATACGTATCGATTTCAACCTCTCATAAATATGTACCATAACCTTAATCCGCTGACATAAGTATGAGTAAGTTGTATGCACCCATATGTTTACACTTGACTGTACAACGAAGCGCGCATAAATACCTGACACGCCTTTTTTTTTTTTTTTTATACAACGACGGTGGCAAACTAGCGTACGGCCCGCCTGATGGTAAGCGTACACCGCAGCCTATAGACGCATGCAACTCCAAAGAAGTAACATGGGCGTTGCCGACCCTTGATATGTTTGAGGATTCGCTGTGTTGAGAGCTGAAGGAACAAATTCCCTCGCTCTCAACACAACGCATCCTCGGGAGCTCTGCTCGGGAACTCTATCGGCCGTCACCTCAACAGCGGCATCAACGTGGCACCTGGGCTGTTATTCGCTACGCGCTAAACTAGACCTCTACCTTCGCTTAGTTACTATACGCATCGCGGTGTCAAGATAAATTTGTGGGTGAGCGTTGAGGTGAGCTTAAAATAAGTTACAGAACAGGGGGCTGTTCGCCGCAGGCATATTACACCTGCCAGGCGTGCGGTCGAGTATGCCGCTCCCGCATTGGCTTGCACAGTCATGGAAGAAGTCTCCCTTCTTGACACTGCTTGTATAGTCTGTAATAGACTTTTCTCAAAAATAGTACGAAATGTTCCCATAACATCTGTGCAGATAGTATCCGAAAGTGATTCATCCTGGACAATTTTTAGAAGTGTCCAGTAAGTAAGTATGAAATCCCATTACATATCATAATATTTAAATAGTATATAGAACAAGAGTGTCCAGTAAGTATGTATGAGAGAGAATATTTAAATATAAAACATTTATGAAGTGAACACTTCTTTAGCGGCGCTGAGCACTATTTGGGATGGGGAAAAACTGTTAAACTCGCGACAGATTTTTGTGACGTCAGATGCGTAGGAGTGCTTTTTTTTTTTGCAAGGTTAAAATTATTCAAGTTTTCACTTCTACTGCCTTGGTTATGGCAGATACTAACGCTGGTGACTGTACCTATATAATTTTTATTCAAACTTTTATCTAACTTTTATTCAAACATATTGTTTTATTTTTGAGAAAAGCACTATACACGCTTCGACCATAAGTGCCAGGATGGCTTACTTACTGGTCTCTGCAGTAATGTACTATAAACGCCATCGATTGATTGCAGGAAGTGTCAGATATTATTGCCCGCCTTGTTATGACAGATATTGATGCTGGTGACTGTACTGTTCTGTGCCTTTACGCGAGAACCCACTGGTGGCACGTCCATTCAAATATGATACATTTCTTCTGTACCGTACCGACGTTTCCAATTCCTTTGTCATCTAGTAAAATTCGCTAATCTACGCTACCGGGCCGTCGGTGAGATTCGTACATAAAACTTTAACCTTGAATATAAAAAAATTGAGCCATAAATGAAACCGGTAGTGCCAGCGCACTAGTAACCCAGTCGTAAGAAACGAGATTTGTGTGACGTCACGTCCGGGTTGAGTTCATTCATCATTTAAATTTGAGCGAAATTGCGATCGAAAATATGTGCGACACGCTCCTTTCAACGTATAAACTGCTTTTAAACACGTTTTAGTTTGATAGCAGATTTCATTGGGTTGGAAAAAAACCAGGTCAAGTGTGAGTCGGCCTCGAGCACCGAGGGTTCCGTACTCACGTGATTAGTAGCAATTGTAACATGAGCTCGCCTCACGAGCTGGATGAGTACAGTCTGGGCGTCCCTTAACGCTGGTTATATTCAAACAGTATTTATATGCAATACCGTAACTTTACAGTTTTTAGGATTTTTTCCTTACTTAATTTGTAATGTAAGTAAGACCTAGGAAGCCAGATTTAAAGATTAGGTCAACGAGAAGTAACCTATAGGTTTTTGATTCCCTTTCGATAGTATGGAATATGCAGCATAAACGGCCTTATCTTTTGATTGCGTTAAACGTCTAATTCCGTGCAGCCGCGCGCGTCAAGCGGCGTCCTGGCTCGGCTCGTGATTCAGCTCGCCACGCGCAGTTTAAACAGCCACGCTCGGCGCGGCTCGGCACGGCTCGGCAGTCCGTACGATCCATCACTTGTCGGTTTTTCGACACGGATCTTCGGCTTGTGGTAATGCGCGCCATCTTCGGCTCGGCTTGTGTTAATACGCGCCGTCTAAACAGATGGTACAGAGCGCGCGACGGAGGAAGTCACCCATTTTGAGTTTTCAGCTCAACAGCTCGCGATGTTGTGATCCGCGTGCCACCGCGCCGTGTATACGAGTAGGCTTGCGTTCGGATTTAGCCGAGCCGCATCTACACGGACGGCTCGGCTCGCGTGGGATCTTGCTACCCCGTGCCGTTTAAATTAAACGCACCTTCAGTCGCACGTCATCAATCGCGCGCGGGTGTGATCGGCCGCGATGCACGGAATTACACCTTAAGTTAAAAGTTGTTATTAAAATTAAAACTTTATTACAAGCTTTTATTTAACTTGCTCTGTTAGCATGTTGGTATGGGACAAATCTTGCAAGTTAAATTCCCGGTGACCGATTGAGCTGAAATTTTGGGTATCGCGCGGGTGTGATCGGCCGCGATGCACGGAATTACACCTTAAGTTAAAAGTTGTTATTAAAATTAAAACTTTATTACAAGCTTTTATTTAACTTGCCCTGTTAGCATGTTGGTATGGGACAAATCTTGCAAGTTAAATTCCCGGTGACCGATTGAGCTGAAATTTTGGGTATAAGTATAGTTGGGATGACAATTCAATATTATGGTACCATCGAGCTGATCTGATGATGGAGACAGAAGGTGGCCATGGGAATTCAGTACTTAACCGACGTAATCCCGTTGAGTTTGGGCTCGTTAGAATCGTCTCAATGAGTAGTTGATGATGGTATACAGAAAAGTACAATCGGAGTAGTGAGTTAATGGGGTTTTCAGATCAGAGCTCTGAAAACTGCCCATTAACACTTATAATATTCAAGTGATATTTGAAAACCGCTGTCGGGTATTTGCTTCGTTCGAAAACCTTATAACTTCTATTTATACAAACGGATTCAAAAACTTTAATAGCGCGATGCAGACCAGATTTTCTGATTGGTCGATTCATCCGGCGTGCAAATGACGTACAGAGGATTTTATAATGCAGAATATTACTCAAGTATTTAAAGATCACTCATGAAAGTAGTTCGATAACTTGAATCATAATCATATCATATTAAAATCTAAATTAAAAGTTATGCACAATGCACTTGTGACTGAGTAGAAATATGAACCCTTCAAGTCGTCACTTATTCATATTGCAATGCACGCTTACTACTTAGGGATCCGTATGTAAAATATCAATGAAACGAATGCATAATCATTTTTATATTTAACATTCAATAAAATCAGCCATCTGAAATCTACCCATTAATACTTACTTACTAATTATTCAAGTGATATTTCAAAGTCCCAATCGGGTATTGTTTTGAAGTCGTAAAATAATGGACATTATTTCAAATAGCAAAAGCTTAACACAACATGCAGTCTAAGGAGGCCAACCCTCAGTTGCATGCAAGGGTCCCACGAAGCCGGTCCCTGGCATAAACCCTCATAGCGCAGAACGGCTATGGCGTTTGCACATAACACATCTAACAAGTTGATCAGGCTCGTCAGACATGGTCGCAACCCCCAGGAAGCAGGTCCCTGGCATAAGGCTACGGTTTTACATGTGTTGAGTTTGACCCCCTCCGGGTGTGGGTATCCATACCTATCGACCGCCTAGGTATAGAAAACCCTAGTTTTCAAGGTTCTGTATTCAACACAACACACACAGAGGGTGGCCAGTCCAATGTATCTGAATTACGTGCTGGGGTCGTCCGGTCGCAACTTCCCGACAGACTTAGGTCTGATTTTTTATTTATATGAACAAATGTTAAAAACTTTAATAGCGCGATGCAGGTCCTGTTTATTCATTGGCTATAACTCATGACGTGCTCGTGCGTCATGTGTTACAAAGCTGTTAGTAATCTAGACTTTAAAATAAGGCAAATTAAAAATAATATTTCTTTGCTTTCAATTGTAAACCGTTTGATGACCTATATTCTAGACCAATTTATTGCAAAATAGAGGCTATAACAAAGCTATTAGATTCATATTAGAATTGAACAATTGGTTCATATTGCTTTTAATTACATAGCAAAGTTGATCGACGTAACTAACTTGTCATCATGCATTTTGTTGTAACTTGAGTCATTCTACGTGTCCGCTCGTTGTCAAAGGAGCATTAAAACATACTAATCAACAACTTCTCTCCCGCTGACCCATGTATGCGTTAGAATTTAGTATGCATTTGCAAACAAATTATTTACCTCCTGGGAGGGGAGGATGATAACGCTATTTAAAACTTGGTTCGTTTATAACTATCCAATATTTTTAAATAATCTTACAAATAATGAAAGCAAGTATGTAAGCTTAAAATAAAACAAATCTGTAGGTATATTTAATATTCTATTTGTATACTTATCACAATATTTTTTAATAATAAAGAAACTTTCACTTTTTAGTAGGTATCATACATCATCTTAAATTATACGAAAATAAATCTAGGTTAAATCTAATAATTTGCATTGCTTAATCTTTTAACAATTTTATCAACTAGTCCTTCTGTGGAATTCAATACGTCATCACATTCACTCTCGACGACATACTGCACGGCGACGTCTTCAGACTCGTTGTCCAGTTCAAGATTGGATATGCTTATTTTAATGAGACGCTGACCTTTTTTACTTTGTTTAATTATATAGGAATTAAATCCACTGCCGCAGGCTTTGTTTTTTCCGCTGTTCGCCTTTTTCTTCGAGGATTTCTTCGATATTTTCGAAGGCTTTTTTACCTCTTGAACGTTATTCAGTCTATTCATACAATCCTGTTGGTACTCTAGGTATCCATTTACATCTTGTGAGCATGGTAACACGTCATCGAATGTTGCTTGTGAATAAAAAGTGGAGATATTCGGCTCATAAACACTTTTGGAGATGGGTAATGGCTGCGAACTGGATTTACTCTGAAAATAAGCACAAAACATTTTAAATACTGTAACCGCAATATAAATAAATAAATGTAAATATTAAATTAGAAATTCAATCAACTCACCATTTTCACTGAAGTATGAGGTATACGATTTATCGATCTCGGACGACGTCCGTTTATGACAAGTTTTCCAGTCAGAATGATTTTCTACAATTGCGTTTTTAATTGTTAGGTATGTAAACTGTTTATATCGAGAAACGTGGATGCAATCAGTACAAGATAGAACATGTTAACACATGTGTTTCATAAAGTAGAATTATGTACGAATGTTATAATTACAGGTTTCATATACCTAATAATAGATTTTAAAAGTTACATCCTTGCAAATTATCGCATTCAGTGGAGCAATTCTTTCCGTTCATATGGTTACCTATACTCGTTTCTTCTTACTTGCACTCTTTGTAGCATAATGTGTTGAAAGGAGACGAAAGTCGTATTCCATTATTTTGAAGGGAACAGAATGTCGGCGTTCTTTGCAATTAGAGCGATCGCTTTGATAGAACCGTATATGATTTAAAATAAATATGATACTTTTGTTTGTTGAATAATTGCTGATGTTTCGAAATAGGTATCTGAGGTATTAAACCTGTGAAAACTTGTCTTCTGCATGTTTTCTACCATTACTGTTATTAAGTTTTATTGATTAATCAACTTAACGAAGGTTGACAACTACTGTGAAGCGATATTCATGCAAACCAGACTTCGATTTACACTTCATCACTTTCTCACGGGTTTTCACAAGCGAAGGAACACTGCATTGAAATTATGTGCGTAAGTTTTTATAAATTTTATTTTTTATCGTTTCTACGTGACTAATAAATAGAACCAATATAAGTTCAACAAACAACAATAGCAAATATATAAAATAACCTTTTTATTGCAGGTCTGATTCCGAGTCCTTTACCGAAATCGAGGCCAGGAAACCAACACCAAATTCGAGGTAAACATCACTTTATACTAATTTGTTTTGTTTTATTTAGTAAGCGATTTAATTTTTAAAGACGTGTATTTAATTTTAGTTTTGTTTCTTTTATAGGTCGAAAAAAATAGCGAGTAAGAAGAGGGCGCTTTGTGAATCCGATGTTGGAACGCAGGAGCTAACACGGTGAGTTGCAGTAATTTATATTTTATTTTGTTTTAAATTTCCAAAAATAAAAAATAATAATAAAAATAAAAATAAGGTATACTAAATATAACATTATTTTGTTTCAGGTATAAGAAGCAAAAGGCGTCTAAAAAGTGTACTGAACTATATGAATCCGATGACGCACCGATACCACGGTATATATTTTAATTTTGCTTATGTAGTTCTTGTAGAAAATGAAATTAATTTTGTTTTGTTACCTGTATTAATATATATTATTTTTTCTTTTTAGATCTACTAAATTGAAGTCCAAAGTTTCGTCTCAACGGTAAGTAATTTACTAATTATATATAATATATAATATTTTTTACCTACAAAGATGTCGTTAGTTTTGTCTTATATGTAAGTTCGTTTGTTTATTTTTAACAAACTTATTTATGGTTTACAGGTCAAAAGCCGGTCCGAAGCCATTGTCGGATCAACAAAGCAGCGTTTCTTCAGGCTGGGCTCTTGACGACGATAGTGATGACGACTTCTGTGCCGAAAAACATGTTGCAGGGTTGCGGTCTGTACTAAAACGACAAGTCCCCGGCGGAAAGGTGTATCGCTACGGTCAGTTGTCCGGTGATCTTTTTTTAGATTTAAAATTGTATAAAGTTGCTGATATAGCATCAATCGCTTCGAAAGGCAGATGGGAGAAAGCACTTGTTAGCCTCAAAATTCAGGTAGACTCTAATTCACCAGAGGTTTCGCATATCAAAAACGCATTACAAATATGTAAGGAGCATTTCACCGAAGAAGGAACATTTTACCGTGAATAATTAATAATTATTCTTACTATACCTTTATTTGTAATATTTGACCTTATTATTTTTGTTGAGTTGAAATTATATAATGTTGCTGATGTAATACCAATTGCATCGAAAGATTTATAGGATAAAGCATTGCACCGAAAAAGAACATTTACCGTGAGTCATATTAATTATTCTTACTATACCTTTTATTCTAATACTTCACTTACTCTTAATCAATTATCTATCGAATATGAGTAGCCGGTCGGTTTTCTGTTCCGTTTGCGAAATAGCTGTACCGAGTCGTACATTTTCCGCCCATTTACGTAGCACAGCCCACAAAAATAACAACTCTATATACAATATTGAAGGCATTGAAAAAATTGGTAGCGCTTTTCGTAGTAGGCTTGCATCATACCGAGTGCGGGGAAGCCAAGATGACCTTGACTGTGCGTGCCCTCCTATTCAGTTTATACGCAACATACGCGCCCGCGTCCGTCGTATTTGTGAAGCAAGGCAATCAGCTTTCGGTAGTGTCAAAGTGAATTTCGAATTATTTGCAGAGTTTTCTTTGCTAAAAAACGATACGTGTGGCATTAAGTCGTTTGCAACGCAGAATATTGTAATACATCCAAATTTCGATTTCAACGAAATATTTTTAAATGTTTTGCAGACGATTTGTCGAAAAATTGACGAATTTCAAACCAAAGACAGCGGGTGGTCGTTTATGAAAAATTTATACCTAGAAATTAATATCTGCAAGTACAATCCTCTGAGAGCGTCTGGATTCATAGATTTGCCTAAAAGTATAAAACTAAAACGCGCGTGTATCAATATAAAAAATAATGACGCGTTTTGCTTTCTGTGGTGTGTAATGGCTTATTTATTTCCGGCTAAAAATAATGTTCAAAGAGTATCTTCGTATCCTCATTATGAGGACGTTCTCAATATCAAAAACATGACTTTTCCCGTCGGTTTAAAAGATATCAAAATATTTGAGAAAAATAATCAACATATAAGTGTTAATGTATATTCGATAAATAATAAATTGGAAGTCGTAGGTCCGCTGTACAAAACCGCATGCCGTAAGCAGCATCATGTTAACTTATTAATGTTAGAAAACGGTCGGCAAACTCATTACTGTCTGATTAAAGATTTAGGTCGTCTGCTTAAACATCAATTAACAAAACACAAGGGTAAACTTTATCTTTGTGAAGAATGTTTGATATTTTTCAATAACGAAACAAAGAGGGATGCTCATATATGTGGTGGTGTAAAAACAGTTTTACCAAATCAAAATGAGGAAATACAGTTTAAAAATTTCGAACGTATGCAAGATATGCCTTTCGTAATATATGCAGACTTTGAATCCTTATTGGTGCCTAACACAAATGGAAAAACGGGATCAGAAAATACTATTCAACTACAGGAGCACGTGCCTGCTGCCTTTGCGTACTATGTTGTATGTTCGTACGATAGTTCTCTCAACAAGTTCGTTACATATCGTGGAGAAGATTGCGTTGCTAAATTTCTCAAGTATTTGCAAAGGGATATATCCACAATAAACAATATTTATTCGAATCCTAAGCCTATGGTTATTACTGAGACTGAAGAAAAGGATTTTTTAAATGCTCAACATTGTTTTCTTTGTGGCAATTTATTGCTTGGGGACTCAGTTCGAGATCATTCGCATGTGACTGGAAAATTTCGGGGGGCCAGCCACAGTTTTTGCAACTTACGCTTCCGTTTACCTGAATTCGTGCCCGTGTTTTTTCACAATTTGTCTGGTTATGATTCCCATTTATTTTTACGTGAATTAGGGGAAATGCCCGGTCAAATTAAAGTTATTGCTAAAAATAAAGAAAATTACATATCATTCACAAAGTATTTTATCAAAAATCCTGATCAAGTGATGCCGGTTCGGTTTGTGGATTCATTTAAATTTTTAGGAGCTAGTTTAGAGGAACTTGTAAGCACTTTAGACGACGGAGATTTTGTTAACCTTGCGCATTTTTTTCCACTAAAGGTACATTTCGACCTACTGAAACGTAAAGGTATTTACCCTTATGAGTATATGAATAATTGGGCTCGCTACGAAGAGCAAAGCTTACCTCAGCAACATTGTTTTTACAGCTCATTAACTAATGAAACGATATCGAAATATGATTACGAGCATGCGAAACTTGTTTGGAAATCATTTGGAGTCGAGAATTTAGGGGAATACACAGATATTTACCTTAAATCTGATGTATTGTTACTGGCCGACATATTTGAAAAATTCCGTCAAACTTGTAAAGTTAACTATAGGCTAGATCCTGCTTTTTATCTGACCGCGCCAAGTTTAAGTTTTGATGCTATGTTACGAATAACCAACGTAAAATTACAGCTTATTAACGACCTAGAAATAATTAGAATGATACAAAAGGGTATCCGGGGGGGAGTTTGCTTATGTTCAACACGGTATGTCAAGGCAAATAACAAATACATGCACGATTATGATCCTAGTATACCAAATAATTATTTACTTTATATAGACTGTAATAATCTGTACGGGTATGCGATGTGTGCCAGTTTGCCTTATGGCGACTTCGAATTATTGCAGCAAGGTGAAATTAAAGACCTAGATGTTCGCTTAGTACCAGATGATTCTGATTTTGGTTATATTTTGGAAGTGGATTTACACTATCCAGAATACTTACATGACTTGCACAACGACATTCCGTTCTGTCCTCAAAAATTCGTACCTCCTGGTTCAAAGCAACCTAAACTGATTCCGAATTTATATGATAAATACGAGTACGTTATTCATTATGTACATTTAAAAACATGCTTGAAACATGGCTTAGTACTTAAAAAAATTCATAGAGTAATAAAATTTAAGCAGAGTCAATTTTTAAAACAGTACATAGATTTAAACACTCAGTTACGACAAAAAGCTACATCTGTATTCGAACAAAACTTGTTTAAATTATTTAACAATGCTATTTTTGGAAAGACATTAGAAGACCCTGAGAAGAGGTTAAAAGTTATGTTGGTTAACATATGGAATGATACTAAAAATAAAACAAAAAAGAAATATGGAGCCGAATGCCTGATATCTAGACCGAATTATCATAGCTCAACAATTTTTTCTGAAAATTTCGTTGCTGTACAAATGAAACCCGAGTCTGTTAAACTCGATCGACCCATTTATATTGGTTTTACTGTTTTGGAAACATCTAAGTCTCATATGTATAATTTTCATTATTCTTCGATGAAAACATTTTACGGGCCTAATATAAATTTATGTTACTCTGATACGGACTCGTTTTTATACGCTATAAGCACAGAAGATGTATACGCAGACATTAAATTGAATTTTCAGCATTATTTTGACACTAGTAATTATCCTGCTAATAATGTTTATGGCATTACTCGTCAACATAATAAAGTACCGGGCCTTTTCAAAGATGAACTGGGAGGCGAAATAATACATGAGTTTGTAGGTCTCAGGTCCAAATTATACTGTATCAAAACAGAAAAAAAGCAACTGAAAAAAGCCAAGGGTACAAAGAAACATGTCTTGCGTCATTTAGATTTTGAGAAATATAAAAAGGTATTGTTAAATAATGAAAGGTTGAGAAAGACAAACATTGTATTTAAATCATTAAAACATGTTATTTTCACGCAATCCGTCAAAAAAGTTGCACTGTCGTCTAATGATGACAAACGTATCTTGCTGAAGGACCGAATATCGACCTTATCTTGGGGTCATGAGTCTATGTTTTGATATTGTAAATTAACTTCACTAGCTACGCATTTGTAACGCCTATAAAATTTGCTATAGCAAAATTAGGCATCATAGATGTTATGTTATTTAATTAGTTAGTTTTAAGGTATAAATATTATGAATAAATATGTAAAAATGTTTTTGTGCCAGTTTCTAATAAACATATATTTCGTAACTAGGTGTTTTATTTAATTTCTATAGCTATCCTGTGTGTATTAGGGCAGGTTCACTTGGTTATAACTATCCTTAAAACCAAGTGGTGAGTTAGGTCATAAATTATAGGAATCATGTTATCTCTTTCACACCTGCACTGCATTATGGAGCGAGCCGTGCAACAAAAATAGGTACCGACTTTTATGACCTCACTCGTCACTTGGTTTAGTGGATAGTAAGTAAAATAAAAATTCGAAGGTATTGAAAATACAATTTATTAAACCATAAAAATCATTTTTTGCACACATTATCTAAATACCATGTTTTAATACATATAATGTTTTTTAACACACATTTCTTTTTATGATCAACACAATTCACATTACCATTTAAACAATACTTTTTATATAGGTCACCAAACGAGGGAGCATTCATCTCTCCTATATCAATTACATCACAGTCAGCACACAAATCTTTAACCCATTTAATCTTTTCGTTGCCTTTAACAAATATTTTCTTGTGCTGTAAATGAATGACAATAATTCGTTTGAACTCTCTAAAATCAACATAACCTTCACGCCACAAAATACCCAGATTCTTTTCTATCCACTTCACACGTCTTTTTTCCAATTCCGATAGAGTAAAGAATGCGTATGGAGGTTTTATTAAAAATGATTGCGTGTAATTATTTGTACTGTATCCAAATTCTTTAACAATAAACTCATTTTCAGAGGATTTAAAACCCTGGAGGTCTACAAACAAATAGTCCGCCATTTACGAAATTTTACGGGTAATATTGCTTAAGGGTTTATATTCTACAATACTGTCATTTAAAATAAGACAATACGCTGAAGTATGGTCAGGTAAATCTGATTCACATTCAAATTCAACTCTAACATCTACTGACCCTGTTTTTAAGGTTTCGTTTTGTCGTGAACAGTCGATAACGAATAGAGGTGCAACGTCTTTAAATTCTTGTGGAGAAAGCAACGGCGCTTGGCTACGGTTGTAATAAGACTGTTGGAATTTTGCGTACTGTTCGTATAATAAAGCAAACTTTTCTGATGAAAAACTAACATTCAAGTTTTCGTATGGAAAATAGGTGCAATTTAAAAACACTTTTACGTCTTTCAAATTACAGTGATCGAAGCCAGTTATATCTTTGAGAGTATCATTTTTTCTGTTCGTTTTGAATCCAATTATAACAAATCGAGGTTTTTCAATTTGAGATGATGTTTTGATGGCCCACGAGTGTTTTGATGTTTGAGGTAAAAGTGGATACTCGTACAAGTCCCAATTTCTAAAGGCCATTTGAATAACGTGATCTTTTTCCAAATATTTCAGTAACCTCAATCTTTCTCGATCAGAAACCTTAATATGAGGCATACGCCAGACTATTTTAGATATAGTTAGGTTATCTACATATTCATTTGTATTCAGTTTTACGCAGTTCAAAGTAGTATTTGATCGCAAGAGAACCAGTTCATGCTTGCATGCTATTATAATCTTGCCATAGTCTTCAGCGAAACCGAGAATCTTTTTTAACGGTATAGACACTGAAAATGATCCGTGTGAGTTTTTTATGCCTTTGATATCCCAGCCCCACTGTTTTGACATCGACGATTCAAGTTCATTCATGGATATGAGAGATTTCATTGTTGTTGTGACCCCAGCATTCTTAATTCTGTCAATTTCAATACCGTTCAGCTCGTACCTAATATCTTGAAATAAATGAAGAATTGAGTTGTTTGTGAAAAGAACACTGTTCACTCGCTGTTTCGTTTCTCTGTTGAATACTGCAATTGAACCCTCTACGTATAAAGTACTTTCCGACGGTAGCACATACAGATCTTGTTGATTAATAGGTATACGAATTTCATCATTTAAATTAAAACTTGTAACGTACGGCTTATAAGAATGATATTCGAAACTTTCTATAGAGTTGTCGAAGCTGAAATTATCTGTTACTGATAATATACTCATTTTAATAAACCTATTATTTTTAAAAACTGTTTATTTTCCTTCGTAAGTTGTCCTTTAGGTGTTCTTTTCTTAGTAGCACAAAGAGTACTAGTAGCTTTCTTGTATAGGTTCACGTTTTTATTAAAGTCTATCATTTTTTTCGAAGGTGTAAATATATTTGAATTTCTTCACCACGTAAATTAACCAAATGATCTTTTTCATCTAAAATTCTTATTTTAAGAGAGTTCAAACTTTTTTGAGTAACAGGAAAATAGATAACGTTTTTTGGTGTTTCTATGATTCGGTAACCAGGCGGTACATTAGGTACAAACTCGTGGATTATATGACAAGATTTCCCATTCACAAAAGATCCGCTCACGATGTCACATTCAACTCTGACTATGGTTGTAGACAGAATGGATACTGGCAAAGCGGACTCGGTTAATATATTCGCTGGAACAGTTTCTTTCCCAAAACCCAGAAGCTTACCAATAGAGTCTTCTTTATTAAAGTGAACGGTTTTAGAACACAATATAGAGGTTTTCAACGTGTTGTTGTTGCATGTCATTGTGAAAGAACAATCTCGGAGACGACTTTTAAGGTAATCATCAATATCTTGCAGTTCATATGAGCCTTCAGGTATTTCTACTACTTCATTTTCACCGTAATAAAACTTATTATTTCTCTTGTCTATATTCGGTATTGAATTAAAAGTTGACATATATAGCAAACCGCATTCATAATCGTCATCTAGTTCTAGAGCAGGTGAGTGATTTGTTATAAGAGAGGAGGAGCATCCAGTTATAGACAGAGTGAAAGACATTGTGTGAATGTAATTTTATTTATATGTCATCCACATTTAAATGGTTACACCAAAACTGTTTCAAGAATTGTATACACAAATGTCCACAATTCACAGTATTTAACTTTTGGTAAGTTGCATAATTGTATGAAATGTTACAGTCTTTTAAATAATGTATTAATTCCAACGGTGGTTGAAGATCACCATAACTATTAAAATATTCACAATATTTGTTTACTTTGACGTAGGCTACCCAGTGAGTTCCTTGGTTTTCAGAACTATCTAAATTTAGGATTGCACATTCTACTCTTTTCGACCGTCTTGGTAAATTATCCCTCATAAAAACACCTCTAAAGTGAGGAATGTCCGTCGAGTGTTTTAAAATGTCGAAATTAGTGAGTGCTCGCCTGGGTAACCGATCATTCAGTTTTTTGAAGCTTTGATACATAATCCTTTTCCACTTTTATACGGCTTAATATGTAACCCTTTTCCCAACGCGATAGATTCCATCATCTTGTTATGACGTTCAGATTCAGCAAAGTTTTTTCTAGCAGTTTTGTAATCGTGGACAGCTTTTGCGATTCCAGCAGCTCCACCAGCCAATGATCCTAATGCAGAGAGACCCGCAAATATAGGAATGAGTGGAAGGAATCCTCCAGACTTCGGAATGGGTAGTAAGCGTGGTACACGCAGTTTACTCGTATTGTGAACAGAGATTATTCTTTTTGCTGCATCCAATGCTTGACTGATTGCAACGGATTTATTTTTCGATTTTTTTTTTTTTAATTCCGTACGTATTTTTTTAACAAAATGTTTGAATGATTTAATTCCTGCACCAGCCTTTAATTTAGACTTCATCACTTTGCTAACTAACCATGAGGCTAGTTTTTCTCCTTTCCCGGAAGTTTTTGACCGTAATCTTTGTTTAGCCATTTTATACAGTTCCAAATCTGCACTGTGACGATCACTTAAATTAGAATGATTGTCGTAAGCTATGTCGTGCTGCATGCACGCGTTATCCAACGGATTGATTCCTTTATCACCTCTTTGCAACCGTTTATGTAATTTTGTACCTGGTCCACAATAATTATACCCAGGCAGGTGCAGTTCAAACGGTAAGTGATTAATTACACTATTTACAAGTCCGCTTCCTCTCATTACCATTAAGTTAATGATAAATTTTCGTAAGACGAAGTGTATAAATATTATTAAACAATATCATCTCTATTAATCCAACTATTTTCACTATCATCAAGTCCTAACCACTTAACATACATTTTTCTACCCTTTCTTCTGATAACCTTTTCTATAAGATATATGTTTGGACACTGAGTTTTATGCAATTCTTGTTCATAAAATGTACCAAGTATAGGGTTTTTCCGTAGATCTTCTATATGGTAAGTGAAAGGGTTAGTATTGTTCACTTTTTTTATAGTAAAGAGCTCAGTCGACCAATTTGGCGTATACCCCTTATGAAAGACACTTTTGTATTTGCTGATGCGAACTCTATCTCCAACCTTAAATTTATTGGATTTTTGATGTAAATAATTTCGTGATTTGACTATGTTTTCCTTAACTTCATTTTCATTTTTAGAATTCACGGCATCAGGCATAAATTTAGTTGTACGATGTACAGTATGATTATAAGACTGAACAATATCGGCTAAAGGTCTTCCCACCCATTTATAGTTTCCTATAAAACTAAAATATCTGAATAGTTTTCCTTTGAGCGTTTTTATCAGCCGTTCAACAATAGAAGCCTTTTTGACCGAATACGTAGAATAATGGTTAATGTGTAAGGATTTTAAAAAACGCTCAAATTCAGTATTATAAAACTCCGTACCGAAGTCTGTTTGTAAATGAACTGGAATTCTTTGATATGATTTTATAATTTTTTCAAATGCGTTTTTGATCTCAGTTTTAGTTTTAGATTTTGATGGAACACACCACGCATATTTAGAAAACGCGTCAATTACAACTAGAATATATTTATATCCTTTGTTGAGCGTGTGAAATTTTTGTAAATCCAATAAATCTGCTTGCCATAAATGATCAATTCCCTTTAAAATAACTGGTCTGCGTTTGAAATTTTTACGAGCTGCTCGATGAATTTCATTAACGATTTGTTCCTTTGTCATTATTAGTATGTTTGACGAAAGTCTCTACTTCCTGTTTGGTATAAAAGTTAACTCTTAACTGCGCATTGAGATTATGAATCTGAACCTTTATAGTGTTTAATAATTGATCAAGTTCTTTTTTGTCGTAAAAATTCGCGAAAGATTGATCGACATACTGCTTGTTAACTGCATCATCACCTGTCAGTGGTTTTGTAACGCCTTTCAATCTTGAAAATTGTAAATCATAATCTCCATTCTCTGATCTCAAAAGTGCTTTATCAGAAACTGTCATCAAACGTAAACGCTTATGTACGTGATGACCAAACTTATCGATATTCATTTATATTTTGTTAGTTGTTATTAACTGAAAAGCCTCTCATTAACTGTCTGGTAAAGAATGAATTTCAAAGTTATATATTATTCACGTGACCAACTTCTCGTAACTCTTCAATAATAGATATAATTTCGTTATCCAAACCCGTATTACCAGCATCGCGAGAAGCAATTAACAGTTTCAACCTATCTACAAGCTCGTTAGGATCATCCCAATAAACATAGTTTGTATCCTTTTTAACGTTTTTTAATGTAGGTAATCCTTCACCCATAGTACAGCTTTCAGTGCTAGTCGTTCGCTCTTTTGCTAACTTAAAAAGCGGTTTTATAATGTGTAAATACTTCATGCCTTTGTTACTTTTGATTGGTTTGTTTGGATTAAAGTCACGCCTGTGGGCATTAGTTTCTAGTAAAAGTATTTTATAATTGCGCTTATCTTCTTCTGTTATAACACCCATATCAGGTACTTTCTTAAATAATAATTCTTTTAATCCTGGTGTCATATTTAGTATACGTCCACTGACTTTGAGTTTCTTATTAGCAACACGAACTGAAGAAGATCCAAGCATAAGCCTACCACGTTCTGTTCGAACACCAAAAGGAACATTATCAAAGGTACTTGACTTTTTAGCAAATTCTGGATCATTGCGTGGAGAATAAAATGTTGTATCGTTAGTGTTATCCGTTACATTACTATTAACGCTTTCAAACGTCTTATTGTGACCTTCAATGTCTTGACTTTCATTTGATAGAATGTCATCATCATCGCCATCATCGTCATCAGAATCATTACTTACTTTCGATAGATTGTCGTCATCATCATCATTAGTATCATTAATCCAACTATTTTCACTATCATCAAGTCCTAACCACTTAACATACATTTTTCTACCCTTTCTTCTGATAACCTTTTCTATAAGATATATGTTTGGACACTGAGTTTTATGCAATTCTTGTTCATAAAATGTACCAAGTATAGGGTTTTTCCGTAGATCTTCTATATGGTAAGTGAAAGGGTTAGTATTGTTCACTTTTTTTATAGTAAAGAGCTCAGTCGACCAATTTGGCGTATACCCCTTATGAAAGACACTTTTGTATTTGCTGATGCGAACTCTATCTCCAACCTTAAATTTATTGGATTTTTGATGTAAATAATTTCGTGATTTGACTATGTTTTCCTTAACTTCATTTTCATTTTTAGAATTCACGGCATCAGGCATAAATTTAGTTGTACGATGTACAGTATGATTATAAGACTGAACAATATCGGCTAAAGGTCTTCCCACCCATTTATAGTTTCCTATAAAACTAAAATATCTGAATAGTTTTCCTTTGAGCGTTTTTATCAGCCGTTCAACAATAGAAGCCTTTTTGACCGAATACGTAGAATAATGGTTAATGTGTAAGGATTTTAAAAAACGCTCAAATTCAGTATTATAAAACTCCGTACCGAAGTCTGTTTGTAAATGAACTGGAATTCTTTGATATGATTTTATAATTTTTTCAAATGCGTTTTTGATCTCAGTTTTAGTTTTAGATTTTGATGGAACACACCACGCATATTTAGAAAACGCGTCAATTACAACTAGAATATATTTATATCCTTTGTTGAGCGTGTGAAATTTTTGTAAATCCAATAAATCTGCTTGCCATAAATGATCAATTCCCTTTAAAATAACTGGTCTGCGTTTGAAATTTTTACGAGCTGCTCGATGAATTTCATTAACGATTTGTTCCTTTGTCATTATTAGTATGTTTGACGATAGTCTCTACTTCCTGTTTGGTATAAAAGTTAACTCTTAACTGCGCATTGAGATTATGAATCTGAACCTTTATAGTGTTTAATAATTGATCAAGTTCTTTTTTGTCGTAAAAATTCGCGAAAGATTGATCGACATACTGCTTGTTAACTGCATCATCACCTGTCAGTGGTTTTGTAACGCCTTTCAATCTTGAAAATTGTAAATCATAATCTCCATTCTCTGATCTCAAAAGTGCTTTATCAGAAACTGTCATCAAACGTAAACGCTTATGTACGTGATGACCAAACTTATCGATATTCATTTATATTTTGTTAGTTGTTATTAACTGAAAAGCCTCTCATTAACTGTCTGGTAAAGAATGAATTTCAAAGTTATATATTATTCACGTGACCAACTTCTCGTAACTCTTCAATAATAGATATAATTTCGTTATCCAAACCCGTATTACCAGCATCGCGAGAAGCAATTAACAGTTTCAACCTATCTACAAGCTCGTTAGGATCATCCCAATAAACATAGTTTGTATCCTTTTTAACGTTTTTTAATGTAGGTAATCCTTCACCCATAGTACAGCTTTCAGTGCTAGTCGTTCGCTCTTTTGCTAACTTAAAAAGCGGTTTTATAATGTGTAAATACTTCATGCCTTTGTTACTTTTGATTGGTTTGTTTGGATTAAAGTCACGCCTGTGGGCATTAGTTTCTAGTAAAAGTATTTTATAATTGCGCTTATCTTCTTCTGTTATAACACCCATATCAGGTACTTTCTTAAATAATAATTCTTTTAATCCTGGTGTCATATTTAGTATACGTCCACTGACTTTGAGTTTCTTATTAGCAACACGAACTGAAGAAGATCCAAGCATAAGCCTACCACGTTCTGTTCGAACACCAAAAGGAACATTATCAAAGGTACTTGACTTTTTAGCAAATTCTGGATCATTGCGTGGAGAATAAAATGTTGTATCGTTAGTGTTATCCGTTACATTACTATTAACGCTTTCAAACGTCTTATTGTGACCTTCAATGTCTTGACTTTCATTTGATAGAATGTCATCATCATCGCCATCATCGTCATCAGAATCATTACTTACTTTCGATAGATTGTCGTCATCATCATCATTAGTATCATCACTTACTTTCGATAGATTGTCATCAGAAATATTTGAATCAAATGATTTATGCAAAACAGTTTTATCGGTCACGCTTCTATCGCTTTTTTTTGCACTATCTGGACTGAATTTTAATTTTTTAATTGTATTTTTATCCCATTTCAATTCATCATCTTCAGAATTTAAATTAGCATTGACTTTACGATTAACCATATTATTAAGGGGTTCTGTAATTGGTTTGAAAACAGACTCTAAAATCATGTTATTGTTATTTTGTAGGTCTCGAATAAGTTTGACTTTTCTTTTAACAGCCTCGGTAGACTTGAGTATCTTTCCTTTAACATTTTTCTCTTCACTCATATTGCTGCTCATGTCTGATCTCAATGGTTTCTTTGATAACAATAAGCGCTATATTTATATACATTGCTTTAAATGATGTATTAATCAAATACAATAAAGGTATCAAAACCCATCCTATAACATCCTGAATTTTTAGGACAATCTTTATTTATAACCAAATATTTAAAAGGCATGCTCCATACTTTTGCACACATTTCTCGAAACTGTAACCATGTCATATCGCATCCTACATGTTCATCATATACATGACGTAAATTAACGTCATCTTGTTTGAAAATAATTATTAAATTTGCGTTGTCTCTAATTAACTGTTTAGGTATTTTACTGTACGTTTGATTCAAGTAGAAGCTATCAATACATTTGTGCCTTCCCATAGCAAAATAATCCCGAATGTTATTTTGATTCTCACACGCTACGTCATCAAATATTATAATTGAATTAATAATAGCTTCATGAGGGCTAATTACTTGATCATTTTCAGTGTACTTTTGATAAGTGACTGATGGAACTAATGTTAATACTTTTTCTAAATACTGGTACATGGGTTGGAAAAGAGTTTTAGAATAAACATAAACATTTTCAAAACGCGGTCCATGCTCGTGAAGAAGAAGTCCAATTATTAAATTCGTTTTTCCACAGTTAGAGGGTCCACAAATTATACAACGGATAGTGTCAGGTAAAAGTTTACCATGACGAAAGTTGCGTTTTTTACCAACAGCACAAACCACATCCAATTTCATGCTGTGAGATTGTTTTCGAAATTTCATATTTCTGCAAAAGAAGACGTGTTACTAGCAGGAAAGTTTTATCTTGAATAATGTGGATTAATAAGACAATCAGTAGTTATATTCTAGAAGGACCGTCTTGTTCTGGCTCGAAAACAAATACCCGACGGAGGTTTTCAAATATCACTTGAATATTATAAGTGTTAATGGGCAGTTTTCAGAGCTCTGATCTGAAAACCCCATTAACTCACTACTAATCGGCAATAAAAGCTTGTACCAAAAATGATATTTTTGACAGAAACTTATTTTAGGATTAGATTCCTTATCAGGACGATAAAAACGAGTTCCACGCGGACGGAGTCGCGGGCAGAAGCTAGTAACAGTACGAAATGCTTCGACGACTGCACGGATACGATCGTTTAATTGAGAACATTGTACTGTTTATAATATGAATACTGAGTAATATCGTATTTGCTATGTCACCAGGCCCACTAATCTATGCGTCGTTATCGCATACTAGATAAATTTGCAGAATAGTGATTAATATCTATTCCGTAATAATATGGATGTTGAATGATAGTCAAATAGCTTTTTATAAAACGCTCTGTTAGTATGATCACGTCGATGGCAAACAAACGTATGGCCCGCGTGATGGTCAGCGGTTACCGTAGCCTATAGACATTTGCAACTCCAGGGGACTCGCATGCGCGTTGCCGACTCTTTAGGTACCTGTACACTCCTTTCTTGAAGAACCCGATACCTGTAGTCCCTCGGGAAAGCCGGAGCGTTCGCGCGAACGAAGCGGAAGGTTGTAGGGAAATAGGAACATTTCCTTTACTTTGAAAAAGTTCTAACTGGTCAATATTTTCGTTGGCCGACCGTACTTATAAGTCTTATAACTATAATAATTACCTACCTGTTTAATGCCAGTCAATCGTGACAAACCGTGACCGTACTGCTGTACTGTTAGAGTGCAAATCACACTGAAGATTATTTTCAAGCGCTTGACATCGCGGGAAATTTTCTTCAGTGTAATGTGCATTCTAATAGTACGGCAATACGTTTCAATTTAGCGTGCAAATAAAAAATCAATTCAATCCGCGCTCATCCGGTGGAAAACCACCTTAAGTCTGTATACGATTTTCAGTCCTATTTCACAGACAAGTTCGGTACTGTTGACTTGTTTTTAGAAGTGACAGTACTTTGTTAGGCACTTGGTAAAAACAAAGCCGTATAAATGAATGAATGATCAATTAAGTGATGAATTGATGATAATAAGGGCAAAACACACAGAGTCGACAGCCACAGACAACCTTTCAAAAATATCTTCACATGCGTCGGTAACAATAATAATAATAAAGACAGTGTATAGATATTTGTGAAAGATTGTCTGCACTGTACAGATATTCGAGAAGTCGACTGTACCAGTTAGCAACAAACCCGTAAAACAACATAACATTCCATTTGTTAGCCAGCCCAGTTAGAAATGATGGAGAAGCATTATAAGCCTTGGATTCATAGGGTGACTTTCTTCCACATCTATTTTATTTTTGAAGTGAAAACTTCTTTAGCGGCGCTGAGCACTTTTTGGGATGGGGAAAAATTGTTAAATACGCGACAGTTTTGTGACGTCAGATGTGAAGGAGGTCACTTTTTGCTGCTACCCGATTCGACTTCATTCAAAACTGAACGCTATTCGTAAGAGTATAAAGCCGTTAAACACTTTTTGCAATAGCATATTCTGCAAATAAATTTGTAATTTTAACCAACGCGTCCTTCACTGTTTTGCTATTTAGAAAATTCGAATAGTTTAGAATTTGGGCGTTATTCCTAAAGAGATAAGCTTAGAAAAATATTTACCAACGGCAAAAATAAATTGATATTTTGGTCGCCACCGCCGTCTGCTGTTCTTGCAAATTCAAATAGTTGGAATTTGGACGTTATTCCTAAAGAGATAAAGCTCTGAAAAATATTTGGCAATGGCAAAAACAAATTGGTATTTTGTTTGCCGCCGCCGACGGGCGAGCCGGCCCGGCGCACCCAACGCGCCCGCGGGCCGTCCGTCCGCCTAAATAATTGATAATTGTTTATAAATTTGCGTCAAATTCGTTTTTAGGGTGACACCGTAAGATGTCACGTGACCTGATCGAAAAACTGTTACAATGTTATTGAGTTTTCACTTCTGCCGGCACTCCCGGAGTGCAACCCGGTCTTTTTTTTTAAACAAAGACGGTGGCAAACAAGCGTACGACCCGCCTGAAGGTAAGCGGCCTATAGACGCATGCAGCTCCAAAGGAGTAACATGGGCGTTGCTGACCCTTGATATGTTAGAGGATTCGCCGTGTTGACAGCTGAAGGAACAAATTCCCTCGCTCTCAACACAACGCATCCTCGGGAGCTCTCTTCTCTCTCTCTCTCTTTGCACGGGTTAGAGATATAGTAGACGGGTGTTACGTCGGTGGCAAACAAGCTTACGGCCCGCCTAAAAGCGGCTACTGTAGTCTATGAACGCCTGCAACTTCAGGGGACTCGCAGGCCTTGCCGAAACTTCGGCCGATGTCGCTGATACGTGTCGCGTGACATTTATCCCCTAGTTAATTCATGACTTTATGTAATGTACATTTCAAAGATAAATACGTATTTCGAAAACAGCAATTTCACTATGGGCGTTACAGACGGACTACATTTCGACTGCTTTCTGGCAGAATTTAATGCAGTTAGCGTAACTGCATCGAACTGCAAACCGACTGCGCAGTACCCTTTCAGGCGGCGTGCAGTTCTATGAATTGTGAACGTTAGGACTTAGAAGACTTTGTTTAAGAGAGGACGCATCACTATAGGGGACTGACCTCACTTTAGGCTCCGTCAAACTTAGCACGCAAACAGCGCGGGCGCGGAGGCAGTGTCTCGCGCTGTTACTGGGCTCGGAGTCTGACAGAGCCTTTATGGCGCCATCCAGTAAAACTGCTTTTCCGAAGACACGTTTTTCTTTGACATTAGAACTCTAAACTTTACCTCCCCCTGCGTTAAGTTACAGTGCAAAATGGTTTATGAATTTATGATCCTCAATAAATATGATTAACCTTTTATAATATAAAACAAACACAAATGAAATAAGCCAAGGGTAATTCCCATTTGTCCTATGCGTCAATACACTATGTTTTGTAGTTCATAGTCACCTTAAAGACTTCTAATAAGTCATACTTCAAATTCCTTAACCTTTTCAACGCCCTGTGAAAGAGAAAAATTGTCAACCACACGCGAAGTCAACAAGACATTCAGTTCTGAACCTTGTCAAGATTGCTTTCGCGCTGGGCTCCTTGACGCATATATCACTCGTTGGCGTTGAACCTGCGGTGCGGATATGAGCGTCGTTGGCGCCGAAAGGCTGTCAAGTTAGATTAAGCGCGGGAAAACTAAAGCAGCTTCCGCGCGTGCCCGCGCGTAATTTTTATGTGGCGTCGCTCATATACTATTTCATAGATTACAACTCACGCGGTACCGCGTTGCTACTGCTCTGCTTTGCTATGCGCTTAGTCTAACCAAGCCTTAACCCCTTTTCAGGAAGAGTTGTTATATCGATATGGACGTCCACTGCTGGACATAGGCTATATCGACTACATAATGCCAGTCATATGTTAATTTAAATAAATAAGACTGACATTCGATCGTCTTTTTTCAACTGCCGGGTTAAAAATGGTTTGATGCCAGAATAAAAATGAAAAAAATATTCAGTAATTAACTAATACACTCATTTATCTTCTCATATTATTTATTTGTACTTTCTTCCACAAAAAAATACAAATAGCGGACTTAATGCCATATACATCCCCTATCAGTCTACCATTGGGTTAAATGAAATTATTATATTATACATAGCCCTTGTTGAACCAAATATACATAGGACAAATAGGAATGACCCCAAGTTAGTGTCCCGACAGGTTAGATGCAATGTAGATGAACAGGCCAACCCACACACGTCTCTGACCTTCGACAGCCTTCTTTGGTTGGCTCTTCAGTCGGTTGATCTACATCATTACCTGGCGGGGCCTGGTCGGGGACCGGGCACTCACCCTTCGAGTCCTGGGAAGACTCGTCTTCTGTCGTCTGGCCGTCGCCGGTGGCAGATTTCTTGTCTTCATCCTGTACATAATAAAAAAACTCAGTTCTTGTCCTTTTTTTGCCCGAATGCAACAGAGCCGAAAAGCTAAGTCCACACCAGTGCGCTTTCACGTTCAACAAGGCATGCGTCAGCTGTCAAACTTATTCTTACTTACACTGGGTGTGACAACTCTATGACGCATGCCCATCACCATGTGTACTTAGCTATTGGGAGGGATATGAGTTTAGCAGTCTATGTTTGTATTTACGTGTTCCACAGCAGCGTCTAAGATACTGAACAGGTTTTGATGAATTATCAATAAATTCGAAATTATGCTCCGGGTGACATAGTTGCCTTTTGTATGAAAAAAATACTGTATTTGTTTAGTTAGTTTTCCATAGTCAGGATTCAGTTTTTTGAACTTTCTGTATGCTTGTTTGTCGGGTGTATTAAGGAAAATTGTAATTGTGAATAGTAAGAATTATAAGTCAAACGGCTATCGGTTCTTCACTATTTTATCTCCATTTCTGTCTACCGGATTTTGAAAGAAATGAATACTTAATTTTGTATGATTTTTTTAAACATTGTCTAAAAAAACACTTATTTTGTATCTCTATTGAAGTAAAAGATCTAACATATACGAAATCTACATATTTGGGTTTGTCTATGACGTCTCTAAAAACGTCTCTAGGGTTTTCATTTTAAACTAATTAACACAAAATTTATGGCCAGAAAACCAGTATTTTGGCCTAAAATTGTTCAAATTTGATGCCAAATATCTCGAAAACAATGAACTTTGAAGTAAATAGTAAATATGGGATACTATATTGCTTAAAGCTGTTGCTAATAAGCTACAAAAAACATTAGAAAACTAAGGGATTCAGATTGAAGGTCATTGTGGCCCCTTTTAACCTCTCTCATTGTGATGCATAATTTGTATACATACCTATAATGGGACTACAACAAATTTAACAGCTTTAACACAATCTGAGAACAGACTTATACCAGTTGGAGTGAGTCATGTTATTGGTATAACCTGACCAAGTGCAATAGGCAACTGGCAGTGGCATGTTTTAGGGGGTTATATGGGTATTATTAAGAAATATGGTTTGTATGGTGCAGTGTACAAATGCCAACACAGTTAACTGACCATCCTGTATTTATATAGAACCTGCACATAAAGTGCATGGATGGTCAGTTAGCTGTGTTGTTGGTGGTATGTATGAATTATATTTTTGTGTTAAAAATATTCACTTTTGGAGTTTTTATTCCTCTCATTTACCCCCGTTTTAGTTTGGGGACAGTTTAACCATAGGGTAGGCTTAACCTGGCCATAAATAGGTTAATCTAAATAATATCACTTTTTGATTTCCTGTAAAGCATACCTACCTAATCTTATAAGGAAAACTAATGTGTATTATTTAACACACATTTACTTATTTCATCCCATCCCTATCCTGTCATCATTTCCATTAGTCACATTAGTCAAATATTTGCATACATTATTTTGAAATATCATAAGTCACATAACCTATATGTCAAGAAAATGGTCCAAGTACTATGTGAAAATACAATTATTCATTGCAATATTTCACTATTTGAACCAAATCAACTTAGAAACACAATTACCAAATCATTTGCAAAATTACAATTCACAAAATTTCAGTCTGCAGATCTGCACCTGAAGTTTCAAGCGTCAGTTTCAATTTCCCGCCATTTGAGATTCAACCTTATTGCAAATGCGCAAAGCACATATCGCAATACTAGCTCCCAATCTCTCTACTATACATCTTCAAATGTACAGCTGTGTACATATAGCTACTAGTACTAGGTATGTATGCAGAATTATATCTAGCTTTACATTTTAGGGTCAATCGACCTCTGTCGTTATGCTTTATCGAAAATGATATTGAAACATAACTATAGCGAAATCTTGAGAGACAGTGCGAAAATTGACCGAGGTCAGCAATAGAGGCTCGAAAGAAACCATGTTTATTTACATTGACGGCCTACCTCCGCGTCGGAATAGCGAAGCGCCAAGCAACCCGGCATTGGAATAACATCTTCACTCTACGTCTAAAAAATAATCGCAAAAACCAAATACCAAGGTCATGCGGATTTCCTATGAATGTCATTTATGTACATATATCGTGGTACATTTAACAAAGGCCTGCACCTAAATTCAAAGGGGCGGGGGTGGCAAAAATATGCGAATTCCGGAAAATAATCCCATTTACTTCAGTTTCGATAACCGATCACGATGGCATTCACAGTTTTTCTTGCGAAATATTGACTAATATCACAACCCTCCGTGGCGCAGTTCCCGCGTTTAGCGGGAAGCGAACGTTCTGTCAGCCATGTTGAGACGCAGACAAACATTAGTGATATAACACGGAAATAACATCACTTCACCACTAATAATACTCTCAATAAACGCGCACCACTGCATAGAAATATAATACAAAGACATATTTCACAACTATACCTGATTATCACTGATTTTCGCTTTATCGGTATCACCCGACATTTTTCCTACGAAGAAATTGAAAGCGAATTCAAAGCGTCTTCAAACACCGATAAACACAAATGCACGCACCCATTAAAAAAAGTTTTTGCGTTTAGTTACGATTTAGATACTTCTGATTATCTATATTCGCGGCACTTTTTAAATTTGAAATAATCCTAGGAAATCATGTAATGATAACTTATTTACGATAATACATCATTCATAAAAAAAATTCGAGAAAATAAATTAGTATAGCAAATAAAATAATACTTTATAGTTTTATCGTTAAAATTATGTCCTTACAGCAAAATAATGTCGCGATAAACACAAAAATAAGAATAACTGTTAAACCTAACCTAAGCTTGTACCTAAAGTTGTACTTCTACATGAAGTACAACAGTTTGCTTATTTAATGTTGTTTGTGGTTTAGTAGTAAACAAATATTTATATGACTAATGCAGTTGTGAATCTGCTATTTTTTAGGAATTACTCTAAAATATACAAAATCATAACTCTCCTTTAGAAGTAAATACTATAATGTACATAAATATAATTGGAAAGAGAGTCCTCCATGGTTCGAACTTGTTCATGAAATCTTTATAATATATAAATCTTCATATGCATACAGTCAGAATTAATATATTACGATGCAAAAACTAAACGCGTATTGAAATTTACCATAGACAATTAATATGGGTCATTTATAGGCCTATAAACTATTTTGTAGAGCCAAAATATACTGCAATGAAATAATCATTGTTATGAATATATAAATGAATGTCATTATTTTAGATTATAGTTTAATATGATAAAATCAATGAAATATGAGCAATAAAAAGCATAAAACCATTATTCTTTAGCCGAACTTCAATTAGCGGTTATTGCTTCCGTCGACGCTCTCATAAAATACTCATTTCTAGACTTTTCGTGTCCATGGTACGCCGCGTCTTTTCTCGCGACGCGAGTTGCGATACACGAATAAATTTATTTTGGGTTATTTGATCCTTTTTAATGGCTGCCGTATAACGACTGAATGTGTACTTAAATCAAACATGAGTGATTATTCTTCTATGGCTACGCTTCAAAACAATAGCCAACCGGCGGGATTTGCGGCTGCTCTACAACGTGCTAAATTGGTGAGGCAAACTGCATTATGTACCTATTTATTTATTGGTGTATTGGCAACGTCCGCATAGTTTATTTAAAAATGTCTGTTTACCTCCTTTTTGCAACTTGAACCGTATCTTTCTGACATAATCCACCCTCTTTTGATTGGTGGGTGACTTTTGTAACTGCTGAAAAACGTTAATTCACTATAACCTACTTAAATTATGAACTTTCTCGTGGTGTTTTTACTTCCTTTAAAACAATAAAGGGTACCTAAACGTCTAATTTACGTGAATTAATGTCAACAGTGTCAAATTCCGTCGATATTTTCTGATTTCGATGAATTTTATTTACGTAAATTGGTTGATTTTAGGTTGCTGCTAAAATCGAGGGTGGTGGTAGCAAGAGACCTTTGGAAGACGGATCTGAGCCGAGTGCAAAGAAATTAGCTTCGATTGACCCAGCATATCAACAACAACACGCAGCCATGAGGTAAGAGTCCAAAAATAATTTAATGAAAAAAAATCAAGATAAAAATGTATAGATAATTATAATGATACTTAAACAATCATCTAACTCAACTAGAGCAAATAAACGTCTTCACTACTAGATAAGCAAGGTACTTAATTCATTGAGCCTTGAAATATTTGATAACAGTGAACTTGACCAAGGCCCCATTTGACCAAATTATAATAGAGCAAGAAATAAATTGATTCCTCCAGGGAAAAGGGGTGTCCCGTGTTTTGCCGTGTATTTTTATTGTACCATTAGAATCCAGAGTCTTGAAACAAACAAATATCTAGCTTCCTCTTTTCCTACTTATTCTGATTATACTTTATTTGCTTATGTTACCATAAGCCAACCTTTCCTAAAGATCATCCTTTTTATCAGGTATTTCTCTATCACTTAAAAGGCACAAATGGTCTCAAGTCAAGCTTTAAATAATCATTAATCATACTAGTATTATGAAGAGGCAAAGTTGGTGAGTGTGTAGCTTTGTATGTAGGGGTAATCTCTGAAACAACTCGTCCAATTTCAAAATTCTTTCACCAGTAGATAGAATAGGTCTTCGGGGTGGAAATAGGCTATATTTTAACCTGCAACTCTGCTTGCGTTGCATTCTTTGTAGTAAGACAGTGGAGCTATACAGGTATCTAAATCTGCCAATCATGCAATAGATAGATCTAGTTTAAGAGTCAACTTCTCAGTTTGGTCATACCTTTTGAATTCACCTTTGCACTTGAGATTTATCTAACTTTGATATAAAAAAAAAAATTTTTGCTTACCTTTTGGTCCTATTGGCATATTCTTTGATTTATTATACTATTTATTTATTTTATTTCTCAACTATTTCTTGTTATTATTCTGTCCGAGCCAGGAGACATAATTACAGAGTTTCTTGGTTTTTTTTTACAACATGGACTTCTAAACAAAAAGATGGGTCCATACATTATCAAATTTATTTCTTTTATTCCAGTATTGGGGGTTTAATTTCTCTTAAATGTTCTGACATCACCTTACATGAACATTGCTACTCTAGAAGTCTCATATTGTTTTAACCTCCAACGCAAAGAGAGGGGTGTTATAAGTTTAACATGTCTGTGTATCTGTCTGTGGTATCGTAGCTCCCAAACGGATGGACCGATTTGAATGCGGTTTTTTTTGTGTCATAGATAATTTTATCCCGAGTGTTCTTAGCCACGTTTCATGAAAATCTGTTCAGCCGTTTTTGAGATATTGGACTTTGAAATGGAAATGGGTTTTCAACTTTTCTAAGTTGTCGTTATAATAAAGTTCATTGACCAGCAGCGGCAACTCAGCGGCAGCGGCTGCTGCGGCCGCGGCGGCGGCGGCCGCGCGCATCGCGGCGGCCAACCCCTCGCCCGCGCCCGCCCCACCCGGCCTGCTACAAGACCAGACTCTTAATGAGTACATCCGCGTGCCTGATAAGATGGTCGGCTTGAGTGAGTACACACATGATCCTTAAGGGGCCTATAAGGGGCATAGGTTTTCATCGATTTTTGACAAGTTTTGAATAGGCATGATGCCTCTTCTTCAAATTGATAACGTAGTGATGCTAAATGGATAGTAAACCATCAAATTATCGCAATAAAGTATAAATTATAATTAAAATCATAAATAGATATGAACTTTGAAAGTTTAGAAAAAATATGCATTTTTGTTATTGTCCAAGAGTACATTTAAAGCTACCAATAGAATCCTTACGCTTTTATAGAAACAAAATTGTATGACACCTGGGGCATTTCACGCGAAGCGGACAGGGAAAAAAAGTTTCACACTTCCGATTTCAGTTATATTTAATTATGTTATACCTGTATGCGTACTCGACAAAGACACAAAATATTTTTAAGGTGGCAAGCCTGGTTTAAAAAATGACGGTCTTTGAAGATTTGAGTTACGGTGAGGTGTGTACTACTTTAAATGTCATGATTCGGTTTAAAATAGGTATGGTAAAAAAAAATACTAATGGATTTTATGCTTTATTTAATGACCTTTTAAACCTCATAATTCGAATTCAAAATTAAAATAATTAACACGGAAAAAAAAGTAAAAACTTTTTTTAAAGTATCTTTTTACAAAGTGAGCATTTTATTTTAATTTTTTTAATTAAATAAATATAAAGCTTATATTATGTTCATACTACAAGCCAAGTTTCATAATGGGCCGGGCATTTGTTTAGGAGCTATATGTATTTAAATGCCGAAATGCGGCGTCGCGGCGGCTCTATTGTCGCGCGACTTACATGGACTTTTATTTGAATAATAGGTAAGCAAGTAATATTGTGCCCGATTTTGAAACAATATAACGTTGGATATTAATAATGAACACTCGTATATACGAGTTTCATTCGACAATTTATGTTTTACTAACGCCATCTCTGAAGTAAGAAAAGAACTATTTAGTACGTAGGTAATTGATCCTAGCATGAATGAGACATTTTGACCTTGAACCTCGCTGACCGAGTTTAAATTTGGCATTATTAGTAGTTGTTGGCTTAGAAAAGCAACTACTTACTAGGCAGTTGAGTGCGTGATAACTGATTAGTGTTTGTTATTATTATGGCTCCTTATGGTGATCGGTGTTTTAACCCCTTTCGCTTGCCGTGTCACAATAAACATAAAAATTTAAGACAATTATCAAAAATATTAGCGGTAAAGTGGTCATTTCCAAGCCATTTATATGTGTGTAAACTAGCAGACAACGTTTAAATAGTGAATTGCCGCCGAAAGTTAGTCAAGATGTCGTTCCGAGTAGCCAATCATCAATTGAATATTCACAACAATCCCAAGGTGTATCTTATGTTCCTGAAGATAGTAAGTGTATGAATATTTCGACATAGACCGACGAAACGAATGACACTGAAATCCTTTTGCAATTAAAGGAAAAATTCAACGAACCTTCCACATCTAGTTCCGTAAAAACAATGATCCTCACTTTAGCGCCTAAATCTTGGAGTGAAAATAAGCTTGCTGAGGAATTTCAAACATCTAGACGGCGAGCAAGAAAGGCTAAGGAACTGGTTAGGAAGAATGGTATTTTAACATCACCTAATCCACGTGGAGGTCGTAAAATATCATCTGAAACGGAAAACCTAGTGACAACATTTTACCTAAGAGAGGATAATACCCGCGTAATGCCTGGGAAAAAAGACTTTGTGTCTGTCAAATTAAATGACGGGAAAAGAGTGCATTTACAGAAGCAGCTCATAATGTGCAACATCGATGAGCTATACCGACAGTTTAAATTGGAATATCCGGATACAAAAGTAGGCCTTACGAAGTTCTTCACACTGCGGCCTAAACAATGCGTTTTTGCTGGAGACTCGGGCACACATATAGTCTGCGTGTGTATTTATCATCAAAACGTAAAATTGATGTTAAATGGTGGAGACATTCCATCTCTTACATCGGAATCGGCGATCCCTTTAACATCAATTTTCGACAATCGTTTCAGATGATATTTTACAACCTCCACGTGGATTAGGTGATGTTAAAACACCATTCTTCCTAACCAGTTCCTTAGCCTTTCTTGCTTGCCGTCTAGATGTTTGAAATTCCTCAGCAAGCTTATTTTCACTCCAAGATTTAGGCGCTAAAGTGAGGATCATTGTTTTTACGGAACTAGATGTGGAAGGTTCGTTGAATTTTTCCTTTAATTGCAAAAGAATTTCAGTGTCATTCGTTTCGTCGGTCTGTGTCGAAATATTCATACACTTACTATCTTCAGGAACATAAGATACACCTTGGGATTGTTGTGAATATTCAATTGATGATTGGCTACTCGGAACGACATCTTGACTAACTTTCGGCGGCAATTCACTATTTAAACGTTGTCTGCATTGTTTACACACATATAAATTGCTTGGAAATGACCACTTTACCGCTAATGTTTTTGATAATTGTCTTAAATTTTTATGTTTATTGTGTCACGGCAAGCGAAAGGGGTTAAAACACCGATCACCATAAGGAGCCATAACAATAACAAACACTAATCAGTTATCACGCACTCAACTGCCTAGTAAGTAGTTGCTTTGCTAAGCCAACAACTACTAATAATGCCAAATTTAAACTCGGTCAGCGAGGTTCAAGGTCAAAATGTCTCATTCATGCTAGGATCAATTACCTAGTACTAAATAGTTCTTTTCTTACTTCAGAGATGGCGTTAGTAAAACATAAATTGTCGAATGAAACTCGTATATACGAGTGTTCATTATTAATATCCAACGTTATATTGTTTCAAAATCGGGCACAATATTACTTGCTTACCTATTATTCAAATAAAAGTCCATGTAAGTCGCGCGACAATAGAGCCGCCGCGACGCCGCATTTCGGCATTTAAATACATATAGCTCCTAAACAAATGCCCGGCCCATTATGAAACTTGGCTTGTAGTATGAACATAATATAAGCTTTATATTTATTTAATTAAAAAAATTAAAATAAAATGCTCACTTTGTAAAAAGATACTTTAAAAAGTTTTTACTTTTTTTTCCGTGTTAATTATTTTAATTTTGAATTCGAATTATGAGGTTTAAAAGGTCATTAAATAAAGCATAAAATCCATTAGTATTTTTTTTACCATACCTTTTTTAAACCGAATCATGACATTTAAAGTAGTACACACCTCACCGTAACTCAAATCTTCAAAGACCGTCATTTTTTAAACCAAGCTTGCCACCTTAAAAATATTGTGTGTCTTTGTCGAGAACGCATACAGGTATAACATAATTAAATATAACTGAAATCGGAAGTGTGAACCTTTTTTTCCCTGTCCGCTTCGCGTGAAATGCCCCACCTATGTTCTTAAACGCAGTATTTCGCGACCGAAACCTCAATTTACCTGATTTTCCATACAACGATTAGTACACATGTGGGTCTGGCCGTCAAAACTTGTACCTTAACGCACTGGAACATGTAACACACATAACACACTAACACACTGGAAAGTAGCAGAAATTTCTAAAGAGGAGTTCACATGTCGGTTTTTATTTTTATTGATTAGATTGTACCTACTTTGTTTAATGTACTTACACACAGATGTAGGAACTGGACGCTGGTACTTATGCGAATAAAACATCGTAAAATTAATCTTGTTTGATTTATTTCCAACCATGACGCAAACGACATACAAATAAATGAAAAAAATATCAAAATGTGATTGATTATCAATGCAATGTCGAGAAAAACAAAAAAACAAGTAAGCTTCTTCGAAACTAGATCTTAGTAATGAGTTTATGGCACGTCTAAGAAGCTTGATACTCGTATGATACAAACTGACTAAATTCTATCAAAATATAGGTAAATATTTAGTCAACAAATAGGTAACACAAGGGTAATAAAACTTAAATTATTGTTCTTAATATTGCACTAGAGCAATAAAACTAATCAAACAATATTTTTACCAGTATATTTTGTGGCATCAGAAAAAAGCAAGGCGATTCGTATGATTGATTAAATACTATTGAAAGTCGAGAACAGTTAAAAGATAAAATACAAAACTAACTGAACGTTTTTGGAACGTTCTGAACGTTATGAGACACATAACGTTGGAAAAACATATTTTCATTTTAGATATAACAATAAAAAAAACTAGAAAAATATTCACAACTTGTCGAAAATAGATAACAAAAGAATCGCTATAAAATGAATCTTTTATATTGCACTACGGCAAAACTAAACAACAATATTATTTTCTAACCTAATTGAATAACATTACTTTTACTTAGATACAGCTCGTACAGCTACTTATTCAATTTTACGAGATAAGATTAAGGATCTGTACTAATCATTTAACAGGAAATAAGAAAGTAGGTAAAGCCGAGCAGCTACAACCTACGATTGTTTAAATTCTACTGAAATTCGAGAACAGTAACAAAAACAAATGAAAAAAGTAACTGAACTTTTTTGGAACTAGACCGTACTTATTAGTATAACACAATGTGTTTCATTGGCAGGATATATTTGGTTGTTAAATATGACAAAAAAACTAGTAAAACATTAACAACTCGTCAAAAATGGATAACAACAGTATATCGCTATTAAATGTATAATTTATATTGCACTACGGCAAAACTAAATAACAATATTATTTTCTACCCTAATTGAAGAACATTACTTTTAGCTATACAGCTACTTATTCAATTTTACGAGATAAGATTAAGGATCTGTACTAATCATTTAACAGGAAATAAGAATGTAGGTAAAGCCGAGCAGCTACAAATACCTACGATTGTTTAAATTCTACTGAAATTCGAGAACAATAATAAAAACAAATGAAAAAAGTAACTGAACTTTTTTGGAACTAGACCGTACTTATTAGTATAACACAATGTGTTTCATTGGCAGGATATATTTGGTTGTTAAATATGACAAAAAAACTAGTAAAACATTAACAACTCGTCAAAAATGGATAACAACAGTATATCGCTATTAAATGTATAATTTATATTGCACTACGGCAAAACTAAATAACAATATTATTTTCTACCCTAATTGAAGAACATTACTTTTAGCTATACAGCTACTTATTCAATTTTACGAGATCAGATTAAGGAACTGTATTAAATATTTAACAGGAAATAAGAACGTAGGTATAGCCAAACAAGACCAAATCATAATAAAACGACAACTTTTTGCCATCGTAAGGACCTAAAATATTTTTTTTCGCCTCGTCAAAACATCTTATTTATTAAAATAAACACTGTCACTATTATTTTTTAGCGAATATTCTTTGCGACGTTGTTCATTTTGCACAAGTTCTATTTTTTTAACAACAGAAAGTATTGGTACAGTATCAAAATCCCTTTTTTTTGTTGTCACGAATTTCAGAACAGGAATTCTAAATGTTTTCAAAAACAAAATTGAATAAAAGTAAGAATCATCTTCAGATGTAATACGTTCGACAAATCCAATATAATATTTCCAATTGTTTCTTTCATAATACCTAACAAGTACACTATCGCCGATTTTAACTGTGTCTTCTTTCAAATTATCCGAAATATCGTTATGATTGAGTAAATCGTCGTCTAAGAATTCTACGTTCCCTTGCGTCGGCAATTTTTCATTTTCCATTTCTACAATAGTATTTTTTTTGTTATTCTGGTTATCCTTATGAACATCCTCCTCCATATCTTCTTTCAAATTATCCAAAATATCGTCTTGACTTAGTAAATCTTCATCTAAGAATTCTACATTGTCTTCCATCGGCAAGTTTTTATCTTCCACTTTTACAATACTTCTGTTTTTGTCACTCTGGTCATCGTCATGAGCATCCTCATCCATCTCATATTGGTTAACAGACATTTCACCCTCTGATGTATCTTGTAATGAGTAATCGTCATCGTCATTTTCTGTAGAACTGCAGACGGCATCAGTTTTTTTTTTTTTTGCCTGTAAGTACTTTACTTTGTAGGAATTTGCGTTTAATAGTCACTGTTTTATTTGTTACTTCTTTGCTTTTTCCAGAAGTTGTGGGTATTGAGATGTCATTGGTTTTTTGTGCAACATTCAACCGTCGAACGCTGCTAGATTTTGGTACCTCATTTTCTATAAAATCTGAATAAATATCATGACCAATGTCAACTGTTTTGCTTGCGAGGGGATTAAAATATTCCTTTACCGTAAAATATTTCCTGTTTTCTCTCGTATTTTTTATATCTGAGAGAATCGTCACACATTTAGTATTATCTTTCTTCGTTGATTGTTCTGGCTTTTCTAGGCAACATTTCTTACGTTCTCTGGTATTTTTTATATCTGATAGAATCGTCACGCCTTGAGTATTTTCTTTCTTTGTTGATTGTTCTGGCTTTTGCAGGCACATTTTTTTCAAATCGAAGCACTTGCATAATGTAACTACTGAATTTTCTAAAAAACAGAAACAACTCAGACTTCTGAAAAAAATGTCGCCACAAGGTGTGCATACAATTTGATGAATCAGCATTGTACCTTGTATTGTAATGAGTTCCATGGTTAGCATCTGAATGGAGTCTTCTGGAATGTGAAAAACTTTAATAGTGGTGTCAGATTTATCAAGAAGCTGAAATGCCGTTTCTGCGTTCATAATGTCTAGGCCACAATTAACAAAAGAGTCAAGTTTTCTTTTGATTGCTCCACCTACGCCATCAGCGGCCCCTTTGCCATGAGACGCTTCAAAAAAATTCCAGGTTGAGGAAGTAAATCCGTACTTTTTCATGTATTCAGAAAATAAGTAGAAATTTTTTTTCTGTCGGTATTGGGTGGTGGGGCCGTCAGAATAAAAATGGACTTTCGTAATAAAAGGATACTTTTTTTTTACGAAATCAAGCACAGGGCTCATATGAGCCCATATGGCTTCAGGCCCATGGTAATTGTTCCCTGATAATGAACAAAATGATACTGGCTTCTCTCCTTTGACATACATTACTCCAGTATGCAGTGTTATTTGTTGTCTAGAGGCACCGAAGTGCATAGACTGTACCTCAGTATTTAATTTGCAAGCGTAATTCTCTGAATAATCGATATGGAATAAAACCGAATAGTCGTCCAATTTTTTTATGCACTTCTTATATTCAGAATATTGATGATATATGTTATAGGCATGCCTCTTGAACTTATCTACTTCTTGTGAAAATGCATGTATCAGGTATTCTAGAGGTGTTGTTTTCATTTCTTTTACAATTTTTTTTGTAGTTTTTATCTCTTCACTATTCTTTTCTTTGTATTCGTGTGCTTTTGTTGTCCATTCGTACCAACAGACGTCATCGTTTAACGTTGTACTGACATGATGAAATTCAATTTTTTTATTCCTGCACACTTCACATTCACCATATGCACATTCTTTTGATTTTAAGTCACACATAGTTAAGGAGAGCACATCATCCAGAGATTGACATTCGATTACTTTCATGGACCTCAGGGCTTTTAGTTTGAATGACAAGTTTTCGTGCTTAATGCAGGCACACGTATTGCGACTATTTGCCTTCGGAGATATAACATAAAAAGGTCTGTATTTCTTAAAAGTTGAGTATGAAAATATGCCACCTTCTGATTTATATTTTTTGTGCAGAGTCTTCAAACTACTTAACAGATACCTTTTCTGTTTTTTGCTGTTTTTCTGTACCTTAACTTCTTTTTTACCGGCCGTGGCTCGACTTACGTCATCCCTCTCATAAAATTCTTTAAATTTGTCATGTAATGAATTGAATTTCTTTCTCCTATGTGTATGTCTTATTTGGCCTTTTAACCCTATATACGCAGCTAATTTAGTCTTGAGTTTATACTGTTTTACCTTTTCGTTATCTAATATAATAGACTTGATGTTTTGTTTATATTGATTGTGTTTAGCAGTTTGATAGGCGCATTTTACTGAATTTATAAATACACTCTGCTCTGTTAATTTTCTTTTAACTTTGTCTTTGTCTAATTCAGATATCCTAGGCAAATTTTCATTAATAAAATTGTCTACAGATTTCGTTATAGGAGTCGTGTCGTTATGGGAGGCACTTGTAGTGCTAGCCAAGTCAATTTTATATTCATTTTGTAGTTTGCTCACCTTTTCGATTAACTCTTGGTTTTTATTATGTACTCTTTTTAGCTTTTGTCTGTTTTTCTTCAGTTGTTTCCTCAGATAAATAACATTGGTTTTTAATGCAATTATTTGTTTTTTTAGATTTTTGTTTGCGGCTGACAGATTTGTGCCTATATTTTCTGCAGCAACTTTTCCTTGGCGCTTATAATTTCTCCAATTCTCTAATTGCTTTTCATGCGCTATTTTCTTTTCTTTATTTTTATTCTTATATTCCCGCCATTTCTTTCGCAGTTCTTCATTAGTTGTATCTTGCTCAACATTTTGAATATAGATACTACATTTCAGAAAAGCCAACTTTTGCAGAGAAGGCACGGATGCAAAATACTCAGTCTTATTGTCTGTTACTATAGATGTTTCTTTACATTTTGATTTTGTCATGGGCTGTGTTCTCTCTTCATTTACAAAACACTCAAATTCACATTTGGACTTGTCTTCCTCGTTTTTCTTCTTTTTTTTATCTCTCCATTCTTCACAAAGACTTTCCTTTTCTTCTTCATTATACTCGGATATCGTTTTTTCATCTGAATTCATGCATGTTATTGTAGATAATACCTTTTTTTCTGGCTGTGTACTTTCTTTATCTACCACTGCACTTTCTGTCACTACAAAACACTCAAATTCAGTTTTGGACTTGTCTTCCTCGTTTTTCTTCTTTTTTTGATTTCTCCATTCTTGTCGTAGACTTTTTTTTTCTTCTTCGTTACATTCCGATATCTTTTTTCTATTCTTTCTCATTCTTTCTGCGTTTTTTCTTTTAGCCTCAGCGTATTTTTCTGGGTGTAAAGTTTTCAGCCTTTCCCGGTACTTTTTTTGCCGCTCAGCTGTTCTGGATGGCGCCATCTAGCTATAAATGAATATAAAATATTACTTTATAATGTCATGTCGTCGGCACACTGTGGATCGCAAATGGCGTCTCTATAGAATTAGGGACTTAATTTTATAAGTGCCTATTTTTTAAATTGAAATCGAGTCTTCTCGTGATAAATAGGTAAAAAAATTAATATGGGTAAATTTGGCTAGAAAACCGCCAAAAATATTTTTTTTTACGAAAATTTTGTATGGAGCGTAAATTAAAAAATGGAATATCTCAGAAAGTGCACAATTTCCCGTAATATCCTTCCGCACAAATTTAAAACCAATTATTTATGATTTTTCGGCGTACTCAAGATTTCCCGGCCAGGTGCACTTTTTTTTTTAATCGAAAACGTTTTATATGGGGAAAACTAGGTTTTTAGTAAGTATTGAAGTTTGCAAGACACGTTTAATCATGGAATAAAATTAAATAATGGCTCTAGATCTAGATGAGATGCATTTACAAAAATAAGTTCATGGGAATAATTACATAACTCACTTTTTGGCCCTTTATCTCCTGCCCCCCTAATGAGCACATTTAGTACTTATTAAGTTATTATATGATTCAAAGTAAAAAATTACTAAATTACTCTCAATGCCAACTCAATATAAATAATTAAGAGTCATTTAGTAAATTTTTACTTTGAATCATTCACTTAATGAGCACTAAATGTGCTCATTAGGGGACAGGGAGATAAAGGGCCAAATAGTGAGATATTTAATCATTCCCGTGAACTCATTTTTATCCATGCATCTCTCATCTAAAGCCATTATTTAATTTTATTCCATGATTAGATGTGTCTTGCAAACTTAAATACCTACTAAAAACCTAGTTTTCTCCATACAAAACGTTTTCGATTAAAAAAAAAAGAGCACCTGGCCGGGAAATTTTGAGCACGCCGAAAAATCATAAATAATTGATATTAAATTTGTGCTGAAGGATATTACGGGAAATTGTGCACTTTCTGAGATATTCCGTTTTTTCATATACACTCCATACAAAATTTTCGTAAAAAAATATTACATATATTAAAAAAAAGAAAAATATATTACTCGGCGGTTTTCTAGCCAAATTTACCCATATTCAATTGTTTACCTAATTATCACGAGAAGACTCGATTTCAATTTAAAAAATAGGCACTTAGAAAAACAAAGTCGCTAATTCTATGGAGATACCATTTTCGATCCACAGTGCGGCAGAAAAAAAAACCTCTTAAGCGAAATTATAGGCAAAATTGAGTTACATATAGGTATCATTGAAATGCATCGCTGTTATTTCAAAGATATTTTTTAGCATAACGTGCAATACTACTAGTTTTGTCACAAAGTAATAATTATAACAAAAAAACTGCTATTCCAAAAAAAGCGAGCCACTTAGCCATCATATAATGTATATTATATGCTACGCGAATAACGTTTTTTCATATTATCAAAAGACACCCGAGATTTACACTAGCCCTATTTTTTAGGGATAAAACCCCTACCCCTACCCCTACCCTTACCCTTATACCCTTATATCCTTATTACCCTTTGTCAGAAACAAACAGAAACAGACATGAAATTTATTTTCAAAGATTAAGTATGTACCAGTGGTATATGAGCACTGATGTACATACACAATAGGCAGTTTATTCTGCGGTTATTTCCCGGGTTTCCATCTACTTCTATACTATACTTCAACCGGTCGGTCAAATAATAATAAGATTTTATTTCTCTCGTATCAGGAGGGATAGGTATCCCTCCTGATACTCTCTATTTTAGCTTTTTATATTGCACGCATGCATATAAACGAACCCTTATCTGGATTCCAGTGTGTTATAATACAAAAAAGCGTATCACACATAACGAACGGCATAACACACGCAACGAACGGCACAACGCACGTAACGCACAACGTAACGCACATAACGCACATAAATGAACACACTAGAAATACACACTGGAAGAAAAAACAAATTGGTTTATCGCCGCCATTTTGGATGCTACACTTGTAATGATTCTTTGTTTCATAGAATATTGTCTATATTTTCGAATAGAACAACGGTAAAACATAATATTTACACTTACCTTGACAAAATGTCCTTCCGAAGTATTTCTTGTTCCAATATTCGTTTTATTTCACTATTAAAAGCAATAAATTCCACCGATAAATGCACCCATAACTTAATGTGCGACATTTGATAAAATACCTACGGTGTTGCTCTAGCAAATAAATACGACACGGTGTTACCATCCCAGGAAGGAAAAAAATCTAACGATGAAAACTTAAGTGTGTTACATGTGGAAAATTGTGTGGACTTATGTATTGAAACATATTTTTGTATATCTGAATATTAAATTGTGTAAATGTTTGTTTCATTGGTTTAAAGATATTTAATCATAGAATACGTTGTGATTAATTTCATATCAAAAATCGTTTCCGTCAATTTTTTAAAAATTATTTTCATGTAAAGGGGAGGGTAACTAAGCACGATTTTCTGACTACCTACCTAACTTTTAATCAGATTGTTGCCGCAATAACGATCATTTACTAGAGTTTAATTATTTCAACACATTAAAGTACTATGCGAGATTGAAGTATTCGATAGTTTCATAATATATCAATGATCATTTTTTTTTAAGAAATTTTAGCATAGGGCTTCATTTAAAAAGTACAAGTTTTGACGGCCATACCCATGTGCAAATGTGACGTCATACTTGTGTGTCTATCAGTTTGAAGTGTTTTGCCCTGCCGCCAGCGAGGTCAGTAGTTGTCTAAAATTGTTGGGTATTTACGTTCTTTAATTACATCTTTTGCACTACAGATTATGATATGATAGAATTATAAGTCAAACGGCTATCGGTTCTTAAATTTTTTATCTCCATTTTTGTTTACCGGTTATTGAAAGAAATGAATACTTAATTTTGTATGATTTTTTTAAACATTGTCTAAAAAACACTTATTTCGTATATCTATTGACGCAAAAGATCTAACATACAGCGTGTCTCTGACTTTGGGGCTATAAATGCAAATGTCAATTATGCTCCTTAAACGGAACTACTTTTGCTCTACAACTTTTCAAAAATACGTTCTTTTTATATTTTCATTATTCCATACAAATAAAATAAAATGTTCAATGTACATCATCCATTAGTTAGTTTTCATACTTGGCAGTGTCATGGATGTCAAATAATGAGGCCGTGTTTGCAATACATTGATGGTACAGTTAAAGTTCAAACACGAATAAATGATAGAAATAATAGTTATTTTACAAAGTTGCGGAGCAAAAGTGGTTCAGTTTCAGGACCGTAATGGACATTTGCATTTAAAGCCCCTAAGTCAGAGACACGCTGTATACGAAATCTACATATTTGGGTTCGTCTAAGACGTCTCTAAAAACGTGTCTAGGGTTTTCATACTAAACTAATTAACACAAAAGTTAGGTCAGAAAACCAGTTTTTGGCCTAAAATTGTTCGACTTTGATGCCAAATATCTCGAAAACAATGAATTTTGAAGTAAATATGGGATACTATATTGCTTAAAGCCGTTGTTGTTAATATAATAAGCTACAAAAAACATTAGAAAACTGAGGGATTCAGATCGAAGGGCATGGGAGCCCCTTAAGGCGCTACTACACAATGGGCCATCATATGGCACGCAACTATGCCATAGGGGGAGAGACATACTTCCATCGCATTACCGCGTCATGTTCTGCGGCTATGATAGGAGCCTCAAGGTACAGTGCAGCAGCATCACTTCAAACATAATATGCAGGTAAACGCGAGCTCATCATATCAGCCGAGTGACAGGACATAGGCCTCCCCCAAAGAGTGTCACAATGACCGGTCCTGCGACAGCCGCATGCAGTGAACTCTCGCGACTTTTACGATACTGGAGAGTGAGGGACCTTCATTTGGATCCTGCTGTCAACGTAACGAATACTCAAATCAATTAGGTTAGGCAACGCTCTTGAGATTCCCCTAGAGTTGCAAGCATCCTAACACTACGGTGTCTACTTACCATCAGGCCAGCCGTTGTTCGCTACCGTCGCAGTACTAAAAAAATACCGGAAAAGTGCGAGTCGCACTCGCCCACCGAGGATTCCGTACTTAATTACAAATGTGTAGTTTTCAGATTCCCTGTACTTGAATTATAAGAAGATTTGCCATCATTTCTAGGTCAACGGAAACTACTCTATAAATTTTGCTTCCTTGTGAGTCAAACGTACGTTTTGTGCGGAATAAACGGCCGTATCTTTTTTTTTACGTTAACTTAAAAGTTTGATTTTTTCACAGCTTCAAGGGATTGTATATGGTTTTCATTTCAACCCGATACCACCGCGATCCCGAGATAAAGGGCCTTGACAGACGTACAGACACAACAAAGTGATCCTATAAGGCAGGGTTTCTTAAAGTTACATGATTGCTAGGGCTCCACGGCCACTTCGTTCGCTCTTAACGTTTTTATTAGAAATGCAGTAATTCGTGCAAGTATCGGAATTGTGCTCACTTTATTATTGCCGAGCGGTATAGACACATGACACGAGTAAAATAACGAGTAAACGTTATACACCGTGGGCCCGAGTAACCCAAAAGATTTTAACCACGAATTCCTTAGGTCGTTAACATATTTGACGTAGATTTATTTAATACGAAATTATTAAACTATACAATATATTAGGTCCTATGAAATTAGCGTTTTGTATGGAGAATTTTATGAAAACTGTGATTTTCATACATTGAATTTTGCGGATTAATAATACGAGGACAGTGACGGAAGTCGTATACTTTTCAATTACATTCCCGCTAAAACTAATGAAATGGAGCGGGCACATAGCTGGTTTATTTTTCCATTATATTATTTCTCTCTGTATTATATCGTTTGAGGAAAGATTTGTTTGTTTGTGTTGAATAAGCTCCGAAACTACTGGACCGATTTGAAAAATTATTTTACCATTAGAAGCCGACATTATCCCTGATGAACATAGGCTACTTTTTACCGCGGGAAAAGGCTTCGTTCCTACGGGAAAACGGGTAATCCGTGCGAAGCCGGGGCGAGCAAGACTTAAGTATAAGGTGTCGTGTTCGTTAGCCTGACTGTCTGTCTGTCTGTGTGTCTGCAGGACGGGTACTGCCACGTGGACAACGTGACGCTGGTCACCTCCATCAAGAACTGGGTCAACGTCACCACCAACGACGAGAAAGCTCTCAGGGTCTGTATTATGTTCAATTTAGAACAGAATAGAATAGAATAACATTTATTCATGACAACAACACATACATGCACATAAATCGAAATACAAAATAGAAGACAACACAGAGTTACTAGTTGCTGCCCGCGTATTTGTACGCGTAATATAATAAAATGATGCCTGCTGGCTACGGCACCCTTTAGCTATAATCGAGCGAGCGAAGCGAACGAAGATAGATAGATTCATTTTTTTCTATTTGCAGATGAGCATGGTATTTTTATAGTACATTGAATGACTGAATTGATGTACGTATGAAACGCGTGTTACATACCTCTAACACGCGTTTCATACGTTTTTCGTTTTTTTTTTATACTGTTAATGCAACTCGTGCAAAATTATTCCCTAACCATTCCAACATATCAAAAATGCACAACGTTAATATTCAAGTTTTCACTTCTGCCGGCACTCCCGGAGTGCAACCCGGTCTTTTTTATTGATGCCGACGACGACTAAAACAGTTGAATATAGTAGTTGACAACAGTAACCGTATCATGGTCGGCCTTATTACGCGATAAGTGACAAGAAAAGAGCATCGTCTCGTTCTATCGAACGGTGGCAGCCAGTGGCGGACGCTCTATCTTGTCACTTATCGTGCGATAAGGCCGACCATGTGTAGACTCGAAAATTATTATTACTCCAAAAGAAAGAGGGCAAAAAAATATGCCTAGTGACGAAAATCCCATTCAGATATTAAAAGAATGACAAAGATACAACCGTTTTAATGCTGCTTGTTAGAGAGAGAAAACGCAAACAGTGTGACGTCACGTTACGCGAGGCTGCCGGGGGGCCGCGTCGACGGCGGCGCCGCACGCGGCCGTCTCTTAGTGACGTCACAAGCTGCGAACGTCATCGTTTCATAGGAAGTTGCGTTTTGCGCAAAAGGGACAGAACATACCTCTCCTTAAAACTTTGGACACCTATAACTTCGTGATTATTTAACCTTTTGCATTGATTTTTTCTCCATTTGACTACATTTTCAATCTTTTTTCGAGAAAATATTGATTATTTTATTTAGTGTCTACACTACACCCCTATTGAACAATTTGAATGATGTTGCTTCCAGCTGGCCCTATTCAAGCACGGCCCGATATCTGTGGCCATCGACGCCTCGCACAAGACCTTCAGCTTCTACTCGCACGGCGTTTACTACGAACCGAAATGGTAATTATATTCAACAAACTATATCCTATACTGTTAAACGAGCAATATTTGTATATATATATTTGCAATCACGTTCTCGGCAACTGCTCTAACGATTTCGATGATTTTAGAAATACCCCTATATTCCTTTATGGGGGCGAGACCTCGATCTAGCTAGGTCTCATGTCTGGGACAATTTGTTTTTCTCCGTTTTTCTCAGGTTTACCCGAGCAGAGCTCGGTCGCCCAGGGACTATACTATTAAATGAGCAATATTTGTATATACAACGTGTTAATAAAATAACGCAAAACCTGAAAACGCGCCAAAAAAATTATTTTTTCTTTTTTTCGCATTCTACTCTCGATTCTGAACAAACTGTTTTCAGGTTTTGCGTTATTTTATTAACACGTTGTATATTTGCAATCACGTTCTCGGCAACGGCTCTAACGATTTCGATGAATTTTGGAATATAAGAGTTTACGCGGGCGAGAAATCGATCTAGCTAGATGTCTCAGAAGTAGAAGCAAATTTTTGTGTCACGACGGGAAGTTCACTTCTTCAGTTTCTACGCCACTGCTAGCCAAGAATTTGGTCCTCACCATTATATTCCTAAACGTCGGTAACCCAAAACAACTATAATTTCCAGCAAAAACAAGGTCGACGAGCTCGACCACGCCGTCCTGGCCGTGGGCTACGGCATCCTGAACGGGCAGAAGTACTGGCTCGTGAAGAACTCGTGGTCCAACATGTGGGGGAACGACGGGTACGTGCTCATGTCCTCCAAGGACAACAACTGCGGGGTCATGAGCGCACCCACCTATGTGCTCATGTAGAGGATGCGGTAGATGACAGACAGACTAACGATCACACCCGTGAAACAAGCAACCATATAAGGTTCAATCAACAGACTGTCTAAACTCCGATCAACATATCACCATATCTGGGATAACTTGGGGCACTTATACTAAAGTGACGTAGCAAAATATTTTATCGACAGTTAAATATATCGGTAACATCGATATTTATAGTATAGATATCAAATCCCTAGAATGTGCCCCGAGTTATCCCAGGTATGCATATCACCTAAATAAAGGCCGGCCAACAACAACCAACAACAAATTATCTAAAGACCGCCTAAAGCTGTCGAACAGACTATAGAAAGGGCGACCAACAGACCGCCTATATGCCGTACAACAGCTTATAGAAAGGGCGACTAACAGATCGCCTAAAGGCCGTACAACAGCCTATAGAAAGGGCGACTGACAGACCGCCTAAAGGCCGTACAACAGCCTATAGAAAGAGCGACTAACAGACCGCCTAAAGGCCGTACAACAGCCTATAGAAAGGGCGACTGACAGACCGCCTAAAGGCCGTACAACAGCTTATAGAAAGGGCGACTAACAGACCGCCTAAAGGCCGTACAACAGCCTATAGAAAGGGCGACTGACAGACCGCCTAAAGGCCGTACAACAGCTTATAGAAAGGGCGACTAACAGACCGCCTAAAGGCCGTACAACGGCCTATAGAAAGGGCGACTAACAGATCGCCTAAAGGCCGTACAACAGCCTATAGAAAGGGTGACTAACAGACCGCCTATAGGCCATTTAACAGACCTTCGAAGGCTGACAGAAAGACGGACACACATACAAAGAGCCCGTAGTAAAAATAGGTTTCCTGTGATTTTATATCCTTGTTATGTTAAGTAATGTACATTCCAATATCCAGTAATATTGATATGGCTGGTAGCTTTGCCTTTATTTCGCTTTAATGTTTAAGCCAAAGTGAGTTTAAAACCAAATGTGAAATACGCGAACTAATATCTAGATTTCTTTCTCTATAAAAATATAAGATTTTTAGTTTTGCTTAATTTTTTACATGTAAGAGCAATGAAAGCGAGTCTTTTTGATCGGAAATAAGATAAAGTTTGTCCGTTTTCAACCACAGAATAAATAATAGTGCGAAAAAGGTCTTCTGCCTTACAACACCTATTATTGACAGTTGGATAGTTAAAATCATGGCATCCCGCTCGCGTGCCCTTGCCGCATAGCACTTGCTCTTTCGTTTCTAGCGTGATCGGATGTAGCGGCACCTTGCAGGTGCGCGAGAGGCGAGTTTAGCTGAAGTAGCCTGTCTGTCTCAACCAAAGAGTAAAGTAAGTATAATGGATTAACTATACTTATTGGGAGACAAACTCAGTGCACAGTGATATCGATTTAGAATAGATAGACATAGTTGTTTATGACAAAATTGAAAGATCTGAAGCAACCCATATCAAAATAGTGTTACTTTATTTTATAGACAGAGTTCGAAAGATTGTGTACAAGAAAACTATGCACTTTTTACAAGAAAAGAAAAATTATGTGTATTTCGTATTCTTGTAAAGTTTAAATTACTTATTTTACTCTCCACTTCTCTATTAAAGATATTAAAAATTAATGAACTTGGGATTTTTAATCTACCTAAACTTAATCTTTGTAGTTTGCTCTCTCCATTTCTGTCTCTCTCTCTCCTTTTCTTGAATGACCTTCGCACACAATTTTTCGATCTCCTGCAGAGAAGCGTAGTATGTTTAGCAATAGATAGAATAATAAGATTTTAATAAATGTTCACACATAGTTGTTGTTTTTTTAACCTGGGATTCCAACGTTATGGCAAATTAGGGTTGCCATTTAAATAAATCGATTTAATAGCTTATGTATCGATACAACAGCGTTTTATGGGTTCCCTTGCTGCCCGCGCCGGTAAACAGCTGTATTAGGTACAGCCATGTCTATGTATATATATGTCATATATATGTCTATCCAGCACGTCTATCATGGGACGGCCGCAACATACTCTCGATTTTTCTCGCATTATACCTCTTGTTCTAAGTGCTCTAATAAGAGAGAGACGGATAGTGCGAGAAAAATCGAGAGCTCGCGCGCCGTCGCGTGATAGCCGTGCTGATAAATGAAATCGGATAAATGCTTCAGGAGATTACCCTGCTACACAAGTACACAATATCCGATGCGTTGTCACATCGACATGCAAGTTAAAATGAAAGGTATCTATAGCAGTTTCATTCCAATTATAGGAGGTTGTTGTGACAAATTGCTAAGTGTGTAATGACCTTATATCATCCGGCGAACAGGTGGGCTCTTGGAAAAGTGGTAAGGAATATAATTAAGATTTTTTTTTTTCCTGTCATAACTTTCTAAGTTTCGGGGCCCTCAACTAATTGCCGATAGCATAGGTGGTATAAAATACACACCAAAAATAAAAACAATATATACAAGAAACGGCAAACCATAAAAAGGACAAACTTAAAACTAAAAACTATATACAACTACAGATACTACCTTAAAACTAACAAAACAATACTAAAAACACGCCGCCGGGCGCGCGACCGGCACCGCACCTACGGTACGGCGACAACCCGATAGCGCGCCCTGCGGCACGCAGGCCACGCCCCCGCCACGCCCCAGCCGCCCGCCATAGCAGCGGCCAAGAGCGAGACGCGTAAACGGAGCCGCATGCGAGTCGGCATATAGCCCCTCGATAAAACAAATAAATAAGTGAAAATGTACAAACCAAAACCTAAGTTGTTGTGACAAATTTCTAAGTGTGTAATGAGTCATTACACACTTAGAACAGTTCGCCGGATGATATAAGGTCATTACTAATGACCTTATATCATCCGGCGAACTGTTGGGCTCTTGGAAAAGTAGTAAGGAATATAATTAAGATGTATTTTCCTACCTACATAGCGTAAGGCGCATCTAACGGCCCACAGAGAAAGGATTTAATAGACGAACTCACTCACACAATATCGGTGACTACGTGGTGACATCTGAGCTATAACCACCAACTTCGAAAGTCGAAGTTCGGGTATTTCCACCTCTATCGCACTTACAATACTCGAGTGACAGGGATGCATGTATACGAACTTCGAGTTTCGGTAGCGCCGCAGTTTCAGTACAATATTTTGACAGGTGGTGACAAACAAAAAAAGCGTATACGCGCTGAGGGACAGGAGGTTAGAAATTGTATCTCGTTCGCACTTGTGGTATTGTCTATGCATAATTAAGATGTATTTTCCTACCTACATAGTGTAAGGCGCATCTAACGGCCCACAGAGAAAGGATTTAATAGACGAACTCACTCACACAACTTCGAAAGTCGAAGTTCGGGTATTTCCACCTCTATCGCACTTACAATACTCGAGTGACAGGGATGCATGTATACGAACTTCGAGTTTCGGTAGCGCCGCAGTTTCAGTACAATATTTTGACAGGTGGTGACAAACAAAAAAAGCGTATACGCGCTGAGGGACAGGAGGTTAGAAATTGTATCTCGTTCCCACTTGTGGTATTGTCTATTGTAGAGTCAGACCCAACTGTTTGTCGAATTAAAGACTTGTTGATTTATAATTTGGTTTATTTATCCAAAACAATTAAAACACTTCTCCAATAATCTTTGACAGCCAAGCCCTCTGTGGTTTTTTTCATTAACTTTTTAATACGTCCCGACCGCCATAGATACTTTAACTTTGACAATATACGGCCGGGTACACATCACTTGGAACTAGCCTAAGGGGCGGTATACACGTATGAAATATACGTTATCATAAGGCTTACAACTCGGCCATCCTTTTCCATGAGTGAGTCCTCTCACTTTGAGTACTCACTTTTATCAATAACTAAAAACTTTACAGATTATAAAATACAACATTTAACAAACTTTAACAATTAAGTAAGCTATATTTAGCTTGTCTTTGGCCACGTATTAATCATACAATCTTCTATGACTACATCAGTACAACAATGATTTGTGCAATGTGCATGTTTACTCATGACTTAACATGCCATACACTAACCAATAACATTGAGACCAGTAAATTTTCTTATTTCTTATACAATTTTCAAAATCAATTTCCATCCATCCATGCGACACATCACGTCGCAATTATTGCTTGAATTGTAACAAAAGTTAATCTAGTAAATCTGGTATGATCTGTAACCATCTGCGTGATAGCCCACCACACTGATCACTCATAACATTACTAGTCAGTCATTTTCACCTAACTAATGTTAAGAAGCAGTCTGCTATGATCAGCGACCATCTATGCGGCGTGCACTACACTGATCGCTCATAGCCTGCACTATGCAGTCTGCTATGATCTGCGGTCATCTATGCAGAGCACGCTACACTGATCACTCATAGCCCACATTCATTATCACTTACTTTTCTACTATCACAGGGTAGTCTGCCACGATCTGCAACCATCTATGTGGCGTACGCTACACTGAACGCTCATAGCCTACGCTATGCAGTCTGCTATGATCTGCGCTTATTTGTGAAGCGCATGCTACACTGATCGCTCACAGCCTACACTCATCTCTTACAATAGCACAGTTCTATAAGGCACTTAGTTTTTATCATCACAACGCAAAGGTACTCATTTTAATATAACAGTTAACTTCTCTGCATAGATCTGTCATATATTGTAATATATTTTAATAATACAGCTTAACTATTAGCGTAGCTTAGCTATTATCCAATAATTGGATCTACTCATCCTTATCGTCATCTGACAACACTTCACCATCACTAATGTCGTTTTCGCTACCCTCACTATCTAAATCTTTAAAATTTAGCCAAGGATGGATCTTGTCTAAAGCTACGATATTCTCATATCGCTTGTTACCCTTTCTTACTAGGGGAGTGTCCTCGATAACAAACCTGTCGTTAGGCAGGATTTTCACTATACGGTAGGGTCCGTGAAATTTAGGAGTCAACTTTTTAGATTTTCCTACAAGATCTTTATCAAATATATTTCTTTCAATTCTTACTAGATCACCTACGTTATATTTAGTCCCAGGTTTCCTGTGCTTATCGAACGTTATTTTTGATGCATTTTGCTGTCTTTGTATTGAATCACTGGCTGCCGATCTCAAGGTCTTCAGTTGATCATCAGTCAGTGGTTCAATCGTTTCACTAATTACGTTTCCTAATATATTTTCCGATAAGGTAACACATTTAAACCCAAACAATAGTTCTGAAGGGCTTTTACCAGTTGCTTTGTTCAAAGTGGTATTCATGCCCAATTGAACGCTACCGACATGTTCGTCCCAAGAGCTATCACTTTGGCCATGGCATTTTGTACCCAATGCCTCGGTGATAGTTCGGTTATAACGCTCCACCTGTCCGTTCGCTCTAGGTGTTGCGACCGCATTTAGTATATGCTTGATACCTAAGTTTTCAACAAAAGATTTAAATTTCGCACTCGTGAAACATGATCCTCGATCAGTGATCAGTCGTGTAGGCGCGCCAAAGTAGCTAAAATGTTCTTTAAAGGCTCGAATTGCTGTTGCGGTTTTTGTATCTCTAACAGCTTTGATACTAACAAATTTTGTGAAAGCGTCTATTATTACTAATATGTAAGTGTTGCCTCTCCTAGAGCGAACGAATGGTCCTAGGTGGTCTGCGTGTAGCGTGTGGAACGGTATCTCCAACTTTGGTATCGGATGGAGCATACCTTCTTTACAACCACCGGGTCTCTTATGATGTGCACATTGAAGACATGCCTCTACGTACTTTTTAACAAAACGTCGCATTTTGGGAAACCAAAATAGGCCTCGGATCCTACTCAGCGTTTTGTCATATCCAAAATGTCCCACATCGTCGTGATTCATGCGCAGGACCTGCCACCGTACTGATTTTGGAACTACCCAACGTATTCCGTCGTCAACAATCTTATACACGTAATCGCCTTTCAGCTGATAGTTTTTATACACATCAGCAGCAAGTTTTGTATTTTTATCCTGTAGTATCTCTCTGATCTTAATTATTTCGTCATCGTTACTTTGAACTGTCGATATCCAGTCTTTTACATCCACTTGCAAAATGTCGATTACGTGTAAATCGTCATCTGGACTAGGTTCAGTCACAGGGGCACGACTGAGAGCATCCACATGCGCCATCTGAGTACCAGCTCTGTACTCGATCTCACAGTCGTACTCCTGAAACTGCACCCACCACCGGGATATACGCGGTATAAGATCTCTCTTGGTGAGAGTGGTTCGCAGCGCATTACAATCAGTAACTATTTTAAAAAAAATACCTAAAAGGTATACACGGAACTTGCTCAATGATGATATCACGGCTAAAGTTTCAAGTTCGAAGGAATGCATCTTCTGTTCGTATGGGGTTGTTTTCCGACTGTAATACGCTACGGGCCTGATCAGACCGTCTGTTCCACATTGCATCAAAATACCTGCTACCCCATATTTTGACGCGTCTGTATGAAGCTCCGTTTCCAATCGAGCATCGTATAGAGCAAGAATCGGGCGCTCAACTAATTTTTGTTTTAACGTTTCAAACGCTCTTATATGTTCCTCCTCCCACCTCCATTCAAACTTGGACTTAAGAAGGTCAGTAAGCGAACGAGCTATAAGCGCAAAACCTTTCACAAAACGTCTGAAAAAGCTCGTTAAACCTAGGAAACGTCTCAAATCGTGTACGTTTTCTGGTTTTGGAAACTTAGATATTGCCTCAGTTTTCTTTAAGCCAGGGCGAATACCTTCACTATTTACTCGAAATCCCAGAAAATCTATCTCTGTATAAAAAAAATGACACTTCTTGAGCTTAAGGTTCAACCCAGCATCTCGCATGAGGCCAAGAACTTCTTCTAAGCGACATAGGCCCTCATCGAAAGAGTGAGCTGGAATCAACACATCATCCATGTACACCAATGCATACTTAAGCTTAGCCTTGGTAAGTATTTTGTTCATGGTGCGTTGGAACACTGATGGAGCGTTTGCTAAGCCAAAAGGCATGCGTTTAAACTGATATTGACCATCAGGAGTGACGAAAGAACTTATTTCCTGAGATTTCTCTGCAATGGGTATCTGATAATAGCCAGAAGCTAAGTCCAGCGTAATAAAAATTGAATGGCCTGCTAACATGTCAAGCTGATCGTCGATCAGTGGTAAAGGATAATGCTCCCTTTTTGTTTTTCTATTTAGCGCGCGGTAGTCCACGCAAAGCCTCTGTTCGCCCGTTTTTTTCTTTACAAGGAGAATAGGGCTTGCGTAAGGAGAAATCGATTCGCTGATTATATCCGCATCGAGCATTTCCTGTACCATTGATCGAACGCGTTCCCTTTCTACATACGAAAGCCTATAAGGACGGTATACAACAGGCTTATCGTCCGTCAATTCTATTTCCATCTGTGTCACACTAGTGAGACCGAGATCTTTTAAGTTACTTGAAAAACATGTTTCGTACTTTTTCAATAATGTTTTAAGCCGACTTAACTCATTTTTCGTTAAATGCTCTCCATAATTAAAACTATTATCTGTATCATTGTCTTCAAGATTCAATACGTTAACATCTAACGTATTGTTGGTTCGTAAAGCGCGAGTAATCAATGACCCGGCTTCTAAACGAACAGTATTGTGGGAAACATTAATTAATATTAACGCACCACGTCCCTCCTCAATACTATATTCACCCGCCATCAAATAAAATTGACTGTCCGGTAAACCACGTAATGTGCCGTGTACATAAACCATACCAGAATACTGCAAATCGCATTTAATCGGTGCCACGATTGTATCGTGCGGATGAACCTCGATGTCCGCTTGTAAAGTTAAGTTTAATTTAGTTTGATAATCATGTTCAAAAACTAATGACTCCCAAGTTTCAGTAATAATTATTCCCGGTTTTTCTGTAAAAGTGTGTCCGATCAAAATAGGGTACTTGATAACACTATCCTCCACTATAAGAACCTCTACTCTTTCTGAAATTCCTTGTATTTCAATGACGACGTCAACTAAGCCAATCGGTAACACGATATTACCTCCAATACCTCGTAAAGATGGTAAATTATTTGTTACCCACGTAAGGCCCAATTTCAATGCCTCGCTAAAACGCAAAAGTGTACATTGGCTTCCTAAATCCACATACCCACTGATCAAATTTCCATTTATTTTTAAATCTATCCTATACTTATCATCGTCCATACTCCCCGAATTCAACTGCATCACATTTTTTTCCGTTACACTGTTACTATTTTTGTTAGTGGAACCATTACTTTGTTTATCACAGTTACTATTTGTATGACCTAAACGATGACAAATTGTACATTTTAGTATTTTCTTTGTACACTTAAAACTGTAGTGGCCAGGTTCATTACAATTGTAGCAAATTATGGATGTAGTTGCACTGGTTAGTGGTTTGGTTATTTTATGGGCTACTGTCGGATTGGTGCTTGGGACGTTAAACCTTTTGTCCTGATTATTCTTAAATTGATCACGTGACTGTTGCCTTATAGATTGAAAATATTCTAAGACCTGTTCGGGTTCTTGACACTTAAGGGCTTTTGCCCCGAGCCTCAGGGACCGGTCTTCTATCCCATACAACAGACAATCAACAGCGCGTTTACCTGTTATTTCACATCGATGCAACAAATTAATTTTCTCATAATAATATAATTCTAAAGATTCATTATATCTTACTCTCTTGGACAACATTTCGGTTAAAAGTTCGGCATAATCATCACTACTTGGAAAAGATTCAATAAGTTTATTCTTCCACTCGGGCCACGAAAACGACATAGTGGGAAGAGCCTGATACCAGGTGTGAGCAACGCCAGCCAACTTTGGCAACGCATAGTGTATTATTTGATCGTCCTCCCATTTATACAATTTTGCACATTCTTCTACCTTTTTCAGCCAAATATGTATTGTTTGGCCCTTTAACATTGGGTCAAATTCAGGTATAACATTACCCAGGACCGGTACTTATTCCCTTCTGGCCGCTTATTACTCGCTAATGATTTCACTAAATCAGACAAAATTTTAACAACATTATTACCTGTTTCGGTGTCCAAATTACTCACAGGACCGTGCTGAGATGCCGCACTATCTTTTGACCTACTCCTCATTCCACCAGTATGATGCCTTCGGCCACTGCTATGTCTCGAGTGCCGCTGCCGACGCTCCCGTGACCTGCTATTCCGTCCACCATCACGCGTTGAAGGCTGACGGCGGTGACTTCGGCTTCTTTCGTGATCACGACGAGAATGATGTCGTTGACGTTCGCGTGATCTACTTTTCCGTCCGTCGTCGAGAAGATTACGTGCATTACAGTCGTCAACCCGTTGTTGCTGCATATTGTCGTCAGATCGGTATGAACGCGGCGTATGTACATTACGATCGCAGCTGCTATCTTCTTTAGAATGCTTGTCTAAACTCGGCGTATGTGTACGTATACTGCTTCTACTCAAACTTCCTCTTCTGGTCCGTTTGTGCCTTAATTTGGACCGACTTTTGTCACTACGATCATGTTTTCTTTTACGTGACCGAGAACTCCTTTCTCTGTGTTTACCCATGTCTTTAACGCTTTTCACGGATAGTTTTCTTCCAATAATTGTCGTGAAAGATTTCCGAACAGTTTTGCTTATATTTACGACTTTTCCGTGCGTAATGCGTGAATTTTATAATCCCCACTTCTGAGATGTAGAGTCAGACCCAACTGTTTGTCGAATTAAAGACTTGTTGATTTATAATTTGGTTTATTTATCCAAAACAATTAAAACACTTCTCCAATAATCTTTGACAGCCAAGCCCTCTGTGGTTTTTTTCATTAACTTTTTAATACGTCCCGACCGCCATAGATACTTTAACTTTGACAATATACGGCCGGGTACACATCACTTGGAACTAGCCTAAGGGGCGGTATACACGTATGAAATATACGTTATCATAAGGCTTACACTATGCATACATCCTTGTCACTCATGTGTGTGAGAGTCCCTCTTTTCTATTCTTCCTCTATGCTTTTGGGCGGTCCTACAAGTAGCGAGAGAGAGCGAAATAGGAAGACCAATGACCTATATTTATAACTGCACTAGCGACCCGCCCCGGCTTCGCACGGGTACTATTTATACATATCAACCTTCCTCTTGAATCACTCAAGTATCTATTAAAAAAACCGCATCAAAATCCGTTGCGTAGTTTTAAAGATTTAAGCGTACATAGGGACAGACAGCGGGAAGCGACTTTGTTTTATACTATGTAGTGATGTAGTGAAGTGATGATAAGCATAAAAAGTTACAAACAGCCCTTTAATCCGGCTGAAGCACTTTGTGTCAAGGAATAAATTAAAAAGAAACGTCCGTCAGCGTCTAATACGTTTGACGTTAGTATTTCTTATTAGTTTGTGAACGTCTATTCAAAATCGCCGATGGCGTCAATTTTGAAATAAATAAACGGATGAGAAGTTTATTTTCGTGTGACTGTAGCAAGCAAAGTGTTACCGTTGAGTTGAAAATAAGTTCCTCCGCTATTTTGCATTTTAAAAATAGACACGCGAGTTGGTTTTTCTTGAGAAAGGACTCTTGGTTGTGTGGAGAGTGATGGGGAATCTATATGTGCTGTTTATTACTAGACAGGACTTCTCGTGCTCAGTGAAAGTGAAATATGTATTTATATTGAGAAAGGACTTTACGAAATTCAAAAAACACGTGCGTCTAGCGAAGCGGCAAGAAGATATCAATACCCGCCAGCTTGGAATGAGCACATTACGACCGAAGTCACGATGAATGTAATAGAGGGCGCTGCATGAAACTTCTCCTCTCCGACACGGCCAACTTGACAATGTACGCGTCCCTGCGTACACCTGTAAAAACAAAAGTTTGGAGTATCTAAAGCCATCGCTCGGCCTACCTGACATAAAAAAAGGCTGTATACGTCAAAAGGGGCCCTTTCTCTGACCAATTTAATTACGCCTAACAGTTGCATTGTTGAACAATAACATCCCTATACGTTCGTAAAACTTTAATAAAATTGATGTATAACAGTAAGTCACTTAGACGCACGCTCAGAACCATCTAAACGAAAGTAAGTACAGCTGTCAAGTAACTAATCAAAATTATGTCTGCCAGTACTTGCTGTAGTTTTCAATATCCACCCAGGCGAGGCTTCAGTCATTTCAATCATGTTTTGCTCTAATTGTAACTTGAGCGTTTGATTTTTGTAAATAATAGTCTACGACAATGATAACACTTGACTTCCTTGACACCCAATAAATACTATCCCGTGTTTCACCTACTCAACATTGCCACACTATAAATGCCAATCCGTTCAAATTAAACGTGCTTGTTTTTAAAGAACCACGACAGAAAATCAACATCATCACCATGAGTACATCACCGAGAGTCATACAGACTCATTCTCCAACCAGACCAAGTCTGTCAACACCAAGGCCCACTACATAATCAGTCTCATCGCCCAGTCCACAACCCCTCCGAGTTGCGGTTACGACCACTGATTCATGTAGCGCCTCCAACACAAATATCACTCCAACGTCTCCGACATCTACATAATCAGTCTCATCGCCCAGTCCACAACCCCTCCGAGTTGCGGTTACGACCACTGATTCATGTAGCGCCTCCAACGCATATATCACTACAACGTCACCGACATCAAAAGCAATTTAATTTATACGGAAAAGCATCCCTTATTTTCGAACCGAAAATAAACTTCACATTACTATCAAGCACGTCGGCGTCAAGAGCTCAAACACTTGATTTCCGACCGTCAAACTTGTCTGCCTTTTAATAAGTCAGTTAATATAGTACCCAGATAAGTTACGAGCACCTCCATTTGCCAATTTGGAAAATGTCACTTAATCTCTCTTACTTATTATAACCCTGGTCTTTAATTCTTAGAAACCCTTTGGCGGAATATCTTGAATCCGATTTAAAGTTATGGATTCCCAATTGATTAACTAATTAATTATCGTTAGTAACTCTGAATGCCACGCAAAACAAAATTCTCTGTTCACATAAACCCTCCGTGATCGCTCAATTCGCTAGAAAATAAAGATTTACCAACTCAATACATGCAACTTTGAGCGCAAATGAAACGTCAACCATTACAAGTTTAGGAATCATCATATTTACTAAATAAAAATATTGATTAATAAACCGCTGACTTTCAAAGGTATAAATACCAGTCAACACAACTGACATAATCATACTCGAATCGATTTGTACGGTAGTGTAGGTAGGTATATTTACGTCAAAAGCGCCCAAAGTAGGTAGCTAACTATATCAAAACTTATTGCACCAACTTATCATTAAGTTGCCTGTCCCTCGCAAGATTACGATTGTGCCAAATTACCATTTAATTAGGTATGTTCTTCCACTTTATGAAAGTCAATAGGAGTAGCTATACCCAAAGTGAAAAAAAAAAATCCTGGCCGAGTAAAACAAATATAGAGAAACTGACGACTATGGTATGATTTTTCTGATGAAAACGTACACGTCTAAGACCGACAATAACAAATTTAAATTGCATTAACTTATTTTGCGTAGTTAAAGTAGGTATGCAGTAACGCGTATTCGTGCTCTCGTGAAATGTCCACATATAAGTACAATCAAATAAGCCAAACTCAGCTCTCGCACAACTCCGAGGTGTAAATTGACACGAACGCGGCTCACACCGCCGGACAGTGACTCGTTCGGGCATAATCGCACGGCCGGCATTCCACTATCATTGTTACACAAAACGCACCAACGGCCTTAACTAAATGAAAAGGCACGTGCTAGGCGGCAGAACAGGCCGGCACTATTTGAGTTTTCTAGCTGACAAACATCGGTTCCTTTAATAAGAGGATTCTCCGTACATTCTTTGTTCGGTCCCGGGGGTCATATGAGATATTCGTACCGCTACTAAGACAAACCACCGTCACCAAACAGTTTAAACGTGAAAATGACTTTTTCTTTATAAATTTGACTTGTCTAGCGTAAGTTACTGCAGTTTTGTTTCGGAGGCGTTAGACCAACCATATACAACTTGTTTCATAATTCCCCATGAAAAAGAAACCCGTTATTTAACCGAAAAAAAAGTACCAACCCCAACCACCTGTACGTCGGTCAAACCAAATTTTCATAGATTACTTCAACAAAAGACCAATTGCTTATCATATGTACCCAGTTTAAAAGCAAATAAACCACTATACCTATTACAAAAATAGGTTTGCAATCTCAATAAAAGGAAATCAAACCGCTTTAAGTACTTATAACATAAGAAAAAAAAGGTATCAATTACAAGCCATCTCACTAAATCTTCATCAACTTTTACATTTCACAACTAAATGACTATTTCGTGTTCATGTTGCCGATTCGTCATAAATTGAGAAACATGAACATGTACCCTAACTCGGTCATGGTTGTTGTCATGTACCTCTCAGATGACACTTGGCAAAAATGCAAACCACTTTCCTAGCTACATACTCTTCTATGATTCATCCAAATTGCCTCCTTTTGTCAATCACTTTTTGTGGACTACGGTTCTCAAATACTGCTAACAGACTCCCCACAAGGGACCCCTCAACCCCCTTGCGGCTTTAGGGGTATTTTGTAACACCCTGTATAAACTGTAGATCTATACACTATGCTATATAATGTGTAATGAAAAGATTTCACCAATCATACATACGTCATAAATAGACTACTGAAAAGGCTCGTGTTTACTCTTAAATGATCATTTTCCAAAATCATACTTATTTTCCGACAAACGTTTTAGGTAGACACACATAGTTAATGTGCTCACTTGCTCAGGCACTAGGATCACTAGGTAAGACTAATCGTACAATTACTGAACGGGTAAAATACTCTTGGCACGTACACAATTTTGTTAAATATTCAGATTGTCCCAATTTTTGTTTACATTACTACACAGGTTGTCACGTTTCTTGAAACACTTACACGAAAACCCTGGCAAGTATGTACTTTCCTAGGCAATGTTATTTTTACTACGCTTCATATTTTTCTATACCCAAAAGAACAGGCGAATAGTAAACAATTTACTTACGAAAAATGTTACAATATGGAATATATTTTCCATCGGCTGAAATCTCAAGCCGTCGATTACACGTAAAATACCTCAACTGAACATTTAACTAAGTAAGCATTTATCGCATTCTTGTATTTTATTCGGTAAATATTTTGATATTCGACTTAACACTTTTGTCATATGCCACAGATATTGACGTTGCTTATTCGTCTAATCAGCTGACGTTTAAAAATAGGTTTTAATAATAAGGGTGAAACGATAATCTTTGAAAACTTATTGGAAGCGCAATTTTCGACTACAATTATTTCAAAAATACCCTTATAAACAACATTGCGAGCATTTACTGCGAACTCGACAGAGAACATAGATACGGATCTCAAGCTCTGTTTATGATTCTACACCTTAAAATCTTATTATTCCAATTTAATTGAATAACTCACTCAGGAAATATAACACTTATTTCCAAATTGAAACTGGCTCAAATAAAATGAGCGTCGAAGTCATCTTAAACTGTGGATAATGTTATAAAAGCTTCTAAGGGACACAAAGAAAAAAAAACATTAGTTACTCAACGGAGATTGGCTTATAGGCAGTATATTTTACTGTAAATTGTCAGATATTATCTGATGGCAAGTCTAATGTCTATGTCACTCATTGATGAAAGCAGCTCACGACCTGTATAGGTATAATTCCTTCCTTCCCTCTGGACAGGAGCCATTAATACAAAAATCGATCGACCTGTATAGGTGTCGTTGGCATTCAAACTATCACCCGTATGTTGTATTTGACGCAATAAACTATTTTTTGTTGTTCGTTGCCATGGTTACGTCTCCTGGGTCACTAATTAAAACTATGATTTTATTGAGTTTTAATCACAAACACGTGTTTTGTTATATATTCTGTTATATCTCCTCAGCATAGAAACTCTGTCACTGCTGTCTCCCGGCTCACTGGCCCAGAACAAGAACAAGAAAAAGCTGATTGACCCATTTCAATTCTATATCCCATAATGAAAAAAAAAAAAAAAAAAAAAAATATCTGGCCAAAACGTACGTCATTCCCACATTTTTTACCAAAATAGCAACAGAACTGTGCTGTGTTAGCATTAGATTTTACTTCATCGTATCACGGACGAATTAATCATTCTTACGCTTATGGTGTGGTATTTTAGAGACATACCAGCATCAACTTGAATTTTTAATATGGAAATTGAATTAAATTACTTATCAGTCAACTGTGATATAAATGACTTCGATAACTGCACATCTTATGTTAGAATTGTACCCAACTTTAAAATTTACTTGTGGTCTTTCTTAACTCTCTATAGATTTGCCTGTACATTTTCCTCAACAACGTTATTTTCAAAAGACTCAGAACCAACAAAATGAAAACGACTCACTCGATTAACGACAGACTCTCGCCCATGGGAACCTCATGTCCTCTCGACGCTCCAAAATAGCTCGCATAAACGATATAAACGAGTTCCACGCGGACGGAGTCGCGGGCAGAAGCTAGTTATATTATATATTTTATATATACTTACTTAATAATAAATTATAAATGCGAAAGTGTGTCTGTCTGTCTGTTTGTTACCTCTTCACGCTTAAACTGCTGAACCGATTTGGATGAAATTTGGTATAGAGATAGTATAAACGAGTTCCACGCGGACGGAGTCGCGGGCAGAAGCTAGTATTATATAATCAAAGATATGTAGGTACCTATTAGGAATGTTAAATGTTGAGAACATCTTTATGAACTTTAACAAACTAGGTTGTTTTCGTCAAGGCTTATAAATAAAACAAATTTGTGTAGGTCACTCAGTAAAAAGGATTAAATTCTTTTAACTTTCTTCGATCAACAGTGCAAACAAAGAAACTTAGCTAAAACGTTTCATGATCAAAATCAACACTCGTAGTCAGCTGTTGATCAACAAAAATCATAATAAAATCATATTTGTAACATTAATAACTAAAAAAATTGGGAATCAGAATAGTTTTATGAATAAGTATATAATACAATTTTGAGGTTAGGTTATTGTTAACCTATATTGTTCGCGAGTCGTAATAAAAAAGATTTTAGGTACATACATATTTAATACTCACGTCGAAATGATCTTCACAACAATATAAACTACTCAAGCACGATACATTATCTCTCCTCATCGCCTTACACCACTTTATCCTTATATTTGCACCTTTGGGCATATGAAAATATTTGCAGTTTTAATGTGATTTTCACACATAGGGACAATACAATATTTATAATAAGCTTTTGTGTGCTCTTCCATTACAATAAGTTGATCTTATAAGCTTTAATCACTCACATTTATTAAAAGTGTGAATCAAACACTTTGTTGTTAATTTGTTTAAGAACCGCCGTGCACTAAGCTGCTCGGTGACGTCACAAATGAGCGCGCCAAAATGGTGGCGTTTTGATCGTCCGAAAATGATAGTAATTTTAATTGGACGTAGTTAAAGGAAAAGGATCCAATCCACAAAATGACCAAAACATGAGTTAAGTATACCAGAGAGGTCTCTGAGGCGTATATTTTCATTCAGCAAAAAGACGCCCCGCTCACATAGTGTTTTCATATTTTAATCAACATGGGATACCATCCCACATGTATGACGGAGTAAAAAAGATATCCTTCAATAAAGACCCATAACGCTTGGAACCGTATAGTGATATTAGATCAGTTACATAATTGATTCACATTTGTTTTAACAAAAGAAATCCAACCTGCTTGGACCATTTTTAAGAAAATGCAATTCACACGTTTTACTTTTAATATTTTCAACGAAACGGATCCAATCCGTTTGGATTCTTTTTGAAAAACTAAATTTAGATTCTTTAAATCTTTTAGATATACAACAAAATAGATTCAACTCACTTGGACCAGTTTTGTTGAGTTGTTTTGAATCCTGCAATGGTGTCTTAGTAAACAACAGAAACGATCCTATTACAATATTTTTTTTGTAAATCTGATTTTTTAAATTCATTTAGCTTTATTTTTAATCATTAAAAGAAGTTTTCACTATAAAGCAGCCTTTATTACGATTTTTGCTGTCAGTATTATTGTCTTGGATCATTATACGTAAATGTATTATCCGATCCAGCGCACATAAACCATTTTTAGGAAAATGGTTATATTAACAACTAACTTCTGCCCGCGACTTCGTACGTGTAGGTATAATTATGGTTTAAACATGATATTCTTATGTTTAACCATATTACTGACAAATTTGAAAATAAACATTCCATTTCCATACTGTGCATGTAAGAGTTCAAATTGTCTTCGAATCGAAATAAATACCCTCATAAACTTGGTCGTCTATAATATTATATAGATCCCCAAAGTATCCTTTGAGAGAGCGCTCCCTATGCGAGCCCCAGGTCCGAAGGCCCGATGGCGAGCCCCACGGACACTCACTATCCCCCAGGTGTCTTGCAAGCGAGACCTGAGGCCAAAGTCCCTAAATCTGAGCGGCGAAGCAAACCTTCAGAGAGTGGTCTTAATGCGAACACGAGGGCCTAAGGCCCGAGGCCGAGCCCCCATAGATACTCGTTATCTCCGAGTAACTTGCAAGTGAAACCTTAGGGCCAAAGACCTGAAGGTAAACGGGGAGGCAAGCGGAGCCGAAGGCTGAGCTTTTCGTAGGAATGAAAGGCCCTAAGCATACTTTTAGAGAGCGGTCGCTATGCGAGCTCGGGGGCTGAAGGCCTTACTGTCCCCAGGTGTCTTGCAAGAGAAACTGGAGACCAAAGTCCCCAAGGGGAGCGGGCAGGCAAGCGATGCCGAAGGCCGAGCTTTCGTAACAATGAAAGGTCCCAAACAAGCCCTAAGAAAGCGCTCCCAATGCAAGCCTGAAGGCCGAAGGCCGGAGTCCAAAGTCCCCAAGGGGAGTGGGCAGGCAAGCGAGGCCAAATGCCGAGCTTTTCGTAACAATGAAAGGTCACAATCAAGCCTTATAAAGCGCTCCCAATGCGAGCCCGACGGCGAGTCCTCACGGACACGGACATTTACTATCCCCAGGTGGCAGCGAAGCCAAAAGCCGAGCTTTACGTTCAAATGGAAGGCCCAAAGCATCCCTTTAGAGAGCGCTCTCAATGCGAGCGCCTACGGACACTCATTATCTACGGGAGTCTTGCAAGCGAAACCTGAGGCCCGAATTCCCGAAGGTAAAAGGGGAGCCAAGCGAAGCCGAAGGGTGAGCTTTTCTGTAGGACTTAAAGGCTTTAGCATGCTTTAAGAGACCGCTCCCTAGGCGAGCTCGAGGGCCCAAGACCCGAATGCAAGCCCCGGCGGACACTTACAATCCCTAGGTGTCTTGCAAACGACCAAACTGACCTGTGGCTAAAGTACCGGAGATGAGCGGCGAGGCAAGCGAGCCCTCACGGACACTTACAATTTTTTATTGATAATGAGTCTTTCATTCCAACGAAAAGCAAGGCCTTTGGCCTCGCTTGCTTCGCCACTCACCTACGGGACTTACCTCGGCTCGCCACTCACCAAGCAAGCGAGGCCAAAGGCCTTGCTTTTCGTTGGAATGAAAGACTCATTATCATTCCTTCAGAAAGCGCTCAAAATGCGCCCCCATGGACGGGCACTCATTATCTCCCGTTGTCTTGCAAACGAAACCTGAGGGCGAGCCCCCACGTACACTTACTATCCCCAGGTGTCTTGCAAGCGAAATCCCAGGCCAAAGTTCCGAAGGTAAGCGGCGAGGCAAGCAAGGCCATTTTGTTGGACTGAAAGGCCCAAAGCAACCCTTCTGAGAGCAGTTCTCAATGTGAGCAATCACCCCTGAGCACACTCATTATCTTCCGGTGTCTTGCAAGCGAAACTTGAGGGCCGAAATCCCGAAGGTAAACGGGGAGGTAAGCGAAGAAGAAGCGAAGCGAAGGCTGAGGTTTTCGTAGGAATGAAAGGCCCAAAATATCCCTTTAGGGAGCGCTCCTTATGCGCTCCCAATAATATTTCAGTGTCACGAGAGTTTTCTACATAAAAAGAATTGGCACCTTTAAACTCAATTCTCCGCGGAATGCCGTTTTGTCCAAATTTTATACCCGCATTTTTAGATTTGTATGGGATTCAAGGAGTTCCCATACAAAGTTCAACCCCAGTTTTGGTCCCCTTTGCACCCTTATCATAATATTTTTTATAGCCTAAAACCTGGCCGGGGATTTTCTCAACAGATTAGTAAAGTTTGCATCAAAATCCGTTTAGCTGTTTTCACGTGGTGCGCGTTCACATAAGGAGACAAACAGATAAACAGACAAAAATTCTAAAAACTGTTGGAACGTGTTCTGTTATCGATTCTAAGTATCCCAGCAAACTTTTTTTCGAATATCTTCCATGTACAGACTTTCGAACATCTTCAGCTTTATTTTATGTATGTATAGAGATGGTTTTACATGATTATTATGCCAGTTTTATTTCGTGAATCCTTATTACAAAATTAAACAAAAGGAAGGGTCTATGAAAAGTGTATTTTCGAAAAAAAGATCCAACCCCACTTTTGGTCGAAATCCTGAAAAATATAGCATTTAACTGAATTCTGTGTGAAAGAATGTATAATACACGACTCAACTCAATTTTCATCCAAACATATATTATAAAAAAAAATGTACCAGTTTTGAGGAATCACGGTTGAAACTTTAAACCGCCATAACTTTTGCTCAACTTTCTGTGGATTGGATCTTTTTCCTTTAACTACGTCCAATTATTTTTTTTTAGCTTATTTAATAATATTGTGAAAGTGTTATATTTTTTTCCGGTTATATAATTACTTATAGAATAGATAAAAAAAATAAAAAAATGTCATGAATATTCCCTATTGACGAATTTTTTTAGGCTTATGAGCTCACACGAATATTTAATTCGGATTTTGATGATGTGTTTAGTTTATCTGATAATTGGAATGAAAAGAGATTACCATACATTGGACTTAACAAAAAATTGGTTCCTCTAAGACTAGAACTATTATATACATTTTTTTATGTCTAAACAATGTCACTGTTCAAATAAAAGTATGATGGAAACAAAAACTAAGTACAGTCGCCATCAGATATATCCATGCGGCCAAAGTGGTCACAAATGTCTGAACACGTAGAGACGTTAGATCGAGGCATTAGAGACGTGTTCAGATATTTGTGAGCACTTTGGCCTCTCCGATATATTTGACGGCGACTGCACCAAGTATTTAGTTGAATGAGAATCATAAGATTCATAATAAACACGTTTTTTTAACATACCCTGACAGCCAAATAACGATCACAATATTTATTTTCACCTCGCGGATAACTGTATGTATCCAAGAGGAACTAATGAACCTACCTACCTACCTTATCTATTTAATACACTTAGGAATGCGAAACTACATTAAAAGTAAACCAATGAAAATATTATAAGGCCTTATAATATAACAAACAAAAAACATAACTTTAAGTCTCTTAACATTTTCTTTCCACATACAATGACATCTTAAACAGAAATAGTAACTTTTTACTTATAGTAACTTAAATATACCCATGCCGAATAACAGCTTTCTAGTAGTAAGGGGTCACTGAGCTAAGCGGCAGACGGACAGAGGGACTGACGGACAGACATACAAACATGGCGAAACTATAAGGGTTCCGTTTCGGCCATTTTGGCTCCGGAACCCTAAATATGGCTTCCATCTAAGATAAGATGATTTCGCCAATGTCAAGTTTGCTTATAAATCGACGTTCTTCGGTAGTTTGGTCAGTCGTCATGTCGTCAATAATGCAAACGCCGTCAGAAGCGCCGTTTAGCAGCAAGGCGTCCATCGCTGACGCGTCCCCGACGAAAGCCGTATGTTAATTACTTACGGTATATCAATCAATCAATCAAATATATTTATTTGCAAAAATACAGTGGTGGGATGTTACAATTGTATAAGGTCTGTGTATTATAACAAAGTACTTTGTGCTTACGATTGTAATATTAGTGATATTATAATTTGATTAGACATGACAGACAAACAAACTTGACAGGAAGAGGGAAGTCCGAATTGAACGTTTGTGTCAACATGTGTGGACATATCGTTACCATCATAAGGAAAAACATTTTTACTGTATTTTCTCAAGCAATCGCAACTTATTCATTAGGAAAGAGAGAGCACACACACTTACATATTTTACTCAGATACTAACTTCATTCTGCTGGATGCGGGTGGCGAATGATCGATCACTTTGGCACTCTTTGGGAGAGGCATATGTGCAGGAGTGGACGTCTTTCCGCTGATATGGTGACGATGATGAACTTCATTTAACAAAATATAACTTACGGAGAACAGCTATGATTGAATTCAACACTGACCTCCCTCATTTGATTGTTCGTTCAGTTTCCAGAATTCTGCAAAACATTCCTTATTGCGTAGCTCCTTCGCTTTGTTAACGAAGCCACGGAAAAACCGAGACGAAACAAAACTTCGCAACAAAGCAAAGTTTCGAATAAATAGAACAATAGTAAAAATTTTCAAGAAATTTAATTGCAGGAAGCCGACGAAGTTAATGAAAGTATAATTTGAAAAGGTATCAGTTTATATTAGTTTGCAACCATGGGCGTAACATACCTAACTATACGCGCCTGAAATAAATTGTGTTAGTCGTTTCGAAAGGATTTGCTATTTAATAATAACAGGCGCTTTTCTCACTCTACTTCGAGGTTGTTACTTACCGCTCTGCTCTATGGTTATTATCAGTCCTCAGAAACTCCAATACTGAGAACAAATGTATGGGTTTGGATGCTCGTTTTGCCAACCTACAAGACAAATATATTGGATGGCAACACTCGTGCGTAGTCAAATTGACAATACTTTTGTATTACTTTTTTTTTAAATTTCAAATTCTGACGTCTAATTGTCATGTCGTGTTTTTCCATGTTTTGGTGAAAATTTAATTATTCTTTCTAGATTTCCTGGAACTCCTTTGCTCGCGCGCGCGCGTTTATGTATTATTGAGATAGAGACTCGTAGTGTGTTTTGAGATAGGGACTCGTACAAATGTTTGTATATGTAACCAGACGCTGTGATGCCTGTGTTGTGTCCGAGAACACCTCAGGGGAGGATTCTTTGCCAGTTTTCCCAACGATGATTACCGGTAAGTCAAAAACATAAACTAGCTACAGGTACACATTTACCGTTAGTTTTTTCTTAGTGGACGTTTTTAGGGTTCTGTAGTCAACAAGGAAGCCCTAATAGTCTCGCCATGTCCGTCTGTCCATCTGTTCGTCAGTCCGTCTGCGGCTTAGCTCATTGACCCTTATTACTAGAAAGCTGTAATTCGGCATAGATAAATCAATCACGCCGACAAAATGGTACAATAACATTTTTTTTTAGGGTACCTCCTCCCCTACCCGTAAAGTGTGGAAGTAATTTATTTCTCTTTAAACTCATGGAGTGGGCTATCGTTGGATAGGTTAGCAGGGTCACTATCCACTTGGACAAATTGCTCCTCAAATGATGATTGATGGTTGAATCCGCTGAACAAAAAGATGATTCATGTTCTATTTTATTTAATTCTCTCAATGTATTTCAGTTACGCCTGCAGTGCTGCAAACATGATTGTTCCTATGGAGCCTTAACATCAGTGTCTAAAAATATAAATGGTAATAAGAATTTTAAAGTATTATTGTGCTTTTTCTTAATTTCACATATATAAATAAATAAATAATAAATAAATAAATTTTAGGGGACAATCTTACACAAATCGACCTAGTCCCATAGTAAGCTCAGTAAGGCTTGTGTTATGGGTACTAGAGGGCGATATATATATAATAGATATAAATACTTAAATACATAGAAAACTTCCATGACTCAGAAACAAATATTCATGCTCATCACATAAATATTTGCCCTTACCGGGATTCGAACCCAGGACCTTCAGCTTCGTAGGCAGCGTCAATACCCACTAGGCTAACCGGTCGTCAATATCGTATATGTTTGTATGAATGTATGTTTAATATTAATATATAAAGTTTTTTACTTTCGTGTTTATATGGCAATAAATTATTTATATATATACAGTTTATTGCACCACAACAAGAGAGAAACATCTTACAGAAAAAAATGCCTAACACTTTGATAGACACTATTCCAGACACAATAGAAATGACAATGGAATTACGCCTATAGGCGTCTACTGTCCATCAATGCATTAATAAATAATGGTAACAACAGCGGTCTTAGTGCTGTGTGATGAAACGAGGGTAGATAGATTCTCGCTCTCGCCCACACTGAAAAGACGAGCACAGGAGCACAGTGCTCAATGCGCCGGCACCTCACCTCACCTCACCTCAATCACTCATGATTAAGAACCGCGTATTGGTTCAAAACATCGCGTGCGATATTCGATTTTGGTAAAGAGGTAAGTTTGAATCCCAGGCAAGGATCTTTTTTATCCCGGAAATCATCACCAAAGGAACATCATTCGTGGTTTTATGTGCCGATATTATGCCTGTCCTCAGATGTTAACTGTTAGTCATCATGTTCGTCCGTCCGTCTGTCTGTCCGTCCGTCTGTCTATGACCATCAGTCTCCGTGTCTGTATCTGTCTCCTGTGTATATATATTATTATTATACCCGTACCCAGTACCTAGTCGCAGGCAGCATATAGAAAAACGATACTTCCAGCAAGAATCACTTCATAATGTTAATATAGACGCTTTCAGGGGAACTATGAATAAAAACAAGTCTTGATTGTTTTTTCTTTTATACTACGATCGTCTACGATGGAGGATGTTAAACGCATTGCCGACCCTTTATTGATTTGAGGTATTTCTTAACTTCGACGGTGGCAAACCAGCAAACTGTCTGAGTGATGGTAAGCAGACATCGTAGCCTATGGACGCCTACGATTCTAGGAGAGTCTTAAACGCATTGCCGACCCTTTATTGATTTGAGGTATTTCTTAACTTCGACGGTGGCAAACAAGCATACGCTCTGCGTGAAGGTAAGCAGACACCGTTAGCTTATGGACGCCTACGATTCTAGGAGAGTCTTAAACACATTGTAGACCCTTTATTGATGTGTTTTTTTTAAACTTCGACGGTGGCAAACCAGCAAACTGTCTGAGTGATGGTAAGCAGACACCGTAGCCTATGGACGCCTACGATTCTAGGAGAGTCTTAAACGCATTGCCGACCCTTTATTGATCTGAGGATTCGTTGGGTTGATGGATGGATACAAGACAAACACGGCTTCCTCACTCTACACACCCCCGGGAGCTCGGGCGACCCGACTCACCACCAGGAACACAACACCAATACCTACATATAGAGAAAGTGGTGGAGTTATTCTGGCTGCTATGTTCTACAAGGTGATAGGTACTTCCCTAGTTGAGCTGGTCTAATTATGAGCGAGATAACACTGCGCTGTTTTTACATGCTATATGAAGGTAGGCCTCTCTTAAATCTTTACGTTTGAATTACATGGTCACTTAATCAGGTATTTATTCTACAATACATCTTTGGAATGGACATGCTATATGTTAACCCACAGCTTTGCTTGCGTCCTATGTACCACGAGAATCCAAAATAGAAGTTTACATCTGTATGGCTTTTGTTTTTTTTTCAGATGAGTGCGGAATAAGGTGGATGGCGACAGTACGAGACTGACAGAACATCCAGTGAACCAGTAGTTTAACAATTATAAGTAGTCAATTTTTTTAAATTTTGTCACTGACTGACTCACCGATCATCAAAAGTCTAAAGCACTTCTAGCAGACATAGAATCTTCAAATTTAGAATACAATTAGTGTAGTGTATAAATCAAGGGAAAACTAAACAAGCTTCTGTAAAAAAATTCATTTTTGGTACAAGCTTTTATTGCTGACTGTACTTTTCTGTATACCATCATCAACTACTCATTGAGACGATTCTAACGAACCCATACTCAACGGGGTTACGTCGGTTAAGTACTGAATTCCCATGCCCACCTTCTGTCTCCATCATCAGATCAGCTCGATGGTACCATAATATTGAATTGTCATCCAATCTATATTTACACCCAAAATTTCAGCTCAATCGGTCATCGGGAAGTGGGTCAGATTTAACTTGCAAGATTTGATTACAGACAGACAGACAGACGACGGGACAGGTGAAACTAAATAAAAGCTTGTAAAAAGACCGGGTTGCACTCCAGGAGTGCCATCAGAAGTGAAAACTTGAATATTAACGTTGTGCATTTTTGATATTTTGGAATGGTTAGGGAATGATTTTGCACGAATTGCTTTAATTATCAGTATAAAAGTACTACCATTGGTGTGGTAAAAATACTATATTCATTTATTGCGCTATCGTACAAACATGACAATTTATATTACATTAAAAATTTAACACTTCAGAACTATTACAATTATTTAACATTAAAAAGTTTATCTCTCAGAAAAATCAACTTCCATCCATACGTCTTACGTCTTACGAATCTCACGGTCACGTGACCTGACGCGAGTTTAAAATTTTTTCCCCATCCCAAAAAGTGCATAGCGCCGCTAAAGAAGTTTTCACTTCAAAAATGCAATTTCAGTCCTATTTTTCTTACAGTTTGGCCATGTCAGGTTGTATCTGTCTGGATGTCAAGGGCTTTAATTCAGAATTTATAATGCGTCTGTGAATGAAATCTGTAATAAGTATAGATCCCTTTGGCGTACCTCTCTATAATACTTATGAAATAGATTGTACTAGGTACAATAGGAACAGTTGAATTTGATAAAGTGCCACAATACTGCTATATTAGTATAACTACTTATTTATTATAAATGAGTAGATAGCAAAAAGTAAAATTAAATTAAAGTCATGCTCCCCGTACAAGAAACGTGTTTTTACCCGACTGCCCCGGGTGGAGGTTCAGTTATGTTTTTCTAGTGCATGCATAGGTGGGCACATGTATGTATGTGGAAATAACCAATAGCCAATTGTCCATATGTAGGTTCCTACATTAGAAAGTAAATGGAACTAGAATATATTGAATCAAGAATGTGACGAAATAAAAACGATTGTATCTATGTTCTCCTTGCTTCTCAAAACTAACGAGTTCATTTTTTTTCACAGATTGCGATATTAAATAGGATGGACTACTAAAAAAAAAAAAAAAAAATCCTATTTAAAGTCGTTAAAGAAAAAAGTAAAACTTTGGAGTCAAGTTCGGCGCGTGGCGGCGCGGCGGGCCTGTTCGTCTAGCTCTCTATGAACATCATCACCCAGGCGGCCGAGCGAGTAACGAGCGGGCGAGGCGAGCGGCGTCGTTTCATTGCTCGAAACATCTGTGTTATGTTACAAGCAGAAATATACTTAACGAACCTACTAGTAACATACACAACTTATGTTAACATACACAACTTCCACTTGAACTTCATAAAAGTTGATTGTAAATACCGACATACCGACTAAGCGTTAATATCGCTAAGGTCTTCTATACTATAGTATCAAACTTGGGTCTAGATAACATTATTTTTACTGTTCTATTTTCTCGTCGCATAACAACTTTTCGCCTAGGACTAACGTTTAGCCTAAAGAATATTGTTTTAATGAAATTTGAAATTCTGACGCATATAATAGATATGTCCTAATAAAATTAATGTTTTTTGGACTACAGTTCTTAATTCTTCTTAAATACCTACTCTATTGCATGGGTGGTGGTAGACCTGGCCAGACGTTTCATATGTAAGTAGAAGGGTATAGGCCTCTCTTTCTAGTATTTAAAAGCATGTTTGGCCTAATTCATAATATGTTATGGTCGCCGTCATCGAAATAGACGAAGAGGACTATATTTATATAATCCCAAAACCAGGGCCTGATTTACCTACAGGCTAATAAGGCTAGAGCCTAGGGCTTAAGGGGGCGGCGGGTGGCACGGCACTGAGCTGAGACTTACTTATATTTCATAGTTAGCCTAGGGCGGTCAGAACTAAATCAGGGTCTGCCCAAAACATCCTCAAATTAAGAGTCCGCAGTAAGCCCGGCCGAATTTCACCTTCCCATACAAACGAAGTTTCGTTCTCATTTTAAAACTACGTGTTGGATTGTGACGAAACTTTGCATATGCTGTAATTCATTTATATGGTTCCAGTTTCTAAAACAAACGAAATACAGAAAAAACAAGTTTTGTATGAAAAACTTAAATTCGCTGTATTGTACAGTATTTTTACTATGGTATCTAAAGCTACATAAAAAATTACAGACCTGGATACATGTCATTGTACAGCAGACAGCATAAGTGCATGGTCATTCCAGAAAAAGATTCGCTTGTCCGCCGATCCTACGCCATCTATGAGCACAACGCACGACTATTAGGGAGATTTCACTAGATGGCGTTGTAAGCAATTTTTTGGCAAAAATAAAATTGATGATTTTATTGTCTTTTAAAACTGTATTCTTGTGGGTTACCACCTATTATTTTTACATTATATTTATCAAGTCAACTCCAGCGCGTTGCCAATTTTTTGTTTGTCACTCTCACCTTTTTGTGGATTAATTCATCTTTTTCTTATGTTTGCGCTACGAGGAAATATTCAAACATCGAATAAATTACAAAAACACTGATTCCCACCATAACTTGGCTGGGCGCAGATTTGAACTCGGAACCTTCCAGTGATGATAAGTTGATAACTTAGGTCGAGGTAAACCTGTCTAGTTACCATTGGGCCATTATGACAATCGAAAGATTGGTTGAAATTCGTCATCAGTTTAATTTTGTATGCAAATATTCGTCACATCACAACTACGAATAATTGAGGAGGGTAGACTGTATTGTAATACATAACTACCATCCAATTTCTAATATTTCTTATGGCACTTACTTCTTGTTCGTTTGTCGGCCATTTACGATTCGATTTCCTTCTATACAACCATAACAATGAGTTCTCGTTTGATCTAGTTAAAAGATCACAATTAATTGGTTAAATATAATGTAAACGTAAGTATATAGTGTTTACATATGTTTTGTAATATATATTATACCTTACTACATACTCGTATCTTACATTGTTCTTATTGTGTATTTACGAATACAGTTGTTACAGCGAAGAACGGTTGTTTTATGGGCACAAGAGGAAGGATCTCGTAGACCTTGATGCCGCGCATTATGAAGCTGTGAAGATGACCTATACGAAGAAAATTTGTTTAAGCGGATAACCCACATTCCACACAAGCGAAAGCCCAGTTCGTTGTTGCTAACGGAAGGCCAGAAAACAAGGTTGTAATTTGGCCTATGATATGGCTGTCTGAAGTGAAGAGTGAAAAAGTGAAGTGTATTAAATCCAGTCAACAGCGCCATTTAAGTTTATGGGCATTTCTCCGGAGTGGCATTTTTTAGTGTCCAGGGCCAAAAATTCTTCAAATAGGTGCGTGATATTTTTGAATAAAATCTCACATATACTTCAGGCTTTTTGGTACCTGGACAGCTATTTAGATATTCTGTAGATATGCATATGTTTGAAGAAAAAAAAAAATAGCGCCCAAATTGACGTTCAGTGGGAGCGTCCACTACCCAACTTGGTTTAAACAAAAAATCATAACCCAAGATAGGAATTATAGTACATGTTTTACATCGGTTCACGTAATCAACATTAGTTTCCCCCATATATAATCCATATTACGATAATTTATCTATTAAACTTACTCAATAAAAGCATTTTTTCGAAGCGTCCGGGGGTAACACGTAAACTCAGTGACATTTAGAAAACGCGTCGGCATCATAACAAAGAAATGGCGTAGGAATCTCGCGACGCACACGCCGGTAGCTTTAGTCGCACCACGTTTGCCGACGAGAGCGGACGCCGGCTGATGTCATATAGGCAGCTACTACAAAGGTTTGTTCGTCGTTCGGTGAGTTTGGTTACGTGTTTTTTTGAATTCGGTGAAGCTATTAAATTGTGTAGTGTTTGTGTTTTAATTATTATAAAAGTGAATAAGCAATCCTCAGAGGTATGTGATTTCGTATTGAATAACTCTTTCCCTGTACTATCTATACTTTTTGTGTAATTTGCAAATATCGATCAATATTGAATTCGGTGACATTGATTTCCGCGGATTCGGTGTACTTTTTGGTCACCGAATTCAATAAAATGAGGACCGAAATCAATCTTTATGTATAAATGATTGCTTTTTAGGGTTCCGTAGTCAACACCCTTATATTTTCAGCATGTCCGTATGTCTGTCCGCCCGAGGCTTAGCTCAGTGACCATTACTACTGGAAAAGTGTAAATTGGTTTGGGTATGTAAATCAATCACGCCAACAAAACGGTTAAAATAAAATAATTAACAAAAACTGGGTACTTGTCTTACACGTAAGGTGAGAATGTAATTTTTTCTTGTTAAAAAGTAGTGTAGGATATTGGTAAATATGTAGTTCTAAAAAAAATTGTTTAGTAAAACCATTTGTCAATTCAGGGATCTGTTAACTATGTGGTTTTAAAACTCTAATTCTCATTAAAGTTTAGTGCTGGCTAAATGATTAGTTCAGTCAAGGGTACAGTAACATACGTACATAAATAAGGACATAAATCTGTACACGCTTTTATGACATTGACAATAGAGTCCTGCACAGATATTTATGTCCTTATTAATGTACGTATGTTAGTAACCTTGACTGTACCAGGCTATAAACTATCTTGAGCCGTTTAAGCGTGATCGAGTAACAAACATCGAAACTTTCGCATATATAATAAAACTAGGATATGTCCCACGGCTTACTATGTATGTAGGTTTGATTATGATCCTGGTGCTGAGTGTAAGTTCACTTGAACTTCCTATGGTAAGCTGTTTTGAGAATAAGGGTATTTAATTTGTTTGTAGGTGTCGACACAACGAATCCTCCTATTACTAAAGGGTCGGCAATGCGCTCTTGGTTATTCTGGAGTCGTTAGGCTAGCACCATAATATACTCCTTACGTCGGCATAAACCGACCTGTCTTCTTTATTCTCGCCTAATCCCATTGCAGTTGGGGTCGGCTCTCCTAATCATTCTTCGCCGGGACAGTCTAAGTGTTAATTTGTTAATAATTAATTTATAAGTAATAAAGCGTGCAGTATTTAAGTTAAACATATAAAGCTTTTGTAAAAGTTGTGCTTAAAAAAACGGATGGTCAAATGGACAGTTTTTACAAGTTCATACTGTAATTAGGAGCAATGTATGAGCTTATAAAAAGTGTTGATTTGATCGCCTGTATTTTTTTAAGTCTAAATTTTACAGAAGCCATATGTGCACTATATTAAATACTATTTAAACACGGTTACATCCGTATAATCAGAAACAAAAGTAATCAAACACATTATAAATTATCATCAAATTTGAACAGTCATATTTGTATGCAACTGTATGGGAAAAAAAATCGTGTTCTCAATTATCTGGCCACGACTGTATATATATATATTTTGTAAGTGTACCAATTGGAAATAAAGGTTATTTTGTAGCAAAAAACATTGTTTCATTTCAAATTTGATTTCGGTGTAAGCATTTTTTGAATTCGGTGATACTATTTTATGAATATTGATTTCGGTGTGTGTGTTTGATTTCGGTGTACGCAAAAACCCGAATATCCCATGAACTACAAGGTTCCTATGAAGGCCTTTACCACCAATATTTTTTAAATTTAGGCCTTTTCTTGAATACCGAGGTCACCAATCGAAAAAGTGAAAAAAAAATACGTTCACCGAAGTCAAGCAAATTGAGCCGGCTCGGAGAATCGCCCTTATGGTGTTATAATAACACGTGCCGTGATAATGGTCGCGTAGTTCCTAATATAAAAAAAGTGCAGATGCTGTCGCCCAAAGAGTACGGATTACGTTAAGATTTATATATTCTATAAACCGGGTTATCCTAAATAAATTTAAAAAATATATATTGTTTCAGTAGGTAGGTATTAATATGCCGTTTGCTTTCTTTTTTATATTCCTTTACTATTTAAAATGTGATATTTCATAAGATCAAACAAGTGTAAGTAACGGTGAAAGCCCAAATAAAATTATTATGATTATTTTCAAAACAATAACACAATAATTCATGGTTTGAACGCTCACATATAGGTAAAGATATATTATGGCAATTAACACCTTAATGCGTTCTGCTGATTTGAATGTTAGATAACCCGGTTGTAAGTTAATATTGTCAATATTATATTTATTGGGGTGAAGCTTCAATCTTTTTCCAATTATGGAAATGAAACTTAAGCTATTACCTCAATAAAAATGTTACAAAGTTGATAGGTAACTATTACTAAGTAGTATTATAAAATTGCTTTAAGAGAACTGTAGTGAACAAAATAAACATATTAAAACATAAAATGCTGTTTTAATTATTTAAGTTATGAATATATAACTTTCTTTATGACTAATATTTGTATATAAAAAACTTTCATCTATACATGTAGAAATAGAACAAATATAAAAAAATAGAAAAACATAAACCTCCCATTAGAGCTGATATTCGAACCTCGATCGTTCTAGGCCGCTGAGCCTAGAGCACATGTCTTAATCCATTGAGCTATCTCAACATTATAGGTAATGGTGGAAATATAGCATTCACATACCAGTGATATCGCACTTAAATACAGTTATTATACATTAGCATTTAATAGCATTGTTAATAATTATACTAATATGAGAATATTTCTGGTGATAACAGGTGTCAATTTAAAGGTATTTAATGTGCTTATTTTCCGCGGTATCTCTAAATAGTAGCGCTAACAACGCCATCTAGTTTAATTATTGCGCACCACGTGCAACTATGTGAGCAGCAGACGTCAAACGATGCAAGCGAAACTGGGCCGTAAGGTGTCCATGCATTATTGCAGCCGATAGTACATGCAAAGTTTCGTTACAATCCACCACGTAGTTTTAAAATCCGAGCGTAACTACGTTTGTATGGAGAATCGAGCTTACTGCGGACTCTTAAGAGATAAACATTTACGATGCACCATCCAGTTACTTTTTATTATTGGTTATAACAACTTAATAATTGACACTGTCTATGTCTAGTAGTTTCACATTCTTTGGCAGACAAAAGTTTATGTTATCAAACATAATAGTCAGGTGGCTGCAATCATTTCCATAAAATTAGTACCTAAGCTAATACTAGGGATTAGGAAGCCTAGCACTTTCACTGCCAGGAACCCGACTAGCGAGCGCCTACGCCGTAGTCGCTTTCCGCTACATCTAGGGAAAGCCACGGGATTGGCTACGAGCGTAGTGCGTTGCGATTCTTGGCAGTGAATATGGCAGATACTTAAATATGCCTCGTGCTGACCAGAGGTTGAGCATTTGTTTAATTTTATGTAGCATAAGTGACATTTTAGTTTAAAATTAATATTGCATTTAAGATCCTATTTGTTAATTCCAGTCAGTGAAACTGTAAATTGGGGTGATTATGCCGGTTGCGCAACCAGATTCAGGCCGGCCTCACACAACGGAAATCAGTTACGGAATCATAATCTGAATCCTCAGGAGCAAATAAAACGGCACACTTTATGCATAATTTCTATCAATACCTCCTTTTTTTTGGCTTTCGAGTGGTCCAGATAATGTATAACCTGACCTCACTGTGTGTGCCCAGCCTCAGCGAACACCTGATACAGTACAAGGTTTTTTATTAAAGATATTCACAATTTTGCAGATCTTTTTTAAATCTCTCTCTCTCTCTCTATGAAAACCTTAAATATCCTTTCAGTTCAGGTCGTCCAAATCAAAATGGCCGCTAACCAATATACTAAATTAGATGGTGGCCTACCGCCTTAATCACTCTACTAAAATTTCTTTACATGTCAGTGTATTCAATCAGGCAGTTAAAAATTATGCTTTACCTTTTTGGCAATCAAAATGTATGAAAGAATAAATAATGTTTGTAACTTAACTCAATATTGTTTCATTTATAAGGGACATATACAAGGCAAATCAAAAAATAGAAATGCTTATAGCAATTATTATCGGTTCTTGAAATCACTATAATCGGTTCTTGAAATCACTATTATCGGTTCTTGAAATCACTATTATCGGTTCTTGAAATCACTATTATCGGTTCTTGAAATCACTATTATCGGTTTTCGCAGCACTAAATTTGGTAAATTAAGCGTTTTATACACGACAAATTGAGTCACAACCAACCGCCTAAAAGTGAATGAATTGAATGTTTTCCGTCTCTTTCCATCTTATAGGTGTATAATGGCCCTTATGAGTATAGTAACATTCGATTTTTCTTATGTATGTTGGTACGATCCTCTCGCTTACCATGACTCTCAACAAAACGGTCGTACTATGAAGTTCCGTCTCTTAAACGTAGTGGTTATATTCTCTTTGGTTATTATATTAATGTCATTTTGATGTGCACTCACAATGCTATCAGCAACTATTTTATTTATTACTTTCACTAAATAATAAATGGAAGAAGTAACGTAGGTATGGGTCGTGAGGATAATGCCTTCCACGCGGAGAAGCGAGAGTTTTAAACTTAGTGATAGTGTATTTTAATGGTTTTATTTTGTGGTCGTTTGCGACAAGGATATCGAATGTGTGGTTATCAACGCGTTCCGGTCTACTGTGATATGATAAACAATATGTGTTTCAGCCAGAGATTTAGAACCGTAAGTAAACGAATATTATAAAAATTTTACGGCTGTAACTGATTCACTATTTGGCTTACTCACGTTTATCTATTGGCAGATAATTTTTACGATTTTACATATTTTTTTCATTGATTGGCACTAACCGCCTTTAAACTGTTTTAAATATATTATAACCTCCATAATTTCATAAGTTATTGAGCTTTATAATAAGTTTCGTGTTACCTGTCGGTAAAAACATAAATAAATTGGAAACACCCAAGACTTAGAAACAAGATATGCATGTTCGTCTGCATCACACAATTATTGTCCCTTACCGGGATTAGAACCGAGGACCATTAGATGCGCAGGCAGGGTCAATTTACTACCCACCCATTGAAGCCAATAATGTAAATAATGCAATATAAAATACTACCTATTACTGTCTTTATCAGAATTATATGATAGTGTGGTGTACGCCCCCCGCGTGTTACCTAAATACGGTATTTGTGGTGTACACCCCACGCGTGTTACCTACGGTATTTGTGGTATACGCCCCCCACGTGTTACTTAAATACAGTATTTGTGGTGTACGCCCCCCGCGTGTTACCTAAATACGGTATTTGACAATCAGTAAAACTAGTGGCTCTTTGAGCTGAAGAGAACACGGGAGTATTACAAAAATATTATTATTTTTATTTTCCGAAAACTGGGCCGGAAGTAAAATTCTATAATAGTACATTGTGATACCAGTGAGGTATGTTGCCTCACCTGCGGCTCGCGTGATAATTCCGCCTCTGATGTAATTATCAAAGCTCACGCGTTTCATACGACGTTTTTCGACACATTTTGCGAGGAAAAAAGCCTTTTCATAAGATGAAAATTTTATAGGCTTCCCAGTTATTTTCTTTACTTATTTATGGCAACAGATTTTTACTCACATGTTGTATACATCGCCAAGAATTTCCAGTGGCGTCCATTCTTTTTATCACTTTTGTAGTCACCACGAGTCAACATTTTTGTTAATAACAATAACCAAATACGCATTAACAATGTTTACAAATATCTGTGAAATAACCTATAATGGCGCGCAACAGTTTTTTTTCGTGAAGTTTGCGCAGTGCGCGCGCATTAGATGAAATCTCTAAACAGCCAATACAAAATAAAATAAATATTTTCGTTTTAAAATGTTATCACAAGGGAATAGTATTACTAAATTAAACATATCTATACCATATCCAAAAAGAAATAGTCTAATTGACTATAACAAAAAGGATTTAATTTGTTTAGTCGAGTAAGAATCCATTTGCCGAGAATTAAAAAAAAGATGTACATTCTGTACAACCCGGTTAATTTAAGAATGCACCGTGTGCATGCATACATCTTGCTGCAAAGTGCCAACGTGACTTAATCGGGATATAACCATAACACACAAGTGTCGTAATGTTATACAACACGCGTGTTTAATATCCAGGATTATAAGCCTAAAAGCGACACAATAAGGTACGTTACGAGTACGAGCACTTGTGTTGAAAATGAAATTAATAAATTTTATTACGTAAGTAGGCCGTAATAGCACCATTACAAGGCAAAATTCTACCAGCGTTTCTGAAAAAGAAGACCACTGTTAAGAAGAAACGCCGAAACAAACTCAACAGTTAGTAATATTTTGCCAAAAAAAGTTTATGATAGAGCTTACTTAAAATAAGTACAAGTAAAATCATAATGCGTTGTACTACAATAAAACTTTCTGAATCTGGGGGCACGGCACTGCCCCCGCCAAGACGAGCCAAGCGAACCGCAACGCAAGGGCACTACCTACCTTTTCTCGAAGCGGTTCGTCGTTTTTTTTAACCCTCGTAACTTGGGTTTGGATTATACCAGATAAACAAAATTCTCGGGATATGATGTCAATAGTGGACTTATTAAACATATAAAGTTTCAGTAACATACCTCTTATACTTAAGATTTTATTGATATCTAAAAAACGTCGATTTCGTCACTGACTCACTCACTGATGTTGATCATCAAAACCTCTAGGGTACTTCCTGAAGTCCTTGAAAGCTGAAATTTGGTATGTAAATAATAATAATAATTTGTTTTGTACACAATCAACAAAATAATTCAAAAAATTGGAACTTCTATCCCCCAACCTCTTAAAGTAGGGGATGGAACTTTGTATGAGACTTCCGCAAATTTTGATGCTAGGGGTCAGAAAATTTATATAGGGACTCCTTGTTATAAATAATAAAATATGTATTTCAGAATTTTTAGTTAATCACCCCCCACTCTTTAAATTAGGGGATGGAAGTTTTTATGGGTTTTCCCATTCACTTCTTTAGAAATAACCTTACAAAAAGGAATGAGATCCCACCAAAAACATTACATGTAAAGTGATGCCAGTGAGCTAGTTTTGCTTGGAGGACCATACCGGAACAATGGACTAGAGTCAAGGTACGCTTCATACCAAAAGCAGGGAAAAAGGACTACTCACAGCCCAAATCCTTCAGACCAATTAGTCTATCATCTTTCTTACTTAAAACGATGGAAAGAGTCATTGATCAGCACAGAGCCAAATACCTGGCAGTCAGACCACTAAGTCTGAACCAACATGCTTACCAAAAGGGGAAATCTACGGAAACCGCACTACTTGATCTGGTCGACAAAGTGCAAAAAACCCTAGAGGACAAGCAAACAGCTTTATGTGCTTTCCTTGACGTCGAGGGTGCCTTCGACAACACACCCACAGAAACTATCCTGAGAGGATTGGCATCAAAGGGCGTGGACGAAAGCACCATCAGATGGATCTAGAGCATGCTTTCGAATAGAATAGTCACTCTGACCCTCAATGCAACTGAGCATACATTCTACACCACAAGAGGATGTCCACAAGGAGGCGTACTATCCCCACTACTATGGACCCTAGCAGTGGACCAACTCCTAGCAACTATGAAGGACCTAGACTATGACACGCAAGGATATGCCGACGACCTTGTAGTCATAATCAAAGGTCCGTGCCTCCACACAATCTCGAACTTAATGCAAGGAGCGCTTAACACCATAAATAAATGGTGCAAAGAGAATGCCCTGTCCATCAATGCGAGCAAAACAGTACTAGTGCCCTTTACAAAAAAAGGAAACTAGACAAGCTCGCCAAACTAAAACTGAATGGACAGGAAATATCGTATTCAAATGAGGTCAAGTACCTAGGAGTTACTTTTGACCAAAGGCTAACTTGGAACGCTCATTTGAAAAGCATAATACAAAAGGCAAAAATGGCCATGTGGACTTGCTGTCGAATGGCAGGAGCAAGATGGGGCATAAGACCCAAAATTGCTTTGTGGCTCTACACAGCGGTAGTGAGGCCTGTAATCACATACGCCTCTGCAGTCTGGTGTAACAAAGCCAACCAAAAGACAGCCATCACAAAGTTAAGCAGTCTACAGCGTACAGCTTGCTTAACAGCAACAGGAGCTTTATGCTCAACACCGGGGGCAGCCTTGGATGCACTGCTCGATCTAACGCCACTCCACCTGCATGTGCAAAAGGAGGCGAAGCAGTGCATCTACAGGATACTCGTATGCACACTAACAAGGCCAAAATGGCGCTCTCAAGCGCTAATCAAACTGGAGGCCCTTGTTTTTGATAATAAAAAACTAAACATGCCCACTGACGATACTTACGTAGAATGTAAATTCTCCAAACTGTATTCAGTGGAAATACCTCCAAGAGACAAATGGTTAAACGACCAAATGGACTTCAAGGAGGGAAGCCACGTTTGGTATACAGATGGATCTAAAAAAGGTGACGATGTTAGATGCGGTATCTACGGTGAGAGGCCAAAGCTCAAAGCCAGCGTCAGCATGGGGAAAGAGGCCTCAATCTATCAGGCTGAGCTCTTCGCAATAAACAAATGCGTGGAGTTCAATCTTGAAAGAAACCTAAGAAACCAACACATCTACATCAACTCGGACAGCCAAGCTGCTCTGCTGGCACTAGAATCCCTAGAGTCCTACTCTAAACTAGTCCAGAACTGTAAAAACAATTTAAATACCCTGGCTAATACCAACAAAGTCATACTTAGATGGGTACCAGGACATTCCGACATATTAGGAAATGAAAAAGCAGATGAACTTGCAAGGAAGGGCGCAGACACAACCCTGGTCGGCCCAGAACCGTTCTGTGGTATCACAAAACGGAAAGCATATTCTCTGCTAAACAACACAGAAAAATCAGAGGCAATAAAGTTGTGGAAGTTCGCCAAAGGACAAAAGCATGCTAAAGCCTTGATCAAAGGGTACAACAATAAACTGTCTAAAGAGCTATTACAACTCAGAAGACACAAAACCTGCGCAGTGACAAGAATTCTGACAGGACATTGCAAACTAAACAAGCACCTGTTTCAAATGGGTATGACACAGGACGCCACTTGCAGGTTCTGCCAGGAGACAGAGACACTACCTAGCGTCGCAAGAAACGCTTCGGTGCTGAGGGCACTTACCAGTTCCAAGTGAACTGCCTTGGAGGCCAGACAGACAAACACACACAAGTACGCTTTGACAGATCGAGCGTTGCGAAGCTGCGAGGTCTTTACCAAAAAGGGGCCGGCAAAGTCCGTGCCCACACAAGCAAATGGTCGACTCTCCGAGACTCTGTCGGGGGGCAGATCCCCCATCATGGGCTGCGTGGGGGTGGCCGTCAAACGATAGCACGGCATACATCTGAAGATAATGCCGCGAATAGTGCGTCTGGCAGACAAAATCCAAAATTCACGCTGCAAAATGGCTACAAGGGCATTGCAGCCTGCGTGAGCGTTAGCAACGTGTCGATCAGACACCAACAAACTGACCAAAGTCCCCCCTTTGGGGAGCAACAAAGGATGGCGAGCTCCATAGGGCAAGTTCGAGTTTCGAAGTCGTCCGCCGACTCGAAGCAAACCCGATGCGTCTAGAAATGGATTCAGACGATCGATCGAACCCTTAATTCTCGATCCTCCTTTAAGCGCGTCAATAATCGGTTCGAAGTGCTCCACTTGCACCACACGAACCCAAAATAGCAGGGCCTCTTGGCGTTCCAAGGGCGACAAGGCCAATTCCGTGGTCAATGCCCTCTGAGCTGGGTTCCGTGCGTGGAGCAAGAAACGTCGGATCCGCGCGGTAACCCCAATCAATTTCGACAGAGAGCTGTACCTCTCCAACAGAGGATTCAAGTCGTAGACAGGTTGCGTTTCCATAACGCCCACACGTAAACCTGGCAACGCCTCTGGAGAAGAGAACCGATTCTGGGGCCAAGATGCCGCAGGATGCGACAACCAATCTGGTCCCCACCACAGGGAATGGTTTACAAGTACCGGAGCCTCGCAGCCTCGCGAAGCGCAGTCAGCGGGGTTCAGTTCCCCTGGAACATGTCGCCAAATCAGCGGGGTCGCTGAACTCTGGATCTGTGAAATCCGATTCGCAACAAAAACCTCTAAATTATGCACGGAGGTGCGAAGCCAACAAAGAACGATCTCGCTATCAGTCCACGCAAAAACATCTGAAATCTCCACGGTACGACCCAAAGTATCACAAACATGATTGAGGAGCCTCGTAAGGAGGGCTGCTCCCGACAATTCCAACTTAGGAATAGTTAACCTAGTCCTGATAGGAGCCACCTTACTCTTGGCCATTATCAAATGTAGTCCCACATGACCGGATAGGCTAATAGTCCGCAAGAATACCACGGCCGCGTACCCTCGTTCAGACGCGTCACAAAACCCGTGGAGGCTAACTTTACACTTGCCGGATGGCAGAAAGAGTCTGGGCAAGGAAATCCGGTTCACGTCCGGAAGTGAGTAAACAATCGAACACCATTCGGTTAGCAAGTCTCCCTGAAGAGGTTCGTCCCACGTAACTTCCGCAATCCACAGCTTCTGCAAAAAACACTTAGCCAGAAAAATGACAGGTGTGATCCATCCATTAGGATCGAAGGTCCGAGCAACAGTCGACAAGACCGAACGCTTCGTCCAGGTCTTAGGGGGGTCCAACTTAACCCGATAAGTGAAGACATCCTGGACGGGCTGGTACTGTATGCCAAGGACCGCAATCAAGTTAGGGTTGTCCGCATCTTCGAACAAGAGAGGATCCTGCTGATGTTCCACCGGAAGATCTCGCAACAAATCAGGGCAATTTGACAACCACTTACGCAGTTCGTACCCACCTGACTTCAGGATCGCAATCAACTCATCCCGTAAAATCAAAGCCTCCGTAGCAGTGGAAGCCCCAGTGCAAACATCATCAACATATACTGAATCTTCCAAGATGGCCGCTGCACGGGGGTAGTTCAATCGCTCCCGATGAGCCAACTCCAACAAAGTCCGGATGGCAATATACGGACTGGAGGTAAGACCGTACGTGGTAGTGTTCAGCTCGTACACTCGCATAGGATCACAAGGTCGCTCACGCCACAAAATCATCTGATAACGCCGGTCATCTCGGTGAACAACCGATTGACGGAACATCATTCGGATGTCAGCCACAAAAACAATTTGATGACGGCGGAAGTTGGTGAGGATATCCGAAATGTCCCGGTGCAGTTTGGGACCGGAGTGCAAACACTGGTTCAAGGAAACCCCATTTGACGTAGGGGCCGAACCGTCAAAAACCACCCGAATTTTGCCCCCAGGCGTCTTCAAAACCACATGGTGGGGAAAAAATAGTGCTCGAGTGAACGCCAATCAATAGTCGAGCGTGACATATGTCCCAAAGCCTCATACTCGCGCATAAACTCAATGTACTTAGCACGGAGATCTGAATCCCTCTTCATTCGGCGCTCCATGGACAACAACCTTTTTTCCGCTAGGGCATGAGACTGACCGAGAGGGGGGCGTGCAGCCCTAAAAGGCAACCGAGTAACAAAGCGACCATCAGCGAGGCGACCCGTATTATTCTCATACGACAATTCGCATTCTTGTTCCGCTGGATCTCTCCTTGGGGGGCTCCTCGACCTCCCAGAAACGCTGGACGGCGTCCGAGAGCGAGAGCCCTACGGTAACAATTTCATTTTCAACCCGTGGGACCAAGCCCCTCAACACGGGTCCAAAAAAGGTGTAACCAAAAATGGTTCGCAAAGCCATCAAACCGCAGGGTTGTAAAACCCGCTTGTCATCATCAACACCCAAGAGCAGGTCTATAGGTCCTGGAACAAACCATTGGGGGTCAGCGGGGGTCAACTCTGACGTCAATTTCACCGCGGTAGGGGAGATAACCACCTGCGGGTTGCTGCCCAAAATATCGTTCAACACAACCGCTTTGGCCACAATGGCTGGCCCACAATTGACAGTTGAAAAACAAACATTAATTTCCCCCATGGAACCCCGCACCTGAAGGCCACCTATTCCGTGGATGACGGAGGGGCGGGGTCTACATGGGAGGCCCAATCTCTCCACCAAATAAGACGACGCAAGACAGCCCTGGGCACCCGAATCCAAAAAGGCACGAACTAACAAGGACTTCCCCATCGGGCCCCAGACCCTGACACAAACAGTTGGCAAGAGTACTGTTTCAGGGTGGGCGGCTGTGGTGGAGGAGCGGGCGGCAGCTACCTATTGGGGGCGTCCCTCATCGGGCCGCCAACAACCCTCATAGGCGCCGTCCTGTTGGGCTGGCACCGCCCAATTGGACCGCACCAGGTACTGGTCCGCCGGAACCTCAGGGCAGCGACCCGGGCGCGCCCAGGTCGACGCGTAGTACTCGGAGCGGCGTCCAACTTGGGGCGGGCGGCGTTCCAACCGCGGTCGTTCGCACAACGGTGGTGAGAAGCTCCGAGGCGGGGAGCTGCGCTGAGCAGCAGCGAACCTGGCCTGTGGACGAGGAGATGGGGGAGGGGTACCCCCGCCCGTGGACGGCGAGCCCCGACGAGACTCCCTTTGGGGGTAATGGGGAAGCGGGCCCCCGCCCGTGGGGGAACGTCCCGCACCATCCAACCGATTACCACCATTTTGGTTGGCGCACAACACCAGGTGGTGTTTCCCTTGGCACTGCGGGCACGGTTCAGGCCGTGGGCAATCCCGCTGCAAATGCTGCCCCAAACAGGAGTAGCACCACCGGCGATCATTCACGATACCGCGCCGATCCTTCACCCTCTTGTGCAGGAACCTGGGGCATGCTGCAACCAAATGGCCATCATCCGTGCAATACCCGCACCTTGGGGGCGCGTGGGCCGTCGCGTATCGGAGGGGCGGGCGGCGTGGCTCTACCACCCCTGGCTTAGGGGGGCGAGCAGCTACACGCCGCTGTTCCCGTGGAGGTCCCGCCGAGGGTCCCGAGGGGCCTTCAATCCCGGCGTTGTCCACCAACTGACACTCCTCCTCCAGAAAGGAGACAAGGTCCGCAAAACGTGGCAATTGTGTGGCACTGCCCCCACCGTGCTTGTACTCAAAACGGAGCTTCAAGTCCGTGGGCAACCGTGACAAAACTATATGCAAGAGCATGAACGACCATTCATCCACCGGCAGGCCAAGCCGTCGTAAAGCATTCAAGGCCACCATCACGGGATTCACCAAATCCCTCCTCAACGTGGCAACCCCATAAATGTGAGGAAGCGCCAAAATTTGTGCCACATGGGTGTCTGCCAAAAGCCTAATGTTGGCATATATTTTCTCCAAAAGGTCCTGGGCTGTGGTGTAATTTTGGTCGGTGACCGCAAGATGTGAGACTAACTCCAGTGCCTCTCCATTCAAGGTGGAGAAAAGATATGCCAACTTTTGGCTCGGTGCCAAGTCCGTCCTGGCGTCCACCAGACTTGAAAACAAGTCGTGGTAGGCGGTCCAACATTTTAAGTCCCCGTCAAAATGGGGCAAATCCAGGGTTGGCAAACGTCCTAGGAGAGCCAGGGGTGGCGGTGATCGCGTCTCCGCCGTCAAAGGACCCCGCTGCACCTTGTGCGCAGCCTGAACCAGCTCATCATGCAAGTCATAAAATTGTGTGATGTCTGCCTCCACCGAATCATCAATCTTTTCGTCCATCGCCAAAAGCGCTGCATAAGCACTCTGAACTACCGCACTTCGGTCCGGTAGCTCAGCCGATCGCTTCAGCAAAGCGTCGGTCCGGTCGGGTCTACTTATCAAATGCACCGCAGAGGACAACCATCTCAGCTCCGCCCTAATCTTGGCTGTCCACTTTGCCATGGCTGTAGCCAGCAACAACAAACACTCACAAACAAACACAAGTCCAATCGACTTCTAATTAAAATGTTCAACAATGCAAAACAAAAACAATATAAACTAAAATTATTTGGCACAAGGAACCCTGCAAAATGTTACTTGTTGAACCCTAAATCAAGTAATATTTATAATGAGAATTAATTTATTTTAACAAGTATAATTTTTTTTCAAATCGCAACACATTGGTCAATACAGAACCCTTCTGAACAATATTCACTTCTCAGGGAACCCCAAAATATTCCAAACCTGTATGTTCCCAACGCACAAAACAATTAATCCAAATAATTTTAGTCAATGCAAATTATTTTTAATTACCAATTTATATGGCTTGCCAAGGAACCCCTCAGAATATTACTTATTCTCTGAGTGAACTCTAATTTATAACTGCTAAACTAAGCCAAACAAACAATGTCAAACAACCAGGGGCAAACTTCAAATAATTATAATCCCAATCAATACTGATATATATCAAATGGGTCTCAAATCAATACCCATATATTCACACCGAGCAATCCTGAAATATAGTTCAAATTATTATCTAAACAAGCAATATCAATTTCCTATGTGTTTAGTATATACCTAAGAATTGAATTTGAGATTGCTATCTAGTTTCAACAAGGGAATGTTAATCTATAAAAATGCCAAGTTATTCACCAAATAATATCAAATCAACTATCAAAACAATTAGCAATGTGCTATTATATCACTACAAACCAATTCAGTAATATTTTGCTATTTTAAATACAACTATGTTCGATCAATGGTTAACCTCAAAAACGTTTTTTCCACAAATATCAAAATAATACTGTGAACCAGTCAAAGATACCTTTTGACACCGCCAGAGGCGTTTCAAAGAACCACGCCCTTGCTACCAAAATATGTTCGCTACTAGCCCGGGCTTGCAAGACTCTACTCGGTTGAAGCCAGGGCTGGGCCCGACGAGTTCCTGACCCGAGTAGGGGCCTGGACTAGAACGACCGGTATAACCCCGCTAAGCTATAGCTTCCAAGAAGCGTGGCATACCGAAGATGCGCCAGGTATCGGTCCGATACAAAACAAAACGTGCTTTTACCTTGATGGAAGCTTCATCCGCCGTTATCTGTCGGCCGGCGTATGTGTATCTGAATGTATGTGTATTAGAGTGTGGGTGTCGAGGCCGTCGCGTGTCCTGGTGAACACTTCCTGGCTCCTGGATGATAGCTCACCACGTAGGCGCACCCGAATCCAAACTACCGACACTAAATTTATCACTTCAGTCTCCAAACACTGGCAGGCAACAACAAAACTCCTCGATAGGAGCGCCTGGCCTCAATTATGAACTGATTCCAATTAACATAAATCAAATGTCCCGAATGCTTTCTCAAAAATCAAATAAATCAAAGAATCGCGTGTTCAATCCAACAAAAGCAAAATTCTAGGTTATACTACCAAAAAATGACAGACGTCAAACGTCAAATAGTGACGTGTCCCTTTCTTTCCCGACTATCAACCGAGTGATGCCTGCGGTAAAAGACCGGTATCGAACAAAGCTCAATTATTGATGTTAGCACAAAACACTGTAACTTGAGTTACAGTGTTTTGTCATGACACAGCAGCATAGCTCATACAGCTTTCAGCGTGAAAAAGATATCAGATCGCAATTAGCGCCAAGCTTCCTACTCCACACGGCGTAACTCTACCACTACCAGCCACGCTCTACAAATTCTATATCTTTGTTATTATCAGGTTTTGGCCATGCATTTCTATCAGTTAGATATACCTCGACCCTGTAATTAAGCCTTTTACATCAATGTTTTTTTTCAAGTAATTTTTAAGAGCTGGAAAGAGTAGACTGAATTACATTAGGTATCATAATTTATTATAAAAATGGATAGGTACATTGTAGTTATGATTTTATTTTTATTTCATGTATTATAAAAAAAAAAAAAACATATCTGAAAGAATTAATCTATGTTCTTAATGACATAAACAGTATTTTCATAAAGGTATTGGAACTTTGGGACGCTACACGGTACTGTTAGAATGCTAATTTTATTTAAAGAGTTCTCCCACGGATTCTCTTGCTCTTAGGGTATAGAAATAATGGCTCTTTTTAGTAATACGAGTACAAAGCTTGTCTGTATGTTAGCTGCTTTACCCCAAACAGAATACCGTACGACATAATACTATGAAAATAACTATGATAAACTAGGCGGGCTGTTTCGACATTGGTCCATTGTCTAATTTCTCTAATAGCATATACTGTTGCTGTTGTTACTAAATAGGGGTGTAGACTAGAAAATTATTATTACTCCAAAATAAAGAAGGCAAAAAAATATGCCTAGTGACGAAAATCCCATTCAGATATCTCAAAGAATTACGAAGCTGAAACGCAAACAGGTGTGACGTCACGTTACGCGTCGCGCGCCGGGGGGCCGCGCCGTCGATGGCGGCGCCGACCGAACACGACGGGGCGCGGCACCATTGCCGTCTATTAGTCACGTCGCAATCTTCAAGCGTCATCGTTTCATATGAAGTTGCGTTTTGCGAAAAAGGGACAGAACATACCCCTTCTTAAAACTTTGGACACTTATAACTTCGTGAGTATTTAACCTTTTGCGTTGATTTATTCTCCATTTGACTACATTTTTAATCCTGTTTCGAGAAAATATGTCATTATTGATTATTTTATTTAGTGTCTACACCTATATACCCAGCACGGCTATCAAGCGACGGCGCGCGAGCTCTCTAGAATTTTCTCGCACTATCCGTCTCTAGAACACTTAGCACAGGAGGTATAGTGCGAGAAAAATCGAGAGTAGGTCGCGGCCGTCCCGTGATAGACGTGCAAGAATATTGTTTTATCTGGGGGCACTTGCCAAGACGAGCCAAGCGAAGCGCTTCGTCTTTTTTTTGAACCCTCATAACTTGAGTTTGGATTATATCAGATAACAAAGTTCTCGGGATATGATTTCAATAGTAGAATTATTAAATATCTAAAGTTTCAATTGCATACTTAGCTTTTATTGATATCTAAAAAACGCCGATTTCGTCACTGACTTACTCACTCACTCACTCACGTTGATCATCAAAACCTTTAGGGTACTTCCTGAAGTCCTAGAAAGCTGAAATTTGGTATGTACGAACAAGCTAGTATTAGTACACAATCAACAAAAAAATCCAAAAAAATTGAACTTTTACCCCCCAACTCCTTAAACTAGGGGATGGAATTTTCTATGCGACTTCCACAAATTTTGATGCTAGGGGTCTGAAAATTGATATAGGCACTCCTTGTTATAAATAATAAAATACGCCCCTTAAATTTAGGGGATGGAAGTTTGTTTGTCCCTTACACTTCTTTAGAAATGAACGTACAAAAAGGCATGAGAATCTCACCAAAAACATTACATGTAAAGTGATTGCCAATACTCCCTAGCTCATATGAGTAGCTCATAGCCGAACGAATTTATGATGATATTAATAAGCGACGGGTCGTTAATTTTTAGCCAAGATTTAGAATTTTTAGAGCGTGTCTGGTAGTAGTAGAATTACTCCGCGTGGAGTAGGAAGCTTGGCGCTACTTATGATCTGATATCTTTTTAACGCTGAAAGCTATATGAGCTAGGGTGTCTTGGCAATCACTTTACATGGAATGTTTTTGGTGGGATCTACTATATCTGAACACCGCACACACAACCATTTGCTTCCACCCGGTAAACCAATCGAGTACTTTGACCAGTGTGCCATTGACTTTGCTATAGTCTGTAGATTTTCGGTCCTTAATGATTAACGATGTGTCATCGGCAAATAATACTAATATCACAGAGATTGCTACTACTTACTATATAAGGTGCTAACAAATTAAGTACCAATATTTTAAGAGGTGTTACATTACATCAAAACAATTGACTTTAAATAGAAATTAATAAAACTTTTCATATGATATTTTTGTTTTAATTTCCGGTACAAAATAAATAAATTAAAATTTCGACCAAACATAATCAGCCTGTGCATTCAACTGACGAGATGTTAAAACACTATCTGTCAAGTGAACATCGTCGTTTGTGACAAACGTCAATGATTGATTGTTGACTATCTCATTATTATTACTTATTAATGCACAAAAAACAAAAATAATGTATCTTCGTTCGGCTCATAACAAAATTGCACACGAAGTTTCTGTAGTTGCCCATCAACACAAGTGCCTACATCAACACAGCTGCACAGTTACGTGTAACTGTGAAAAAATAGAAGTGGTAAAGGAACACATGTACCTTGGACTTATAATAGATCACAGGCTCAACTGGGGACCTCATGTTAATCACGTTTGCGATAAGCTGAAAGCTATCTTGTGTAGATTATCCATTCTAAAGCATAAAGTACCGTACAGAACCCTAGCTACGTCTGCTATACCTAGCCCTCGCTGACTCTGTGATCGGATACGCCCTGGGTACCTATGGTAGAACCTTTAAGACCTATATGGAAAAAATATACAACCTACAAATTAGAATACTCAAAACTATTGTACCAAAAAATATTAAAGAGCATTATGTAACCGACTATTCACAACTATTTAAATACTGTAATCTACTTCCTGTACAAAAAAAAATTAAACTAGCTGTCTTAATTGAAGAACATCACAATGTTACAAAACTCAAAGTTAAAAAAGATGATATTACATTAAGAAATTTATCATCCCAAAGCCAATTTTGTTTACCTAAATATAATAACATATACGGTGCTCGTAAATACTCATGCTTACTGCCTAAAATAATAAATCAATTACCTGAACATGTACAAAACTTATATGTGAAAGGTTGTAAAATAAGAAATATATTAAAGATGCACTTTTTAAATGCAATAATGTACAGTAGAATTATTTGGGGTTGACAGATAGTTTTCCTTCATTTAATTTTCAACTTTACATACAAACTAATTAGTTATTTCTAAATCGGTAGACGTGGGTAATAGTATTCTGAAACTGGCTTTATTTGTATGACATTAAAGTTGAAAATTAAATGAAGGCAAACTATCTGTCAGTGGTTAACTAACAGTAATCGTACTGTAACCTATATTCTGTAAACTAAGTTGTACTAACTAACCTACTAAAAATACTTAGTTTTTAATTATACTATAAATTGGTAATAGAACACTAAGAACTCTTCATCGGCACACAAACCTCTCCAAGGTTTTGCCTAGATGGGCTTTGTAATGATATACATTGTTTTTGTCTTCATCGGCACACAAACCTCTCCAAGGTTTTGCCTAGATGGGCTTTGTAATGATATACATTGTTTTTGTCTTCATCGGCACACAAACCTCTCCAAGGTTTTGCCTAGATGGGCTTTGTAATGATATACATTGTTTTTGTCTTCATCGGCACACAAACCTCTCCAAGGTTTTGCCTAGATGGGCTTTGTAATGATATACATTGTTTTTGTCTTCATCGGCACACAAACCTCTCCAAGGTTTTGCCTAGATGGGCTTTGTAATGATATACATTGTTTTTGTCTTCATCGGCACACAAACCTCTCCAAGGTTTTGCCTAGATGGGCTTTGTAATGATATACATTGTTTTTGTCTTCATCGGCACACAAACCTCTCCAAGGTTTTGCCTAGATGGGCTTTGTAATGATATACATTGTTTTTGTCTTCATCGGCACACAAACCTCTCCAAGGTTTTGCCTAGATGGGCTTTGTAATGATATACATTGTTTTTGTCTTCATCGGCACACAAACCTCTCCAAGGTTTTGCCTAGATGGGCTTTGTAATGATATACATTGTTTTTGTCTTCATCGGCACACAAACCTCTCCAAGGTTTTGCCTAGATGGGCTTTGTAATGATATACATTGTTTTTGTCTTCATCGGCACACAAACCTCTCCAAGGTTTTGCCTAGATGGGCTTTGTAATGATATACATTGTTTTTGTCTTCATCGGCACACAAACCTCTCCAAGGTTTTGCCTAGATGGGCTTTGTAATGATATACATTGTTTTTGTCTTCATCGGCACACAAACCTCTCCAAGGTTTTGCCTAGATGGGCTTTGTAATGATATACATTGTTTTTGTCTTCATCGGCACACAAACCTCTCCAAGGTTTTGCCTAGATGGGCTTTGTAATGATATACATTGTTTTTGTCTTCATCGGCACACAAACCTCTCCAAGGTTTTACCTAGATGGGCTTTGTAATGATAAACATTGTTTTTTTCTTCATCGGCACACAAACCTCTCCAAGGTTTTGCCTAGATGGGCTTTGTAATGATATACATTGTTTTTGTCTTCATCGGCACACAAACCTCAACAAGGTTTTGCCTAGATGGGCTTTGTAATGATATACATTGTTTTTGTCTTCATCGGCACACAAACTTCTCCAAGGTTTTGCCTAGATGGGCTTTGTAATGATATACATTGTTTTTGTCTTCATCGGCACACAAACTTCTCCAAGGTTTTGCCTAGATGGGCTTTGTAATGATATACATTGTTTTTGTCTTCATCGGCACACAAACCTCTCCAAGGTTTTGCCTAGATGGGCTTTGTAATGATATACATTGTTTTTGTCTTCATCGGCACACAAACCTCTCCAAGGTTTTGCCTAGATGGGCTTTGTAATGATATACATTGTTTTTGTCTTCATCGGCACACAAACCTCTCCAAGGTTTTGCCTAGATGGGCTTTGTAATGATATACATTGTTTTTGTCTTCATCGGCACACAAACCTCTCCAAGGTTTTGCCTAGATGGGCTTTGTAATGATATACATTGTTTTTGTCTTCATCGGCACACAAACCTCTCCAAGGTTTTGCCTAGATGGGCTTTGTAATGATATGCATTGTTTTTGTCTTCATCGGCACACAAACCTCTCCAAGGTTTTGCCTAGATGGGCTTTGTAATGATATACATTGTTTTTGTCTTCATCGGCACACAAACCTCTCCAAGGTTTTGCCTAGATGGGCTTTGTAATGATATACATTGTTTTTGTCTTCATCGGCACACAAACCTCTCCAAGGTTTTGCCTAGATGGGCTTTGTAATGATATGCATTGTTTTTGTCTTCATCGGCACACAAACCTCTCCAAGGTTTTGCCTAGATGGGCTTTGTAATGATATACATTGTTTTTGTCTTCATCGGCACACAAACCTCTCCAAGGTTTTGCCTAGATGGGCTTTGTAATGATATACATTGTTTTTGTCTTCATCGGCACACAAACCTCTCCAAGGTTTTGCCTAGATGGGCTTTGTAATGATATACATTGTTTTTGTCTTCATCGGCACACAAACCTCTCCAAGGTTTTGCCTAGATGGGCTTTGTAATGATATACATTGTTTTTGTCTTCATCGGCACACAAACCTCTCCAAGGTTTTGCCTAGATGGGATTTGTAATGATATACATTGTTTTTGTCTTTATCAATAAATTAAATAAATATATATACAATTATACAGCTAAACCCTGTAATTTCAAAAACAATTACATACCAGAATATTTAATCCATTTTCATCGTCTGAATTCAGACTTCAGAGGTAAAAATTTCGTAACTACTTAGGTACTTATAAAGTGTTTTATGTGAGCAACAAGTTGTAGTTCCAATGTTACTCGGATTGCTATTCCAGTTTTCAAAGCAGTTTTTAATTATGAATTTTGTCAACATTTCCACGACCGTTTGACATTAAGTTTTAGAATTTCGTTGAATAGAAACAGCGCTGAGAGGCCTTTTAACTAATGCGCGGGCGTTTACCCGCAAGTCATGTAATCTCAAATTATACCGTTCAAAAATCCAGTGGGCTGAAACAACTCTTAGCTTTTAACTTAGTTTTTATTTAATTTAGTTTCGGAATTATTTTTAACGTTCTAGGCAAAAAAACAGTCTTAAGCGGGAAAGCGTCGTGTTATATAATACTACTCGCTTTTATATGTATGTAGTGAATTGAAATGTAAAATAGGGAATATTCATGACATTTTTTTATTTTTTTTATCTATTCTATAAGTAATTATATAACCGGAAAAAAATATAACACTCACAATATTATTAAATAAGCTAAAAAAAAATAATTAAAATTACTATCATTTTCGGACGATCAAAACGCCACCATTTTGGCGCGCTCATTTGTGACGTCACCGTGCAGCTTAGTGCACGGCGGTTCTTAAACAAATTAACAACAAAGTGTTTGATTCACACTTTTAATAAATGTGAGTGATTAAAGCTTATAAGATCAACTTATTGTAATGGAAGAGCACACAAAAGCTTATTATAAATATTGTATTGTCCCTATGTGTGAAAATCACATTAAAACTGCAAATATTTTCATATGCCCAAAGGTGCAAATATAAGGATAAAGTGGTGTAAGGCGATGAGGAGAGATAATGTATCGCGCTTGAGTAGTTTATATTGTTGTGAAGATCATTTCGACGTGAATATTAAATATGTATGTACCTAAAATCTTTTTTATTACGACTCGCGAACAATATAGGTAAACAATAACCTAACCTCAAAATTGTATTATATACTTATTCATAAAACTATTCTGATTCCCAATTTTTTTAGTTATTAATGTTACAAATATTATGATTTTTGTTGATCAACAGCTGACTACGAGTGTTGATTTTGATCAAGAAACGTTTTAGCTAAGTTTCTTTGTTTGCACTGTTGATCGAAGAAAGTTAAAAGAATTTAATCCTTTTTACTGAGTGACCTACACAAATTTGTTTTATTTATAAGCCTTGACGAAAACAACCTAGTTTGTTAAAGTTCATAAAGATGTTCTCAACATTTAACATTCCTAATAGGTACCTACATATCTTTGATTATACTCGTATAATACTAGCTTCTGCCCGCGACTCCGTCCGCGTGGAACTCGTTTATACTATCTCTATACCAAATTTCATCCAAATCGGTTCAGCAGTTTAAGCGTGAAGAGGTAACAAACAGACAGACAGACACACTTTCGCATTTATAATTTATTATTAAGTAAGTATATATAAAATATATAATATAACTAGCTTCTGCCCGCGACTCCGTCCGCGTGGAACTCGTTTATATCGTAGCTCCCCCCATATCCCCCAAAGGGATGAAGTGGGGGTGAAAGTTTGTATGGAGCTACGATATAAATGAGTTCCACGCGGACGGAGTCGCGGGCAGAAGTTAGTATATATAATATATAAAGTTATAGTATAGTAAAATAGTATATAGTATGGATAAATATCTACTAGTTTTTTATTCCACTTATTTAACAAAGACACCTATTTGAAGTAGTTTAAAAGTCTAGCTATTTGAATCGCCAAAATAGGTTATAATTATTTAATTGACCAATCTCACGAGTATAAAAAAAACCGGCCAAGTGCGAGTCGGACTCGCGCACGAAGGGTTTCGTACCATTATATATAATAATAAGTTACAATAGAATTTGTACGAAACTATTACTTCTTGAAGTACATTTTATAAGTTGGTCGACTATTACTCGTAAACGTGTAAAGCCTACTTAGCTGTGATAGTTTTACTTTTAACTTCGTTATATGTACTACTACCATGAATTTTTTCACATATCCCAAAACAACCATTTAGCTAGCAGGGGGTGGGGACACTGGAGTCTAACAAAAATTAGCACTTTAAGGCTTAATATTTTACAAACGGATCGTTAAATCGAAAAATTGTTTTCACAAACCCCCAATATTTTTAAAAGACCTATCCAACGACACCCCACACTATGGGGTAGACGACAATAAAAAAAATCATCCCCACTTTACATGTAGGGGAGGTACCCTAAAAAAAATGTTTTTCAAGATTTTATTTTACCACTTTGTCGGCATGACTAATATGTATATTCATACCAAGTTACAGCTTTCTAGTACCAAGAGCCTCTGAGCTAAGCTGCGGACGGACGGACGGACGGACGGACGGACATAGCGAAACTATAAGGGTTCTGTTTTTGCCATTCTGGCTCCGGAACCCTAAAAACAAGGAATATGAAAATTTATTGAATATCTGTAACTTATTTACCTTGCAGCTTTTACTCCTCTTAGTTCAGCGGACGTAAAGTCACAAATATTTGCGAAGTATGTATTAAATTTAGTCATCATGAACACATCAATTTTAGGCAGATTATCCGACTGTGCCTTGACAAAACCGCCTTCAGTCATTGTGGCGAGTCTTTTTTCACTTAATAATTACCAAAAAACACTGATTATTTATCATAAACAGCGGCCAAACAATGCGAATAACTATCAATAATCATACTAACGACCTGCACGGTGACGTCACGTTTCGCTCCGCCAATAGCGTTACGTTTTGGAAATTTGCGAGGGAATTAGAAAAATAGTACTTTGAAACAATTTATTTTATCAATAGAATAATGATAATTTGAAAAAATAATCATGTGTGTATATTTATAGATTACACGTGATTTTTTTTGTCCATTTCTAAATCACATGCATATTCCCTATTGTTAATAAAGATAAATAATACACGTCATATTTTATTGCGTTATTGTATTTTAGAGCTTAACAATTATTTTAGTAAACAATTGAGTCTCAATAATATATTATAGTAAAATTGTATACGTTTGTGTAAATATCGATAGAATTATCAAAATTAGTTAACGAATCAAACCTGGCCCTATATGTTTAGCCGATCACATTGGCATTTACGTATTCTTAAACCGTGTTTCCACGATGTCTTTCCATGTGTGATATGTTTGTGTGCATCAAAATGAGAATGTGTTTTCCTTTTTCGTAATCTATGCGTATGTAAATAAACAGATCGTTTTTGCATTAGTGAGTAATCTTTTGCATGTGTTATTTCTTCACCCCCTCCCCAAAACTTGGCAGACTTTTTTGTACTCTAATCTATATATGTAATAGAAGAAGTCCTGACTGACTCATCAACGCACAGCCGAAACTACTAAAGTTAGAGAGTTGATTTTTGCACAGTAGGTTACTTTTATAACGTGGGCTAGGGATAAGAAGGGATTTTTGGAAATACCTCCCCTAAGGGGGTCAAATAGGGGTGCAAAGTTTGTATGGGGGAAACTTTTTTTTTTGAGCTAGAGACTTGAAACTTTGTAGAAAGATTACTTATTAAAAACACAAAAATTACTTTCAGCGTTTTAGAAAATTCCACCCCTAAGGGGGTTAAATAGGGGTGCAATGTTTGTATGGGGAAAACATTTTAAACAACAAACTTTATAAAAAGATTACTTTTTTGAATACAAAAAGGTACTTTCTCCGTTTTAGAAAATTACACCCCTAAAGGGGGGCGGGGGGTTAAATAGGGGTGCAAAGTTTGTGTGGTATATCAAGTACCCTTGATTTTTTGAGCTAGAAACTTAAAACTTTGTAGAAAGATTACTTATTAGAATACAAAAAAAGTACTGTCAGCGTTTTGGAAAATTTCACCTCTACTGGGGTTAAGAAGGGGTGCAATGTTTGTATAGGGGAAACTTTATTTTTTTAGCTAGAGACTTTAAACTTTGTATAAAGATAACTTATTAAAATACAAAAAAAGTAATTTCAGCGTTTAAGAAAATTTTATGTTAGGGGTCAGGTTAAAAAAGGTTGAAGGTTTTGTACGGGGAACACTGGATTTTTTAGCTAAAGACTTAACACTTTATACAGATTACTTATTAGAATACAAATAAAGTACTTTGAGCGTTTTAGAAAATTCCACCCCTAAGAGGGTTAAAAAGGAGTGCAAGGTTTGTATGGGGGAAACTTTATTTTTTTAGCTAGAGACTTAACACGTTGTAGAAAGATTACTTATTAAAACTTTGTACAGATTACTGATTAGAATACAAATAAAGTAATTTCAGCGTTTATACCTTTCGCTATTCGTCAGCAGGTGGCGTTAGTGTAGCAAATGAATTTAATTATTCCTTAAGGGATTTGCCACACTGGACGCGTTCTGCGGTCTGCGGTCAGGTCTCCCATACAAAATTGTAGCGAAGACCTGACCGAGACCGCAGACCGCAGAACACGTCCAGGAATTGCATATCAGTGTCTGCCACTGTTTGAAATGTAATATGTCTATATAGACCATTTTAACTAAGAATACAATTCACTTACCTATTTTAATATCTTTGTCATCATCAAAAATCTACGCGTCGCGGACGAAGTCGCGGGCGGCCGCTAGTACGACATAAAGGCTACTCCAGGTATGTATTATGCTCTAAGGTCTCTACCCCTCATTCTAAGTCTAAACGCACAGACTATATAACATTGAATGAGTGAGCGAAGTCGCGGGCGGCCGCTAGTACGACATAAAGGCTACTCCAGGTATGTATTATGCTCTAAGGTCTCTACCCCTCATTCTAAGTCTAAACGCACAGACTATATAACATTGAATGAGTGAGCGAAGTCGCGGGCGGCCGCTAGTACGACATAAAGGCTACTCCAGGTATGTATTATGCTCTAAGGTCTCTACCCCTCATTCTAAGTCTAAACGCACAGACTATATAACATTGAATGAGTGAGCGAAGTCGCGGGCGGCCGCTAGTACGACATAAAGGCTACTCCAGGTATGTATTATGCTCTAAGGTCTCTACCCCTCATTCTAAGTCTAAACGCACAGACTATATAACATTGAATGAGTGAGCGAAGTCGCGGGCGGCCGCTAGTACGACATAAAGGCTACTCCAGGTATGTATTATGCTCTAAGGTCTCTACCCCTCATTCTAAGTCTAAACGCACAGACTATATAACATTGAATGAGTGAGCGAAGTCGCGGGCGGCCGCTAGTACGACATAAAGGCTACTCCAGGTATGTATTATGCTCTAAGGTCTCTACCCCTCATTCTAAGTCTAAACGCACAGACTATATAACATTGAATGAGTGAGCGAAGTCGCGGGCGGCCGCTAGTACGACATAAAGGCTACTCCAGGTATGTATTATGCTCTAAGGTCTCTACCCCTCATTCTAAGTCTAAACGCTCAGACTATATAACATTGAATGAGTGAGCGAAGTCGCGGGCGGCCGCTAGTACGACATAAAGGCTACTCCAGGTATGTATTATGCTCTAAGGTCTCTACCCCTCATTCTAAGTCTAAACGCACAGACTATATAACATTGAATGAGTGAGCGAAGTCGCGGGCGGCCGCTAGTACGACATAAAGGCTACTCCAGGTATGTATTATGCTCTAAGGTCTCTACCCCTCATTCTAAGTCTAAACGCACAGACTATATAACATTGAATGAGTGAGCGAAGTCGCGGGCGGCCGCTAGTACGACATAAAGGCTACTCCAGGTATGTATTATGCTCTAAGGTCTCTACCCCTCATTCTAAGTCTAAACGCACAGACTATATAACATTGAATGAGTGAGCGAAGTCGCGGGCGGCCGCTAGTACGACATAAAGGCTACTCCAGGTATGTATTATGCTCTAAGGTCTCTACCCCTCATTCTAAGTCTAAACGCACAGACTATATAACATTGAATGAGTGAGCGAAGTCGCGGGCGGCCGCTAGTACGACATAAAGGCTACTCCAGGTATGTATTATGCTCTAAGGTCTCTACCCCTCATTCTAACTCTAAACGCACAGACTATATAACATTGAATGAGTGAGCGAAGTCGCGGGCGGCCGCTAGTACGACATAAAGGCTACTCCAGGTATGTATTATGCTCTAAGGTCTCTACCCCTCATTCTAAGTCTAAACGCACAGACTATATAACATTGAATGAGTGAGCGAAGTCGCGGGCGGCCGCTAGTACGACATAAAGGCTACTCCAGGTATGTATTATGCTCTAAGGTCTCTACCCCTCATTCTAAGTCTAAACGCACAGACTATATAACATTGAATGAGTGAGCGAAGTCGCGGGCGGCCGCTAGTACGACATAAAGGCTACTCCAGGTATGTATTATGCTCTAAGGTCTCTACCCCTCATTCTAACTCTAAACGCACAGACTATATAACATTGAATGAGTGAGCGAAGTCGCGGGCGGCCGCTAGTACGACATAAAGGCTACTCCAGGTATGTATTATGCTCTAAGGTCTCTACCCCTCATTCTAAGTCTAAACGCACAGACTATATAACATTGAATGAGTGAGCGAAGTCGCGGGCGGCCGCTAGTACGACATAAAGGCTACTCCAGGTATGTATTATGCTCTAAGGTCTCTACCCCTCATTCTAAGTCTAAACGCACAGACTATATAACATTGAATGAGTGAGCGAAGTCGCGGGCGGCCGCTAGTACGACATAAAGGCTACTCCAGGTATGTATTATGCTCTAAGGTCTCTACCCCTCATTCTAACTCTAAACGCACAGACTATATAACATTGAATGAGTGAGCGAAGTCGCGGGCGGCCGCTAGTACGACATAAAGGCTACTCCAGGTATGTATTATGCTCTAAGGTCTCTACCCCTCATTCTAAGTCTAAACGCACAGACTATATAACATTGAATGAGTGAGCGAAGTCGCGGGCGGCCGCTAGTACGACATAAAGGCTACTCCAGGTATGTATTATGCTCTAAGGTCTCTACCCCTCATTCTAAGTCTAAACGCACAGACTATATAACATTGAATGAGTGAGCGAAGTCGCGGGCGGTCGCTAGTACGACATAAAGGCTACTCCAGGTATGTATTATGCTCTAAGGTCTCTACCCCTCATTCTAACTCTAAACGCACAGACTATATAACATTGAATGAGTGAGCGAAGTCGCGGGCGGCCGCTAGTACGACATAAAGGCTACTCCAGGTATGTATTATGCTCTAAGGTCTCTACCCCTCATTCTAAGTCTAAACGCACAGACTTTATAACATTGAATGAGTGAGCGAAGTCGCGGGCGGCCGCTAGTACGACATAAAGGCTACTCCAGGTATGTATTATGCTCTAAGGTCTCTACCCCTCATTCTAAGTCTAAACGCACAGACTATATAACATTGAATGAGTGAGCGAAGTCGCGGGCGGCCGCTAGTACGACATAAAGGCTACTCCAGGTATGTATTATGCTCTAAGGTCTCTACCCCTCATTCTAAGTCTAAACGCACAGACTATATAACATTGAATGAGTGAGCGAAGTCGCGGGCGGCCGCTAGTACGACATAAAGGCTACTCCAGGTATGTGTTATGCTCTAAGGTCTCTACCCCTCATTCTAACTCTAAACGCACAGACTATATAACATTGAATGAGTGAGCGAAGTCGCGGGCGGCCGCTAGTACGACATAAAGGCTACTCCAGGTATGTATTATGCTCTAAGGTCTCTACCCCTCATTCTAACTCTAAACGCACAGACTATATAACATTGAATGAGTGAGCGAAGTCGCGGGCGGCCGCTAGTACGACATAAAGGCTACTCCAGGTATGTATTATGCTCTAAGGTCTCTACCCCTCATTCTAACTCTAAACGCACAGACTATATAACATTGAATGAGTGAGCGAAGTCGCGGGCGGCCGCTAGTACGACATAAAGGCTACTCCAGGTATGTATTATGCTCTAAGGTCTCTACCCCTCATTCTAACTCTAAACGCACAGACTATATAACATTGAATGAGTGAGCGAAGTCGCGGGCGGCCGCTAGTACGACATAAAGGCTACTCCAGGTATGTATTATGCTCTAAGGTCTCTACCCCTCATTCTAACTCTAAACGCACAGACTATATAACATTGAATGAGTGAGCGAAGTCGCGGGCGGCCGCTAGTACGACATAAAGGCTACTCCAGGTATGTATTATGCTCTAAGGTCTCTACCCCTCATTCTAAGTCTAAACGCACAGACTATATAACATTGAATGAGTGAGCGAAGTCGCGGGCGGCCGCTAGTACGACATAAAGGCTACTCCAGGTATGTATTATGCTCTAAGGTCTCTACCCCTCATTCTAAGTCTAAACGCACAGACTATATAACATTGAATGAGTGAGCGAAGTCGCGGGCGGCCGCTAGTACGACATAAAGGCTACTCCAGGTATGTATTATGCTCTAAGGTCTCTACCCCTCATTCTAAGTCTAAACGCACAGACTATATAACATTGAATGAGTGAGCGAAGTCGCGGGCGGCCGCTAGTACGACATAAAGGCTACTCCAGGTATGTATTATGCTCTAAGGTCTCTACCCCTCATTCTAAGTCTAAACGCACAGACTATATAACATTGAATGAGTGAGCGAAGTCGCGGGCGGCCGCTAGTACGACATAAAGGCTACTCCAGGTATGTATTATGCTCTAAGGTCTCTACCCCTCATTCTAAGTCTAAACGCACAGACTATATAACATTGAATGAGTGAGCGAAGTCGCGGGCGGCCGCTAGTACGACATAAAGGCTACTCCAGGTATGTATTATGCTCTAAGGTCTCTACCCCTCATTCTAACTCTAAACGCACAGACTATATAACATTGAATGAGTGAGCGAAGTCGCGGGCGGCCGCTAGTACGACATAAAGGCTACTCCAGGTATGTATTATGCTCTAAGGTCTCTACCCCTCATTCTAAGTCTAAACGCACAGACTATATAACATTGAATGAGTGAGCGAAGTCGCGGGCGGCCGCTAGTACGACATAAAGGCTACTCCAGGTATGTATTATGCTCTAAGGTCTCTACCCCTCATTCTAACTCTAAACGCACAGACTATATAACATTGAATGAGTGAGCGAAGTCGCGGGCGGCCGCTAGTACGACATAAAGGCTACTCCAGGTATGTATTATGCTCTAAGGTCTCTACCCCTCATTCTAAGTCTAAACGCACAGACTATATAACATTGAATGAGTGAGCGAAGTCGCGGGCGGCCGCTAGTACGACATAAAGGCTACTCCAGGTATGTATTATGCTCTAAGGTCTCTACCCCTCATTCTAAGTCTAAACGCACAGACTATATAACATTGAATGAGTGAGCGAAGTCGCGGGCGGCCGCTAGTACGACATAAAGGCTACTCCAGGTATGTATTATGCTCTAAGGTCTCTACCCCTCATTCTAAGTCTAAACGCACAGACTATATAACATTGAATGAGTGAGCGAAGTCGCGGGCGGCCGCTAGTACGACATAAAGGCTACTCCAGGTTTGTATTATGCTCTAAGGTCTCTACCCCTCATTCTAACTCTAAACGCACAGACTATATAACATTGAATGAGTGAGCGAAGTCGCGGGCGGCCGCTAGTACGACATAAAGGCTACTCCAGGTATGTATTATGCTCTAAGGTCTCTACCCCTCATTCTAACTCTAAACGCACAGACTATATAACATTGAATGAGTGAGCGAAGTCGCGGGCGGCCGCTAGTACGACATAAAGGCTACTCCAGGTATGTATTATGCTCTAAGGTCTCTACCCCTCATTCTAACTCTAAACGCACAGACTATATAACATTGAATGAGTGAGCGAAGTCGCGGGCGGCCGCTAGTACGACATAAAGGCTACTCCAGGTATGTATTATGCTCTAAGGTCTCTACCCCTCATTCTAACTCTAAACGCACAGACTATATAACATTGAATGAGTGAGCGAAGTCGCGGGCGGCCGCTAGTACGACATAAAGGCTACTCCAGGTATGTATTATGCTCTAAGGTCTCTACCCCTCATTCTAAGTCTAAACGCACAGACTATATAACATTGAATGAGTGAGCGAAGTCGCGGGCGGCCGCTAGTACGACATAAAGGCTACTCCAGGTATGTATTATGCTCTAAGGTCTCTACCCCTCATTCTAAGTCTAAACGCACAGACTATATAACATTGAATGAGTGAGCGAAGTCGCGGGCGGCCGCTAGTACGACATAAAGGCTACTCCAGGTATGTATTATGCTCTAAGGTCTCTACCCCTCATTCTAACTCTAAACGCACAGACTATATAACATTGAATGAGTGAGCGAAGTCGCGGGCGGCCGCTAGTACGACATAAAGGCTACTCCAGGTATGTATTATGCTCTAAGGTCTCTACCCCTCATTCTAAGTCTAAACGCACAGACTATATAACATTGAATGAGTGAGCGAAGTCGCGGGCGGCCGCTAGTACGACATAAAGGCTACTCCAGGTATGTATTATGCTCTAAGGTCTCTACCCCTCATTCTAAGTCTAAACGCACAGACTATATAACATTGAATGAGTGAGCGAAGTCGCGGGCGGCCGCTAGTACGACATAAAGGCTACTCCAGGTATGTATTATGCTCTAAGGTCTCTACCCCTCATTCTAACTCTAAACGCACAGACTATATAACATTGAATGAGTGAGCGAAGTCGCGGGCGGCCGCTAGTACGACATAAAGGCTACTCCAGGTATGTATTATGCTCTAAGGTCTCTACCCCTCATTCTAAGTCTAAACGCACAGACTATATAACATTGAATGAGTGAGCGAAGTCGCGGGCGGCCGCTAGTACGACATAAAGGCTACTCCAGGTATGTATTATGCTCTAAGGTCTCTACCCCTCATTCTAACTCTAAACGCACAGACTATATAACATTGAATGAGTGAGCGAAGTCGCGGGCGGCCGCTAGTACGACATAAAGGCTACTCCAGGTATGTATTATGCTCTAAGGTCTCTACCCCTCATTCTAAGTCTAAACGCACAGACTATATAACATTGAATGAGTGAGCGAAGTCGCGGGCGGCCGCTAGTACGACATAAAGGCTACTCCAGGTATGTATTATGCTCTAAGGTCTCTACCCCTCATTCTAACTCTAAACGCACAGACTATATAACATTGAATGAGTGAGCGAAGTCGCGGGCGGCCGCTAGTACGACATAAAGGCTACTCCAGGTATGTATTATGCTCTAAGGTCTCTACCCCTCATTCTAAGTCTAAACGCACAGACTATATAACATTGAATGAGTGAGCGAAGTCGCGGGCGGCCGCTAGTACGACATAAAGGCTACTCCAGGTATGTATTATGCTCTAAGGTCTCTACCTTTCATTCTAACTCTAAACGCACAGACTATATAACATTGAATGAGTGAGCGAAGTCGCGGGCGGCCGCTAGTACGACATAAAGGCTACTCCAGGTATGTATTATGCTCTAAGGTCTCTACCCCTCATTCTAACTCTAAACGCACAGACTATATAACATTGAATGAGTGAGCGAAGTCGCGGGCGGCCGCTAGTACGACATAAAGGCTACTCCAGGTATGTATTATGCTCTAAGGTCTCTACCCCTCATTCTAAGTCTAAACGCACAGACTATATAACATTGAATGAGTGAGCGAAGTCGCGGGCGGCCGCTAGTACGACATAAAGGCTACTCCAGGTATGTATTATGCTCTAAGGTCTCTACCCCTCATTCTAAGTCTAAACGCACAGACTATATAACATTGAATGAGTGAGCGAAGTCGCGGGCGGCCGCTAGTACGACATAAAGGCTACTCCAGGTATGTATTATGCTCTAAGGTCTCTACCCCTCATTCTAAGTCTAAACGCACAGACTATATAACATTGAATGAGTGAGCGAAGTCGCGGGCGGCCGCTAGTACGACATAAAGGCTACTCCAGGTATGTATTATGCTCTAAGGTCTCTACCCCTCATTCTAAGTCTAAACGCACAGACTATATAACATTGAATGAGTGAGCGAAGTCGCGGGCGGCCGCTAGTACGACATAAAGGCTACTCCAGGTATGTATTATGCTCTAAGGTCTCTACCCCTCATTCTAAGTCTAAACGCACAGACTATATAACATTGAATGAGTGAGCGAAGTCGCGGGCGGCCGCTAGTACGACATAAAGGCTACTCCAGGTATGTATTATGCTCTAAGGTCTCTACCCCTCATTCTAAGTCTAAACGCACAGACTATATAACATTGAATGAGTGAGCGAAGTCGCGGGCGGCCGCTAGTACGACATAAAGGCTACTCCAGGTATGTATTATGCTCTAAGGTCTCTACCCCTCATTCTAAGTCTAAACGCACAGACTATATAACATTGAATGAGTGAGCGAAGTCGCGGGCGGCCGCTAGTACGACATAAAGGCTACTCCAGGTATGTATTATGCTCTAAGGTCTCTACCCCTCATTCTAACTCTAAACGCACAGACTATATAACATTGAATGAGTGAGCGAAGTCGCGGGCGGCCGCTAGTACGACATAAAGGCTACTCCAGGTATGTATTATGCTCTAAGGTCTCTACCCCTCATTCTAAGTCTAAACGCACAGACTATATAACATTGAATGAGTGAGCGAAGTCGCGGGCGGCCGCTAGTACGACATAAAGGCTACTCCAGGTATGTATTATGCTCTAAGGTCTCTACCCCTCATTCTAAGTCTAAACGCACAGACTATATAACATTGAATGAGTGAGCGAAGTCGCGGGCGGCCGCTAGTACGACATAAAGGCTACTCCAGGTATGTATTATGCTCTAAGGTCTCTACCCCTCATTCTAAGTCTAAACGCACAGACTATATAACATTGAATGAGTGAGCGAAGTCGCGGGCGGCCGCTAGTACGACATAAAGGCTACTCCAGGTATGTATTATGCTCTAAGGTCTCTACCCCTCATTCTAAGTCTAAACGCACAGACTATATAACATTGAATGAGTGAGCGAAGTCGCGGGCGGCCGCTAGTACGACATAAAGGCTACTCCAGGTATGTATTATGCTCTAAGGTCTCTACCCCTCATTCTAACTCTAAACGCACAGACTATATAACATTGAATGAGTGAGCGAAGTCGCGGGCGGCCGCTAGTACGACATAAAGGCTACTCCAGGTATGTATTATGCTCTAAGGTCTCTACCCCTCATTTTAAGTCTAAACGCACAGACTATATAACATTGAATGAGTGAGCGAAGTCGCGGGCGGCCGCTAGTACGACATAAAGGCTACTCCAGGTATGTATTATGCTCTAAGGTCTCTACCCCTCATTCTAAGTCTAAACGCACAGACTATATAACATTGAATGAGTGAGCGAAGTCGCGGGCGGCCGCTAGTACGACATAAAGGCTACTCCAGGTATGTATTATGCTCTAAGGTCTCTACCCCTCATTCTAAGTCTAAACGCACAGACTATATAACATTGAATGAGTGAGCGAAGTCGCGGGCGGCCGCTAGTACGACATAAAGGCTACTCCAGGTATGTATTATGCTCTAAGGTCTCTACCCCTCATTCTAAGTCTAAACGCACAGACTATATAACATTGAATGAGTGAGCGAAGTCGCGGGCGGCCGCTAGTACGACATATAGGCTACTCCAGGTATGTATTATGCTCTAAGGTCTCTACCCCTCATTCTAAGTCTAAACGCACAGACTATATAACATTGAATGAGTGAGCGAAGTTAACGAAGTTGTAGGCTTCAGCTTGGGCCGATAATTGTTTGTCTGTCTGGATCCTGTCTGGTGTCACTTAAAAAACAAAAAAATTAAAAGACTTGGTCGTGAATTCTACGGCTCAAGGCGAGACATGAGAATATACTTATTGATTGCTAGCAACACTGAATAATCCGCGTACCTCAACATCTGTACACACAGACAATAATACCTATGGTAATAACAAAGCTTATACAATTCGCCACACTGTCTTACTACGAACTCCTACCTTTTCCGCAATTTCCAACCTTGTACGTCTTGATATACAGTTCAAATCCTTTTTGGAATCAAGGGAGGTAAAGTAGCGTTTCATTTTTATTGTTGTGACAAATTATTTAATATAAACTGTTCATTCCTGAATTCAGTATGTTTTTTGACATCGCTGAAGACACTTGGGTTCAGTTCAGTCGTTTGTGTATGTTTGGTTGTTGTATTTAATCTAGTCCAGTTTTGTTTGGACTCAAACACTTGAAGATATTATGTAGTTTTCGTATGTTTTTTTCTGGCAATTGCCGTTGATTGTAACAAATAACATCTAGAAGTGCAATTTTGCGTTATGCATTTTCTTAATTGCTGTTGTATGCGGTGAGGTGTCTGAGCGGCCGAGCAGCGAATGGTCGAGGCAAGTGGCATCGGGTAACTAACAAGGTAAGTTTATTGTCTAAGCTTCTGCCCGCGACTCCGTCCGCTTGGAGCTCGTTTATATCGTAGCTCCCTATCCACACTCCCCCCAAACACTATCACCATATATTTACGTGATAAAAACTATTCTATGTCCTTCCCCGCAATACAAAATACCTTCAGACCAAATTTCGTCTGAATCGGTTCAGCGGTTTAAGCGTTAAGAGGTAATAGATATACAGACACACTTTCGCATTTATAATATAAGTATGGATATGGATATCAATGTTATAGATGAATATATTACTTGTTTGTGAAGAGCTAATAGATATACAGACACACTTTCGCATTTATAATATAAGTATGGATATGGATATCAATGTTATAGATGAATATATTACTTGTTTGTTCTCGTGCTCCGTCTCTCTTGGGGGTTCAGAGTTCATTTCGTGGGATGCTGTTGTAGTCAAAACAAATACCTGTTTTTATAAGCTAATTATCAGGGCTCGGATTTTACATCGCACGTTAAGACGAAAGAAAACTATGGAGTCGATATTAACATTACAACTTTACTCATATTCATACTCACTCATTTTCCTAGTCCCGTAATTATTATATATTTATCATGCTGTCAAATTTCAACTTAGTTGCATACCTAGTTATCCAGACCATATTGTTGCGATAGACTTAACGGTGGGTACTGGCCGCTTTATTTAATTGCCTCATGTTTCAATCATTGACGGCTTTAGACGTGTCATATATTTAAGTTTGCAATTAGTGCATATATTCATTAACTTAATTATTTCCTGAACATTTTATTATTTAGCTTATAATGTAATAAACATGGTGTGGCGGTTAACATTTGTATTTACAATATAATAAACTTTTGGTATTAATTAAATGAATGAGTATGAGTATGAATATGAGTAAAGTTTTAATGTTGATATCGACTCCATAGTTTTCTTTCGTCTTATCGTGCGATGAAAAATCCGAGCCCTGCTAATTATGTTTTGCCCGTGACTTCGTCCGCGTACGAAGCGTAATTTTCAACCATCTACAAAAAAGGAGGTTCTCAGTTTGACCCGTATGTTTGTATGTACGTATGTAGGTAGCTATGTTTGTCCGCAATTATCTCGCGTTTGGCTGAACCGATTCGGATGCGGTTTTCGGAGAAGTGTATGTACATTCTGGAGGTTTCGGTATGTGACATTTTGGTGAAGGCGGTTCTCTTATTTTGTTTAAGAATGTATTGCAATAATAGGGAATATGCATGTGATTTAGAAATGGACAAAAAAAATCACGTGTAATCTATATTGCTTAATAAATATACACACATGATTATTTTTTCAAATTATCATGTTTCTATTGATAAAATAAATTGTTTAAAAGTACTATTTTTCAAATTCCCTCGCAAATTTCCAAAACGCAACGCTATTGGCGGAGCGAAACATGACGTCACCGTGCAGGTCGTTAGTATGATTATTGAAAGTTATTCGCATTGTTTGGCCGCTGTTTATGATTAATAATCAGTGTTTTTTGGTAATTATTAAGTGAAAAAAGACTCGCCACAATGACTGAAGGCGGTTTTGTCAAGGCACAGTCGGATAATCTGCCTAAAATTGATGTGTTCATGATGACTAAATTTAATACATACTTCGCAAATATTTGTGACTTTACGTCCGCTGAACTAAGAGGAGTAAAAGCTGCAAGGTAAATAAGTTACAGATATTCCAAAAATTTTCATATTCCTTGTTTTTAGGGTTCCGGAGCCAGAATGGCATAAACGGAACCCTTATAGTTTCGCTATGTCCGTCCGTCCGTCCGTCTGTCCGCAGCTTAGCTCAGAGGCTCTTGGTACTAGAAAGCTGTAACTTGGCATGAATATACATATTAGTCATGCCGACAAAGTGGTAAAATAAAATCTTGAAAAACATTTTTTTTTAGGGTACCTCCCCTACATGTAAAGTGGGGATGATTTTTTTTATTGTCGTCTACCCCATAGTGTGGGGTGTCGTTGGATAGGTCTTTTGAAAATATTGGGGGTTTGGGAAAACAATTTTTCGATTAAACGATCCGTTTGTGAAATACTAAGCCTTAAAGTGCTAATTTTTGTTAGACTCCAGTGTCCCCACCCCCTGCTAGCTAAATGGTTGTTTTGGGATATGTGAAAAAATTCATGGTAGTAGTACATATAACGAAGTTAAAAGGAAAACTATCACAGCTAAGTAGGCTTTACACGTTTACGAGTAATAGTCGACCAACTTATAAAATGTACTTCAAGAAGTAATAGTTTCGTACAAATTCTATTGTAACTTATTATTATATATAATGGTACGGAACCCTTCGTGCGCGAGTCCGACTCGCACTTGGCCGGTTTTATACTCGTGAGATTGGTCAATTAAATAATTATAACCTATTTTGGCGATTCAAATAGCTAGACTTTTAAACTACTTCAAATAGGTGTCTTTGTTAAATAAGTGGAATAAAAAACTAGTAGATATTTATCCATACTATATACTATTTTACTATACTATAACTTTATATATTATATATACTAACTTCTGCCTGCGACTCCGTCCGCGTGGAACTCATTTATATCGTAGCTCCATACAAACTTTCACCCCCACTTCACCCCTTGGGGGATATGGGGGGAGCTACGATATAAACGAGTTCCACGCGGACGGAGTCGCGGGCAGAAGCTAGTTATATTATATATTTTATATATACTTACTTAATAATAAATTATAAATGCGAAAGTGTGTCTGTCTGTCTGTTTGTTACCTCTTCACGGCTAAACTGCTGAACCGATTTGGATGAAATTTGGTATAGAGATAGTATAAACGAGTTCCACGCGGACGGAGTCGCGGGCAGAAGCTAGTATTATATAATCAAAGATATGTAGGTACCTATTAGGAATGTTAAATGTTGAGAACATCTTTATGAACTTTAACAAACTAGGTTGTTTTCGTCAAGGCTTATAAATAAAACAAATTTGTGTAGGTCACTCAGTAAAAAGGATTAAATTCTTTTAACTTTCTTCGATCAACAGTGCAAACAAAGAAACTTAGCTAAAAGGTTTCTTGATCAAAATCAACACTCGTAGTCAGCTGTTGATCAACAAAAATCATAATATTTGTAACATTAATAACTAAAAAAATTGGGAATCAGAATAGTTTTATGAATAAGTATATAATACAATTTTGAGGTTAGGTTATTGTTTACCTATATTGTTCGCGAGTCGTAATAAAAAAGATTTTAGGTACATACATATTTAATACTCACGTCGAAATGATCTTCACAACAATATAAACTACTCAAGCACGATACATTATCTCTCCTCATCGCCTTACACCACTTTATCCTTATATTTGCACCTTTGGGCATATGAAAATATTTGCAGTTTTAATGTGATTTTCACACATAGGGACAATACAATATTTATAATAAGCTTTTGTGTGCTCTTCCATTACAATAAGTTGATCTTATAAGCTTTAATCACTCACATTTATTAAAAGTGTGAATCAAACACTTTGTTGTTAATTTGTTTAAGAACCGCCGTGCACTAAGCTGCACGGTGACGTCACAAATGAGCGCGCCAAAATGGTGGCGTTTTGATCGTCCGAAAATGATAGTAATTTAAATTTTTTTTTTTTAGCTTATTTAATAATATTGTGAAAGTGTTATATTTTTTTCCGGTTATATAATTACTTATAGAATAGATAAAAAAAATAAAAAAATGTCATGAATATTCCCTATTGTTGAATTGATGTGCCGGCAACGACTTACTACTAGGTACTAAGAGTTTTCTAGTCTTGAGTAGAAGCTTTTAACCGCGGCTTCGCTCACGCCAAAAGCAATGGGTAGTGCACAAAACAATGAGTACAATTCAAGATCTAGCTGAATTATAAAGATATATTCGTACATTGACGACGTTGCTCTTAAATTGATAGGTATCAGAGCAGCCAGAGGAACTTTGCAAAACCCGTTTTCCCGTAGAAATGAAGCATTTTCCCGCAGTAAAAAGTAGGCTATGTTCATCAGGGATAATGTCGGCTTCCAATGGTAACATAATTTTTCAAATCGGTCCAGTAGAGTAGAGTTCAATACAAACAAACAAACAATCTAATGTTTGCTCTTTATAATATTAGTGTAGATAACCTAAAAGTATTGTCTAGGATGGAAGTACTATGGCCGGTAAAAATATTATTTAACGATGTGATAGCTTTGGAGAGATTACTCAGTATTAGTCACTACAAATGAAAAGTCAGTAGGTATACATTCTGAGAACCGGCAAAACTGTTGAATTCCATTAGATTTTGGCAAAAATAAGAATCGAAAACTATCATCATTCTTTTCCGATAGGCCCAAGGGGAATGTGCCGATGAAATAACAGCGTGACTAATGGCCCTTAGTTAAAGTATCTGTGAACTACAGTAACATCAGTAGAAGGTCTAATAACGACCGAGCAGCGGTTATAAACTCTGAAATCCTTTGAAGGACAGAAATAATGCAGTAAGTAAATTATCCAGTACAGTTCTCAAACACTGAATATGACGCTCCTGGTCTTCCATATCACATACTGACACCAAGTTTGGATACGCTTGTCATGTTCCTATTTATCTAAAATCAAAGTTTGTTGTGAATTTGTCATTGCAAGTCCTCTAAGTATCTTGTAGATGCACCTGCTCAGGGAGAAACAGTGTTTGCACCGCATATTCCGTTCGCTTCCAAGTTTGCTTTTGATGAAGTTAATATACCTACCGCAGGGGCAAAAGCTGGGGAGAGATTGATAATAGTGTAGTTCAGAAGTGGTATGATGAACTCTCGGGTTTTGGTTGCGTTGGGTATTGAGGAACATAAGTAGTTTTTTTTTGTATCTTTGATTTTATCAGAAAGCAGTCCCCGCGAAGGATACTGGCGACTGAATCCGCAATTACTGTATGTTAATGATTTCTAATGGAATAAGTGATTCTGTGTATAAATTATGAGTGATGGTTTTAATGGATGATGTGCCATTGAACTTTTTTAGGTTATTAACTATTGAGGTGGCGAGTTTGCAAAACGAGGCTATTGTACTTTCTTTACGAATGATTTCCTGCAGGTTATATGGTTCTATATGGAGATTATGACAGGTGATTTCGAGGTTAAATCTCGGGTTTGTGAATTTCGGACAGTCTTTTAAAAGGTGGTCGACGGATTATGAGGTGCTTCCATCGCACGGGCAAAGTTCATCGGTGGTTATCTTGAAGCGGTACAGGTAGGATTTGTCGTAGCCGTGTCCTGTGAGAATTTGGATGAGATGGAATGAAATAATGGTCAGGTTTCGTAGATCTTGAATATGCTGCAAAGTCGGTAGCCTGTTTTTCAAGTGTGATCCAGTGGTAGATATGTTTGGTAGAAGTTCCTGCTTGATGCCATGGTGTGAGTTTTACAGTCTTTTATATAGGATATGGGGTATAGTTTAAAGTCAGGTGATTTATGAAGGGTGGCTGCAATTTTGTCTTCTTTGTCCGCCTCCTCGTTTTCTGGTGCATGCTGGAATATGCGCTTTAATCCAGCAGAATTCTATGATTCCATTTATTTCATTGTTTTGAATTAAGTGATGAATATTATTAATAGTATAGTGTTGTGCTATTGGCTATTTCTTGCAGTGCTGACATGTAACTAGAGAAGATTATGGCGTGAGTTATTTTTTGCATTTCACTTATACTGCAAACCTAAACTAATAAAAAGCAAGCTGGCAACCACCTGTGTGCAGCACCTTGAATGTACTTATGACGGATGCCGGAAGTTTCCCAGTGACTACTCCTCCCGTCCCGCCGCGCCGCCCACACTCGCCTAGGTACCGATTGACGACGATCGAGATGGCACCAAATACACATTTACAAATGTATTAGGATAATGCGGGTCTCGTTCCATCCCTCAAAAGCAAAAATAGATCACGTGTCGCTGTCTGTCAGTTCGTCTGTTACAATTACACAGATTTGCTCCAAAACTAGTGGACTGTGTTTCCTGTACTTTGCAATATAGAGATTTATTTATAGAGAATACACAATGTTCTAAGTAAGTATAAGATACGCTCTATTTCAATTTCCTTTCGCTCGATAAGTGGCAAATGAGGCTGAACGCACGATTTTAGAAAATAAGTTTAGTGTTAAGTTCCAGCAGACGACTTTCGCGCACACAGGCCGCCGAGCTCAACCACCGGTCACCACGAATATCGAAACTCAAAGTTCGTGTGTCGATGTTAGATTTCAAAATAAATTAGTCACGCTTCTAACTGAAAGGATTCAAAGATTCAAGGATTCAAATTGTTTATTTGTAAATATTGGTTGTCAGGGTGTTACATTATTTCTACGTGTACTCGTATCGCTATGTTTTGCCGTTCGGCATACAAATATTATAGTCAAGATATTGCATGCATGTACTTTAAAACTAATTTTCTCAAACATGCAATGAAATATTGACAGTTCAGCCATGAAAATTAAAGTTTGATTTCTTGGAGTTTCTTTAATTGATTTCATTGCATGTTTGAGAAAAGCACTATACATACCTCGGCGTGAAAAGGGGTTGCCAGTCTCATAACTATCCGACCTCGCTACGCTCGGCCGTCTATACGTACTGGGCCGGCAACCCCTTACTTCCCGGCCTCTGTAGTAATGTAATATTAAATAACAATAAATTATTAATAATAATATTAGTATGTAGTAATGTACTATTAAATAAAATTAAAATAATACCTCGCTTAAATTAAAGTATCGCTTAAATATTCACCTTCTACCAGGAATTTATAGTCTCCTTCTAAATTCTGATCTAGTCTAGTTATGTTTTTAACCCCCCACGGAAAGAGAGGGGTGTTATAATTACAAGTTTAACGTGTCTGGCTGTGTATCAGTGTATCTGTCTGTGGTATCGTAGCTCCCAAACGGATGAACCGATTTTCGTTTAGTTTTTTTCTGTCATACATAGATAATTTTATCCCGAGTGTTTTTGAGATGTTGGACTAGCACTTGGCCGGTTTTTTAAGTGATTAGTACGGCATTGTACACTTTTGGACCAATAGTGTTCAAGAACTTTTTCTACTTGGCTAGTCGAGTCTAGATCTGGATGGTGGTCGTGACGCTCCTGGTGTTGCGGTCGTGAACATCAGCATATGTCGAAAACTGTTCGAGATTTTTTTTACGAAATTAGCAATTTCGAGTATATATAAACTAGGTAGGGTTACTATTTTATATTCTATGAACAGTTTTCTGGCTGGACTATCCCAGGGGGCGCCAGCCAAGATACGAATGTCATTCGTATCTTGGCTGGCGCCGCTTCGTCGAATGGCTCGTTTTTGCAGCTTGAACGCCCTTCCTCCCTCTGCAGCGTCACCCCAGAGGTCAACTCCATAGGCGAGGTGCGAGTGAAAGTAGCCATAATATGCTTTTTTCACGTTACTGGTGTTTAAACTAGGGCGCAGTCTCCCTAGCGCAAAACACGCAGATGAGAGTCTGTCACATAGTCCGTGAATATGAGGACCCCATGTAAGACCAGAGTCTATTGTCAGGCCTAAGTACCTTACCTCGTACCGGCTGCCCATCGCAGGCTATGTCTAGGTTATGCTCTTTCTTGCCGCGGAGACCAAATTGTATTATATTAGTGTTTTTCCACATTTAGTGTCATTCCATTGGCGATGAACCATGATGCCACTTGATCCATTACTTTGGTGAGTTTCAGTATCAGCTGGCGTGACTTTCTGCGGCGACAATGACACAGCCGTCATCAGCGAACAGAACGAACTCAGCTTGGTCGGTTGCTGACGTGAAGTCGTTCATTAGCATTAAAAATAGGTTGTCCCTCATTGGCTCTATTTTCTAACTCTATTTTAGGTTTAAATCCATACATATTTTTGCACTTGACTTTGTATACTCATCTGTATACGCATGATCAATTGATCAGGCAGGGTCCCGACGAACTTCCGACGAATCGAGGATCAAGTTGTTGATCGCGCAATTGTCGCGTGAACGCTGGTCGGCCATCATAGACAATACAGGAAGCGTCTGAGGAAGCACACATAATTCATACATTAATTCTTTATTAATTCCATTGGAGACGAGCAATTAGAGAGCAACTAGAGTCTGGCCAACGCGAGGTGAACCCAATAGATTCAGTCAAGCGGCAACACTAGCGGTCATAATGCATACGTATGACTTTTCTTTATTATTTGGAATAGTTCATAGTAAACGGCGCTCCTATCTCTACATTGATATTTTTCCATATGCATGTTAGACTTCTAGCCCTCCGCCTGATCTGTCCACAACTAAGGTTTGCAATATTCGTCCATTTTTAGTATTCGAATAATATGAATAGTAAATATCGAATATTTCCGATATTAACCCAAAATGATAAATTACAGTGTTAAAATATAAACCAACCATTATAAATACACATTTGTTAAATTTAACAGTAACAAATAGTATAAAATAATCTAAGGGCCTGTTTCACAATCGCCGGATAAAGTTATCTGCCAGTTAAAATTATTGCTATCCTTTTCTCCCGTCATATAAAAGAAACACACAGTGACAGCCAACATTTATCTGACCGATATGTTTTAACTGGAGGTTGTGAAACAGGCCCTAAATCTGTGTTTATGAAAGTAAGGGTAGAGTGTAGTGTAGTGTCACTTAAATAAGCGCGAGATTCTTCAACAAAAGATCGTTGATTTTACCAACCCCTTCGCTGCAGTGCAGCCGCTGCAGGCAACATTGTTAGGTATCTATATTTTAAAATTTTACTTTTGAATTTAAGTCCTCAACGTTTATAACGATTCTAGGAACAAGCTCACAGTCAAATACGCTTGCGTTTTGCGACAGCCGCGCATTGACCTATGTTTTTTCCGAGTTAGTTTCGGATGTATTTAATTTGGCATTTAACATTAGTCCGCAGCTCAGTTGGTAAAGAAGAAAGATACCTTCTTTCAGAACAGCCGAAGCGAGTGCTTTCGTGCTGTAAACGATTAGGCGAAGATCCACCAAACCTATGTGAAGTAGTGAAGAGGTGTCATAGGAAGAGCTGAAAAAGAGAATAAGAATTCTTCTGGTGGTTCCTCGCAAACCCCGCCGCTGCCTCACGCAGCATTGGTGGATACTCAACGGAAAGGGTCTTGGCAATTATGGTTGCTGCGAACTTGTTTTACCATTTGATTTCCCTCGAAATCTTGTGCACTGTGCGTCTTGTGTCGTCTTTGGTATAATTTTATGTGCTAATTCCTATATCCTATACCTACTATTAAACGAGCAATATTTGTTTGTATATAAATATATACAAATACGCACATGGAGAGGACGGGGGGTTTAAGGGGGTGAACAATCGATCTAGCTGGGTCGTATTTTCACCCGGTCAACCAGGCACTATATGTACATACTATTAAACCAGCAACATTTGTATAGAAATATCCCACCAAAACAATGTGAAAATGGGAGCCAAGTTCAATAAGTACTAAGAATATGCGTGGTTGTCAACTTCGCCGACAAAATAATTGAGATGTAAATGGGTGCCAAGTTCAGTAGATAAAATGCATTCTATATAATAAGTTTTTTCAAAAAAATAATTCATGGTAAAAGGTTTTATAGCCGACTGTACTTTTCTATATACCATCATCAACTATTCATTGAGACGATTATAACGAGCCCAAACTCAACGGGGTTACGTCGGTTAATTACTGAATTCGCATGGCCACCTTCTGTCTCCATCATCAGAGCAGTTCGATGGTACGAGTACCAGCTCAATCGGATAATGGCAAGTGACTGAAAAATGGAAGCAAATGACGGACAACTTACTGACATACATACGAACAGTGCAAGTTAAATAAAAGCTTGTAAAAACATACAATGTTAACTTTTTCTACTACATCATCGTTTGCTATATAAAAGTATAACTTCTTAAAGAACACTTGAATTATTTACACAAAGATAACTTGCAATAAATTGATTTATTTATTATTAAGGATCGCCAACAGCGGCAACAACAATTACAAGCAATTAATACAAAAAAAGACATAGGTTTACATTTAATTGCGCCACCAATTACAGGCGAACACAGCATGCATTAAACAAAGCATCGACTATAAAAATAAAATAAAAAGAGACATTACAAGTAAGGGACACAATAGCAGTTAATAATAATATAATTAGAACTAATTTAAGAATAAGAGGGTCTAAAACTAATGCAAATTGCTATGGTTATTGAGGCATTTCAATCGATTATCGACAGCAGTTTAGTCCTGAATTGATGCTCCATATTTGACTTTGAACAGTTTGAACTTGGCTGGAACTTCGAGCTGCACGTTCCTCATCGTACCATTCAATAAAATAAAAAAAATACTAATCAGTTCAGGCGCCTTTGAATAATCGGGAACAAGAACATAAGTACATAAAAAACCGGACGACTGCGAGTCGGACTCGCCCACCGAGGGTTCCGTATACAAAATTACAAATGTCTAGTTTCCAGTTTTTTTCCCTTTACTTGTAGTATAAGACGTTATTACTTGCTAAATTTCATAGTTGTAGGCGTAGGTCAACGGAGTGTAACCTATACATCTTAATTCCCTTGAGAGTGTGGAAATATATGTTTTTGCGCCATAAACGGCCGTATTTTTTTTACATTAACAGACGTTTGATTTTATCACAGCTTCAAGCGACTGTAGACCTGAGTATATGGTTTTAATTTCAACTAGATGCCTCCACGCGTTCCCGAAATAAAGGGTCTTGACAGACACACAGACGGCCAACAAAGCGATCCTGTAAGGTTAAAAAGAGCCCCTATTCCGCATCCGAGCAATAACAATACAACTACACCTAATCAACATCACTGTATGAGGTCCTAGTAGGTACAGCTTGCACGGGCATGTCGGCCTCCACATAGCCTGCTTCGTTCATCCATTCGAAAACATAATAAATATACTACGTACAACTATTGAAAACAAATATCACAAGCCCTAGTAGGTACAGCTTGCACGGGCATGTCGGCCTCCACATAGCCTGCTTCGTTCATCCATTCGAAAACATAATAAATATACTACGTACAACTATTGAAAACAAATATCACAAGCCCTAGTAGGTACAGCTTGCACGGGCATGTCGGCCTCCACATAGCCTGCTTCGTTCATCCATTCGAAAACATAATAAATATACTACGTACAACTATTGAAAACAAATATCACAAGCCCTAGTAGGTACAGCTTGCACGGGCATGTCGGCCTCCACATAGCCTGCTTCGTTCATCCATTCGAAAACATAATAAATATACTACGTACAACTATTGAAAACAAATATCACAAGCCCTAGTAGGTACAGCTTGCACGGGCATGTCGGCCTCCACATAGCCTGCTTCGTTCATCCATTCGAAAACATAATAAATATACTACGTACAACTATTGAAAACAAATATCACAAGCCCTAGTAGGCACAGCTTGCACGGGCATGTCGGCCTCCACATAGCCTGCTTCGTTCATCCATTCGAAAACATAATAAATATACTACGTACAACTATTGAAAACAAATATCACAAGCCCTTGTAGGTACAGCTTGCACGGGCATGTCGGCCTCCACACAGCCAATTACAATACGTACAATTATTGAAAACAAATATCACAATCATATGTCGTGTCGTAACTCCGTTTTAATGTTTACTCTATTCTAGTGTCTACACATCTTGCAATAAGAAGTTGAATCCTATGTGTCCTACTAAGTACAAATGCGTCTGGATTCGGTAAAATATCACAATGAAACGACCTCGCCATTCATTCAGGATTCGAAATTGTTATCGTACTTATTCCAAAAAGCAAACAACTTTGATTCTTGTCCCGCGCACATATGTCTCAAAACACACGTACGTTTAGCCACAAGTGTGACGGTAACGCGGCGTTGGAAACCTGTGTAAATAATGGAATATTAGCTACCTAATTTATAAAACATATGCCGTGTTCCGGAGATTTCTGAATATGTCACAATGCGACACGGTTGATCGTCGTTGAAAAGAGGTCTGGTGAGACACAGATGTGTTCACGTGCTTTGATGACAGCTTCATACTTATATTATACTCGGTTTCGTCCTCTATATTTAGCATTTGAGACTATCGTAGTATCGCGTAAAAAGTGCCGCACAATTACCAAGACGGACACCCACCCACAGAAGCGATCTGGGAGATGGCTGACATCGAAGCCTGGCGCCTACGCGCCGAGGACCTAAACACTAAGATGCTGGAAAATATCGCAAGATTGCAAATAAAACATCTTGAAACCCCGGCGCCGAAAACCTACATGGCGCACGCGCACGGCGAATTCAACCCCCTCACGGTTAATTACAGAATAGGCGAAATATTGTATGACCCTAATAAAAAAGTGCCTATCCATAAAACGAAAACTCCGCGTCCCCTTAGAATAAGATGTGAGCACACAAAATCAAGAAAACCCGTAATCTGTTTGTATAAATTTATTGCGAAGCGAATTAGAACACGGCAAACACAGATCCAATAGGACATAAGTTAGCTGACTCAACCCTACACAGCCCTCCGGCCATTGCAAACACAGATCCACTAGGACATAAGTTAGCTGACTCAACCCTACACAGCCCTCCGGCTATTGGGACAAACACAGATCCACTAGGACATAAGTTAGCTGACTCAACCCTACACAGCCCTCCGGCCATTGGGGCATTTATGTAGTACACAAAGTAGGCAAATAAATGATATTCTGATTCTGATTCTGATAGTATCGCGTAGCGCTTGCTATTTCACACTATTTTGAAAATCTTGTTTTTTTTAAGTAGATTTACCTACCAGCTCCCGACAATCTACCCGTTCTTCATTCGCTTTTCAGTGCTCCGCCGTTGCACATCGCGCTCCCGTGTAAAAGTGATTTAAAACATTCAATATGCCTAAACGCAAACGCGAAAAGGATACGGATAATTACGAGTACGATTATCTGCTTAAGAAAATTAAACGTCACCAACATCGTGACTCACCACCGCCCGCTGACCAAGCGGCGGACAATACAACAGGTAAAGTATGTCAAATACAAGCAGGGATGTCACGAATGTCAGTTCTGTTACATTCGCGAATGCGAATGAATGCGAATATTATGGAAGTACACTCTTCTAACTCAAATAACACAAAAGTCTTCAAACACTATTGTAAATGCACAAACTAATTGTTTATAGACTGATAGGTATCAAAACAAAACAAGCCAAACTATTCAAGCAATCACAAGTCACCAGTCCCAATTAAAAGTGCTTTCTATTGGTCAAAATTAATCACGTGATGCGTGCGCGAGTCGACGGCTCGGCGGCAGGCGGCCGGCGCCGGCGAAACACGCCATGACTTGCACATATTCGCATTCGCAAAACATTCGCATTTTTCGATGCGAATGCGAATGTTGATGCGAATATTTAAAATGATGCGAATCATTCGCGTGTGCGAATGCGAATATTCGTAACATCCCTAATTACAAGGTATATCATCATTTCATAAACAACATTTCATAAATGATAATTTTATAAAGAACGATTCACAAACTATTCATATCACAAACCTATCATTCTTCAAAATGCTCATACTATAAATCATTATCTGACAAATATTCATTTAGCAAATGTTATATTACTTTAAACAAAGATTGAATGTTAAATTGACATTAAAAAAAAGGTAGGGTTCCGTAGTTTTTCGTCCAGAAATTATTTTGTAATTTTTTTCAAAAACTATTCATCCTATCAAGCTCAAAATAATTTTCCTTGAAGCTACTTTTGAGATTTTTTTCATATTTTTAAAACTTATGGTTCAAAAGTTAGAGGGGGGACACACATTTTTTTTTTACTTCTGGACCGATTATTTACGAAAATATTAACATTATCAAAAAATGATTTTAGCAAACCCCTATTCATTTTTAAATACCTATCCGACAATATATCATACGTTAGGGTGGAAATGAAAAAAAAAACACCCCACGTTATGTAGGTATAGGGGAGGTACCCTAATAAAAAAAAAACACTTTATTTTACCACTTTGTCGGCGTGATTGATATAAATATTAGTACCAAATTTCAGCTTTCTAGTGCTAACGGTTACTGAGATTATCCGCGGACGGACGGACACACAAAGCGAAACTATAAGGGTTCCTAGTCGACTACGGAACCCTAAAGATGATTATTTGCCAAATAAATCGTTACGAAAGTGACTGCCATCTGACTTTCCAAACCAGGAGGAAAACTAAACCGTATTGGGATTAGACCGGTCTCCTCACGCTGTTTTCGTTCACTGAAAAGCTAACGGTAAATAATCCGTACTTGTTCCGCAAAAATCATTAGTACAGTCAGCATCACATAGTTAGTAGCAGCCAAAGTAGCCAAATATATCGTAACACTTCCTTACTCCTATAGTAATAAAGACGTGTTCCGATATATTTGGCTACTTTGGCTGCTACTAACTATATGATGCTGACTGTACGAGCCGGGATTCAAACCGACGACCGCCGCTTGACTATTGTATTATTTATTAACATGTTGTAGACACCACTATAAGGTATTTACCAAACAATCCATTTTACTAAACATTATTTTACCATTCGTTACTTTGCCAATTGGCACGAAAAATAAATGAGTAATTTGTCAAATAATTATTTATATAATATAATATGATGTTTTTTCAAGTAAATAATTTGTCAAATGAACTATTTGTATAACAAGATTTTATGAAACAACAAAACCATCTAATGAATGAAAACCCGTTACGTATACCTCCGCGCCACGGGGATAGCGCGGAGGTTATGTCGGACTTGCACCGACTAAAAAGTCTACAAACTCTTCGACGCATTTCGGACGGCTCTGGGATCTCCTGCGGAACGCACCAGCGCCATACCAGCGTCATCCCCTGTGGGTCCTACCTTTTTTTATTATTAAACGATTGCAGCCCCCAACTGTAACCGTGTGCCACCCTGAGGACCCCGTTTAGTCGAGTAGGTATGTACCTAGTAAAGTTCGCGACTTGTACTTCGTTAACAGGTTCCATTTGTTGCACTGCGACATTTGTCCTTGCCTAAATATATTTTTCCGCAGCGAATCCGATTCGGTATCTTATCGGATTACCCGGTGTTTGAGCGTTTCTTCCGTGGTTGTTATCTTCTTCTAATGCCAGGGATAAATGTTTGCATGGAACGCGCGGTAACTCGCCATATCTTTGTCCTTACTTTATGATAAAAGGCTAGTACTATTAGTTTATCGAAGTGCGTTGTGTTTCGGCTAAATCTGACCTTCATACAATCTCGTAGCCAAATTTCGTAGGAGCGTTAACTGAAGTGGAGGAATCCTTCAAAATGGCAAACATTCAACGCGACGCATTGATAGTTGTCATGATCAGATGCGACGGGATTGCTATCAAATTGATAGGGCATGGTCACTACCAACTAGGCTAGAGAGGTCCATATGGTAATTTACTTTTGTTACAGGAGACAATATGTTTCGATTAAATTTTTGGTGGTATTGAACAATTATTAAATAGCGAAGGTCCATAGTTCAACTCTCAGGATGCTGGATCGTCCACCAAGGACTCAAATACAAAAAGACATTTAAAGACTTTGTCCAGCTGACTGACGTTGGCAAATTAGGGGTTAAAGAAACGAGGGACGTCTTGGCTTTCACCCTCTTCGGGAAGATTTACGGGATAAAAATATACTATCCTGTCTTTCCTCGGGACTCAAACAACAACAATGTAGATATACATTGTTTTCGAACGAGCGAACGAAGTTTTATGCTTCAGCTTGGGCCGAAAATCGTTTGTCTGTCTGGCCGGACCCAGTGTCGGTGTCTGTCCCGCTGTTCACCTCTACAGCTCGCATTTCTCACCCAGTGTCGATGTCTGTCCCGCTGTTCACCTCTACAGCTCACATTTCTCACCCAGTGTCGATGTCTGTCCCGCTGTTCACCTATACAGCTCGCATTTCTCACCCAGTGTCGATGTCTGTCCCGCTGTTCACCTATACAGCTCGCATTTCTCACCCAGTGTCGATGTCTGTCCCGCTGTTCACCTCTACAGCTCGCATTTCTCACCCAGTGTCGATATCTGTCCCGCTGTTCACCTATACAGCTCGCATTTCTCACCCAGTGTCGATGTCTGTCCCGCTGTTCACCTCTACAGCTCGCATTTCTCACCCAGTGTCGATATCTGTCCCGCTGTTCACCTATACAGCTCGCATTTCTCACCCAGTGTCGATGTCTGTCCCGCTGTTCACCTCTACAGCTCGCATTTCTCACCCAGTGTCGATATCTGTCCCGCTGTTCACCTATACAGCTCGCATTTCTCACCCAGTATCGATGTCTGTCCCGCTGTTCACCTCTACAGCTGGCATTTCTCACCCAGTGTCGGTGTCTGTCCCGCTGTTCACCTCTACAGCTCGCATTTCTCACCGTCTTATTAAATGAAGTTGCGTTTTGCGAAAAAGCACTTATAACTTCGTGATTATTTAACCTTTGGCGTTGATTTTTTCTCCATTTGACTACATTTTTATTCGTTTTTCGAGATAATATGACATTATTGATTATATATGATTATATATGATTCAATGAAGGTGCTTTTCGAGAAAAACTCAAAATGTCAAAAATTAGACCGATATTTAAAAAAAACGGAAAAAATACCGAATTAGACCAATATAGACCAATAGCCCTATTACCAGCGATATCAAAAATATTCGAAAAATCAATGTCAAATCGGCTATATACATTCTTAGAAAAGCATAACATATTGGATAAAAACCAATTTGGCTTTAGGAAACATCACTCGACTACCCTAGCAGTATATACATATGTTCAGGAAATACTGAACCAAATAAACAACAAAAACTACGCCGTCGGCCTCCTCCTCGACATGACCAAGGCATACGATAAAGTGCGTCACGACATTCTTTTAAATAAACTATATGGTTCGGGAATTCGAGGAAACGTGCATAGGTGGTTCAAGTCGTACCTGGACAATCGCAGACAATTTGTACAAATTGAATACTGCAATGAGAACACCAATGAAATAGAAAATGTAGATTCAGACATCCTACATGTCAACGGTTCAATACCACAGGGAAGTGTGCTGGGATGTGTATTTGTTTTAATTTACATCAATGACTTACCGAAATCGCTTGACTCAACGTGTATCATGTTCGCAGACGATGTATCCCTAATGTTTAGTTGCACAAATAACGATGACTGTAATACACACTTGAAAAGTGCACTCCATAAAGTTGACAATTGGTTAACAGATCATAACCTAGAAATTAATTATAGGAAAACAAAGGTATTACAATTTAAACCCTACCAGAAAAACCCACTAGATATCAGCGTTATGTCTAAGCACGGGAAATTGGAAGAAGTCCAACATTTCACCCTCCTAGGTATCACTATAGACACTAACCTGAACTGGAAAACGCATGTCTCAATTACAAAAACTAAATTAACCAGATTCTTGTATGCTCTCAGTATTTTGAAGGTGAATACCGATTACAAAACTGCTCTCTCAGCTTACTATGCATACGCATATGCCTGGCTCCGGTATGGAGTAATCCTGTGGGGGGCCAGTACGGACGCCCAGGACCTATTTGTAATGCAGAAGAAGTGCTTGCGCATCATCGTAAATATACACAGCCCAGAAACCTGTCGCCCTCATTTTAAAGAGAAACAACTACTCACCCTTCCATCTATTTACATATTAGAGGTCTGTATGTTTGTAAGAGGGCACATGCACTTCTTCAGTCAAATTAAAGACGCCCCGAATCGAAGAATGGTAACTCGGCACGAAAATAGGCTCAACTTACCAAAATCTAACCTGGCAATGCACAAAAACAGCCGATACGTGAGGTTTATAAAAATATATAATAAAACCCCACCCAGTATTAAGGCCGAAGAGAAAATTCATTTATTTAAATATAAGCTGAAAAGCCTGCTCATACAAAAAGCATACTATACAATTGACGAATTCCTGAATGATAAAGAGTTGACATAATTAAAATATATTTTATTATAACTAATTAAATTGTATTAAAATTGTAATCACTTAATAAATTATAAAGTTATGTATATTATTGAGATATTGGAAATAGGAAATTCTCATTTAATAATGTTGTAATAAATTGTTGAAGTTGATATTCTATATAAAACTAACGTAATATTTAAGGACCTGTGCTTAATACGAATAAGGTAAATGTGAATATGAATTAAAATGTAATCAAATTGCTACGCCCTACCAGGGTCCATATGAGTCCAAATGTACCTAGTTACTAAGACCTGTACAAACTATGGTTGCAATAAATGCTATGACTATGACTATTATTTAGTGTCTACACCCCTATATAATATCTTCAATCAATAGAATTTTTCGAAATTAAAAAAACATTGAATAAAATACAGGATCACGAGTCCTACAGCTCAAATTGTCATATACATATGTCGGGGATTTGAAATACGTAATTTAGCCAATTTTAATCTAAGTTATACAGCCTGCCTGTACGTACACGACCTGTTATCTGTTCGTCTCCGTCGAGTGATTGCTCATCGACATGAGCCACAACACAACACGAGCAAATATTTGTTAAATTTTACGTATTTGTTCATGTGTCAGTGGGTAATGCTATCTGGGTTCTTAGAATTCTTCACCTGTTGTGAAGATGCTCTTAATATTCTGAGTAGTACCTACTGCTTGGGTTGAGTAGTTTCCGGCTGTCGCTGGCAGTTTTTTTATATGTTCGCATATGATCAAATCAAATCAAATCAATTATTTATTCAGCAAATAGGCCACAAGGGCACTTTTAAATGTCAAACGGTAATTTACAATAAAATAATAATAATCTTACACAATAATAATTTAAAATTATATATAAAAGGTTAACAAACTAAATGTCACTAAGTTAATGTAAACAAAACAAAATTGCAAAATATGACCATTACAGTCGAGTTCATAAATATATGTACACTTTTTTACCTAATCGAACGCGTTTGCATACTAATTGTTAGCGGCCGCATTCGAGTTGGTAAAAAAGTGTACATATATTGGAGAACTCGACTGTACATTCGATATAAGTAAGACCGTTGCACAGGTCCCGCTCGGTGAAGTAGTGCTGCGCGGGCGCGTAGTGCCGCTCGACGAGGTACGGCAGCATCTGTATCAGCATTAACAGAAGTTGTATATGTACTGTACTCGTCATTTGTGACGACGATTTATGACGACCGGTTAACCTAGTGGGTAGTGACGCTGCCTACGAAGCGGAATGTCCTGGGTCCTATGTTCAAATCCCGGTAAGGGGAAATGTTTGTGTGATGTGATGAACAAGAACATTTGTTTCTGAGTCTTGGAACTTTGGGATGTTTTTATGTATTTATATATATTATTAGAAAGAAAGAAAGAAGAAAGAAAGATACATTTATTCGTGACAAACACAAGGCAATTTACATACATTGACAATAACGTAATTTGCCACGAAATTGTCGCAACTCAGCGTAATGCTGGCGGAGCCAGCGCTGGTCTTCCGTTGCGACCATTTGGTGATGTCACGGCACAGTGACGAAACGTACACATACAACCAAGAAAAACGCCTCATGGCTTGAAAAACGCGAATCAGGGTCGCTCGAACATAAAAAATAAAATAAAAAATTAAACTATCTATGATTACCTTAAGCTAAGTGACAGTGACACATGACGTAATATATATGAATTTACACGAAAAGTAATTAGGTCACGGCCAAAAGAAAAAAAACAGAAAAGAAACTACACATTTAACACTTTAACTTATTGCGAAGTGTGTGTTATACCAATATATGGAAAGATACATAGTCACGTTAGTGAGTCACAAATATGGTGTACATGCGTTAAAAAACAAAGAAGAAAGAGGAACTACTACTACTATAGAGGAACAAATGAAGCCACCCAGACCAACGCGCAGCAGGATGCCACAGGGACATAAACAGCAGGTACATACGCATACTTAGCTAGAAACAGCTGGTATCATGTTTCAAATTTCCTTGGCTTTTTTGATGTTCAAACAAATGCTTCTTAACATTAATCTTAAAACTATGCCTACTTTTAAGGTCCCTGATCGGCGGAGGCAGATTATTCCAACACTTGGTTAAAGGTTTAGTTTTAGACGGGTTCAATAATAAACCATTACTTGTAGCCCAGGCTGCTATACTAGCGAGATCCTTATTAAGTTTCCCTATTGCACTCTCAACTTCAGCCTGCCTGAATGAGATATACACTTGTATATCATCAGCGTATATATGGAACTTGGAATTTGATATATGCAACCCTATGTCTGCACAGTATAAAATAAATAAGATTGGACCAAGGATGGAGCCCTGGGGCACACCTCGAGTGAGCACCATTTTGTCTGAGACACTAGATGACCCGTCATGCAGACTCATTTTGACAAATTGGTGCCTATCTGTAAGGTAACTGTTGAACCACTTTACCGCCCTACTGTCAAAACCATAGTAGTTCAACTTGGAAAGCAATAATTTAATGTCTATGCAGTCAAACGCCCTGGAAAAATCTAGGAGTACCAACAAGGTACACATTCCTTGGTCCTGAGCATAAAGTAGGTTATCTGTGACATCAAGCAAAGCGGTGACGGTGCCTCGACCCTTCCTGAAACCCGACTGAACATCCGGTAAAATATTGTTTCTCTCCAGATACTCTGTCACTTGCATGCACACTGCTTTTTCCACCACCTTTGACAGGCATGGAAGAATACTGATTGGCCTAAGGTCTTTAAGCTGTGAAGGATTTGCTACCTTCGGGAGAGGACGTACAATTGCCACCTTCCAGATATTAGGAAAAGTGGATGTTAAAATGGACGTATTTATTAGGTCAGTGATTATATCAAGCGTATGAGGCAAAGTATGAGGCAAAGCGTATTAGACGACGATATGTTTATATTGTTACGAGCGTGGGGGGTAGGATAGAGTTAAACACCTTTTTAACAGGACAATAGATTTATTCTGCGATTTACACAGGGTAAAGTCCTCTGAGTCCACACGTACTAACGCTGACAACTCAATTAACTCACACAAGTGACTGAGTTCGTGCCTTACTAGTACTGACACAGCTTCACTTTACTGTTACGCACTAGACCACTTCACTAATCACAACATTTCCACTGTACTTCTTCAACGAGTTCTCACCCGATACTACTCCCTTAGTATCTCATTCTGAGAACTCCACTCTGAAGACTCCACTCAACCCTGACTCTTCTCAAGACTGACTCTTCAGAATCAGAATCAGAATCAGAAATTATTTATTGTGGCCCTAAGACTCCTCTTCAAGAACTCACTACAAGACTCCCTTCACTCCAAGACTGACTTGACTAGTACCGCGAACGTAGTCCCCTTATATACCCCTTTTACCGAAGATTCTAGTCCTTAATTTCGATCTTCATTTCGTTGTTCATTTCATTACTCACTTGTTTTGAGTAGCATGGGCTTTTCCAGATAAACGTGCTATGTCCACGTTTCTCGAATATTCCAAGCCCATACATTCGTCTATAAATTTCTTTAAGAATCGAATGTTCTATTCGCTTACCCTTTCTAGAACATTCCATGCTAGTCGGCGTTTTGAAAATGTACTCACCATTAATTAAAAACATACAAAAAGTGCATGTCGGTCGCTGGACTCGAACCCGGGCACATCGGCTCTTCGACCGCCGTTTGTACCGCTGGGCTACAGATGTCTTGGTCGACACAGCGAATTTTGAAACACCTTGACGGCGAGTCGCTATGCCAACAAAACTGTTATTGACCCCGCCGTCGTAACAATATATTTAGTATCGTCGTCTATATAGTACCCATAACACAAGCCTTATTGAACTTACTGTGAGGCTAGCTCGATTTGTTTATGATTGTCCCCTAATATTTATAATTATTAATTTATAATCTTCCTCTTAAGAGGGTGCATTGGAAATTACCGCGTGCTTTGAAACGCCGTTATGACTAGATTAAGAAACAATAAGGTCTGATTTTCAGATATATGATTCTTGACTATATAATTGCTTATCTTGTTTAATGGATTGCCTAAAATTTCCTCGATAGAAAAAAAATCCAAAGTTGGGTCCTTATTTTCCTTTTTTTACTCAGCCTACTCAAACAATACTTTATTTTACGACACAATCAAGTTAATACTATAGTATTTTAATTTTATTTTATCTAAAATCTCACTTAATGAAATATCAATAAAAGTTCACTAAGCTAGGTATTTATCGAAATTTGACCATAAAAGGCATTCCCGAAAAGTGTTGCATGTCTTTTTCTCGTGCGCGGAAGGCATAAGCGTGTCTGCGTCAAGGTCTTATTATTATCTTCCTCGTATAGTGTGGGGTTAGAACAGCACAGGTCCCTTTCTGCCCGCGGGTGTTGTGAGGTAATGCGGGGGGCTCTGTGAGCTGTACAACTCGCAGGCATGTTTTATTTTGGAAAACTGAATCGACAAATAAATAGTACGTTACTACAGAGGCCGCGAAGTAAGGGGTTGCCGGCCGAGTACATAAACATATTAGCAACCCCTTTTCACGCCGAGGTATGTATAGTGCTTTTCTCAAACATGCAATGAAATAAATTAAAAAAACTCCAAGAATCCAAACTTAAATTTTCATGGCTGAACGCCGTGATGCTGTGCCACAAATTGTGGAATGGGCATTAAAAAAGAACATCTTGCAGGCCAAGGCCTCCAATTTTGTATGAAATGCCATTACGGACATCTCATCTTGCTGCGCCCGAAACTTGACACTTCGAAGCCCATTATGAAGGACACAACGTCAATATTTAATTGCATGTTTGAGAAAACTGTATTATTGAAATGCTCACAAAAATTAACAATAATCGGTTGAGAAATGCGAGCTGTAGAGGAGAGCACGAGACAGCGGGACAGCGGGACAGCGGGACAGCGGGACAGCGGGACAGCGGGACAGCGGGACACGCTAACGATGTTCGGTCCAAGCTGGAGCATACAACTTCGTTCGCTTCTCCCGTTCGACTAAATCTCATCTGCTTCTGGGAATCTCTTCTGGGAATAGAGGCGTTAATTTATTATAATGACACTAGTATATTGATTTCTTTCACATAATCGCAGCCATAATGCTTGAATTTATCAAAAGCTTAACAAATGTAAAGTAATAAATAAATTGTCACATGAAGCAAACAATGGTATAAATAAGAGCTTGTTCAATGGGAAGTGTCAACGATGACAGAATATAATTCCCGTAATCCTACTGCAAAGGAAACATTCTTAGTAGTGCAATGAAAAGGAAATATTAAATGGACAAGGACAAATCTCAAAAGAGCGGAATTTGTAATTAAATAAAAAAAAAAAAAACAATAATAGCTAGTGAAAAGTATCAAAAAGTATGCTCATATATTGTTTTACAAAGCGATGAACTTAGGGGATATTTTATGTCGTTTCATTTCATTTATTCATTAGATAAAAGATAGTTTAACATGTTTTAAAGTAGATCTTTCTTAAATAACATTTTATAATGTTATCACATTTGCAACAGGTTTAGTTAAAGTGCACGTTTGTCAGTACGATTGAATTATAATGAACACATTTATTCATTTGTCATGTTTCTAGGAAAAAAGTGATTTTCCATTAGTCTATGGAATAGCATGCATCGGATGCTAGGTTAATTTTAAGTCTATTTACAAATCACCCCATACCTACTCGGCGCGTTTTTGATTTCTTGGGGCAACTTGTTGTACATTTTGGGGCCTATCGTGTAACGACATTTGTTTGGCTTTGCGTGACGTGTGGCGGGTGGGCAGATCGCCGCTTTCAATAACTCATTTTGAATTAAAAATGTATGATAGCTTTCTTTGGACATTTGTAATAAATAGTTTTCAATAACGGTTGATTGGTTGCGACTTGCGAGGTGTAATATTGTTTTAACAAACCCACAAAATAGGATAGTTCCTGTGATGTTACATGTTTTCTTAATAAATAGATAAACAAAAAAGGTAAAAAAACAAATGTACCTACGTAACATCATTTTGATTTTAACAGTGGCTTTTCGGCATGTCGTGAGGAACCCGGTCCTCAATATCCCAATAAGTAGTTTGCCGTCTGTGTTGGAAGGCCAAGGATGTCGCTCCGTAAAAATAGAGCCAACGCCTAATCTTAGGATATGAGGACAACCAGGAAAAATGCTAGGAGGATAGTGGCGTGGGCGCCCTCGCTTGTGCTAGCGCGTAGCTAGGTTCACAAATCTGTACACTCTCACCGTGCGAGGGCACTAATCAGAATGATTCATGTCAAATTTCACGTCAATAACGCAAATAGACCCCAATAATGTATATAATTAGGGTTTTGAGTTATTTGAGATATTTATCACGTTTTTGTCTACTGTTGGAGCTTAGCGCTAGTATATAGTGGCAGAGGGTAGGCAACGCGCTCGTGATTCTTCTAGAATAGCAAGCGTTAATAGGCTACGGTGCCCGCTTACCGTCGGCAGACTGTATTCTTGGTTGCCGCTGTCTCGAACTGTGGTCCGGTCGAGTTCATAAATACGTTTACACTTTTGCACCTTATTGCCTTGTAATAAGGTGCAAAAGTGTAAACATATTTATGACCTCGACTGTACAGTCGGCAAATGGGAAACAATATACATACAGTCAAGTGCAAACATATATGTATCGATTTTATCCTCTCATAAATACGTACCTTCATCCGCTGACATAAGAGCGATGGGATATATTTATGAGTATAAGTTGTATGCAGCCGTATTTTTACACTTGATTATAGTAAACCCTGAATAAAATCAATGAAAATAATATATTTACCAATTTACCAAAATAAGCTTGTGTACACTCAGCCTCGATAACGAGCAGTAACCAGCATTAACCGTCGCGCAAATACAGTCCACCGTAATTGTGCTAAGTGACGCGTGCGTAAACACAACACTCACGCGCATCGAGGGCTAATCTGCAAATTAAAAGTCATGATAGCAAATAAACACACGTCCTTCTTTATGGTAAGCGGAAACCGTGTAGTCTATGGATCTTCATCTATTCATCTTTTCAGCATAATTGCGTCCACTGCTGGACATGTGCCTCCTATAAGGATTTCCAAAATGATCTGGATGCGGTCCAGGTCGACTGCTGTCTTTTTAATATCGTTCGACCATCCGACTGGCGGTCTCCCTACCCTACAGTTCCCGAGCTCTCCAGGGCAACACTCGCTGGCTCCATCGGTCATCGTCCCGGCGACATATATTTATTTATTGATAAAAACGTTTACATGACAATACAGTTTAACAACCAATGCGTCACAAAACTGAGACTAACAATTCAAAAACATAGTTCACAATTGAAATTGAAATTGAAATTGAAATTGAAATTGTTTATTTAGGACATCATCCATAGTTGGTTAGGAAGTACATGTTGGCTTACGAACTAGGTTAGTAAATACAATTTATAAGAAAATTATTCAATTTAAATCTACATATTTAGGTATACAATTAAGGATTATTACATTAAATTAAAATTATTATTCAGCCTCACATGCATGGATGTCCAGTGTCTGATCATAGGACTATCCGTCCTCTCGGCGACCACCTTCAGGAGAGTGTTAGGGCTGCCCCGCACGCGCGCCCACAGGGACGCCACGCGCTTGCGCAGCACGGCGGTGAAGCCGTCCGTGCTGCTGTCGGCAAACATGCCCGACGCGCTGCAGCGCCAGGGCAGCCCCAGCAGTCCCCTGAAGGCGTTATTGTATTGGACGCGCAGAGCGCTAAACGTCCTATTCGTGTAATTGCTCCATAGGCCGCACGTGTACAGCGTCTGACAGTACGCCTTAAATAAAGTAATTTTGACCTCCCGTGTACAGCGTGCAAACCTACGTGAAAGCATATTACCACGGACTGATAGCGCTCTGCGTTCCCTTTCTAGGTCGTCGTCATCTTTAAGGGTGTCCGTGACCCAGTGACCCAAATATTTAAAGCTGGTAACCTGTTTAAGAGGAGAGCCACCGAGAGTTATTGGCGGAATGGGGTAAGTTTTTGTACCGGATTTAAAGATCAGTATCTCGCTCTTTTTTACGTTATATTTGAGTCCATGGGTCACGGCAAACCTCTCGCAAATGGACAGTAGTATTTTAAGTGCGTCGATTGAGGGGCTCAGCAGTACCATGTCGTCGGCGTAGCTGATACTATTAACGCTACAGCCATCCACCGAGCAACCCACGCCGGCGCTGCTGAGCTCCTCAATCAACCCATTCACATACGCGTTAAACAATGTTGGTGACGTAAGCCCCCCCTGTCTCACACCACACTTCACCCTATAAACCTGCGAGTAGCTTCCAGCCCATCTAACCATATTGGTTTGGTTATCGTACCAGTACTTAAAAAGACCTATTATTTCATCCGGTAGACCTGTGTCACTGCTCAGCTTCTCCCACAGCACATTATATGACACCAAGTCAAATGCCTTAGACAAGTCCAAGAAACACGCGTATACTGGCGTATTTCTATCCGTGTAGTATCGCACGGTGTGCTTAAGATATAGCACAGCTGCCTCGGTTGACAGCCCAGGTCGAAAGCCGAACTGGGCGTCATGCAGACGTATGTGCTTATTTAAGTATGTATTAAGCACCCCGTCCATCACCTTCGCCAGTATAGTTGCCAGAGAGATCGGCCTGTAGTTGGACTTATCGGAGGCATCGCCAGTCTTATTCTTAATGATAGGTACAACTATCGTCCTCATGAGATCGTCCGGTAGGTAGTTGTGACGAATACAAAGAGTGAACAGCATTGCAAGAACCCTGGGGAGATGGACACCCGCGTTTTGCAGATGCTCGATACTCAGACCGTCGTGTCCGGGCGATTTTCCTCTTTTCATATTACGAATAACCTTTGAGACTTCAGCTGGCGTTACTCTGACTGAATCACTGTGAACACGACGCCCAGCACCCAACATCGGCTCACGCCCATCTGCCGCCAGAGGGTCCACTTTAAAGTGATTCATGAAGAGGTTGGCAATATCACTAGGCTGGCTGACACCCTCAACACTCGCTGGTAGACTCACCCTTGGATTGACCTTGTTTGTCGCTTTCCAGAAGTGGGCGAAGTTCTTAGACCTATGATGACTGGCAATTATATCCATTTTTAAATTGCTCTTTGTTGTTTTGGCAGTATTTAAGTTTGGATTTAAATTCTTTCTTAGAATGATACATTTCATCATACAATCGGCCTGCCCTAGGCTTACCCGACTGGCACCATTCTAGAAAACAAGATCTTGCCGTCCGGTGAGCCTCCCTCACATGTTTGTTCCAGCCTGTAACATTGCCAACCCCCTTGGGCTTTTTCCTTTTATAGCTAGCAATAGAAGCATCTCGCAGTACTGTAATAACAGAATAATATAGGCTAACAATGATTTTCCTGTGTTCAGGATTATTACATAAATTATCACAACATAATCTTAAATCACTCGGAAAATCAATTTCTTTCAATTTACAATTACAAACATCTAAATATTCTTTTACTTGAGAAGGCTCACGCTCACCCCATATTATGCCTTTCGACACGTTCTCATTAACATTGTTACTGCTAAGATTGATATTTTTCGGTACACTTTTACTCAGGTTGCATAAAATTTATATAGGAAAATGATCGGACCAGTATACGTCGTAGTGTATTTTAGCAGCGATAACAGTTTGTCTAGCCGCTGTTGTGGCCACACAATGGTCAAGCCACCGCAAGCACCCATGGCTGTCACTAACGTATGTGTATGAATCCCCTGGCAGGAGCTCTGAGTCCACCATACAAAGCTGCATATCCCTACAGAAACTACTCAGCTCATTAAAGAAGGGCCTGGCGGGATGACCATTAAAGTCGCCTAACAAATATATTAAGTCGACTTCTTCACTGTCTATTATCGCGTACATTTCGCTTAAGCATTCTATAAATTCACTCAGATTCTCAGATTCATCAGTTGGCATATACACCGAAAATACTATTAACGAACGGTCATTCATTAAAATTTTAATAGCTACAAGCCTAACACTTCGACACTGTATCACAGAAACGCACTGAAACCGGTTTTTACACCACAGGAGCGCGACACCACCGTGAGGACGACCACGCAATACTCCCGCCGATAAATCAACCGCTGTATTCCCGTAGTATCCAAAATTGGGGTCAATAGTTCCCAGTTGCGGTATGTCATGCTGTAACAACCACGTTTCTTGCAGTGCGATGACCTCTGCTGACTGACACAGAGATCTAACACAGTCCACAGATCTAGAGAGACCTTTGCAGTTAAAAGATATGAACCTGCATTCTTCTGTTAATTCACTGCTATCCATTTATATGTATATCAGGGCTTTGACTATTCCTCAATGGAGGCCTCGAAAAATCCACATAGCGCCTAAATAGTACTCCCTCTGGCCAAAAATCTTCACTTAAAAACACGTTCAACTTACTTTTTGGCACTAGTATTTTGTAGGCATCGTATCCTCGGTCTATTTTCATTTTTATTTTTTGGAGAGATACATTTATTTGTGTTTTACCATGCACATGTGCAGCTACGAGTATGTCATTTTCCTTAGTAGACTTGTTTACATTGTAGATAAACAGAGGTATCTTGAAGTCGGCCGCTTTGAAATTTGCAGTGGAGTCCGTAGAAGCAGTTCCTGTTTTTCCTACAATCCTGTTTTTTAATCTTCGTCTTTGCACTACCTCACTCCTCAGAATGTTTCTCGGGTTTCCATTGCCCTGGCTCTTTAAGTTTGTCAGAAATCAACGTTTGGGTATCCTGAGAGCACGTTCGTGGGCTTTAACGCGCACCGCTCCGTTCTATGTGTAACATAGTTGGTTTTGCGTGCGCTACCTCTTTTTGTCGCAACTCATTAGCACACATTCGCGGCTCTGTACGCACACCACTTGTATCCCAGTGTAACATCGTTGCACTTGCATGCGCGCTTTCATTGTGTGACACAGGTGATTTTGCTAGCGCGCTGCGCCCGGTATTAGTCATCGGCATCGTGGTGGCTGTTGCGCTGTTCACCTGATCGCACGTACGCTGTTTTGAAATTCCATCAAAGTTGTTTACGCCAGTTTGGCCGTTATCGTGACTCACAGCGGGCATACGTATTTGTCGATATGAATTTGAAATTACCGTCGTCGTTTGCACCGGCTGCTCTGTGCTATTCAATGTATTTAATGATGAACCACTATTGTTAGGACTAGATCCCGCAGGTATTAATCCCATAGGTCCACTGTCATAACTGTGGTTTCCTTGTAGGTAGTTCCCTCTTCGAGTGTTAACATTGTCGTAATCATTACGATAAACAATCGATGACGTTTGTTTAAGCTCATCCACATCTTTCTTTAACATTTTGAACGTATCCATTGTGACACATTGCTCTTGTACTGTTTTTAAGTCCTCTTTTAACACCAATATGTCTTTAAGGAGACGGGTCACATTCAAAGGTAATGGGAACAAGGTCAGGATTCGTCCGCTTCAGAAGGGCAATTATATCATCGATGTCTCGGTGAGTTTTGTTGTCGCCCTTACGAGTTTTGATTCGATGATCTGTCGAAATGGAGTCAAATAATAACTTCTTTGCACATATAATTTCTTCTGGCGTAAACGCCGTTACACATATTCGACTCAGACTGTCTTCATTCATTACACACAGTTTATTTTTCACAAAAGCTAATACTTCATTAATCACTAGGTTACATCCCGTACATTTGACGACTTTCGAAGCCATCGCTACAACGCTTAGCGACGTAGGTACGCTGCAGTCTAAACACGCAATAAAAACAAATTAATTATATTGGAACAGTAGAGCACCTAGTATCCATCGCCTCACTGAAGCTCAAGCACTCACTACACACTGCCACCCATCGCCACGCAAACAAGTCGCACTCTAGTTGATGCCAGGAGCGCATTGAGCTGTGCGCGGGCGCGGGGCAGCGGTGAGTTCCTACACGACACGGTACGCGCCGGCGGCACGGCCAATAGGGCGGGTCGTCGTGGTCTGAGGGCTGTCCTCGGGACATCCGTACAGTCGTAAGCGACACGTTCTATAAGGTGGGGACAGTCCGAATCACCACGCAAGGCCTGACATGCCGTGATCATGAGTTGATAACTCCGCCTGACCTCCAAGGAGTTGTACCCAAAGGCCGGGTATGGCGAGCTCATTGCCATTTCAATTGCGCTAACCTGTTTGCCTAAAGCTGCTTGTCACAGTCCCGGTCACTAATCCTTTATAGGTTTGGTATTTGATCGTTGTAAATATTGACAGCTATAGACAAGCGCAGTTCTCACAGTTGATAGCACTAGCGATCTTACCACGAACACGACATCACAGCCTAGCCGTCCGAGAGTCGTTTTCAACGCAAACTAATGAAAGGTCGTGCTTGTGACTGAGGAGCCACAAGTGTTCACAGGCTATGGTGTGCTCACCATTAGGCATACCGTTTGGGTGTTTGTTCGTCTTCGTGCGGCCTTGACACCGAGATAAACAGCAGGATCGGTGCCGCTGCTGCAGCATTCGGTAAGCTGGATGCCAAGGTCTTTCGCTCGCATGACCTGAAGCTAAGCACGAAGATCTCCATTTATATCGCTATTGTGCTGCCAAATCTCCTATACTCATCTGAGACGTGGACTGTATATCGTCGTCACATCCGCACGTTAGACCGATTTCACTTAAAATGTCTCCGTAAAAGTTTAAAGATCAGCTGATCCGAACGTATACGGAACACCGAAGTTTTGCGGAGAGGCAACGTGGGTGGAATCAAAGTTTATCTTATGAGGCGACAACTTCGCTGGGGCGGCCACGTTTCAAGGATGGCAGTGGGTCGAGTAGCAAAGCACATCTTCTATTCGGAACTTGAGGCGGGCAAGCGAAAGCATGGCGGACAACTCCTTAGGTACAAGGATGTGCTTAAGCGCGACATGAAAAACTGCGAAATTGACCCTCTCCAGTGGGAGGATCAGGCAGCCAACCGCCGGGAAGGGAGATCTTTAGTTAAAAAGAAAACATCAATCTTTGAATCCCGCCGATGTAAAGAGCTTGATGTTAAACGGGACGAGCTGAAAGCCCGACCACCTGCGGTGATCAGCTATAATTTTGTGAGTGGTGTGCTCACTTGCCTGTTGTATACTCGGGTCTTCACAAATAAGATCGGCTACGTGAGCCACACCAGAGCACATGAGCGAGATCAACGCCGGAGTTGAAGCAGTCGCCGTGGCCGAAATCGGTCAGGAGAGAGTAGTAGTAGTACCGTCGTGGTGGAAAGGAAAGGAGATGATTTTAGCAGTCTATATTTGTATTTACTTGTAATTCCACCCACGGCGGCGTTTCACATACTGAACCGACTTTGAAGAATGAGGTATCAATCCATTTGAAATTAAGCTCTTTGTATCAGACTACCTTTTGTATGTTTTTTAAAAGTTAGTTTTCCGTAGTCGGGTAAGTTTTATGATTATTTTCTTCTTCTTCTAATGCAATACTACTACTTCAGCCATTTTCACGAATGACAACACGTCAACACGATAAGAATGAAAGTATTTGACTATTAGGCGCAGAATTGGATACGTTCGCAAGCGACGGTACGGAACCGATCGTATGCGTCGACATCCTGCCTTATCCTTTCCGATCCGATGCGATGCAAGCAGTTCGGTGGAAAGCGATCGACTGTCGCTGTATCCGTTAGTATCCTTTCCAATCCGATGCGATGCGTGCCGTTTGGTGGGAATTATTCTTAACAGTTTTTTTTTTACTTTTAAGCCAGTTCGTGGGAATGGGAATCACCCACGCGCGTGCGCGATTTGTGGATATTCTTTGTCCCCATCAGTCGTGTCGACAAACCACGATAATTATTACATTTACCACCGATATACTCTAGCCAGCAATAAGATCTGTTACGAGTTATTTTTGGGAACACAATTACTTGGTTTATCCCAATTAGGTCTAGTTTTCCCTCTGGGTTCGATTATCAGATGGCAGTGGAACTAGTGCTTACGCCAAATCTTGCTGAGATTTGGATTTTACAATCTCGCGTCACCATAATTTACTTTAAAAACAAAGTTTTAACCGATTTCAATTTAGTACTCCGCCAAGCCACGAGAACATTTCCACATTCCTTCAATTTACCACATGAACTGTTTTTCTGAAAGCAAATGCGTTGATTATTAGAGAAAAACCCAATCGCTGTATGTGGCCCGATAATATTTGAGGACTTCCGTCGATTCCACAAGGATCACCTTTGGCACTTCATTAGTTGCTATTTCAACGGAATCTTATCAGAATCTGTGACGTGCTTTTGTACTTTTTAGTACATGATTGAGGAATTCCATGAGTCATCTGTGGTCTTCATCATCAATTCCACTCCACCAAATTTATGATTTCCGGGTAAATACACGAGTTATAATAGAAAATACCAAAATCACTACACGCGTGCCTAAATATAATTGAGGAGTTCCCTCAATTCCTCATGGATCCCATCATCCAACTGTATTTTTGAAAATAATGGTACCAACCTGGAAGCATATACTTACCAACAAAAATAAATTTACGAATCGGCTCATCAATGACGGAGTTCTGAGGTAACAAACATTAAAAAAAAAACATACCTACAACCGAATTGAGAACCTCCTCCTTTTTCTGAAGTCAGTTAAAAAGCCCTAACATTCGACGACCCGCTTCCAATAACTCTTTCATTTGTAAAAAATCTCTCGCTGACCTCATTAAACAATGTGCACTCGAATTCATAAACATACGTACGTTCTCAAAGGTTCAGAATTATCTGAGCAACCTTAAACCCTTGACAATAAAGTCGTGTTGACATATTTTTGATCACTTTGTACTAGACATTTTCGAACTCGACTATTGATTGTCAATAGGGCAGGGCAGTCGTTTTTACTTCGTTTATGTCCAATCGGACTACTTATTTGTTCGGATCTGGTTAACCTTACATATCAAATGCTCTAACTGCGCAGTGCACAGTTAAGTAACAGTGAGACAAGTTTTACGATGAATAAGTTTCTGTCAAATAATTCATTTTTGGTAAATGTTTTTATTGCCAACTGTACTTCTCTGTATACCGTCATCGACTACTCATTGAGATGAGTCTAACGAGCCCGAACTCAACGGGGTTACGTCGGTTAGCTACTGAATTCTCATGGCCGTTGGCCACCTTCTGTCTCCATTGTCAGACTAGCTCGATGGTACCATAATATTAAATTGTCATCAACTATGTAAACAAACCGCCGCCGCCGTTTAGAAATTATCTTTCAAATTAGCAAATTCTATTGACGACCACTTTATATTTATACCCAAAATTTCAGCTCAATCAGTAGAGGTTAATCGGTCCAAAATTCAGTTCCAAGATTTGTCCCTCACTAACCAACTGACAATCGAACAGGCCAAGTTAAATAAAAGCTTGTAATTAAAAATAAAGCCTAGTATTTGCCCACGAAATCCTGTCTGCTACATCTCATCTAAATCTTTGTAGCCGTTTTTACGTGATTATACATCAAAACTATCACATTTATTATTGTAGTGGGTCCGTGAGCCACCTAGCAAGCGCCTTTTTATAATTTTATCCTTTTTATCCTTTTCATCTCGTCCAAGCGCGGTGTTGTCTCGTGGCTGTTGTTTATAGGAAAATGTAAAAAATATATTTTAAAACGAGCGAGCGAAGCCAACGAAGCTCTCCGTTTCAGCCTAGGCAAAAATTCTTTCTTGTGCCTGGAAGTCCGGCTGTTTGGCTGTTCTCATCTACAGGTAGCATTTCTCAAGCGATTCTCGTGAAATTTTGTGAGCAGGTTTAATAATTATATAGTCTTGCGGTTTCTAAAGTCTACCGAGCCACTAATTAATTTCACTGTTGGCAACTGCCGAATTCTAGTAGGTAATATGAGTGACTCGACAATGACTGTCTCATTAATCCTAACTATGATGACCCGTTGCCGTACTGTCCTGACGGGCGCTCTAGAACACCTTGGCACGTTCTCGGCGTGTGTCAACATTAAGTACAAATGTAATTGGTTCGATCTAGATGCACTTCTGTTGCCTCATGCATCTAACGATATCGGTAACGTGTGGGGTAGCTGTTATATCATCAACTATACTAAAGTCCTAAAGCGCAAATTACACATGCAAGATATTGCATGCAAGTTTAACTACATTGCGGGGTTTGATATATAAAACTCAGTATAAGTACCTCGGTAACCCGCAATGTAATGAAACTGGCATGCAATATCTAGCATGTGTAAATTGCGCTATAGACATAGACATAGACATCATTTATTGGTAATAAGGTATTACAGGTCATTGGTTACAAATTGTATATGTGAGTACATTTACGTGTCCTTCCATGTAAACAAACGCTTCTCTAAGACATTATAATACTTTTCTCTGGGATTACACAATAAACATTAATTGAAATGTTGTTGTATACTTATAGAGACTTACAAAGTTTTGAAGTCAACCAAGTAACCACTGAAAAACATCATTTCTAATTGGATTTTATGCAATAGTCGAAGTCACGAACAAATTACCTTAAAAATATCTTACATAACAATGTCTAGATTGTCTATGATGAATCACACTTCATGTTTATTTTTTCGTCATATCACTAGTGAAGTGACTATGATCATGTTTGACGTAATGTTTGTTTACATGACAGGACACGTAAGGATGAATAGACTCTATGTAGGAATGTGGTATGTTTGGAGACTGGGGAAGTACCACCACCTTACAGCGGACTGGGCAAGTACCTCCACCTTACAAGGGACTGCAGTGCAGCCATATTAATACTAATTGTTCCATATACATGTGCAGTATTTCTGGTGGGTACAGTAGCTGATGGCAGTTAGGGCGGCAGATAATGATAGAATATAGACATCGTGGGTATTTTTTTTTTATTAGAGTATTTATAGAAAACATAGTTACCACGTCAATAAAGTTAGTTTTAATTATTCCTTTTTTGTTGCCTATTTTATATAATTTTCAAGACAATTGTTTGAGAGCCTTTACAATTAAGAAAGTATAAGGATATCAGAACCCGAATTACCAGCCATGAATATTAATAAAGTTCAGATACATTTCTTGCTAAAGTTGGTAACGAAAAAGGAATAATGAAAGTTAACTTATTTGACGTGGTAACTATATTGTACACTTTTTTCTAGAAATGATTTAGTAATGACATGCACAGAAATAAGTACGTTTACGTACAAAGATCTCTAGTACCGCGATATACTTAGGTATGTATAAAATCAATATTTACAAGATTTAACGTAAAGTCAAAAAACATAAACTACATAAAAATCCAAAAATGGACTATGTTCGACCATAGGAAATGATTACATCACTAGGATGTGGTTGACCTTTCAAACTTCATAGCATACCGAGCTTGTTTGCAACGCCTCGCAGGGGTTAACACAGCACATTAAAGACAGGTTGCTAGTCAACCGCTCACAACACACCTCTACTCTATCCCGCAGTCGAGTGATCCAACACCTGCAAGACGATACGTGTAGCGGAAGGCGGTTCCCTAGCCCGACGCCACACGAGGCAATGAGCGCTTTTGACGTTTCATAATTTTCCTTAAAAACAAAGTTTTAACCGACTTCAATTCATAAGCACTAAACTCAAACAATCAAACATAAGACTAAACTCAATTACGGTGATACAGCTTTTGGTGAGTGTTTGCTACCTCGTTCAAAAAAGCTAGTTCAGCGCTTACAAAACGCCTGTGCGCGGTTTTGTTTCCCCATTCCTCGTCCAGCCCATGTCACTCCCTTTCTAAACCAGGGGATATTATTAAAGATGGAGGCTCGTGGAACAATGCACCTTGCCACGCTACTCTTCGGCATCATTAAAACTAAGGCGCCTTCATATCTTTTCCAGAAGCTTCGATTTGCGAACCCTCGTCCTAGACGGATATATCCCTCGCCTTATCTGTCCTTGACACGGAAGTGCGTTTTTCGTGGCAGCTTTACCTATTCTTCCACGAAATGCTGGAATAACATCCCACCCCCCGTCAAAAATGCTTCTTCATTAAATTCATTAAAAAACAACTTAAAAATGTATTTACTAGATCAACAAATAAATCCAGCATAGCCTACCCAGTGTCTTTGTGTGTATGATTAGGTTTATTTTCGTACCTATACCTGTACCCGTAATATAAGTTATATATGCATCCTTTGTAATTTTAGATGAAACTCATTTAACAAGAATATTCGTGTGTATAAATAAAACCCTTAAAGTAGTAGTACCATGTAACGTGCAGTTCTGTAGCGCACCACATGTGGATCCACATAATACCAGCGTCGTTTCGCCCTCTGTGGATCGACATTATGCTGAGTGGACCCCGTTTTCGCATCTAATCTTAGTGTTAGTGTAAATCTAAAATGTACTTACTGTTATTTGCGAAATAAAGTTTTTCTATTCTATTCTATAAGTGTACATTTCCACATCTCTCCTGGATCTCATCAGCAGATCCTGATCTGACGACCATGGGGCCACCTGGGAAGGACACCCTTTCAAACAAAATAAGCATTTTCCAAATCGGTCCAGGTGTCTTCGAGTAATCGAGGAACAAACATAAAAAATAAAAGATTTCGACGAGTTGAGAACCTCCTCCTTATGATTTATGAAAATATGAAATCATTTTATGAAACGTCAAATATCACTGTTAGTCAAATACCGAATCGTAAATTTAGATTTTAGATATCATTTATTTATTTAAACTTTATTGCACAATACAAGATAAAGTACAAATGAGGGACTTAAGGGGCAGACAAGACCTAATTTTGTTGAAATTGATGTTCTTAAGCAGTTTTTTAAGAAAAACTTCTTATTCTAGCACATCAAAAAAAGTATATGTTAATATTCACCATATTTCAAAGAGCGTGTACGGGCTCGATACATAATTGGACGAAATCGGCTCGATAGAAAATAATTGCAAAGATTGGTCTTAAAATCACCTTAAACGGTTCTATGTCTTTATTTTCTGACGTATGGGTCTGCAATTAAAAATATGAAGTCCACGTATTCATACCTAAACCGCTAACGAGTCACATTTCTCAAATAATCCACACCTTTTTTTATTTCATTATTTATGCACTATTATCTTACGAAATGAATTGCCCAAATTTGCTGCAAAATATAATGTTTCATGTACCGCATCGCTCCTTACGTCCACGTAATTTGTTTTATGTGAGTTCCGCACGTACTAATTATTCAAGACATACCTTTTCCAAACGAGTTTTAAAAAACTACAATGAGTATTTCTGTGACATCGATCCATTTACTCTCTTGATGTTTTAAAAGAACTTTTCTACCTACTTATTTCCCTACTCGCTAAGACGCTTTTGTATATTTTCCTTAATGTTTGTATTTATGAACCTCCAGGTCTGTTTTTATATATATAAGCAACTAACCTCTATCTATATTGCCTATAACCTCTATACATATTATATGTGAAAGGCTGTAAATTAAGAAAAATATTAAAGATGCACTTTTTAAAATGCAATAATGTAACCTATATTCTGTAAACTAAGTTGTACTAACTAACCTACTTAAAATACTTAGTTTTTAATTTGGCTATAAATTAGATCAAAAGAATACTAAGAACTCCCCATCGGCACACAAACCTCTCCAAGGTTTTGCCAAGATGGGCTTTGTAATGATATTCATTGTTTTTGTCTTAATCAATTAATTAAAAAAAAAAATGTTTTTATGTATGTGTTCTGAAAAATAATAATAAAAATAAAAAAATAAATCTTCAAAAACCGGGCCGCCCAGTGACACTCGCTCTCGTTTACTCCGATACAAATAGACAGTGTGCGCGATATCCCAAATCCTCAAGGCCATTTTGGTGTTGACAGCGTCTTAATGCCATAAGCCATTCTCTACCAGCCAACCATTGGGAAAAACAGAAACATTTGGTGCAGGCATTTAAATTTCAGTAAAACTCTATTATTATAATTTTTACGTCACACCTAGCCATAATGCGAGTTTTATCGCACGCTGCGCGTACGGTTAAACTCGCATTGTGGCCAGGTGAAGACGTAAAATTGTGTACTCAACACGGGCAGTAAAAAAGAAAGCCCTCTATCGCATATTTACAACCCTCGCCTGGGGCTCGGGTTTCAAATACCTGCGATTTCGGGCTTTCTTTCTTTTACAGCCCTTGGTAAGTAATGTACTAATAATTATAATAATACCCTTATAGTCATAAACCAACATCAAACCCATTTTACCTGAAATGCCGTTTAATTCGTTTCTTTATCTGTTTTAAACAAGGAGCAACGGATTTCCTACCGAACTTATAGATTACAGTATTGAATTTTGAGCACGGCTCGTAGTAGACATTGCTTAGCACTCCAACAGGTTAGATATTGAGTTTACGGTGCGACAAGATTGGGAGTGGCCTTTGTGTTGATTACTTTAATCCTCATTTCTGGGACCACACGGTTCAGTCTAACAAAGCAATGGTGCATGTCTACGGCCGGGGGTGCCAATGCCAAGTCCAATCGAACAGACGATGGGTACCGTAATTAAGCCAACTGTGCCCCTGTGACTCCCGGAAGTCCTATTACGCAAAGTGGTTGACCACCGTTGATAGCCTTAGGTTCTCCGTATAGATAGATCAACTATTACGCAAAGTGGTTGACCACCGTTGATAGCCTTAGGTTCTCCGTATAGATAGATCAACTATTACGCAAAGTGGTTGACCACCGTTGATAGCCTTAGGTTCTCCGTATAGATAGATCAACTATTACGCAAAGTGGTTGACCACCGTTGATAGCCTTAGGTTCTCCGTATAGATAGATCAACTATTACGCAAAGTGGTTGACCACCGTTGATAGCCTTAGGTTCTCCGTATAGATAGATCAACTATTACGCAAAGTGGTTGACCACCGTTGATAGCCTTAGGTTCTCCGTATAGATAGATCAACTATTACGCAAAGTGGTTGACCACCGTTGATAGCCTTAGGTTCTCCGTATAGATAGATCAACTATTACGCAAAGTGGTTGACCACCGTTGATAGCCTTAGGTTCTCCGTATAGATAGATCAACTATTACGCAAAGTGGTTGACCACCGTTGATAGCCTTAGGTTCTCCGTATAGATAGATCAACTATTACGCAAAGTGGTTGACCACCGTTGATAGCCTTAGGTTCTCCGTATAGATAGATCAACTATTACGCAAAGTGGTTGACCACCGTTGATAGCCTTAGGTTCTCCGTATAGATAGATCAACTGCCAAAGCTTTGAATCTGCGTCGCGTTGACAGTGTACAATGACGGGATTGCTTTACTGTCGAGGTTAACTCGAAACGCAGAAACCGTCTCTTTAAGTGAACAAGTACAGGGATACATTTGAAATAAGTTTCAGTCGAAACTTGACTTTGAATTTATTAGATTAGATTAGATCATTTATTACATGATAAAAAATTACATTACAGATTTGCATACATGTCAAAAAAATAAGAATTATTATCACGATCGTCAAAAACAGAGAAATATTAGGACAATGTCAACAAATGTAAGAACACAATAACAAGGAAATAGAAGAAACAAACCAAAAGCAAAAGAACACAAATATATCAACCTCTGGGTATCGTATTTTTTTAAAATATTTAAATACGTGACACAATACATTTAAAGTCAAATCATAATCATACAAATTTAAATAGGTAATAATAATAATTTAACATGTCAAGTCCAGACTCACAGTATACTCTTTAACTGAGTATAATGGGTTTTCCAATAAAAGGTATTTAAGACGGCGTCTAAATGCTTCGTCAGATGGTTCCTGTCTAAGATCAGCGGGCAGTCGCTCGTAGTAGGTAGGCCCAATGACACGCGGGTTCTTGCCTGCAAGTGCCATGCGACGGGGAACTGTTCTCAAACGCCCAGTGCGGCGGAGTGTTTCGCCAATCGCATTTACGGTATCGAAAGAAGAAAGATTGTTCCTTACGAACATTATAATTTCGAATATACAGGGTGAATTCTAAATCGTGAATCGTAACCACGTTTACCGGTAAAGCTACTTAAGACTATTACAGAGCACTAGTGTTAATTACAATTAAGGACCCGCTTAATTAATTATGAAAAAAACCAGAAAGTGCGTCCCCACTTGTCATCCGCCTTGGTCACCCTACACGAGTCACGTGACTTGCAACGCAATTTTTACCTAAGTGCAAAGGTTATCTTATCAATATCATGCATTAAATGCATTGTGCAGTTTGTTATTTAAACACTCATAAAATTTTCCTTTAGTTTACTCACATAAAAAAGAAACAGTTTTGCACCATCCTCATAATTAAACTTTGTCTCGGTACCGGCGACTCAGGATAACTTCTTCCGCATAGTTCTTGCGTTTGACCAATTCTGCCAGTCTGAGCGTACCAAGATACCATATCAAACCTTTGTATGTTCGTGTACGGATACGGTGGAGGCATTTTTATACCATTAATCGTAATAAAACTGAATTATTTTATGAGTAAATACGATTTAAATACTTATGTTGACAATGTCGACGATGTTGACATTATTGACAATACATGCCAAAATTATATCCAGCCAACCTCAATATTAGGAGGTTGGATATCTAATGTTGAAATTTTCATGACAAGTGCGAAACATAAATGTAGGGTGACCACGAGATTTTAAAAATTAGGATAAATCAAATTAAAAGTGGACAAAATAAAAACGTACTTAATTTAGGTTTAAAAGCATTGTAAGTTATTGTTAACTATGTATAGACTTCAAAAAAAATATTACGATTCACGATTTAGAATTCACCCTGTATAGAGTGAGTAGTGCGTCATAATACCGTGCATTGGGAAGTAGCCTCTACAAGTCCTCGATTTTTATTTAGTACAGTAAGTTACATATTACATATTAGCATGTTTCCAGTTCTGCACCGCAGGGTGGGTTGCACCGACATACGATCAACGTTAAATATGGCGCCGGCAGCTTGTCACTCCAAAGAAGCTTGTCAAACTTTCCGTACTTACATTCAGATTTTAAGGAGCACTGCGGTTACGATGACAGACGGTTTGGTGACATCTTGGGACAGTTCTTTTCTCCTATTAGGTTCGAAAGTGCTCTCGATTCTGAGTTGAAAATATCAGATTATATCTAAATAAAAATAAAACGTCGAGTGTACAAGTTTCCGTAAAACGGCCCACCTACTTATTGAACGACTCGCTCGCACGAACGAAGTTTCCGCTTCAGCTCGAGCGAAAACTCTTTTGTATGTGCGTCTGTTCTCCTCTTCAGGACGCACTTCTAAAACGATTCTAGCGAAATTTAGTGAGTAGGTTCAATAATTATATTGTCATTTTTGTCGATTCAGTTTTCAAGTTTTTTTATTTGATTACATGCTTGCGAGTTTTACATATCTCACCGAGGCACTAGTTGCCACTATTTTTCAATTCAGATTTATCGGTAACTCTCTCATTTTGTTTATTTATATTATAACGGATATAGGGGTAAATTAATAATAAATAAGGTCTTCGCCGAGCGAGGCCGGTTGGTGAATTGTGTCGTAGTGATGAAGGCTTCCCCTCAAACACGGCGGCCAGTGCTTTCCCGACTGGCTTTCAGAACCCGACTCGAAACAGATGCATTTTGCCCGTGATTAATAAAGGTCAACACATCCCTGACAAAAGCTTTTCATCCATTTGATATCCTAATTCTAGTCAAAGTCAAGTACCTATAATATTTCCTAGGGGCTCTGTGAGCTGTAGAACTGGCGAGCTAATTTTTACGAAAACGGGACTCGACAAAAAAAAACTATATAATGAAGTATCCTGTTCACAAAGTTTCACGAGGATCTGTTGAGAAATGCTACCTGTAGAGGAGAAATGCGGGAAAGCGGACATCCGGACATCTGGACATACAAACCACCATTTTCCCACCACCATTTTCGGCCCAAGCTGAGCATAGAACTTCGTTCGCTTCGCTCGCTCGTTTCTTTTCGATTGTTCGATTATAACATATTAGGGAGCATCGTAGGTATAAGATCAAAAGTACAGTCGACGTCAAATATGTTTACACTTTTGTACCTTATTCAATTCTAATAGGTAAAGCGTAACATGTAGGCTCCAGTATTCCTTGTTCCACGGAACATAATCACATTATTACATACATTTAAAGAATTACAGCTGAAACGACCCTCATTGTCCGTACTTGCGGCACGGTCAGCGTACAGTACCACTACTTCTAAATAAAAGTCACAAGTTACTAGGGAAAGTGCGTCAGTTACAACGTTTTTCAGGCGAGGTACTCTTTTGTCCCATAGTTTCGCAGAAAAAGGTCCCAACTACGTTCGACAGGTATAGGTGGTTATTGCGTTTGCCAGTGGCCGTTATACTGAATGCCTCGTACACTAATTGGCCCGTATGCTATAATTAGACAGATGCTAACAACCTAGGGAAGGTTGTGGGATATGTTCATTTACCGATTTTTATCTCTTTCTCTCTTGATTCTTCAGGAAAGGTATGGTATGAGATAGGCCATAGGAAAAGCCTTAGAAAACAATATTTCAATGTGTTTGTATTGTACCGACTGAAAAAACGTCAATAATAATATAGCAGATACGGCGTTCGACAATACCTACTTTACAAATGTTTCAAGTAATTGATGGAACAATGCGTTACTTTGCGGAAATGCATGATGTTTCTAAAACAAGCTAATCCGCTAAAGAACGTGCAAGTATCAGTATGTATTTTTGCATGCAATATTTCTACCCTGCTTCCTTCGCACGCGAAACGCGCAAATAAAAAATAAGTTTCTATCAAAAAAAATATTTTTGGTACAAGCTTTTATTGCCGACTGTACTTTTCTGTATACCATCATCAACTACTCATTGAGACGATTCTAACGAGCCCAAACTCAACGGGGTTACGTCGGTTTAGTACTGGATTCCCATGGCCACCTACTGTCTCCATCATCAGATCAGCTCGATGGTACCATAATATTGGCTTGTCATCCAAACTATACTTATACCTACCCAAAATTTCAGCTCAATCGGTCACCGGGAAGTGGGTCATATTTAACTCGCAAGATTTGTCCCATACTAACATACTAACAGGGCAAGTTAAATAAAAGGTTGTAAAATACTACTAACCGGTGCAGATGTCTAATTACGGTTTCCAGCGTTAGGTTTTCACAATCGGGTGACTATCCATGGAGAAACGAACGTACCTACGTAATATTGCCTTCCGGACGAAAGGGATTGACAATAAGCAACCCTAGATTGCATTCGTCGAATCGCGGATCCATTTATTTCCATCAAGACCAAATGAGTGCCGCTGAATATTTGCAGTATTTTCACAACATGTCATGCGTATAGTATTAACAACCATTAGGAATAGAATTTGTGACGTGTACCTAAACGTTATACTTGGTATAATTATTATATGGCAAACCTTCACAAACAAGTGCCGTGCATACGGAGCAGATTGTTTGTGACATAGATGAATTTCAAAACCCTGCACATTTAAGAATTGAGTTCGTTCACACTGTTTACAAGCTTTTTACAAGATTTACATTAACTTGACTTGTTCGTGTGTAAGTATAAAAGTATGTATGGAAGTAAGTTGTCCGTCAAAATTTGCTTCCATTTTTCAGTCACTTGCCGTTACCCGATTGAGCTGAAATTTTGGGTATGAGTATAGTTTGGATGACAATTCAATAATTGGTACCATGGTAGCTGACCTGATGATGGAGACAGAAGGTGGCCATGGGAATTCAGTAGGTACCTAACCGTCGTAACCCCGTTGAGTTTGGGCTCGTTATAGAATCGTCTCATTGAGTAGTTGATGACGGTGTACAGAAAAGTGCAATCGGCAATAAAAGCTTGTACCAAAAGTAAACATTTTGACAGTAACCATTGTGTAACGAACTGTACAGAAATAAGGACATATATATCTGTATACGCCTTCATGACATTGACAATAGAGTCCTATGACTGTTCAGGTAACAACGATACTTGTAACTTACATTACATTATTGAAGGAATTAAATCGTTGGTCAATTAAGTCCTTTCTTAACTAGCGATTGTAATCATTATATTATTCGAACGTTAAGAAGCCTAAGAAAGAAGTTCACGAATGATGAATACATGTTTTGCACTTAGAGACTTAAATCATAAAATCGAGTTAAAAACCTAAAAACTTGGTGGATAGTATGTGATAGTATTATCCACTTGCAAATTGTCATTTCACTTATCTAGTTAGCATTGTGTCTGCGATAGTCACCTTGATAATGCGACACTCCGGCCAACACGATACGCGATCATTATTTGATGTTATCGCACACGGTTATTCAATAAAATTTAGTTTTGAAGATAGATTTCAGAGCGATTTTACTTCGTTTCTGTCATTTGGAGTCCCGATATAGCGACAGCCAAAGAACTCGCGGTGATGACTGATGTCACATCGGTAACTCGTGGCGTTAAGGTCGCAATTAGAAATAAAAGTTCACTTAAATCACTCAAAACCAGATAAAATAATAATACCTACATGCAACATTATGACGAAGTAGGTTGGTTAGGTTTTGAGTGAATAAAATGAACTTTTATTTCTAACTAGCTTCTGCCCGCGACTCCGTCCGCGTGGACGATTTCCACGCGGACAAATATCGCAGCTCCATACAAACTTCAACCCCCCATTTCATCCCCTTAGGGGGTGATTTCCAGGATGAAAACTATCCTATGTCCTTCCCCGGGATTCAAACTATCTCCATACCAAATTTCATCGCAATCGGTTCAGCGGTTTAAGCGTGAAGAGGTAACAGACAGACAGACAGACAGACAGACAGACAGACAGACAGACAGACAGACACACTTATTAGTATGGATTAGTATGGATAGTATGGATTAGTATGGATTGCTATCTAAATGCCACGAGTTACCGATGTGTATCTGTATGATCTGGCTGGTATCATCACATTAGTAAGACGTCGAACCTAATTGATTGATGTTATTTCATAGTGGCTTTGATTAAAATCTAACATGAGATTCCTGCAAATAGGTTGATTATATATGCGAAGGCGTAATAATTGGCCTCTACCTTTTTTTGTAACGAGTTAGCGGGTATTTTTGTAACGGGTTAGCGGGTATTAAAGTGGTCATAGGTGGTAAATATCTGATAAAGCGCCCCACTCTTTTTCTCTACAAGCTCGTGTTTTGTCTACGTATTTCGTCATCATCCTCCTAGCGTTATTCTCGGTCGTACCCTAAAGGAGCCCGGGGTCCGCTTTAGCACCTAAACCCAAGATTTGGCATATGCACTAGTTTTACGAAAGCGACTGCCATCTGACCTTACAACCCAGAGGGAAAACTAGACCTTATTGGGACAGTCGTGGAACTCTGTAGTAAAGGTAGTAAAATAAGACAAACACTTGTTTCTCTTATTAGACGATAAAATAGACGATACACTAAGGAACAAGTGGTAAAATGCGATTAGTGCGTGTGGAAGACGATTGGAACTGGAAGGAGCTGGGTGGCAGAGACAGAAGACATTCACATGCTGTGCTAACTGAAGTAGAAGAAGAGATAGGGACCCGCTGATGTTGATGGAGATGTATTCGGTGTATTGAGAATATATTGGAATCGTATTGATAAGTACAGTCAGTATCGTACAGTTAGTAGTAGCTAAATAAATAAATATTAGGGGACAATCTTACACAAATCGACCTAGTCCCATAGTAAGCTCATTAAGGCTTGTGTTATGGGTACTAGACGACGATATATATAATATATATAAATACTTAAATACATAGAAAACTGTGGGGATTGTGATTGATTCCATGACTCAGAAACAAATATTCATGCTCATCACACCAATATTTGCCCTTACCGGGATTCGAACCCAGGACCTTCAGCTTCGAAGGCAGCGTCACTACCCACTAGGCTAACCGGTCGTCATCAAACAATTCATCGTAACACATGCTTACTCTTCCGTAATAAAGACGTGTACCGAAATATGTCGCTACTGTAGCTGCTACTGACTATATGATGCTGGCAACACCTAAGATGAAATTACAATTTGAATTGCGTTCTTTGATTTGAGCCGTACCTAGTCAGGGAAGACATACTCTCGGGTGGTTGTAGTACTCGTGATGCAACGAACGATATATGCTGCAGCAATCACCACGTTTCCCCATAAAGCGTTGCAAGTTTGAGAAAAGCACTATACAGATGTCGGCGAGAAACGGGGTTGCCGGCCGCGTATCCCTATCCGTCTATATCTTCTTGGCCTGCAACCCTTCGTTTCCCGGCCTCTATAGTAATGTACTATTAATTAAAAGCTTTGTTTTTTAAATACCGATAACATTCTGTGTTCTAGCTGAATTCCACACCAGACATAATTGAACTCATCTTGTAAAGACATAATAACACCACTGCTTGCTGTGTAGGTGTTGTGTTCCCGGTGGTGAGTGGAGAGCCAGGTCGCCAGAGCCCCCGAGAGTGTGCTGTGTTGAGTGAGAGTGAGGGACATACATTTGTCTCAGCCGACTGACTGTCAATAACGAGTCGGCACCGAGCTTCTGATTCTTCTGGAGTCGCAAGCGTCAATAGACTACGGTATCTGCCGTGTACTTTAACATGTTCTACGCACAATAGACTACGGGATCTGCCGTATACTTTGACATGTTCTACGCACAATAGACTACGGGATCTGTCGTATACTTTGACATGTTCTACGCACAATAGACTACGGGATCTGCCGTATACTTTGACATGTTCTACGCACAATAGACTACGGGATCTGTCGTATACTTTGACATGTTCTACGCACAATATACTACGGGATCTGTCGTATACTTTGACATGTTCTACGCACAATAGACTACGGGATCTGTCGTATACTTTGACATGTTCTACGCACAATAGACTACGGGATCTGTCGTAACTTTGACATGTTCTACGCACAATAGACTACGGGATCTGTCGTATACTTTGACATGTTCTACGCACAATAGACTACGGGATCTGTCGTATACTTTGACATGTTCTACGCACAATAGACTACGGGATCTGTCGTATACTTTGACATGTTCTACGCACAATAGACTACGGGATCTGTCGTATACTTTGACATGTTCTACGCACAATAGACTACGGGATCTGTCGTATACTTTGACATGTTCTACGCACAATAGACTACGGGATCTGCCGTATACTTTGGCATGTTCTACGCACAATCGCCGGCGTTCGCGCTGTTCCAACGTTAGGGTGATAATCGTTTGAATTAACGTCTCACGTCATCTGTAGGAAAGAGCAGAGTTAGCTCGTTGCCAGGAACCAGGCAACATTGTCTTAACACTGTCAATGCCAGAAACACCTGGTGGCCGCTCCGCTCGTAGGTACACGCATAGAGAAAGGATAGAATAGAGGAACTCACACACACATATACACATGGGTGACAAATATATAAACATATATAATACCACAAGTGAGCACGAGATACAATGTCGAATCTCCTAGCTGTCCCTCACGGTGTAATTTTTTTGTCCTGTTTGTTTTGACCTGCCAAAAAATAGTACTGAAACTGAATTCACGGACAAAACTCTTTTGATCCTTTCTCAATTTAGTGAGGTTATTATTTGAGTTCTATCTGTTTTGTGAGGTTATTTAGTGAGGTTATTATTTGAGTTGTATCTGTTTTGGGCATTCGCTAGGACTTTCTCTATTAATCCTCTATCTATGTCTACACACCAACGGATTTCCTCATCTCATGGGATACGAAATCACTGTTGTTGAATATGTGGATTGCAAGCGAGTGTAGATTTTCCACCTGAAGCTTCTAGCTGAAAGGAGTCATCCCTACACGTTTCAAGCGTGCCGTTTCCCGCAGGTAAGCGTGAGCGCGGGCGCAGCCGCGCGGCCAGTCTAGCCGCGACCGCCGCGCGCGCAGCACGCAGACATGAGCTCCGGCAAGCGGAAACTGTCCTTCCTCGGGTTCGCGCCTTCACAGGTCAGTCACTAGCGTTATGTATCTATTAGATACTGGTATCATTTTATCGTACAAAAATACCAGTGTTCAATTGTTATCTCGCTCATATTATTGTATTCTTAACCAAATCAACTAATATTTCAACGGCTTTATCTAAATCCAATATTGGAATACTTAACGAAAAAATATCGCGAAGATCTGTAGATGTATTCGATGGCTATAATATACAAAAAATATACCCAAATATTTAATGTGATCTTTTCCCGGTTAATTAATTAATATTGATTATTACGTTCTGAGTTTTAAGTTGAAATAACTATTAGTTTACGTTGCGTTTTACAAAGAATATCTTGTAGGCTTGTGTTAGTTGGTTTTGTATTTTGGGAAATATTACGTAGTGCTTGATCTACGTTAATATTTTACGTGAAAAAGGAAATTCACATCACACATCTTGTCTCTGTAATACTAAACTCTTCTGTAGAGAAAATTCAGTTCAGAGGACCATACGTAGAGCCAAAAGTGGTCCACTCAACAAGCAACGCTATCGTCCACGGGAGAAGATTACAATGACAGTTTTATAAAAAGTCCGCCACATTAAATAATGTCGACCATAAGCTCTCGTGTTTCCTGTGGACACAACCAGAGCTCTCGTGTTTCCTGCGGACACAACCAAAGCCCTCGTGTTTTCTGTGGACACAACCAAAGGGCTATAACATCCCTTAGTTAAGGTAATCGGCGAAACAAAACAGCGTCACATTTAATATGATTGTGATAAACACATAACCACGCTCATACAGTTACAGTGAGAAGAGTTCCCTGTCAAAGTCTTCATGACAATGATATAAGAAGAATAACTCCTTGTCTGTGGAATAAGTTGTTCACTATACCCGTAAGCTCTTTTTCGTTGACTATTTGTCGACAGGAAAGTTGACTTTTGTTTCTGTAACTCCATACCAAGTAATTTATGCTTATGAGGTAAAGGACTAACAAACGGTTTTAAGGAGAAACCTAGACAGATAGTTAATCGGCGATAATGCGTGGAACTGAAAAGCGAGTGAAAAGTAAATTCTAGGGAAAGTATTTAAAATACGCCCTTTAAGATTTATGATATAGGGTACCGTATTATTGTTTTTGATCTAAATATCATTAATAAGCCTGAAATGGAAAACAACTGGCAAGGTTCTGTTACAGTGTTAAACGAGGCCTGTAAATTATGTCAGTGTTCCTACTTCGATGGAGACTGGTAATCATTAATAACTTAGGAAAGTTGAAAAACCCCCTTGAAAAAGTTCAATATCCGAAAACCGATTTTGTTGAAACGTAGCTAAGAACCATCTCGATCAAGTCAGCTTTTGGACAAAAAACCGTATTAAATTAAAATGGGTCCAGTCGTTTCGGAGGTACGATGCCACAGACAGACACACAGACCCTCTGCGTCGGGGGTTAAACACGCATGGCTCTCGTGTGACTTGTAATCGTTGAACGTTGTATGAAACTCTGGTCTCTCTCCTCCGAGGTGTGCACACGAACGCGCGGTCGACACATATCGTATCGTACCGCGTGGTACCACGCCGGTGACACGCCACATGACGACACTAATTGCCATTGGAATTGGAATCTTGTACCTAGCACGGCAGAGTTGCTTTTTAATGGACTGCTAAGATGTCTTTCAGCCAACTCAAATGATCCCTAGTGTTTTTTTATAAGGGCACGTGCTCGCGGTTGATCAGAATGCTCTAATTTGCCAAACATCGGTTTTGGTGGTCAGAGGACCTGTTAGTTGTCTATTACTTTATTCTGTACTACAGTCAAGTGCAATAATATGTATTCATTTCATTTCATTGATTGAAGCCTCTCATAAATATGTACCGAAACCTTAATCCGCTGACACAAGAGCGATGGGACATATTTATGAGCAAGTTGTATGCACCCACGGAATACTTAAATATGCACCCAAATTTTTACACTTGACTGACGACTTAAATCTGTTTAATTTTGGAGGAAAGTTGCATGATTAGTATTATTCAAATCGTTTTGTTGAATATTTACTTACTGAGTATGACATGTAAGTAGTTGATACTTATTTTCCTACGGTAAATAACCACGTGTAGTGAAAATTGTAACCATGTGTGTGTACATGTCCTGTTTACTCGACGTTTTCCTTTCTTATATTTATGTAAAATAAGAAAAACACTGCAACTGAGCAATGCGAATGATTTATTTACAGGTTCGATAAATGTTTTATGTACATATATTTAACTTATAAGACTTGAAGATGGCGGACAGCCTCGGCGTCATATACCTACATGCTCATTCACAAAAAACTGAATGTTGCTAGTTGATGGGGTAATTAAAATCAATACAGCTTAGTTATTATACGGTTGCATGGCTCTTTGTATGGAATTGCGAGAAACACGTTCACATGACGTATTATTGGTGTAGTGTGTCGTTGCCATCATTTTATATGGTTTTAAAGTGTTTTATAATTTTGAAAACTCGTCTACCTGTTAAGAGGAAACACAAGGGCCGTGTTTCCATGGAAACGTAGTCCCCTGTTTTCTCGCTGGATAATGGCAGTAGAGCAAAATTTTTTTCCATAAATCTATGGCTACTATTGACATGTTCCTATGTTTTCCTTTTTTCATAAATTTATTCTTAAAAGAGATATTAAACCTTCAAAAACCTAAGAAAAATGCCAGATTTTCCGCTGTGTTCAAACATCCAGAAAACAATTCTGACTAGATTATTTAAAAAAAGGAAAACATAGGAACACTGCCAAATAGCCTTTCTTTAATTTTTTTTTTTTTAATTGTTAAATAGGTCTAGTTTTGGAAAAGAAATCAGGGGACTACGAAACGTTGGTTTTATGTACTTTTAATAGGTATTTTCGGTCCAAGCTGCAGTTGTCTTCTGGCGCTTCCACAACACTTCGGGAGCTCAAATACCGCGAGCCATCCGGTTGCCTCCGCGTCATCGCTCTGAATACGTTAGGTAGATCTACATGTCATTCACGCTACTCCTCTGCTATTATATTAAGTCGTAATTACCTACCACATACATATAAAAATGCGCAGAACATTTAATTAACCTATGACAGTAATAGGTTACCTATGTGTATCACAAGAAATACTTTTTGACATTGAACAAAGTTCGAAACGACAAAACATCCCGTCATTATTTATAACGGTATTAGTTAACAAACGAAATGCCAATATTTCGTTGAATACTCTGTGGTATGAGCTATTATTTATGTTTATCTGATAAACGTGCATGAGCTTCTGTGTCACATACACATGTATGTTTGATGAGCGTCTGGCTCTTGCCGGGGGATAATTCTGTTCTTCTCTGCCAACGTATATTACTCCATATTGTGGCATTTATGGCGGTGACTATTTAACGTGGCCGACTTTTATGATTATAAAACTGTCATAAAAATTGGAATCGTCTGCCTCGGACGGTAGATTAGCTTTTTTAAAGTGGTTCGCTTTCCATACAAAGCGGTTTTTGATTATTCTACTAGTTTATACTAGGATACAGAGAATTTCGATTCGAATTTTATGAAAGTTTGTTACATATAAGTTTCTTAAATGATAACGCCGTTAGCCTGCGAATGTCAAATAGCGTTTTGTTATGTGGTAATAAGGGATGTGTGGTTCTGTCTGTGGCACCGTAGCTCCTAAAGAATGCACCGATTATAATGCGTCCGATTATGATGTCGCGCCGAGCCTAGCATGTATAAAAAAAGTTAAATTATGGTTAAGTGCAAAAACTTTTAAATTCGGGATCAGACACTCTAACTCATTCCATTGCGTAACGAATGCGAAATATATAAAATTGTATGGCTTTTCGTTACACAAGGAAAATATAAAGAGGAAAGATTTAATTGTTTGTTTGTGTGTTTGTATTGAATAGGCTCCAAAACTACTGGACCGATTTGAGAAATTCTTTCACCATTATCCCTGATGAACATAAGCTACTTTTTACCGCGGGAAAATGCTTCATCCCTACGGAAAAACGGGTAATCCGTGCGAATATAGCCTGGATTAAAATATAGGATAGTTTTTATCCCGGGTCCACGCAGACGAGGTGCGGGCGGAAGCTAGTGTTTCATAATAATGAAATGGGTATGGGTATTAACAATTCTCGTGGACGCAACACCTGTAAGCCGCACTATATGTAGAACCAAAACGACCAAAATCCTTTCCGATTGACACGCGATTCTGTCACTTGTTGCTGCCAATGTACGTACCAAAACCGCGTGTACAGGTATCAGTGGTGGTATTGAGGAGTTTTTCCTAAATTGCACACTGAATAAAAGCGTCTCAAATGAAATGAACGGCTTACTGCTCTCATTTGTATCAAATCGCATGAATATTTTCCACGTAGGTACCTCAACAGAAAACTGAAGAGCTCAAGCGTCGCAAATATGCCTCCCTAGGGAGTGGATGTTTATTGTAGGTGTTTGGGGTCGGACGTGGGGAGCAAGTGCGCGTCGACAGTAATTAAGTTACAGACTTGTCGGAGCGCCTAATTGACATCATCGGTGACGAGAGGTCAGGCCCATATATTTCGCTAAAAGGGTAAGCAATGCCATCCAGCGTGGCGATGCAGAATGCAGCCAGCCTTCTGGGCACACTACCCGCAGACAGGGACAATTTTTTTTTCATTTAGTTTTATATTTTTTCTTAGTAATTCTATCTTTGTTTAGGTAAATTTGTTGTTGTATTGTTTGTATATTTGTTAGTGTAGTTCTTGTGTAATAAATTACTTCCCAGTTATCACGGTAGTCCAATATGACCGGAGTGTATTTGTAGCACGGTCGGAAGAAGGGCGTAAGTGGGGGCCACGTGTTGTGAGTTGCGGCGTGTTCGTGTGGGCCGCGGAGCGGACTTTGTAGAACAACTCGGCAATTCCATTACACACATCAGTCGTTTAATATGCAGGGGTGTTTCAACGTATTGATATTATCAGATGCGTCTATACTGAAAATACTAATATTATAGAGTGAAAAAAAAAGTGAGATTGTAGCTTTGTATTATTATTGGATATTGGAACTATGAAATTTCGTTATGTTGAGCGTTACGCCTATTGTCTCGACGTGTTGCTGGGCATTTGTGCCCTAGTCGACACCTACTTGACAATCATATTGCTAGGTTTACAAATAAAAGTGGTCATGCACTTAATGGTACCCTCGTTGCTTGCCCACCCAGAAATGTACAGTAAATAATTATTGTCATGCGACAATGTCCGCTGTTTGGCAAACATGATTTGCAATTCATAGAAAACAGCTGCATCTTTTAGGATTAGCAAGAATTCTCTCCGCCCTTCAATTGTTTGTAGCTGTACTTCACATTAGTGCTGCGTATATACGCGCGGATATCGCTCCATCAAACTTATCGTAACCTTCAATTACTCGGAGATATCGATGAGATATGATACGCATGTTTGGTTGACGACATGTGACATGCTAATGCTCGTTTGTGGAATTTTTGGCAACATTTTTAGTACAAATTGTACTTTTTTTATCGAGTGACGTGACGGCCACGCGCCCGCGCGCCGTCAGCTCCGCTAATCTGTAACTTGCTTTAACACCGTTCACCCACAAATTGGTTTGACGCCACGATTCGTAGTAACTAAACGTAATCAGGCGTCTAGTTTCTTTAGGCGTGACGAAATTAATGAGCTCACCTCATCATTAGGCGTTCCGAATAACAGTACTGGAGGCCGGATTATCTGTCGCTAAATGGTCGGAGTTCATTCATCATCTTATATTTAAGAGGTTCGCTTTTGACTGAAGAACTTCTAGAGTAAACGTCTTTTAGAGTGTTTGCTAATGTCTGTTGCTAAATATTAATGTGGTGGTTCCCTAAGGGCCTCCCCACACTACCGGCGTCTTGTGCCGACGCCGCGTCGACGCAACGCACAATTTTGTATGATAACGTTCACAAGACGCCGGTAGTGTGGGGGGGGCTAATACTTGCCTCTCGCAACGCAGTGGAATGCCCGGTTGTATCCGGTCACTATTGTTTGGTCATGAGTGCCACCGGAGGCCTATGTCCAGCAGTGGACGTGTTCCGGCTGACACGCTGAAGTCCCGCCGGAACCCGCTTGCTCAGCCCGTGGCTGAATTACAGTTGGTGCTCTGTATCTGGGGAATGCCTATTTGGTGGAGTATTCGTGCGAGTATGCCTTGCCATGTCACATAGTTGCGAAGCTCATTAACGATAGGTTATCAAACTTATCCTAATTTCAATGGTTCCAAGTCTTTTTATTTATAATTTCAAATGAAATATTTAAATAGCAATCCGTCAATTTACTATACAATACCAAATATTCTCTAGTGTTCACGAAAACACTATACTAAGAGATAAATAACAGTAAAATTAAACATACAAAGTGGTAGACAACAGGTGGTCTTATCTCTAAAAACTGATCTCTTCCAGACAACATTTGGGTAGTGGAAACGATGTAAAACAATTTAACATTCCTTGATTAGGTGGAACAGAGCACTATCTAGAGCACAGAGTAGTCTGTCTGTTTGATTATATAATTGGGAAATGAATCGAACTGCCCGCAGTCAACAGCGGAGCGTCGCCGACCGAAATACTATGCGAAACATTTCATTCCATTAATTAACGTGGCGTTGACACATTTCCGTGCCTCATTAAAAATGTGAGTTCACTGCGGCGCTGGTACTGTGTTGGTACACAAGCTCATATCATAACACTTATACTTCGGATTATTTCATTTGGCCGAGCGAGTTGCATCAAAGTAGTCCATTCAAAAAGTTGCTCTAACGTCTAAGGTAGAATATTCCAATTACAACGACAGTTTTACAGAAAGTCGCTACAATGAATAATCTCAACCCTACGTGTAGGTGCATGTGTACACCAATTAGCTGCAGACCAGTGTTACACGGAGGCGTGTACACCTCGTTGTAATCACAATTAGCTGCAGACCAGTGTAGGGATTGCAAATTCGGAAATACTTTCTCAAATCCGGATTTTCGGATAATGGTTCCGCCAAAATCCGGACTTCGGATTAAATCCGGATTTTAGGGAGGTTTTTTAAAGGGTTATTTGCATAAGTAGTTCATTCGAAGATACCTACTACCGAAAAGATAAGTTGAATACTATAGATAGGTACAGTACTAGCTGATTCCCAAGGCTTCGCCCGCGCGGTTATAGGCAAATGTAACATATTGAATTTTCCCGTGGGAATTAGATGTTTTCCCGCTGGGAAAAGTAGCCTATGTCACTCTCCAGCTTCTAAACTATCTCCATAAAAAAAATCACATCTATACGACGCTCCGCTGCGACGTGAAAGAAGGACAATCATACATACACACTTTCGCATTTATAATATTAGCAAGGATATTGAATAAGTACTATAATGGTCCGAATTCCGCAAACAAAGTCGTGTAGGAACACTTCAAAATACCGGGCATAAGTACCGCACCAAGCCTATGTACAGTTAGCAGCAGAAGTTACGCAAAATGATCTGGACAGTCCTTATCTTCTTGGCATTAGAGTCGTGTGTAGGTCATTTTGAGCACTTGCCACGTGAAGCTGCTGACTCTACTCGTGTTACTCACTGATTTTGCGATACATTTATCTAGATACGAAACTGAAGACAAAACTGACTCACAACTTGCGACTGTAACTAAAAGTATGAGACGGCCTTTCACACCCAATCTTCAAGTAGTTATTAGTAAGTAGTTGAAAAAGGCTAAGATCTATATAATGTTATATAAAAAAACAATGGACCTTGAATGTATCATTAACTGTAGCACTAATACCACATATTATTTGATATTCTATGTGAACCAGATAAAGTTCGAAAGATAAAATGTACGAATATTGTTTAAACACGTTACACTTATTATAAGTTGAAGACGCACTCACTTCTCTTTTTAACCCCCGACGCAAAGAGGGGGGGTTATATTATAACCCCCCCCTCTTTGCGTCGGGGGTTAAAAAGAGAAGTGAGTGCGTGGCTGTTCCGCGGGTGTATTAAGAGCCACGAATATTTTTACAAAATTTCACTAGAAATGAGCAATTTAAAGTTATCAACCACGCGCACACGGATTGGTGGATATTTTCGGATCGCGTTTACAGAATATAGAAAAAAAATCGATATTCGGCGTATGTTTTCTTATAATAGTTATAATAGAACTTCATTGTTCATAAAAGAAATATATACATTTCGCAAGACGCTAAATGGTAGGTACCTTTATAGGCACAAAGCGTTTTTGGGTGGATCAAGATCAACAATTCATTGTTGTTATTGAGTTCTATTAGCCATAGGAGACAAAATCACTGAGTAACATTAACATGCGTAGAAGATGGCTCATAAAAAGGGATTGAAAATGACAACAAAAGCCTACGTCTGGTTGATTTAAACCCTTGAAATCACAGCTTTAAGTGACTCAGGAGACGTAACCACGGTACCCATTTAGTATTTTGCGTACAAAAGGTTAACACAAAACGCCACTGGTACTTTGTTTTCGAAAGTTTTCAAATGGATTTCTTATTCTACGATGTCTGCACGATATATCAACTAATAGTTATTTGTGTCACAAGGGAGCAAAATAGTATATTTACGGCGAGGGCCGTGTATTGAATCCTGAGCGTAGTGAGGGATACAAGTGTTAACGCCCGAGAAGAAAATAATTTTGCTACTGAGTGACACATACAATTTTTCACACCGACTATGAAGAAATTTAAAAAAGATACTGTTAAGGTTAATTAAGAAGTTTTAACAAAATTTCTTGATTTTTATTACTTACTAATTATTAAATATTACGATAAATTCATAAATAAAAAAAAAGACCGGGTTGCACTCCGGGAGTGCCGCAGAAGTGAAAACTTGCGAATTGCTTTAATTATCAATATAAAAAAAAACCTACCCTCCTCCCCTCTCACCCTTTCCTCACCTCCCCCCTCTTATCCACTCCCAACCCTCCCCCATCTTCCCCTCCTCCCTACCTTCCCCCCACCCCTCCCCCCTTAATCTGGATTTTGATCCCTCTCGTCGTGGAGCAAAACTTACTTTTCTGAATGAAAGGTGTGAAAATATCATTTGATATCTAGAAAAATGTAAGCTAACTCGAAGGAAATAACAAAATTAGGACAAGATTAACTCGTCTACATAATGAGTAATGACTCATGATTTTCAGCATTAGACAAACATGCTCGTGAGAATGAATGGAACCTGCCGGAAGACAACGTCCGTCACAGAGGGCCGCCATTTTTAATGTTTAAGGCCGTAGTTGTGTCGCTATTTAGTTGCATTGTACAGCAAATACGTAGTACAGCAAATACATAGTACAGCAAATACATAGTACAGCAAATACATAGTACAGCAAATACATAGTACAGCAAATACATAGTACAGCAAATACATAGTATAGCAAATACATAGTACAGCAAATACATAGTACAGCAAATACATAGTACAGCAAATACATAGTACAGCAAATACATAGTACAGCAAATACATAGTACAGCAAATACATAGTACAGCAAATACATAGTACAGCAAATACATAGTACAGCAAATACATAGTACAGCAAATACATAGTACAGCAAATACATAGTACAGCAAATACATAGTACAGCAAATACATAGTACAGCAAATACATAGTACAGCAAATACATAGTACAGCAAATACATAGTACACCAAATACATAGTACAGCAAATACATAGTACAGCAAATACATTGTACAGCAAATACATTGTACAGCAAATACATAGTACAGCAAATACATAGTACAGCAAATACATAGTACAGCAATAACATAGTACAGCAAATACATAGTACAGCAAATACATAGTACAGCAAATACATAGTACAGCAAATACATAGTACAGCAAATACATAGTACAGCAAATACATAGTACAGCAAATACATAGTACAGCAAATACATACCACAGCAAATACATAGTACAGCAAATACATAGTACAGCAAACACATAGTGCAGCAAATACATAGTACAGCAAATACATAGTACAGCAAATACATAGTACAGCAAATACATAGTACAGCAATAACATAGTACAGCAAATACATAGTACAGCAAATACATAGTACAGCAATAACATAGTACAGCAAATACATAGTACAGCAAATACATAGTACAGCAAATACATAGGTGCATGCGCACACATCTGACCATGTTACACCTGGGTCCGTGGGCTGCCGTCCGCTTACTGTCAGGCAAGCCGTATGCTTATTTGCCAAATATCGTCATCATCATCCTCCTAGCGTTATTCCCGGTTGTGCCCTAAAGGACCCCGGGGTCCGCTTTGACACCTCATCCCAAGATTTGGCTTAGGCACTAGTTTTACGAAAGCGACTGCCATCTGACCTTCCCGCCTAGAGGGAAAACTAGATCTTATTGGGGTTAGACCGGTTTCCTCACGATGTTATCCTTCACCGAAAAGCTAAGGGTAAATATTCCGTACATAAGTTCCGAAAACCTCATTGGTACGAGCCGGGATTCAAACCCACGACCGCCGCTTGACAGCCGCATGCCTGAACCACTAGGCTACCGTAGCTTTCCAACCTTTTTCCACCCTCGTAGCTTTCCCACATACCGTACTAGTATTAAAAACATTTCGCACTCCAATTGGATTCCAATGTGATCACGAGCTCATGTTCATGCTACGAGCGAAACACATTACAATCTAGTTGGTTAACTCTTTCTCAGATTAATTTTGTACTAAGCAGTTACGCTGCTAACAAAATTATACATTTTTAAATAAAGGAAAAAATTGAAAAATTTTAATGCTCCGAGCCGGATTCGAACCAGCGACCACAGGCATTCATGGCCCGTCGCTACTATAACCAACTGAGCTATCGGAACAATCCGGTTCGGGCACCAAATTCTTCAATCAGTTCCTTCCTACAACGCCTTAGGGAGGCGTGTAGCGACATCTACCAGAAGACTTAGGCTTCTCAACGGCATCAACGTCTCAAATTAGACTAGATTAGTCTTTCTCAGATTGATCTCTTGGTTTGTGGCGAATAAATAAATGTGGAATGGCCGAAAACGGAGCAGACGGCCGAAGTACATATTTGTTAATGTTGAAAAAAACCTGTCACAACAGCCGACACGTCAGATAGCGGGGACTAACACCGGCGAGGCTGACTAACCGCAATCAAACAGATCATTCTATACAAACTAGCGATTTAAGATTAGATTACATTCATTTATTTCATTTTGAAAATTTACATGTCATTTTAACAACATTAAATATTTAGCATGAATCACAAAAAGATCGTCAGAGTGTATCTATAAGAATAATATAAATGAAAGTCAGAATCAAAATATGCACATTGCAAAAATGAAAACAAAAATAATAATAAGGAACAATTGAAATAATATGTGATAAGTGTAATAAGTGATTTAGGCTGCAGGATGATGGTAGGACAAGCTGCGAGCTGTGGCGCGGCGACATGACTGTCCGTCTACAGCCCCCTTATATTCTGTAACATGTTTTAAGCTCACCTCAACGCTCACCCACAAACATATATTGATGCAGCGATGCGTAGTAACTAAGCGTAGGTAGAGGTCTAGTCTCGTGACGGGTGACCGGCGGGGTGAGCCGCATTAGCGCGTAGCGAATAACAGCCCAGGGGGCCTAGACAAGGTTACAATCGACAAGCGCTAACGCTAACGCTAACTAATAAAATGTATGGGAATGACAGATGTTAACGAAAAGTGTTTCGTCGGCATCTGTCATTCCCATACATTTTATTCGTAAGCGTTAGCGTTAGCGCTTGTCGATTGTAACCTTGTCTACGGTCCCTGGTCGCATCTTCTCAAGCGGTTCTCGTGAAATCTTGTATATAGAATGTTTTTGTAGTTTTTTTTAATACAACGACGGTGGCAAACTAGCGTATGGCCCGCCTGATGGTAAGCGGACACCGCAGCCTATAGACGCATGCAACTCCAAAGGAGTAACATGGGCGTTGCCGACCCTTGATATGTTTGAGGATTCGCCGTGTTGACAGCTGAAGGAACAAATTCTCAATACAATTTTAGGAAATAAACTTTTTTGAGTGAAAAAGGGACCGACTCGCGTGCATGTGTTTGAGTAGTCACAAAGCCACTAAACTAGTGCCTATACGAAGTTGTATTATTACATTAGTTTCAGGTGCAGTACATACACGCTTACTTAACAAGAATCACGTTATACAATAGCATACTATTAATAAATTCTGTATGGAATTGTATTGTTCATAATTCATTCCTAAATTAGATAATAAAGTACACCTGCAACACCGATGAACAATACATTTAATGCCCTATTGAAAACTTCTATCGTTCTTTCATGACTAGTTCAATTGAGCTTTATGTAGAAGCATACCTACTCGTACTTGGGTCATTGTCAGATTTAGGTGCGCGTCTTTTCGGAGGACATTGCCAAAGTTAAGGGCTTTAAAGCCTAATTTTTGGTTGAACTCTGAATCCGCATAAACGGCGTCGCCTCTTCTATAATTCTATGCGATAAAAACATATTATATATAAACATAAGCCCTTAACTATATATAGCCCGCTGAAAAGACGATTTTTGTTTTACCGACTGACAATGACCCACTTATAGTAGCAAAGAACAGATGAATCGCTGTCCATGTTCCGGAAATCAAAAATTACATGAAATATGCCATAATATTATCTCTCTGTGTCATTTAATATTCGCATGCCCTTTCAAGCTTACTAGAACCTCCTCAGTGTGTCATACACACTCCAAGTTACACGGCGGCGAAAGGTCTATAAGGTGTCAATCTAAACATCCCCTCTAAAAACTGTTTCTTAAGGAAACATGAAATAAATTAGTAAATAAGTAGCCAATTCACAAATCATGATAATCTGTTACGTAGTATTTCTCTATGATTCTCCTTGTTTCCTCTCTTTTGGCATTCATAACTTAATGTGACCAAATAGGAGAAATCCTAAAAAAAGGTCGTCAAGAGTAGGTACCCTAAACCGATGAGCATGTCATGAAAGCGAATGAAGCAAGAAAGGTTTGTCAAGTGGAAATCCGTGATTTCTGCCTACCCCTCCGGGAAATAGGCGTGATTATATGTATGTATGTAATTATGCATAACTTAATGTCATCCATTTCCTGCGTTTTTTTTACTAAACGTGGATTTTGACAGCTGTCACCAAAAATACTTTTAGCCTTAGTGTGACGCCCTGGGGGCGTAGCATGGTGGACGTGTTATCGCTAATCTGTCGATAACACATCCGTCGCGTGCTGACAAGTGCCAGTGCGAGGTGACGGATGTCTTGTTCTCAACGATCGTGCTGACAAGTGCCAGTGCCAGGTGACGGATGTCTTGTTCTCAACGATCGTGCTGACAAGTGCCAGTGCCAGGTGACGGATATCTTGTTCTCAACGATCGTGCTGACAAGTGCCAGTGCCAGGTGACGGATGTCTTGTTCTCAACGATCGTACTGACAAGTGCCAGTGCGAGGTGACGGATGTCTTGTTCTCAACGATCGTGCTGACAAGTGCCAGTGCGAGGTGACGGATGTCTTGTTCTCAACGATAAATGATGAAATGTCAACCATGCTAATACGCCTGGTGGAGACAATGCATCCTGAAAAACATAATTCTTCCTTTATTTTTATGATTTAGACCTATTGAAAAGTGTTAAACGTTGAGCGAGGGTATAACTCTTGAAAGTGGAATGATGCCAAATAAATGGCGGTAACCATTATCCACAGAATCCAATATCAAAATGTTCTTATTGAGTTTGAGATTGAGAGTGAGTGCCGCGTTATTTATGACAACGTTACAGCGCTGTTCAATCTTCTAATAAAGAGCTCGAAACCCTCACTCAAACCGTTATAAATTGTGCAAGTTATAGGCACTCGCAATCATAATACATTTAAGATATAAACAAATCCTTTGAACGTCTACTTAGCTTCAATAAATGATCAAAGGAGCCATTAGATACTCGTAGTCCTTGTGCAGCACAGGGATTTGTTGCAATCGCATTCTAGGTAAAATACAATATCTGCAATCCACTTAGTCTGTCATAAGACCTTGTTTTGCCCGGGACGGCAAAAGCCGTTCGAGCAACCAGGAGCACGCGAGGCCCGGGGCGCATGCTAATTTGAAAAGTGGTGCCTGCCCTTTCACTGCTTTTAACTATTTGCCTTTGTCTATGTTAAGCTGGTACAAATAGGAAAACATGATAGTGCCCCAATCAATCCGGTTTTTAATTAGGAAGATGTAGCGAGACAAAATAATGGATTAAATGTGATAGGTATTTGTTTGTTTTCTGTAATTGCTAATCACGTCAGCTGTTAGTTTTCTTGTGCTAGTTATTCTTTTCATTAGCTAGTATAAATGATTAACTTAAAAATTATGCATTACTTTTTGCTATAAGTTTATTAGGATTTCTTGCAATCCATTCATTAAAAATCCTACATAGCTAAGAACATACATTTATGTATAGCACCAACTAAATCAGGCAATATTGTTTATTATCATTGCAAAAAGTTGTTGATTGACTATCACTCAAACTTTTTATGCAACGTCAACATTGCTCAGTGAGAATGTCATCATCATATCAGCCGAAAGACGTCCAATGCTGAACATAGGCCTCCCCCCAAAGAGTGCCATTGACTGTACATACAATGTTTTGGCAATCCGCGCCGTGTAATTCCTTGGAGTTTCCAGTAGGTACGGAGATAATAAATAATAATTTATTTATTTATTTATTTATTTATTTATTGAAAAACAGGTAATAATAATCAATATTAGGGGACAATCTTACACAAATCGACCTAGTCCGATAGTAAGCTCATTAAGGCTTGTGTTATGGGTACTAGACGACGATATATATAATAGATATAAATACTTAAATACATAGAAAACTTCCATGACTCAGAAACAAATATTCATGCTCATGACACAAATATTTGCACTTACCGGGATTCGAACCCAGGACCTTCAGCTTCGTAGGCAGCGTCACTACCCACTAGGCTAACCGGTCGTCGAAGAGATAATTATGACATCGTTATTTCGCTTTGACATATTGATTTGATATTTCCTTTCTGTGCCCAAACGTGTGTGTTATTATGATCATTTTCTTTTGACTAAAAAATGTTCAGTTAAAACATAATAACTCACTTTGCAATCTAAATGATCGCATTATTTTATATTGCAGTAAGATTATTACTAGTTGTAAGTAGCTAAAATAGCGCCCAAAAAAAAAGTTAATCCTTACATTAAATAAAAAGTTAATCCTTACATTAAATAAAAAGTTACATTCTTTGCGTACCTATAGTTCCCATTAACTTAAATTATCACATTGAATGAAAGTCATGAAAGTAAATCTTATAATATTGTATGTCACGAAAACCTTAAAGATAAAACCAAGAAAAGCTGAAACTTTGAAAAACTATAGTTCTACTCTCTTGGCAATAAATTTTACTAATTAATTGTAATTTTTTTGAGCCGTCGGCAGATCATTCGTGCACTGTCGTGAATGGTCATGATTCACGATAGTATTTACATTGATGTTAATAATCATGTCTCAAACTTTCTGAAAAAGATAACATTACCTTGTTGCTGATGAAATACCCTATCAAGCTGGTTTTCCACCGGAGGGGCGAGGCGAGACCCGGCGAGAATTGAAATCGTATGGGAGTCACGCGCGCGTTGGAAATAGGTAGTAAGTACCAGCTTCAGGCGCCCATTTATGTTTAAAAAGTATTCTAATTGTAAGTTTCAGGTAACAAACCAGTAATTTTGCTAATAATTGTTGCCCCGTTATCTAATGTCCCAGAACCCGCCCTCGAGCGAAAACTCCTTCAATAAATAAAACAATATGAAATTTTTTGCAAAAACTGGTACAAGATGTCAACGAGCATTACCCGCTAATGGCAGACAATTGCGCTAAAGATGGATATTATGTTTTTGCCAGCTATCCTTGCTCACGGCTCCAGGTAAAACGTCGTATGTAGCTATAAGTTGTATAACGAGATACCAACGTCTTTTTATTTTACCAGTTCAGATATTTTGATACATTGGTACCTCGACGGCGTAAGACTCAGGTTGCCTTGACTCAGCTCAAGGCCGAAGCCTCGCCATAGATTTGCAATACTTATTTGTTCGTTATCATTTTCGGCTGCCGAGTTATCTGTAGTGTAGGTATCCGGTAATCTCTGTAATAATTCCATTATGCGGTGTACTGTATCTCGGTTATCTAAAGATATGGGTTTGGAGTGCCGCGTAAATTGGAAGAATTTAAAGACTAAGATAGTATTTGACTATTTTTCTCAGATTACTAGCGTCGTGCCACGGTTGTTTCGGTGTTTTAGAGGGCAATTTTTTCGCACGTTCAGGGACGTGTACAAATCAGAAAAGAGAAAATGTTGGTATCTTTAGTAAACGCTGCACATTTGGTTCTTACATCGGAATTGTATTAGATTTCTTTTGATGGAAATCGCGTCGGAACGCGTCGCGTAATGAATGGTGCCACACAGCGTTGTGATCGTCAGGGTCGGGCCGCACAGACTAAGAACCCTCTAATCCTAAACCTTAAGCACATAACTCTATTCGGTGTTTGAGCGTCTCTAAAAGAATTGTACTCGTACAGGCAAAGGTTTTAGTTTTCCTATTTTGTACCCAATATTTTTGTTATTTTTGTTGTATAATTTTTATATTGTTGGGATCATTTTCGTGTAAATACACGGTTATCAAAAAATATATCTAAAAATATATGAGATATTGGAGAAGGTTGTCTTAAAAGCCAAGAATGATCGGAACTCTTTATATGCCTACAATTTTACCGAAGAAGTTTGCTTCTATTGCTGGTTGGTCAGATTATATAGTTGATTGCTGGACTAAACTAAACCTAAACTGAGCTAAACTTGATGTTCATGTTTAATGTGTGTATTATATCTGTCTGTCCGTGGCAACGTAGCTCTTTAACAGATGAACCCACTTCTGTTTCAAAGGTTAATCACAGAGTGTTCTTAGGATAATTCTTTAAGTGACGGTATTTCCTACTTTTTCGACTTTTGCTATTGATGTGACTAATTTATCTAAATCAGTGTGAGCTCAGTGAAGGTGCGCGTGGTAAACGGCGAGCAAACAAACGCCACTCGGCATTGACCACCATTTCGTGACCACCTCATTAATTGACAATGGCGTTTTTAATACAATTAGCACTTAAATAGTTGGCTCCGTAATAATTTACGCAGGACCTGGTGCTTCCTATTTACACTTTCTATAAAGCCATTCGTGCCGTGCTCGATACGTCACTTTGTACAGACAAGTGTAGAGAAAGGCCTGCGCAAACCGGCGGAGCGCAGCGCAGATCACTTTAAATTTATCAATGTATATTCTTTTCTGTTTTAATTACATTAAGGTATAAATTTGAATGCTCTGAGAAATCCCCCGTGATGCTCCGAGGAGTCCGAGGTCAGAGTGACCTTGGACTCCTCGGAGCATTCAAATGTATACCTTAATGTAATTAAAATAGACTAGAATATACTTACATTGATAAATTTGAAGTGATCTGCGTTGCGCTCCACCGGTTTGCGCAGGCCTTAAGGGTGCATACAACTTACTCATAAATATGACTCATCACTCTTAGTCAGCGGATTAAGGTTGCGGTACATATTTATGAGAGGATACATATTATTGCAATTGACTGTACATTGAGCTAGAAATGCTCACCGCGTGGTTCGATGTGAATTATTCTTTTTTTTGGAACGGACAGTTTGTTACGTAATTCGTAAAAAATACCAATACATGGAAATACGACGGAATGAAAGGAGTATAGCAAATACCAATACATGGAAATACGACGGAATGAAAGGAGTATAGCAAATAACGAATTGTCCGCATTCACGTGCATTTGCTAACGAAGTTGAGATACTATCTATATTTGTAATATTACAAATATTGAATGAAGAATAGAAGACAGCGATGCCCCCCGCCGCGCCGCCAACAGACTGCTCTGCTTAGTTGAAAACACTACTTTAATTGATTTAATCGTGTAACTAAAGTCAGACGTTTACAATTACTTACGTAAAAGTTACGTTACACATTTTTTTCTGGATTAGATGCTACAAAGTAGTTAGAGGATTTAAGTCTTTAATATCGTACGTTACCGAACTCATTGGTTAAGTAGCGAAGAAGTTTGTTTCCTGATCACTTAAATATAATTTAAATGTCATAGTAAATAATATTATGCCTAAATTATAGTCGATATCAAGAAATCAAACCATGCACCTCTTAAAGGCACAAATTATTTTATTAAATATTTTAAATTTAAAGTGGAAGTTACCACGTTAAACGATATGATACACAGATATGTCGCGAGTATCGGCGGCAAAGTGTAGGAAAGCTACGCTTTATCAGTCAATGTCTGGGTAGCTCAGTGGGAGACCGCTGTATTGTATTGTATTTTTTATTGGTAAATATTGTCATTTACAAGTCATTTCATTATACATTAAAAAAAGTTTCACATTACATCTCAATTTCATAGTATTAATTATTTTTTAATAATTTAAATAAATAATAATATATCAATAATTTTAATTTTAAATTAGGTGCGCGACTGAGCCAATGTCCTGTGGCCATCGAAAAACTCGTCAATTGTATTCATAATAATTCATAATTCATTTATTGCAGTAATCATGTGTTACATATGATCTTATTATAACTTTACAGTTGAAGTGCACATGAACCCTGTTAGGGTATTGGGCAATTTACTTAAAACTAAAGTTATCATGCAACATAATCTAATTACATTTTATCAATTTAAAACACAATTAATTAATCAATCAATTTACATTAATGAGATAATTGCATTATTATTACAATTTTATCAATTTACATTCATTTAAGTAATTACATTTTTACATTAAAATTTTCTATTGACATTAATTAATTAATTACATTTTTACATTACAATTTTATAAATTTACATTAATTCTGAAATTATCAATTTTATCAATTTACATTATTTAATAATTTATTGTATTACAATTAATTTATTGGTTTCATTTATTATTTATTCAAGGATGTATCGTCAAAGAACTCATCAATTGAATAATAACATTTTTTAATTAGTAATTCTTTAAGTTTTTGTTTAAATACTTCGTCTTTGGTTTCCTTTTTTATTTCTTCAGGTATTTTGTTGGCTACTTGTATACATCGGTAGTATGGACCGTTTCTGAACATTGCTAGTGTTGAGGTAGGTAATTCTAGCTGGTTTATGTTTTTACGTCGTTGTGATCTTATAACTTTTAATTTAAATAGATGCGAGTTGTTCCTTACAAAGAGTGCTGCTTCTAATATGTAGATAGAGGGCAATGTAAGGATCTTTAGTTGCACAAAAAACGGGCGACAGCTATCTGGTACCCGGATATTTGCTAGAATGCGAATGCACTTCTTTTGCATTACGAGTAGTTGGTGTACGTTTGTGCTGGCTCCCCATAATTGTATAGCAAGCCATTTCCAATAGAATGGCTTTTAGCTTGCGGACAAATATTGCATCGCTAGAAGCTTCCTTTATTTCGTTGTCCAGTGCATTGTACAGTCTGATCCCCATTACATGCACAGACTTCCTAGTTTTGGCCAGGCGGCGCGCGGGCACGACCAGCTGATTACGCCTGCGCGTCGCGCTACCCAGGAGTTGGCTATGAGTGGGAATCTGATACAGATTTTGCTTAACATATTTGCATGCTTCTATGTATTATATACACACTGGGTAAGGGAAGTATTTTATATTTTTGAAAAAGTTCCTTAGCCGGATAGTCGGGTGGTACCGGCAATACGGAGGGCACAGTTCGAGTCCTGTCTTGGGTTTCAGACGAGGATGGTTTTTTTCAATTAGGTATATTAGTTATATGTTTTGACTCTGTACCATATCGTTTAAATACCATGTTATTTACTATCATGTGAACAGTACAAAAGAAGGGTGCATGAAGGGTTTTCAATTGTTTACCTAGGCTGTTATTCGGAACGCGTTCATCCGCCTTTCCTCACCCATCACGCCTAACGAAACTAGACCTCTACCTACGGTCAGTTACTACGAAACGCGGCGTCGAGATATATTTGTGGGCAGAAAAGCGAGGCTGTAGAGTAGAGGATTGTTTACCGCTCAAACGACGTCTTACTGCAATGAATTACTTAGTAGTTGGAAGCCCTAAGAGCGAGCTGCGCGCCCTCTAACAACTTTAATGCATTGATTGGTGCTACTGCTTACAGAGCTTACGTAACCCATTACAGAGAAATCTGACTAAATTGGATGCCATTCATATTGTTATTGAATTTACTTTACTTGTTTCTATCTAACGAGTAACAGGTAAAATTGCGAATTCAATTATTTATTCAGCGAGTACCAGGTACTCGAGGTTTATTTAGCCCTCCCGTGATATATTTTTAAATATTCCACATTGACGAAAACGCAAAAAGATTTTTTTTTTTATTCTGATAAGGAATCTTTTCATAAAGTTTTAATTTTAAAGATCAAAAAAAATAGTTTCCCCCATACAAAATTTGCACCCCTATTTAACCCGCTTAAGGGTGGGTTTTTCCAAAACTCTAAAATTACTAATATACTATTACTTTTCTTGTATTTGTAATGACTTCATTCACAAAGTTTCAAGTCTCTCCCTAAAAATTTTTTCTCCATCCCCATACAAACTTTCAACCCCCTTTTCACTCCCTTGAGGGTGGAATTTTCAAAATTCCCTTCTTATTGGTTACTTAAATTATGTAAACTCCTATAGTGAAAAATCATCTTTCATAGGTTCAAAATTCCCTTCTTAATGGGTACACTTACGTTATATAAATTACCTATTGTGAAAAAGTCAGCTTTCTAGGTTCAACGGTTTAGGCTGGGCTTTGATTTAAGTAAGTGAGTCAGTCAGTCAGGACTTTTACGTTTATATATTTATATAGATTATATATGTCTTTACCGTATCTCGAGACCATGGAAGGCATGCGTGGAGCCGAAGCCAACAGCGCAGAGGCCCTTTAACCCTTGGCATGCCTGGTAGGGTCTGACAGACCCGGGCTGTTAAAAATCCGTCGTTATTTTTTGAAATTTTAAATTTACCGCGTCGCGTTTCTGAGTAGCTTCGCGTCATGAACTACCCGACGTTTTGACGCTGCTCCCGCAGTCGGCCGCGAGCACCCTTTCGATTTGGACGTGCGTAAAGTGCTCGCGGGCCTGAGAAACCCGTATAGGCATACGGCGTAACATTTTATCGCTAAGTACATTTACGTTATTTTTCGTATATATTTTATATACATACAAGTATATATTTTATAGATAGTCACAATGATATATCAGTGCCTTAAATAAACCTAGGACTGACATTGATCTTAGGTATAAGTAAGTTTAATTTTTATGTTTTTTGACATGAGAGTCTATTTTTGTTGATGGAAATATCAAATGTTTTTATTTATGTAATAAGTTCTTATGGAGTTTCTTGGATTAAGACTTGTATTTATTTCTAGTAAAAATAATGTACAAAATAACCAAAAACACACAAACCAACAAGTTAAAAAAACAATTCATATGTATTGTTTTTTATCATTTACGGGTTTGTCAGACCCACCAGGCATACAGTGTGACTTTCGTTCACCAGGCATGCCAAGGGTTAAGACAACAATAATCTAATAATAATAATAATCATTTATTTCAGATATAAATCCATAATTACAGTTTAAAACACAATCGAAAAAAAATACATTACCTACATTAAAATTAAGTTAAATTAAATTACAAAAAAGCGAGTTATTTTTATTATTATATAAAAATAACTATGGTTGATGTAGGTAGCAGGCGCTTAAGGCGGTTCAGCGGTTTAAGAGTGAAGAGGTAGTGACCCTTCCTACCTGACGTGGAATCATGTCGAGTGCCCTCCACCCATAAGTTCTACATTGCTGTAAAAGAATTTCGTGGAGTGCGCGAGCGCTTCGAGGGCCAACCAATCAATAACAATCAGCGCTGTATTGACTGTTTGTATTCATTGTCACTTGTTTATGAACGCGCGAGTTTATTGTTATCAAGAACTAACTGTCAGCGCGGCTCAACCTACTATAATAAATAATAATAATAATCATTTACTTCGGAAGTATTTCCGTAATTGGGTAGTATCAAAGGTCTTGACCTTTTCAAAGCTCTGTCAAAGAGAAAAGTTGTCAACCACACGCCAACGCAACATGACATTTAGTGCGGAGTTAAACCTTATATCAGTGCAAGAAGGTTGCTATCGCGCTGGGCTCCTTGACGCATATATCAGGCGTTGGCGTTGAACTTGCGTGCGGTGCGGGTATATGCGTCGTTGGCGTTGAACTTGCGTGCGGGTATATGTATGCATGTAATTGAGATTATTGAACGCGGCCGACTTTGTATGAAACTGCAGTTGGAATAGGAACCTTGTACCTTGGCCGGTAGAGTTGCTTCCTGAATGGACAACTTTGAAGCAATTCGGCTAAGAGCATAATATAGTTGGAGCGCGACAAAATGTAGCCCAAGTCTATCCCGAAAGGTAATTTTATATACCGGTCAAAGATACATCGAAATCGGATATGTGCGTTCCGGAGATTAACCCCACACACAAACTTACAAAGCTATAAACTCAAGCCACAGTTTGCATGCCACGAGGGTGGCAAGCAAGCACAAGGTCTGCTTGGCCACTATTTCACCAACGTAACGATTTTCACTTGACAATGACAATTGTTCTCTACATTTCTGGGTTTTACTCCGACTTTGAGTAAGCCCAAGAGGTTATAAGTAGTTACTTGTGCACCCAGAAAGGTACCTTGTCATGTCAGTAAAACGGCGGCCTTCGGCCCATTTTATTTTCATTTAACTTTCATCTCTGTCTGTCTCTTTCTAATAGAAGAAGTGGAAAAGAAGCGTCCGCTTGTATTACAAAACAAGCTTTTGAGAAATGGGTACCTGATGGTAAGACGCCGTAGTCTACGGACGCTACACTCCACATCACTAGCCGTCTTCTTAAGTCTTAAACAAGTTGCCGAGAGTATTGTTATCGTCAGGTGCCACACGGTGAGGAAATAAGCGAAAAGCGGAATCAAATGACGCGTGTTACTCGCGTGCGATTGTGCACCTTACTGCGCGGTAATAAGCACCAATCATTCTCAAGATCACGGCTAATGTCTCATTGTCATTTGAGTAAAAATAAATTGTGGATATTTGCGTCTCGCGACAGTCGCGCGTTGCGTCATCTGGAGACACGGTTGCATGCCATTACGGACCTTATTGCGTAGAGATAAGGTAGTTTATACCTTGACGGGTACCTTAAGTATGTTGTGTGTGGTTGAAAAATGGTTGAAAATATGAATGTATTTGGGTGAGGGGTGCTTTCAAAGGGTGCGAAGCCGAATTAGAGCATCACAACGAATGGCTCTGTGAGTGTAGTAACAAATCCAAAACCTCTATATAATTTTAACTATCGAACACACTCACAAAATTTCACATTGAAAAAGGCGACCTCTAGAGGAGAACAGCCGTACAGCGGGACATCCGGACATACGACAGAATGTCTTCCCAAGCCGAACCGGAGAATTTCGTTCGCTTCGCTCGCTCGTTCAGTGAATGCTGCACACCGACAGCGACACGTGCCTGTAGCACGGGCCATTCGCACACCTTGTGTCACCTTATTATTGTATAGTATAGCCAATAATTTGGTCACAATAATGCTAATAATTAGTCGGTTCAACTCGCGTATTAAATTTCACTACGGCCGATATCCTCAAGAAGAACTCCCAAGGAGTTCGAAACATGTCCCCCGTAGTGACATTTAATACGCGAGTTGAACCGTCTAATTATTAGCATTATTTAAACATGTCTCACGAATGTTTAAATTCGAATATTAGTCACTTTTTAAACACTTTCTTTTGTAGGTATTGCGAAGGTAAGTTTATTTTTATTTATTTAACTTTATTGTACAAAACTAAATAGTGTACAGATAGCGGACTTAATGCCAAACAGGTCCAAACAGAGACACTTCAAACTGGTGCAGAGTTAATGCTCTACGCGTAGGTATAGTGCAGGGCTGTTATTCGGGACGCGGCAATGCGTCACCTCACCTCACCAGAGAGTTAATGCTCTACGTGTAGGTATAGTGCAGGGCTGTTATTCGGGACGCGGCAATGCGTCACCTCACCTCACCAGAGAGTTAATGCTCTACGTGTAGGTATAGTGCAGGGCTGTTATTCGGGACGCGGCAATGCGTCACCTCACCTCACCAGAGAGTTAATGCTCTACGTGTAGGTATAGTGCAGGGCTGTTATTCGGGACGCGGCAATGCGTCACCTCACCTCACCAGAGAGTTAATGCTCTACGTGTAGGTATAGTGCAGGGCTGTTATTCGGAACGCGGCAATGCGTCACCTCACCTCACCAGAGAGTTAATGCTCTACGCGTAGGTATAGTGCAGGGCTGTTATTCGGGACGCGGCAATGCGTCACCTCACCTCACTAGAGAGTTAATGCTCTACGCGTAGGTATAGTGCAGGGCTGTTATTCGGGACGCGGCAATGCGTCACCTCACCTCACCAGAGAGTTAATGCTCTACGTGTAGGTATAGTGCAGGGCTGTTATTCGGGACGCGGCAATGCGTCACCTCACCTCACCAGAGAGTTAATGCTCTACGTGTAGGTATAGTGCAGGGCTGTTATTCGGGACGCGGCAATGCGTCACCTCACCTCACCAGAGAGTTAATGCTCTACGTGTAGGTATAGTGCAGGGCTGTTATTCGGGACGCGGCAATGCGTCACCTCACCTCACCAGAGAGTTAATGCTCTACGTGTAGGTATAGTGCAGGGCTGTTATTCGGGACGCGGCAATGCGTCACCTCACCAGAGAGTTTATTTTATTTATTTATTTATTTATTCCAAACAGATTACACAGTATGACAGTGAGACACCAAGGCACTGTGAAATGCATAAGTACAATAATTATATTTAACAATGAAAACTAATAATTGCATATACATATTTAAAAAATAAACTATATCAATACTTCACTGAAGATGGACGATCATCCATCGCCTCACATAACTTCTTACACTCATCACATATCATCTTCCAACTACTTGCAAAAACATCGCAGTCAGGTGTTGACTTGAGAAGCGCGTTCAGATACTGCAAAGCACGAAGTAATGGTGATTTCCTATGCGCCACAGTGCGCGCTTTAGGGACTGCCAGCAAGTCGCGATTACGTGGTCTAAAATTAAAATTCAATTGAGACACAGAAGGCACGAGAAGTCGAACCAGTTGAGAGACCAGCTGGGGACAATCCGAATCCCCACGTAATATTCGGCATGCCCCAGTCACGAGTGCATAGTTACGCCTCACTTCTAAAGAATTGAATCCTAGAGTGCCAAGCAAAAACTTCGTCGGGTAAAGGAAAGGATAGTATCCATAGTTTTTTTTATACAAAAAACGCAGAAACGCTTTTTGGATCTTCTCCAGAAGCAAGGCGTAGGTAACTTCGTGGGGGTTCCATACAATACTCGCTGCCTCCAGTTTGCTCCTAACTAATGCGGTGTAAGCAATCCTAATGGCTACGGTGTTATCAAATTCGCGAGCAATCCGGATAACAAAACCCAATCTCCGGTAGCAGTCAGTAGCTAGGGTTTTCATATGCTCATGAAAATCAAGACGTGCATCAAATGTAACTCCTAAGTCTTTGATGGAGTCAACGCGTTTTAAAGATTCCGCTCCAAGCAGGTAATTTATTGTTATGGGACTACGAGTACGGGTAAAAGACATTACAGAGCACTTCTCAGGGTGGAAAAGAAGGCCATTTGCAATACTCCATTGATAAATACGGTTGACATCCTCTTGGAGCGATTCACCGTCAGACAGTTGCTGCAAGCCATAAATGAGCTTTAGGTCATCAGCATAAAGAAGACATTGGGCATATCGAGGGAGAGACGCCAAGTCATTTATCATGATGCCGAACAGAAAAGGGCCCAGTATTGAGCCCTGGCTTACTCCAGAGCGAGTGTGGTAGGGATTGGAAACAAAGCTTCCGTGTTGCACGTACTGCTGCCTGTCGCGTAGATAACTTGCAAAAAACTGTATCAGTTTCGGCGAGAAGCCGATATTACATAACTTGCTCAGTAATATGTCGTTATCTACGCGATCAAAGGCTTTTTTAAAATCAAGGTACAACACGTCCTTGTTACGTTAATAATACTTGTTGCACGAGTTAATGCTCTACGCGTAGGTATAGTGCAGGGCTGTTATTCGGGACGCGGCAATGCGTCACCTCACCTCACCAGAGAGTTAATGCTCTACGTGTAGGTATAGTGCAGGGCTGTTATTCGGAACGCGGCAATGCGTCACCTCACCTCACCAGAGAGTTAATGCTCTACGCGTAGGTATAGTGCAGGGCTGTTATTCGGGACGCGGCAATGCGTCACCTCACCTCACCAGAGAGTTAATGCTCTACGTGTAGGTATAGTGCAGGGCTGTTATTCGGAACGCGGCAATGCGTCACCTCACCAGAGAGTTAATGCTCTACGCGTAGGTATAGTGCAGGGCTGTTATTCGGGACGCGGCAATGCGTCACCTCACCTCACCAGAGAGTTAATGCTCTACGCGTAGGTATAGTGCAGGGCTGTTATTCGGGACGCGGCAATGCGTCACCTCACCTCACCAGAGAGTTAATGCTCTACGTGTAGGTATAGTGCAGGGCTGTTATTCGGAACGCGGCAATGCGTCACCTCACCTCACCAGAGAGTTAATGCTCTACGTGTAGGTATAGTGCAGGGCTGTTATTCGGGACGCGGCAATGCGTCACCTCACCAGAGAGTTAATGCTCTACGCGTAGGTATAGTGCAGGGCTGTTATTCGGGACGCGGCAATGCGTCACCTCACCTCACCAGAGAGTTAATGCTCTACGTGTAGGTATAGTGCAGGGCTGTTATTCGGAACGCGGCAATGCGTCACCTCACCTCACCAGAGAGTTAATGCTCTACGTGTAGGTATATTGCAGGGCTGTTATTCGGAACGCGGCAATGCGTCACCTCACCTCACCAGAGAGTTAATGCTCTACGCGTAGGTATAGTGCAGGGCTGTTATTCGGGACGCGGCAATGCGTCACCTCACCTCACCAGAGAGTTAATGCTCTACGTGTAGGTATAGTGCAGGGCTGTTATTCGGAACGCGGCAATGCGTCACCTCACCTCACCAGAGAGTTAATGCTCTACGTGTAGGTATAGTGCAGGGCTGTTATTCGGAACGCGGCAATGCGTCACCTCACCTCACCAGAGAGTTAATGCTCTACGTGTAGGTATAGTGCAGGGCTGTTATTCGGGACGCGGCAATGCGTCACCTCACCTCACCAGAGAGTTAATGCTCTACGCGTAGGTATAGTGCAGGGCTGTTATTCGGGACGCGGCAATGCGTCACCTCACCTCACCAGAGAGTTAATGCTCTACGTGTAGGTATAGTGCAGGGCTGTTATTCGGGACGCGGCAATGCGTCACCTCACCTCACCAGAGAGTTAATGCTCTACGCGTAGGTATAGTGCAGGGCTGTTATTCGGGACGCGGCAATGCGTCACCTCACCTCACCAGAGAGTTAATGCTCTACGTGTAGGTATAGTGCAGGGCTGTTATTCGGGACGCGGCAATGTTATTGCCTGTTTTTTGGATCTATCGAAGGCGTTCGATACGGTGTCGTACGAGGTACTATGGGACAAAATGGAAAAGGGAACGAGTACACCGAGGGGGGTGATCAACCTGCTCCGTTATTGGTACGGAAATCAAACCAATCAGGTGAGGTGGGCAGGAGCGCTCTCGGATGTGTACAGGTTGGAGTGCGGAGTGAGACAGGGTGGTCTCACATCGCCCCGCTTGTTCAATTTGTACGTGGACGAGTTGATTGTCAGGCTCAGCAGCACAGGTATCGGGTGCTCTATCGGTGGCAAAATGGTCAATAATATCAGCTATGCGGACGATATGGTGCTGCTGTGCCCGTCGACCAGTGCGCTCGTAAAGTTATTGAAGGTGTGTGAAGAGTACGCGGTCGTTCATGGTCTGAGGTACAACACCAGTAAGAGCGAGCTGCTAGTATTTAAAGCAGGTAACAAGGCCTTTGACTCACTTCCTTCCGTTTTCTTGTGTGGAGCTCCTGTCCGAAGAGTGACTCGCATTAAGTACCTTGGACATTGGGTGACCGAAAATCTCCATGATGACGTGGACATAGAAAGGGAGCGCAGGGCATTGGCCGTACGGTGTAATATGTTGTCCCGCAGGTTTGCGCGTTGTGATTGGAATGTCAAAATAACGCTGTTTAAGGCATTTTGTCAGACCTTTTACACGTGCAGCCTGTGGACAAATTATACTAAGAAGGCGCTCAATGCCCTGCGCATTCAATATAATAACGGGTTTAGGATGCTGTTGGGGCTGCCCCGCTTCTGTAGCGCATCAGGTATGTTTGCGGAGGCACGTGCTGATTGCTTCAGTGCTATAATACGCAACAGAACTGCCTCCCTGATGCGCCGCGTGTGTGACAGCTCCAATAGCCTCGTGCGCCTGGTGCTGGAGACTCCTGCCTGCGCTTTGTGGAAACACTGGGACTCGGTGCATATGGAAGCGAGAGGCTCTGTATATAAGATTGTATGATATTTTATTTTAATTTTACTTTTATTTTATTTTATGACATGACAAAGTAGATAGATAGAGATAGATATAACTAGCTTAGGATAAGTAAATGTAATGTATACTAACACTATGGACATTGTCTGAATTAAATAATTTGAATTCAATTGAATGCGTCACCTCACCTCACCAGAGAGTTAATGCTCTACGTGTAGGTATAGTGCAGGGCTGTTATTCGGGACGCGGCAATGCGTCACCTCACCTCACCAGAGAGTTAATGCTCTACGTGTAGGTATAGTGCAGGGCTGTTATTCGGGACGCGGCAATGCGTCACCTCACCTCACCAGAGTGTTAATGCTCTACGTGTAGGTATAGTGCAGGGCTGTTATTCGGAACGCGGCAATGCGTCACCTCACCTCACCAGAGAGTTAATGCTCTACGTGTAGGTATAGTGCAGGGCTGTTATTCGGAACGCGGCAATGCGTCATCTCACCTCACCAGAGAGTTAATGCTCTACGTGTAGGTATAGTGCAGGGCTGTTATTCGGAACGCGGCAATGCGTCACCTCACCTCACCAGAGAGTTAATGCTCTACGTGTAGGTATAGTGCAGGGCTGTTATTCGGAACGCGGCAATGCGTCATCTCACCTCACCAGAGAGTTAATGCTCTACGTGTAGGTATAGTGCAGGGCTGTTATTCGGAACGCGGCAATGCGTCACCTCACCTCACCAGAGAGTTAATGCTCTACGTGTAGGTATAGTGCAGGGCTGTTATTCGGAACGCGGCAATGCGTCACCTCACCTCACCAGCTACGCCTAACGAAACTAGACCTCTGATTACGCTCTTTGTTATTCATTCAATAAAGTATTCAGTTGGAAGATACAAATAAATGCACAAAGTACAATTTCATATAATCATACACCTAAAGTTGAGGAAAACCATTGCTCGTGAAAATAATAATAACTACAACTTAGAAAAGTTGAGAAATCTCCGACATTTTCATTTCAAAGTCCAATATCTCAAAAACGGCTGAACACGTTTTCATGAAACATAACTAAGAACATATTGATTTAAACTTTCACGATTCTCACACATTATTTATACTAAACGGGACTTAATCGCGTATAATTAACTTAATTTATTTACCTCACTGAGGTCTCCCGACGTTTCGGATGTGTTGCAACATCTCAGTGAGGTAAATAAAATAAGTTAAGTATACGCGATTAAGTCCCGTTTAGTATAAATAACAGCTACGAGTAAGAACACTCGGGATAAAATTATCAAAGGCACGAAAAGAACTAAACGAAAATCGGTTCATCCGTTTGGGAGCTACGATACCACAGATAGATACACAGACAGACACGTTTTTAACCCCCTATGCAAAGAGAGGGGCTTTGCGTCGGGGGTTAAAAATAAGGTGGCATCCTAAGATTTTTTTACGATGCCATTCGAAGCAGTTTTTGTAGAGGAACAAATGTTTGTATGAGAATGCCATACCTATATAATTATTTTATACTTGTTTACTTTTTGGTTATTGTTTGTTACGCATGTAAACGCTCAAGGGCGTAACGCACATTTAAGGCATGATAATAGTTGTCTATACATTTCACTCAATAAGTGATAATAATTTGTTTGAAAATAATAAATAATTTTACGTCTCACCTGGCCATAATACGAGTTTTACCGCACGCTGCGCGTACGTTGAAACTCGCATTGTGACCAGGTGAAGACGTAAAACTGTGTACTCACCACGGGAGGTAATTCGTAAAGCCCCAGATCGCATATTTACACACAAACCACCTGCGATCTGGGCCATTCACGAATTCACCGCCCTAGGTACGTACTTAATGTACCTACTATTTTAGCTGCAACCGAAACGAAAAGTATGACGCGAGAAATCGTACAACTGCGTTTCTATAAAAGCGTAAGGGTTCCATTGGTAGCTCTACTCTTAGACAATAAAAAATGCATATTAAACTTTCATAATTTTGATTCAGTATATTTTGTAATTTATAATTTATTACAATAATCTGATGGTTTTACTGTCCATTTAGTAAGACTACGTTATCAATTTGAACACCAGAAACTAACTACCCTATTTTAAATATGTTTGCGGCGCGGCGCCCGAGCCCGAATACACATGGTGAGTGACCGGTGTGAGCGTTGGTGTATGTGCGTACTCCGGGCAGACACTTGACGCAGAACAACTAAACGATTGTAAATCTCATTGAAATTAACTTCCGTATAAAAAGTGCGGATACAAGTATGATGCTTATTTCGGTGGCAGGTCTAAAAGGCCGAGTGTCGACCTGTCGACGAGGGACTCGTATGGAGATACGACATTTCTAAAATGAAAGGTTTAGCGCCGTGTTGTCGTTGTTTTAAGAGAATGTGATACATTTCATTTTTGTTTCGTTCCGCTTCTGTGACGTAATACAATAATCAATAATAAATTGCGCCGCGCCGTCACAGGTTCCGTTGGGAGTTGCCATTGGTTGTGTCCATCGGTGAGGCTAACTGACATCCATACTAATATTATAAATGCGAAAGTGTGTCGGTCTGTTTGTTACCTCTTCACTCTTTATCCCTTGAACCGATTTAAATGGAATTTGGTAAAGACATAGTTTGAGTCCCGATGAAGGACATACGATAGTTATCTTATCCCGGAAATTATCCCCTAAGGGGATGAAATAGGTAATTAAAATTTGTTTGGAGATACGACATAAACGAGTTCCACGCGGACGAAGTCGCGGGCAGAAGCTAGTTTTAAAATAAATAAAAGCCTGTGAAAATATCTAGAGTTGGTTGAGGAGTTCTTCTGGTATGGGGCTCTTGTGAGTGCGTGGCTAGACTCGCACTGGGCCGGTGTTTGGCCTTGATTGTTCACCGGGTTCCTAAATAGCTGTCCACAATGCACATGTCCGACTGCCCGTGCACCGCGCACTCTTCGCCAGATTTCGGCGACAAATTCTTCGATATTTATAGAAACTTGTGGGCAGAACCCGTTACAAATATCAATGCGACTCGCAATAGTAATCTTCGGATTTAGTTTTACATGTATTATTAGGTGAAAGCGCCAGATTTATTCTAAAATTGTATACTAAATTAAAGAGCAAGTCTGTGATATTGTAGCTTTGTAAGATGTAAGCGTTATGTAATGGATATCTCCAGAACAAATGATTTCACCGGCGTGTAGAGTTGTCTGTCTGGATGGTTGTACGCTTTATTTTGTCCCGTGGGTTTGCCTGCATTGTTTGCAACACTCGGGCGAACCCTCAGTATGATATAATAATAATAATAATAAACCATTTATTTCAGGCATCTAAGTCCCATAGTTACAAATACCTTAATGACTAACATACATACAATTATAAAATTAAAAACGAGATAAAGACACCAAGTGAAACTGTATCCTGGTTATATTTTGGGGTTTAAGTTTATTAATTGCACACGTGGCGCGGGTGCTCCGCAGCCCAGAGCTCACGTTCCGCCTGGTTCCCGCCCCTTCACCACCACCCTCACCGCCCTTGAAGTCTGATCCCTGGCCACGCCATCCTACTATTTCTGCTCTCCCTTCTACCAGTAGGTACCCTAGGTTTGCTATATATCTGTTCTAATTGCAAAGTGAACAAAGTCATATATTTATGTTAAACATTAGCACAATACAATACAAATATTATTTATTGTTAATCAGAAGTAGTACAAGACGATGCAAAATAATCATATGATTTATGAAAAGGTGAAACAGAAAAAAAAAATAACAACTTAACTATAAGAACGCGATTCCTTCTAAATAACAACTAAGTAGGTACTACTTACACACTAGATTGTGTCATTTACAAAATACCATATAAGCTCAAAGCACTATATACACGTCTCTAAAAATAACTAGTCATTGATAAGCTCCTTAAGAATCCTGGAATTGTACAACGATTCAGCTGAGGGGAACTCTATGTCAGGCATTTGGCATTTTATATTTAAAGCAACAATGTGTTACTCTACTATGCGGTATTTTGGGAACGGCTGATATTTATATCCTATATAAACTGATTGCATCTGTCGCGGCGTCCTGCTCGTACGCCTCCTGGGAGTCTATTTGAAAGAAAGAGAGAAAGAAAAAAAAAATATTCAAGACGCTAATTAGACTAACACATGGAAAATAATCATTTTTGCTTAAAACTATCGCGAAATGTTAATATAACAAAAGCGTCAGAGAAAAGGACTCCACTCAGCTTAATGACAAGGTACCATGTAAATACCTTGACGCTGATCTTCCGTGGATACCCTTATGCCGACACATTGGGCTAACGTTGGCGCGTGAGCAGGATGCAGCTATGCAAACGCATGAGAACGATATAAAGCCCTCTTCCTCTAACGCATAGCTGCATCTGCTCACGTGCCAACGTTGGCCCAATGTGTACAGCCAGCATTACAAGAGAGCGCTCCTATCTGCGGCAACATAGATACATAAATACAATTAAATATACACGTACTTGAGACAAAACAATACTATTACTTAGGTAAGTACTAGTCTATATATAAAAACTAAACTAAACAGCGGACTATTTGTGTTCGTAGCTTCCGATCCCAATGTGTTTCGCCATCAACAAGCAACGCACACTGGTAGTAGAGTGCCCTCCAGTGTCATGCAGACACCACGCCAAAATGATTATTTAAACATGTAGACATAAATAATATTATTATTATTTGTTATACGTTATTATTATCCGTAATTTTGACTTGTAAATAAGGATTACTGTCCTCGATAAACTAAATTTGAAAATATAGCAAAATGTATTGTGGGTAGTTTTGTTGCAATGGATTGCATTTTTTTAAGCCAACTTGTAAATTTTTTGTTTGATTGATTTCGTCGACTTAAATTTCCGTGTTGCATGAATTGTTAGGTACTACACTCAGGTGTAGGCGATTGGATATGTTGTTAAATATTGAAGGGCACTTCACAGGCTTATGAGCAGGAAATATCGCGCCGCCGTGTTTGTCCCCATGCAATCAGATTTTAGGGTATTTTCAAAAAGTTGTATACCCAATTAGCGTTGAGTAGATAAACGAAATTTTACTCAGTGTCAGTCAGTTGTGACGGATCTTAAGAATACTAATTGTGTAAGAATGAACTTGCTTCACGTGCAAATAACGTATTTTTCTTAGCAATATCAATAATAAATTGCTTTTAATTTTATCAATAATAAAGACATTTTTTTTTATGCAAACTGAATACCTACTTAATTGTCGTCACAAAACTGACTCTGAGTAAATTTTTGCTAAACAACTATTACGCTAATTGGGTACCTACGCACATTATAGAACATGCCCTTCAACGGCCGTGACTTATGACTATGACATTATGAATTATCGATGTTTTTAATTCGATATTCTCAGTTTCGACACACACACACACACACACACACACCGTCCTGTGACGCAGCATAAACAGCATAGCAACAGCATAGTCGTAGTTCCATACAAACTTTCACCCCCCATTTCAGCACCCTGGGGGGTGATTTCCGTAATAAAAACTATCCTATGTCCTTCCCCGGGACTCAAACTATCTCTATGCCAAATTTCATTTATTTTTTTATTTTTTATTTATTACTCCACAATTATACAATTCTTATGGTTAAAACAATTTAAAGGCACCGCCAAACTGCATAACAGTTTGTTGGCGGTATTATCACTCTCGTTTCTGAAATCACACATCCCAGAGGAAAAGCCAAGCCCGCCCCTAACAAGGGCTGGTACATGGTTATAGCACACTTTAGTGTTTAGTTGTCCAGTGTCGTGCTTGGCTGGTCCGGCAAGGAATGGAACTTATTTTATGTTAGTTTTAATTGATTTTAGTATTAGGTACATGCAGACTGTGTTATAAATACTTAAGTGTAGCTTTAATACGTTAACTATTAGGTAAGTACAATGATTAAATTGTTTTAAATGAACTTATAGGGATACATTCTCAGAATATCGTTCGCAGAGTATTCGTTTTACAGCTTATTTGAATCCGATTTTCGACATTTCTTCCTGAAACAGTTCTACAGTGAGTGAGTTAAATATTCTTGGCACTAAATAGCTTGAAGTACGTCCACCATAAAAATTGGTTACATTCGGTATTTCGGGGAACAGCTTACGCTTTCTCCTAGTAGGTATAGGTACCGAACTTTCTGGCTTTATAATTACATAGGGCTCAGTATTGTAGTGTTCTACGGCAATAATCATCTTTAATTTTTCTTGGACAGGCAACACATTACAACATTCAAATAACTGATCGTATTCTCCGTTACTCTCTTGTTTTTGTAGGTACAGAAGACATCAATATAGTTCTGTGATCAAGTGTAATTTTTTTACTCAATATGTTTCTCATATCAAAATAATCCGCGCAAAACGATGGTGCAGAGTGGCAAAACGAAGAAGGTGTGTGTGTGTGTTGTTTATGATGTGTGATGTTGTTAGATGTTGATGGTGATGGTGAACACAACACCATCCAGGCAACCTATAATACTCAGGACATGCTAGGGTAATAATAATAATAATACCACGTCGTGCGTGCGAGCTGGTAGCATACAAATCTCGATAAGTGTGACAGAAAGGGAAATATCATTAATTGTCCTTCTCATAGTACGTATGTATGTAAATACTTTATTGTACACAAGACACAGGTAAAAATACAGACAAAAAAAATCGGTTCAAAGGCGAACTTATCTCTGTAAGTGAGTTAACCTTTGAGCAATTGAGTTCAGATCAGGAACAAAAAGATAGACAAACTAACACGTGTACAGACGTATTTAACTAGACGCTACAGTACAAATAAAAATAAATAGTATACACATACTATAACTATATATATTTATATACATATATATATATATATATATACAAATAAACATCATTACACAATATACAAACAGTATCCTATTAAATCACGAGTCGTTGGAGAGCCACAACTTTTTCAACTTTTCTTTGAGTGATGCCACAGACTGGGACTGTCTAAAGGACAACGGCAAGCCATTCCACAACTTCACAGCACGCACCGTGAAAGACTTAGAATAAGCGCGCGTCTTATTAGACGGTAATGCAAGGGTGAGGTTAGCGTGAGACCGCAAGCGGTGATTACTGCCATCAGCCATATAAGTAAAACGTTCAGACAAATAATGTGGAGAAGCAGGATTGAAGAGTACGTTAAAAAGCAAGGATAGGATGTGCACGTCTCTGCGCCGACGGATCGGTAACCAGCCGAGCTGAGAACGAGATTCAGAGATGTGGTCGTATTTGCTCAGGCCAAATATATATCTTACACAGACATTTTGTAATCGCTCAAGTTTTCCCAGCAGTTCCTCTTTGAGATCTAAAAATGCAACGTCACCATAGTCCAAAAGAGGAAGTAAAAGATCTACTTTTTGATTACTCATAGTTCCACTTTTTTGATTTGCCACAATTGATTTAGTATGAAGTTGTGGCACATAAACCATTACCCGTCCAAATTAAGTAAGTAGGTTGTTTATGACAAGTCATCAGCCATTTTAAGACCAGTTCTTAATTTAGCTGCATTAGGAGCCTTTCCGTCCCTCGCTGTGGCAACACGTATAGCCTGTCCTGAGTATTATAGCTCCATGTCACCATCCAAAACATTTGCGAAAATCCGTGGACCGAGGACATGACGTAGCGTGAGATGGCTTAAATTAAAACCAATTTTCATTTTTTTTAAATTGACTAACTTAATTCATACTTAGTCCAAAAATACACGTGATCTTGAATGGGGGGGAGGGGGTAGCGTTATAATCACCAAATATCACCAAAGGGGGAGGGGAGAGTAGAAATAAGTAGGCCAAATATGATCACATGATTTCTGGACGAGCCCAATTATAAGTATTATAATTAATAATTTATAAACTCACAAGCTCAACCTCGTAAGGATAATATTATAACACTTATTTTGTTACTCAATCAAAATATTTGCCGATCACTTTCTCGTAAAATTCAGTGTAACAAATGAAAATCTTTCTTAATTTTGTGTACTTGTACGTCTTTACTTTGCCCTTGACCGGATCTTCATAATAGGACTTATTAAAACCAATGTCACGTATTATTCCCGTTGGATGTGATCCATAAACGTAATATGTGTAAGGTTTTCCATTATACATACGCTCTTTTGGTTGCACGGTACAATTACCTGTTAAAAGCGGGACAGTTACACTATCTCGTATATTGTAGGGCAGTAGTGTTAATGCAAACGTTACTGTATAAGTTTGAAAATAGAGTTTAAAGTCCATCGACTCACACGCTAAGGCGAGGGGACCGACTTGATCGACGTGTATTGTTGGGGTACCAGCGCAGGGACTCCATAAACTCTTGACTTACCGGCTTCTTTTCACTTTTAATAACTTTGTATACGTTTAGATGCTGTTAACTGATATGGTATACTACACACAAATGATGTATGTGTGTGTACAACTGCCAACTTAAGATAAGTAGGCATATTAATATGCCAACTTAAGATAAGTAGGCATATTAATATTTCTGTTGAACTAAAACTATAAATATGAATTATTATGTCAATACTTAGATAGTGACTTTAAAATAAATAACTTGACATGTAAACTTGAAGAAACTTTTACAATTAGGTGACATGTAAAATATGCAATGTTATAAATAATAATCTGCATCTGAAACGTTTAAAAATTACATTCAAATCTTTGTTCTAAACATTTAAGTTGGAGTATAAGCTCTAGACAATAACAGTATTTCAATAGACATAAAATACGTTATTGACGAAAAATAAAACACGAATGAATAGTTAAAATCATTTGGATCTTTTTTTTAAATTCGTATGGTACTTCGTGTCACAACACAACATGAGCGTTATATTATACTAGCTCATGCCCGCGGCTTCGCCCGCGTGGTTATAGGAAAATGTAACATATTGAATTTGCCCGAGGGAATTAGATGTTTTCCCGCTGGAAAAAGTAGCCTATGTCACTCTCCAGCTTCTAAACTATCTCCAAACAAAAAATCACATCAATACGACGCTCCGTTGCGACGTGAAAGAAGGACAAACATACGAACACACACACACACACTTTCGCATTTATAATATTAGTAAGGTTTGACCACCCTTCGCCTGCGTATCAGGCGGCAGAGTACCGCAGGACTAGCCAACCCGCGGTACAAACAATAACCTGTCACCATCCAGCATGTCCACTCTATACGCCGGTGAAAGAATTATTGAAATCGGACAAGTGGTTCCATTCTACAACCTTTCAGACACTTGCTCTTCATCGTTCACCGACATCTTCATCATTCACGAAGATAGTTTAAAGCCTGCATTGAAATATTAATGAAATAAATGATTTTTATTCTGCAAGTAGGCCGTAGGTAAGGGCACTTTTACAAGTCAAAATTCTACCAGCGTACCCCTTACCCCCCCTCCCAACAACCAACACCCCTCCCCCCCCTAACCCACGCATTCTGTAGACCTACGGATTTTTACGGTGGCAAAATACGGAATTCTACGGAATTTTTAGCTACGCCCTCCGTAGAAATCCGAATTGGCAACACTGAATCTCACCTTACGCATTCCAATCTTATTTTTCCCATCCCAAAAAGTGCACAGCGCCGCTAAACAAGTTTTCACTTAAAAAAATATATGAATAACAGCTATGTTGGGCTCTGGGTTAGGCCATGCATTTCTGCCAGTGAGATAGTTTTTATCCCGAGTCCATGCAGTCGAAGTCACGGACAGAAGCTAGTATTAGTACCTAGTATCTATAGCAAGCCAGCATCAATAGTAGATAAAACAATGATACTTGTCATTATCTTATACTTTCTATATAGTAGTGTATTTCGAAGAGCTGTTCCCTCGTGCTCTAGATGCATGAGAATGGCGCCAGACACGGCCACTGTGTTTTGTTTCCCGCGGTAACACCTGCTCTACTATTCAGAAGTGTCGTCTCACCTCGTCAGGTCACAACTTTTATATTTTGATCCCACGATCCATAGTATGAATAAATCCCATTTATTTCAGATTGAAATTCATATCTTGTTTAGTATAGTAGGCACACATACTCGTAGTATACTGGGTTGAAAAAGTATATACAGAGTGTTTTTTTTTAATGGGACAGTATGGGGAAATCCGAATCTAAAGGTGATAGAGGAAAAGTGTCCAAGGAGACATTAGGTGTTTTTTTATGTAAACTTTGGCTCGTTAAAATTTTTGGTCAGGCGTGAGTTGTTCTTAAAAAATTACAAAGTTGGTCAATTTTTTTTTTGACGCGGGTCGGCTCTGTTTCATGTAAGGATTATTTCATTGTATGGAAAGAAAAAAATCTGAACAGCAGAAGTTGGTCAAATTTAATGAAAACTAATCTTCATACAGTTGGTTTATTACTTGAGTAAATGTTCGATGTGGCCGCCGTCTTGTCTTATGCAGGTACGAGCACGCTTCAAGACACTTCTAGTTGCATTTAACAGAGACTTATGGTGAATTGTGTTTAAAGTGTTGTAAACAGCATCTTTTAATTCTTGTACGGAGTTGTATCGGGATTCATAAATTCGACCCTTAAGGTAACCCCGTAAGAAAAAATCTAATGGCGTTAAGTCGGGCGATCGTGGGGGCCACTTTATCGGATCGGCCCATATGTACCCATCCAACGGTTTGGAAACTGCAATGCCTGCTGCCAATGTTCTTCTCTTGAATCATCTGGAGCTCTTATCGATTATCGAAATTTAAAAATGGAATAATTTTAAATATTTTTTTACACGCCTAGGCACTTGTAACAATATTAAAAGGCGAATACTGCAATTGTATGAAGATTAGTTTTCATTAAATTTGACCAACTTCTGCTGTTCAGATTTTTTTCTTTCCATACAATGAAATAATCCTTACATGAAACAGAGCCGACCCGCGTCAAAAAAAAATTGACCAACTTTATAATTTTTTAAGAACAACTCACGCTTGACAAAAAATTTTAATGAGCCAAATTTGTTTATATACAAAAACACCTAATGTCTCCTTGGACACTTTTCCTCTATCTCCTTTAGATTCGGATTTCCCCATACTGTCCCATTAAAAAAAAACACTCTGTATAATATAATAAGTATATATTATATCAAATAACTAATTTCATTAATCAGCTGACTTTTTGGTTTTACCAAAAAAAACCCTCGCCTTTGCCACCCTCGTTGTAATAAATAAAAAATAAAAAAAATCAGCCTTCAAACGTCCCACTGATGGGCACAGGCCTCCTCTCATGGATAAGAGGGAATGGACAGTAGTCCCCGTTACCCTGGTTACACATTGATTAGTAGCGGGAGTCAAGTTTGCTCCAAATGCGAGTAAGAAATGTCACTCGCACTAATCACAAATGACAGGTAAGTAAATGAAGCAGGGGCCGTTGACAAGGTTACAATCGACAAGCGCTAACGCCAATAGAAACGAATAAAATGTATGGGAATGACAGATGCCAACGAAACACTTTTCGTTAACATCTCGACGGTCCCAATTAAAAGAGTCGGATCTGCAAACATTGAGATTTTTGCTTTTCAGCGGCTTAGGTCGTAAAAAACTCTAAATTTTAAAACCACATTCACAGATTTTAGTTTTTCTCAATACTTTTCGTAAAAACCAAGATAAAAATGTTGGATCTAAGACCATATGACATTTAAAAACGTCGGTTGTGACAGTTCCGACATTTTTACGGGACACACAGTGAGTATAAAGTGTCGGATATAACACATTCTACTATTTTACACGGAAAAGTGTAGCGTGTTTTTTGTTGTGCATTTAATGTAATTTACAGCCTGTTAAGTTATCAAGTAAATTTTCTGTGTATTAAATTGTTACATAAGAGTTTCCGTGCAACAATGTCAGTTCTGCCAGTTACGACATTTTTTGGAGTACCTTTTTTGTCGGATGTGGTACATCTGACATAATTTGTATACAATTTCCAGACAAAAATGTCGTATGTGGCACTTCCGACCAATGATGCTTAAGCTATTCCGGTTAAAAATGTAATATAGGAAGTTTTTGTATTATGCTCAACGGGTCGTAATAAACAACCTACTAATAAGCAAACATTCAAAGTTTGATAACGATAATATTCCATTAATTGACAATTTCCCCCATACAATTTTTTTTTCCGAGATCTTTGACATCTTCTAAAAAGTAGCTGTTTTGCAGATCCGACTCTTTTAATAGGGACCGTCGATCTGTCATTCCCATACATTTTATTAGTTTTCTATTGGCGTTAGCGCTTGTCGATTGTATTTGTAACCTTGTCTACGGCCCCTGGTCCGCCGATGGCGGCGCGCGCTCGCTGCGTGTGGACGAGCCCGCGTCAGCCGTGACAGTGACTGAGGGCGATCTGTTTTTGTTTTCGTCCGCTCACGTGCGCTCGTTGCTGTGGAAGTTTTCGGAAGTGAACAAAGGATTCGGACCAAAACGACGGAGTGTTAGTAGAACGTTCTGATTTTTGGTGTGATTGATATTTTTGGGTGTACAGGTAGCAAACGGAGATACGAGCTCGTAAAATGTGTTTTGTAGAGAGATAGGGTGCGGAAAGCCATCTCGCTCATCTAAATGGCTTCATGAACATTGTTTTTACTCTGTAAAGTAATATATGGAAGCAAGACTATGACAAATAAATATTATGCACGTGAACTCAAAATGTATGTAAATATAATTAACTGTTTTCTTAAACATTTGCATGCTGCTTTGGCTGAATACTGGAACTATGTTTAAAATATGTAACACCTTTATACTTACGTATTCTTACAAATAAACATTTCTTTCTTCAAGCGATATGATACAGATAATAAATATAATGGAAAAATAAACCATCATCGTCTGAAGGCCAGGACTCAGGGCCTATCATATCATATCGTTTGAAGAAAGCAGGACAAGACTCCAACTTGTGCCCTCCAACCATTTCTTTCATTTTCGGTACGTCTAACTTCAGAAGTACCTCCACTAGAGTCCACTGGTGACAGACGGCGGATGAGTAGCCGAACGACGCTGTATCCATCGACACTGTGCGTGCAGCTGTCACATCTCTGTGATGACCGTACACATGCAGCTGTAACGACATCTCTGCTCGTTGACCGTACATGTGCAGCTGTAACGACATCTCTGTGATGACCGTACATATGCAGCTGTAACGACATCTCTGCTCGTTGACCGTACATATGCAGCTGTAACGACATCTCTGATATGACCGTATATATGCAGCTGTAACGACATCTCTGTGATGACCATACATATGCAGCTGTAACGACATCGCTGTGATGACCGTACACATGCAGCTGTAACGACATCTCTGCTCGTTGACCGTACATGTGCAGCTGTAACGACATATCTCCTCGTTGACCGTACGTATGCAGCTGTAACGACATCTCTGGTTGTTGACCGTACATATGCAGCTGTAACGACATCTCTGCTTGTTGAACGTGCGTGCTGTATGTCTACTGGAAATCGTTTATTAAATTGAACTTTTAATGCGGAGAAAAGCGAACAGTGAAATATTATGCCATCCGATATGGACCCCCCAATAACCCCAAGCTCCTTTACGGGAGGATGGATTTTTTACAGAAAACCTAGGCAATCATAATTTTGCTTTCAAGTGCACTCCTAGGGAATAAAAGCCAGAGCCTTTGATAGGGAAACTTGTGATCAAAGGAACAAACGAGTACTGGAAATTGCTCATGTTCAAGAATCACGTCTATCATCTTATTAAATACACCTTGAGAGTCTTTGTACACGGTTTATCCGCTTTTCAAGTTCAGTTCAGGCCTCAGAGAACGGCACTTATCTAATAAGCCATACTTAAAGTTCACTTTGCGTAACGGAGCCGAGGCGTCTAATATAGCCTTAGATAACGACTCTCATCTACCCAGCCATATTTATTCCTAAAGAGCGGTGCACAATAAGTTTCAGACAAGATAATCATTTCGCCGGCCGTGTATGCAAACGTTCTATTCTGGCATTATGGTCCAGGGTGCGCAATGCTCAGCTTCGCTAGACATAGGTAATGCCTGGCATCATCGCGAGACAGTGAGTACTTGGTTTTACAGGTATGTGCATAAACTTTTCCCCAGGCATGTGAAATTTAATCTTAAATCAATGTCGTGAAGATTTTGGCAGAGAAAAGATTTCTCACTTCACCTGTATCCGCACTCGCTCTACTAAAAATGTGCGCGCGCCCTTAGGGCTTCAGTTACACGAGCCATTTTTGCTTAACATTGGTTTGTGCAGTAAGGGCTGTATTAAGAGAACGATTTCTGAGAACACCTACCCTTAGTGCCCGGAGCCCAGCCCTTGGTGGCCGGACCCCAGCCCTTGGTGGCCGGACCCCAGCCCTTGGTGGCCGGACCCCAGCACTTGGTGGCCGGTGCATTCGTACAGTCTTAACCTACTGTGTCCCCGCTTTCTACAGAAACGTCAAATTCCACTGAGTCTTTTACCACTCCGTGGGCAGTTTGCATGTTCGTAAGCAGACACCGTATCCTATGTATTATAAGTATTATTATATATAGTATTATGGTAATTAATTGTGGTATCCATACTAATATATAAATGCGAAAGTGTATGTGTGTGTTGTTTGTTTGTTTGTGCGTCTTTCACGGCAAAACGTAGCGACGAATTGACGTGATTTTTTAAGTGGAGATAGTTGAAGGAATGGAGAGTAACATAGGATAGTGTTTATCCCCGTAATCATCCCCTAAAGGGGTGAAATGGAGGGGTAAAAGTTTTTATGGAGCTGCGATATAAACGAGTTCCACGCGGACGGAGTCGCGGGCAGAAGCACAAAATAGATAAGTACAGAAGTCAATCACATGTATGTTCCTCACTCCTCATACCTACGCTCGGTGGTCGCTCTAGGGTTGTCAACTATGGCTTATGCACAAACAACTATCGTGGTAGTGGCACTCGTATCTAGTTGTTTGATTTATTGTTGAGAATGAAACGGGAAGAAATAAACTATAAATTAATAATGACTAAAATATTTTATTTTTAATGTCAATATTACAAATTTGTTACAGAAAAAATCTTGCGACGATTTCGACATTGGCGAAATGCACTATTATTAGATTTTAAAGTAATAAATTCGCATTCTTATGTACAATTGTTTACAGTAAGCTAGTGGAAAACACTTGCAAGGCATTGAGAAAGTTAGAGTCTGTGCCTCATTTAAGAGACTTTTTAGGATTTCGCAGTTCAAGTAAGTAGTTCGTCTTGAAAAAGTTGCAGAATCGTTCCTCCATTGATCTGATAAATTCCACAAAACTGTCTGGTGGTATGGTTAATAAAGTTTTGGTGCCATCTTTGCAATAATCTTAACAACGGATAAATGTAGTGCCCTGTGAAATGTTTTGTGCATTGTCTTCTCCTTTTGCATAAGCCATAAGCTCATTACATTCCTTGTGGTAATCTAAGCATTTCCTCAACAAATATCCACTGACGTAAACTAACGCGTTTTTCCGGTAAGTCAAGTCTGGTATAGTATAATCCGTAGTTGATATTAAATTACTTTTGACACAACTTTCATTTTTTTTTCCGTTAGATACTATTGTCGAAGTGGTTTCTGGATTACCATCATTGGGTAAGGGAGCATATTCATTTCTCACCATCTAGTAAACATTTCGTTAAATCTTCTTTGCAATTACCACTTTTAGGCGACTTTAAAATATTTATGAAAAATATATTCCTGAACGCTGAAACCAGCTGCCAGGATGTGGGTTCCGTAGAATTTCCATTCTTTGTCCTAATCTGCCCAAAAAAGTTTTCTAAGCAGTCCTGATTTAATCGTCTGGTCAGTACATAAGAGAATCCTTCAATCTTAAATCCTCAAACAACATTAATAAAGACTTTAAGGTTATTTGGAAACCTTCAATGAACTTTACTCTAGAGGTAACATTTTGGCCAAATTGTACCTGTTCCCATATCCCCCAATTTTAATTTTGCTCTGTTGTTTAACAACACGCGCGAAGGTTGGGGTCAAAAATTTGTCACATAACTTAAAAAACGTATTGGCTTCAGACTGTGTATTGTTTGTTATTTTTAGCCTCTTTTGGCATCTTTGAACTTCACTTAATAGTTTTCTTTTTCGAGGAGTATAATTTGAAAGGTGTAATGGAGTTTGTACTTGAGCATTCGTTTGCAAATCATAATCACACTGTACATTTGCATCGGCTGTTTCAATAATTGCTTGAATTCCTTTATTTGCGAAATTATGCAGTAATGGTAGGAGGAGTTGTGGAATTGAATTTCTTTTTAACAACTTTCGGCTTGAATTTATAATAATGCAGTCGGGACTAAAATGAGCTTCGCACACACGAGCACGTAAGCGACTTGAATCTATTAAATCTTCTCTATGGATCAATCTCAACCACTCAGTTCGCCTGAAACAAAATATAACTTTATGTTAAAAAAAATACCGTAACCTAAAAATAGCCGGCCAGACAAATTAATAATATTAAAGTGGACGGGGTGACTGGGGGGGCTACAGTCCAGGCAATGAACTGACAACTTGTATGGAAAAAATGACAATTTTGGAAATAATTTATAATAGCTTATTTTTTATGTATAACCTACTATCAGTCGTGTTGTATTATCAATTAAATAGTTACCCAGCGACAAAATCCGACAAAATTTCAGACCTCGAAAAAATGATAAGTTAACTGGCTTCTAAAAAGTCAGTAAAAATATTAATAAATGTTTTTGTCTTTATTTTGGTTCATTTACATTTGCTCTATAATATTCAAGATAAATCGTACAAAAAAAGATAATGCATGCTTCATTTAAATCTACATAATTACTTCCGGGTGGAAAGTTTGTCGGATTTTTGACTAAATCATCTTAGAATAACATTTTCAAATGAAATCAACATAAAAAACGCTATTATAAATTAATGTTTTTCAAAACCGTATTTTGACTGGAGTACTACTCCAAACCCGCAGTACCTATAACCCGTAATAGCATAAAACTTATCCTTCAAAACAAAACAATAAACCTGCCTAGTGCCTACTATTACAATACAAAAAGTTTTCAGAACAGAAACATACATTTTACGTTTGTCAATTTTCACTATCGAAAATCCCTAATAACTTCTAAACGGATCACCCTGGGTTATACAATTTCCATTGCCCTATCCGTTTTAGACCTACACCTATTAAATGACACTAACAACAACACAATATCAACAGAAACAAAAAAGCACGTTTCCAACTTACGTAAGGAATTTACCTTGCAAAAATGTTGGTACTTACTTCGTTTATACTGATTCGAAATAGGAAACTATTACTTATATAAATCGATCTTAGATTAATTCTTCGGGGGCCGGGGCGGGGCGCTTACCTACCCACCTAAATGTTCTGTTCTGTGTAACGTAAAAACGAATCATCGAAATACAAGCAGATACCTACTTACCTCTCTGAAACCACTGGTAGCCTAAAAAACGACAATTCACCGTTTAATGTGGAGTTTAAACAACCGTCCACTGAACAGTTATAATAACTTTTTTTTTGTTGCTCCATTATTGCACATTAAACGCGTCTCAAGCGGATGGCACTCGCGCTCGCACTGGTCCCAACCGTTCCGAGATACCGTGTACGTGAGCAGTGTCTATGTGTGCGTTGCTCGAGCGCACTTGTATGTAGATTGATTTCTGTACTTATATATTTAGTGGCAGAAGCTAGTTAAGAATATATTTACAGCCCAATGGTAGGCAACTCGTATACGAAAGGCCCACACCGGTCATCACCAGTAATTAGGGGGACGATCTTAGACAAATCGAACTAAGCCCACATCCACAATAAAGTGTTATGGGTACTAGACGACGATATATTTAATAGATCATCATCATCATCATATCAGCCGAAAGACGTCCACAGCTGGACATATGCCTCCCCCAAAGAGTGCCAAAGCGACCGGTCCTGCGCCACCCGCATCCAGCGGACTACCAGCTTGTCGGGAGACGTACCGGATTTAATAGATATAAATACTTAAATACATAGAAAACATCCAAGACTAGTAAACAAATATTCGTGCTCATCACAGTCATCACACAAAATATTTGCCCTTCCCGGGATTCGAACCCAGGACCTTCAGCTTCGTAGGCAGCGTCACTACCCACTAGGCTAACCGGTTGCCAATGAACCTTATCATTACGTGAATCGGCAATGAATGGACGGCAGCAGAGCGTGGCCACGACGCTCCGCGGACGTCATCGCCGTGAGGCCGCGGACGCGGAGCAAGATATGTAAACAAACGCGACGTTCCACTTGTAACTGTTCATGATGCTGTCTGTCTGTCCGTCTGGAACACTGCCAATTCATACGTAATGTCACGCGTGATGCGAATAGACTTACGCTTTATAGAAATAAAATTGTAAGAGATTAACTATGCCAATTACTTGATTTTCCAGCCTACAAATAGAAAACTGTGACGTCACGTTTCGGCGGCCGCCAGCGAGGTCCCTCTTTGGCTCATTTTTTTGGGTATTTATGTTCTTTAATTATAGTTGCTGCCATACAAACATCGACAGCCAATCGATACTAACCTGCTGCATTTCTTCATCGGGTGGTATAGCTAAAACTATGCTACTTAACCTAGAAAGAGCCCAAAGAGTTGTCCTAAAAGTATCTACATTCCGATCTTTCATCTACCCTACTAACCTTCTCTATGCGTCATGTGAAGTGCTCACTGTTCGACAACTATTTATATTGAGCACAATATTAAAACAGCACTCCGCAACCCCGTACAACGCTGAACACGGTAAAAAAATACGAATATATATTTTTGCCTCCAAAATTCACATATGAAATGTGTATTCTTCTCCAGATTTAACGTTATCTTGGGTCCGTTTCTTTACAACAGGTTAAATGCTAGGTTAGATCTATACTCTTTCATCTAATCTAAATGTATGAAAATTCTCCGAGATGCCCTTCAAAAAATGTCGTACGAAGACACAGAGAACCTATTTACTGTTCTAAAATGAATCTTGATTTATTTACAAAATACTTTGTATAGTTTTTAAGTTTAGTACTGTATTTAAATGTAGATTTTTTATGGTTTGCAAGTTTATTTAAAATTGTTATACTGATGATCTTCCCTACTGCCTGAAACACAGGCTATCCTAGTTCAGGCCCTCGTAAAATGTATCCCTTAATATAATATTTTAGTATTAAGCCATCATTCTTTAAAATACGTTTTTAATAAATGAATTATTATTATTATTGCTTCTGGGCACAAGCGTGCATAGCAATAGCACATCTTCGGATTCAAAAAACGAGTGCGGACGAAGTCACAAGTGTTCAATAATAGACCTTACCCTGTCATAGTTAAGTTCGTATGGTCAGTTAACGGGGTCATCGACAGTACGAGTACTATGTGACCCTGGTTGTGAAGAGATGTCAATGGAGACGTGATAAAAACATCGACTCCGGCGCAGTGCGGTACCGCGGGGCGCGGGGCGCGGGGCGCGGGGCGCGGAGGTGTTGGCCGTGGTCGACGAGTCTCGGGTCGGGATCGGGACATACTGCGCGCGCGGGGGCACACACAACAACACAACATCACAGATATGTAAACACTTTTACACCTTATTTCGTTGTAATACGGCGAAAAATGGATACATATCTTTGATGTCAACTGATCCTTCGTTTTAGATTTTATGTAGGTGGATAGTGCACAGCGGAAAGCCGTCTCGTTCATATCTGGAGGCTGGAGGCATTATAACACTGCTCTACATTTATTTGGTGTTGTGTTCTCATGGTGAGTAAGTTCACTAGAACTCCGAGGATACACTAGGGTATATAGTACACTAAACAAACAAAGAGTCGACGCAGGTGGCTCCTCCGTAGTAGCACACGTCTATTATGCCATATGGTGTCCGCCAGTCCGCTGTTTGACAAGAGACAATTCAAACATACGCAATTATACACATTAGACGCGTGGTTCTGAGCAAGTTTGCCGCACTTGCTCGGCGCGCCGCTCGCTCCGTCTGTGTCCGTTTACGCTCTGATTGTTCGACCATCGCCGCCGCGGTCGATGGACCATGCAACATCTCGCGTCGGTCAAACAAAACAAACAAACAAACAATTTGGTGACTCTTCGTTCTTCCGTCGGCTTAACGAGATCCCGGGGTCAATTAAAGACATTTCGCGTTCCGAGTTGATCCCAATACGGGTGCAGACTCGATAATTATTATTACTCCAAAAGAAAGAAGGCTATAAAATATGCTTAGTGACGAAAATCCCATTCAGATATCTCAAAGAATTATGAAGCTACAACCGTTTTAATATTGCTTGTAAGAGAGAGAAAACGCAAACGATGTGTGACGTCACATTACAGGATGCTGCCGGCAGGCCGCGTCGACGACGGCGCCGACCACGATGCAGCGCGGCACGTCGCCGTCTTCTGTTACGTCACATTCTTCCAGCGTCAATCGTTTCATTATACAGTTGCGTTTTGCGAAAAAGAGATAGAACATACCCCTTCTTAAAACTTTGGTCACTTATAAGAACTTCGTGTCGTACGTCAGTCCGGCGCGCGCGCGAGCACAATCAAATTACATTCGGATGGGAAATGTATTTCTCAGATTTAACCCCAGGGGTCCAAATGAACACTTTGTACCGTTGTTCGTTTAAGCAAACTGAGAGAGTGTGTATAATTCATTTATTCGCAATGTTAATTATATCACAGTATGTCAGTACAGTGTATAAGAAAAAAAAATAGGAGGTAACATAAAGTCAGCAACAACATAAAGTCAGTAAGAAATGTAAAAATAATAAATGTCAAACTACAAGGACTTGGTTTGACTTGGCTTGGGTCGGGCACTTGTTAGGTCCATAGCTTTAAGTTTTTGATAGGAACCAACTACTCCGTCGGCCATTTTTAATTATAGTAATTATCAATATCTCGAGTTTTATGACACTTGAAATCACAAACTTGGTGTCTAACTATACATATTTGAGGTCAGGGAAATCAACTAGATAAGTATTTTATCGATATAACACTGCATATACATGTAAAACATCTTTGTTCTTAGACTTGGGTTAAGTTATGTTAAAAAACCAATTATTAACGTTATTTTATGTTTATTACTTATTATTATAGAGGCTATAGTAAGACATAATCTGCGGAAATTTCAAGTGTCTACATATTACGGTTCTAGAGATATACCGATTGTTATGGGCGGGCAAAAAAACGCCATAAAATTACGTTGCATGTATGCGTACACTGTTTATTTTTTAATTTATTTTTATTTTTATGAATGTATGTTAAAGCAGCAATAGACTTCTGTGATAATTGGAACAGTCTAGCTATTGCTGATTAATGCTGATACGCAGACAGCCGGATAGACAGAGCGGAAGCTCAGGAGTTCGTTTCGCAGGGTTTCGTTTGATATCCTTTGGGAACTCGACTCTAAAAAATCTGGTTGAATTCCTTGACCCCAAATATGTATACTTATTTAGACACTAAGTTTGTGATTCTACGTTATTTAGAACTCGAGATATTAATGATATACGTACAATTAAAATGACCGCCATAAAATTAAAGATGGCTGACGGAGGAGTTGGTTCCTATCAAAAACTTAAAGGTATGGACCTAACAAGTATCTACCTGAAAAAATTTGATGCTTTTGTCCAACGTGTCCACATTATCACCTGAAACTGCCCTACTAAAAGGGCTGATGTGACTACCTCCGGCAGCTTGTTGTATGCCGTAGTACTCCGTAGAATTAATGAACAGACTAAGGGCGAGTTGCACCAACTTAAGATTACCGACCGATCAACGTTAAACATGGCGCCGGCAGCTGTCATCACATACAAACATCAGACTTTCCATACATTCAGATTTAAACGAACACCGCTTACTATTACAGATGACGGTTTGGTGCAACCCAGCCTGAGTTCTGAGACAAAATTTACTCCGACTTAGCACACGTATGATTATTATTAACAGTTTTTTTTTCCCTTATGTTACAGGTATGCACGGTTGGGGGGTAACTAGGATGACCCGCTGTGGCGCACGCTACGCATGAATGCTATAATTTTCGTGTGTGGTGTAATTAATTCAGGGAGTATTTATGAGTCACTATTCTAGAGACCCATTGGTCGGACTTTAACATGGCTCACTAGCCGTGGAACAAAACAGGAACATATTTGAAAGATCGTAAGCTCACATATATGATTTGGTAGGTCTGGTGGTTAAGGGTCGCCAGGGCGCTCCACTCTCCATACAAACGTAATTTGGTTCTCATTTTAGAACGACATGGTAGAATAACATGGAACTTTGTATACACAGTGGGATCCGATATGTCTAGGTCGGAAACTCGTCACTGTTGCTAGAAATTCAAATAGAATAAATTTAGAGCGGGAAGAACGTTTTTCATACAGTCTCTAATAGGGGACACTAAATAAAATAATCAATAGCGTCATATTTTCTCGAAAAAGGATTAGAAATGTAGTCAAATGGAGAAAAAATCAACGCAAGTGGTTAAATAATCACGAAGTTACGTATAAGTGTCCAAAGTTTTAAGAAGGGGTAAGTTCGTCCCTTTTTCGCAAAACGCTACTTCATATGAAACGATGTCGCTTGTAGATTGTGACGTCACTAATAGACGGCAACGTGCCGTGTCCCGTGGTGCCCCATCGCGTTCGGCGCCGCCGTCGACGCGTGGCTGTATTCGGATTTCGGCCGCAGCGCGAGCGCCGTATAAGAGCCTTATCACACTTGCGATTTCCAAGCGTATTTTGTATGAAGGCGATCACGCAGCGTGTTCGCCGCGACTGATAATTGTATAGAAAACACGCTCGCAAATCGCAAGTGTGATAAGGCTCTTACGAGCGCGACGTGTCCTAATCACAACTGGTCTGGGCAAGGTTTATTATAGCTCAGCTCGCATGTATTACACGCGATTATTACACGTGCATTAAATATGCAAACTATTTATCGAAATTACAATAATTCTTACCATATACATATATACCTACTTACCAATAATTTTATACTAAATACTTACTTAACACTTTCACTGTCAGAACCCATCACCTAGCGGGCTCTTTCCGCTACTTCCCAACATCCCAACTAACATTTTGGTGTCAGCTAAGGGTATATAAGTGAGTTATAATTATCTCAGTTGAAACTAATAGTGATATAGAGGATTAAAAAAAAACTCTAAACGTGTTACTAGAACTTTATTGAACGATGTTAAACAGGTTTTAGAGTTAGAATAGTGTTTATCAAAGCAAGTATACTTAAGATGTTATATCTTTAACCTGTTTGTAACACTTAAATATTTACAAGAGTGCTCGCTGACTCTCGGTAACTTTTATTGCTGTTTAGTTGTTGCCGTGGAGTGTCTTATACAGCTTAAGGTGTTATAGCCACTATAAGGTGCAGGCAGAGGCTTTATAACAGAGTTTGTCAAGAGTCTAGTAACACAAGATACTAGTGTTAAACAGTGTAAGTGTTAAACAACTCATTTGTAAGTAATGAAACTGCATAATATTCTTGACTAAAGGTGTTGTACCTCAATAAGCGTTATCGCGTTAAGCGTGGCTTAACTGACGACTAAAGCTTTAATGTATGTTCGCCATTGTTTTGATGAACTCTAATCTACAAATTGATTGGGTTTTTCAATATTTGACAACAAATACTTCATAATTTATGTTACTCTTGCCATTCTATGAACGTCGCTTAATTTAACATGCCACTGACCAAGAAGCAAGAATTGAAAATGATAAAAGCTTTAGGTGCCTAATTTATTCTTCAAAAGTTTTATTAGAAATCTTTAGTAAATCCTGGCCGCGCTAAAATTGAGATGGGATACATGTATACACACGATACGATGGGATACGTGTATGTGTGTGTGTGTGTGTGTTATACACTTACCGTAACACAAGGGCAGCTTGTTTTCACTTAAATTTACAAGCCCAAATCACTTCAATTAGTAACTACTGTCAAATATAACTATTACCACCTATCTTCGCCATTTGTCGGTAAGCTATATTTGTCACATAATTTTATTGTAAGAAGTAATATGCTCACTTAAAACTGTTAAATAGGTCTAATAAAGCTTTCAGTGATAAATCATTCTTAGCCGAGGGGCTTCTATGACCCAGAGTGTTTACCAACCCTCTACAAACACAGTAATAACACAGCATTAGCTGAGAGTGAATTAACACCAAAGGTGAGAGCAAGAGTGTTAATTCACTCTCAGCTAATACTTTAACCGGTATTACTGTATTTGTAGAGGATTGGTCACTATGGGTATCAGATAACACTGCACTACAGGCTTTCTAAAACCTTAACCTGTAAAATCGTGGGCCTCTTTCATAGTTATAAGGGTGTTAGAGCATGATCTAACATATTTTTTACAGGCATTCTTAAGACTTTAATACTTGGATAGTGTGCTGGTTGGCTTAGCGGAAAACCACGGCATCGGCTACGATTCTTGGCAATATGTTTTGCATTCTAATTTGATTTCAAAGTGGTTCACGCTCTTAAGAAACTTCCTAGACGACCCTCTATAAATCCGGTGTATATATATTTTGTTTTTGTTGTTGTTTCATGTAATAGAGTAGAAAATGGTTCTCCATTAAAACCTATAGCTAATATTCGTTTAATAACTATATCCGTCTGAATACATTCCAATGCAAATGTCTGTGTAACGTGGACTGTACAAACGGCGACACACTACACCGTTCATCAACAAGTTGCGGCAAGGTTCAAATGCGTCGCCGACTGTACGTAGCGTCGAGGGTGTGCCGGTATCGATCGGGTGGCCGTGACCTTGAATTGAATCGATGCAGGCTGCATGCGCGCCGGGGCGCCCGGGCACACTGGTGTTGGCGCCCAAGCGCCAAGCGCCAAGCACCGAGCGCCGCTCGGCTGCCCGCCCGACGCTCCGCCAATGATGAAAACTTGTTGCTTTACCGTGTTCGCTAATCGAGTCTGAACACAAACATTTGTCGACCGAGATTAGCTCGGGAGTGGAGGTGGCAGTTTTGCCATAATTACGTCAAAATGTGTATGGATTTCTCAATAAATTATATGACTGCACTGTTACATGCTAGATGAATGGATTAAATGCGCCTGAACTAGGATTATCCTGTATCTCAGGCAAAGCGAGTATTATATAGGTAATACTAATTGGAAATAGTAGATTATACACTAAGGGGATAAAGCACTGTTTTATGTCACGGGAGCGCATTGAATCCCGAACGTAACGAAGGACTCATAATTTAACTCCTGAGCGTAGCGAGGGAGTTATAAGTTAATTCCTGAGCGAGTCCTGAGTGCAGTGAGGGGTTCAACCGCCCAAGACTAAAACAGTCTTATCCCCGAGGTGTATACTCTACTTTTCACACCTTATGCGAGACAAAAAAACAGGCTCAGTAGATAAATAATGTTTATTTAGCAAATTAAAAGTACATAGTAACATTAGACACGTTAGTCCAATTATGCAAAGATAAGGTAATGTTTTTAGGTATTTTTCCTTTGACTTCTCTGGCAGCAGATTGTTGACAATGCCTATGGCATCTAATTTGATAAACTCAGGAGTCAAAACACTTTCATCACTCGACATTTTCAATATTATTTTTAAAATTAAATCTTCTATAGGCACCTACAAGAACTCGATTTGTTCGTCACGCGTGAACAAATGAAGGCGCGCGACGTTCCAAATTCGAAAGCACAAGCCGTGGTCCTAGATTCGAAATTCGAATTTCGAACACCGCGCTCCTCCGGACCGGGGTTCACACGGAGGCAAACTTCATTTATTTTGTCAAATCAAGTAGGCCATGGCCTAGGACAAATTGTGTTTAGCAAAATTAAACTTTATGCATATAAGTAATAAGAATTATGAAAAGTGAAATCATATTATTAACCAGCGGGTTATAATGAAATTCAGTACAACATTATAACCCGGCTAATACCAAGGGATTTAATGTCTTGCTTTCGGTAGGGTTTACATGACCTATAATTCGGCATTGTCGAGCATGTGGTTTGAAAACAAATTAAAATCATACACATCAAAGACATAAATAACTAATTATCTTACAGCATAGGTAATAAGAATATTTCATTATCAGCGTCAGCGTCTAAAGCTACAAACGGTATTGCAGTGTCAGCGTAGGAAAGTAGCCAATTCCTAAAATATTCATGATTGATTTATTAGTTTCTTGCAAAAACAATGGTGTTTGTGTCAATGTCAGTTGTATCTCCGACACAACTGTTAATTAAGTTTAAGTGAATAGGTACTTCTTTGTTGGCTATGGAACCCTGTGTGCTGTGCGCTATTGTTAAATTCAAAGTGTGTTGATTATTTAAAGGAATCTGCTATTATGGTGTACCCGAAAAATATGTATATATTTTTACAATCTTACACAAATCGACCTAGTCCCATAGTAAGCTCATTAAGGCTTGTGTTATGGGTACTAGACGACGATATATATAATAGATATATACTTAAATACATAGAAAACTTCCATAACTCAGAAACAAATATTCATGCTCATCACACAAATATTTGCCCTTACTGGGATTCGAACCCAGGACCTTCAGCTTCGTAGGCAGCGTCACTGAACTAGGCTAACCGGTCGTCAAAATATCTGAATTAATTCACTAAAATTATACAGATTTTAGTGAATTAATTCAGATAAATCGGTATATATGGCACCATCGACTGACGTAGCTCATTTCACTCGCGGTATATTGAAATTGGCGGTCATTTCAGCATTATTTTCATGTCCGCCACATTAACTAAATAACAATTTCTCAAACATGCTCGGAAATGTACGCGTTAATATCACGAAATGAAGACGTGAAGTTTCTTGTTTATGGCTCCCTACATTACTTCTTGGCCTTACGCCAAGAAGTAATGTATGAAAACCCTAAGTAAAACCATTATTGTCCGCTACTCTAACTTTTTAAATTAGCTTACTAATATTAAACTGACAAAGGAAAATTTACATACTGCCAACCACCACTAGACACTGTAAGCATGCTTCATAAAAAAAATAAAAAAAATCTATGGTACTATACTTTATGTGCGGTTAAACATGGTGCTCGAACGGCTTGTTCAAATGGCATGTTTAAAAAATAAAAAAAAGGCGCAAATTACCTATTATTTAATTGATTACCTAGTATTTATTCTAATTTTAATATTTCCTCACATCGTTTGAGAAAAGTACTATACAATCCTCGGCCGGAACAGGGATTGCTGGACTCGTTGTGTATAACGTCTACCCCAATCTCGTCCAGCAATCCCTTACCTACTTCACGGCCTCTGCAGTTATCTACTATATTTTGTGATTAACAACTAATGGCAAATAAAGAAGGATTAAAACATGTAACAAACAATTATTGGAAATCAGATTAGGCTTCTCTACAAAAAGTTATTCCGGAAGTCACGTGATACATTTTGAACAACGAACCCCTATACAAGAACGCGAGCAAAGAAGTTTACACTTCAAAAGTCTGAATATCATCAAATTGTATTTTAGCTCTGTCAACAGAATAAACGTACTTCTAATAAAAAATCCTGTGAAATATGGTTTAGAGTAAGTGTAAAAATAGTTTTGTATAATATTGTATTTTGGGCACCTGTTATTCCCGGGGGTCACTATCAAATTTACCTTGTCGCTAAAGGACAATAGGTATAGCTGAAATGTCTGGATTGTGTTATGTCTTTGTAACTACATAGACATGAATGCTAGATGCCTCTTTGGCAAAACGTCTGGATCTTAGAACGTAACAATTTAAAATGATCTAGCAGCAAAACATCTTTATCTTCGAATGTCTTTATTTCTTAATTAGACACAAATGCTAAATGGTCCGGTAGCAACACGTTTGTGTCTTAGAACGTCTTAATTACTAAACAGACATGAACGCTAAACAGTCAAGAACCAAAAAGTCTGGATTGTGTAATGTTTTTATTGCTAAATGTAATAAACGCCAAACGACCCATTAGCAAAACGTCTGGATTTCAAATGATAAGTATTATAATATGACACTTGAGAATTAAAACCTTGCCGCACAAACTATTATTTTATTTTTATTTATTTTTTAAGTGTGATGGGATAAACCAATGTTTTTAGGGGGTATGCGTTACTAACAAATAAAAATGTCAGAATATCCATATTTATATTATAACTTATAAGCCTAGCTTAAACTGTTACATATTTTTAAATTATGACACATTATATTTCATGACGTTTTGCTATTAACTCGTTCTGTGGTCATGTCAATCAAATAATTTTACTTTCGACGAATTGGGAATTCTAATTATATAGACTATTTATTTAAATTTCATGACGTTTTGCTATTAACTCGTTCTGTGTTTATGTCAATTAACTAATTTCACTTTCGGCTCATTAGATATTCTAATCATATCTATGGACTATTTATATTTTAAGACTTTTGTCTACTTATTCATTCTAATTCTTAGCCGTCCAGCTAATCTGTCTTTTTGCTGACTGAGTATTCTACTTTCATGACGTCGCAGCTGAATTGACTATATGCTGACTGTATATTTACATTTTATGTCATCTAGCTGAAATGGTCATTTAACGATAAGGTCAATTTGATAGTGACCCGGAATAACGCTAGGAGGATGATGTTGATAAAGTATTTCATTATTTTCTACTTACTTCCATAGAACTAACACCTTTACTAATTTCAGACATTATTAGCAAACTTGATTTTTGAAGTGTTGCGAGTATCTTTAGGAATTTCATACGCAGGAATTGTAAAATGCGTTTTGATGAAATGAAATCCGTGAATTATCCAGGAGTTTTCTTTATTACAACGGAAAATATAAAAATAAGAGTTATTGATGAATCTGTAGTGCAAACCAGTGATAACAAATAATTGCTTATCAGTTGTGGTCGAATTCCTAGATGGTCAGCTATGTTTTTCGTAGGAAAAAGCGTTTCCTTCATTAATATTCCACAGAAGATGTTTGGACTTGACCGCCGACGTTTATTAGATTATTACGGTGGCCACGAATCGTTTGTTCGACGGCATACCTCCTTATCCATAGGTTCACGGTATTACGCTGGAAATAAAGAATCGTCAGTATAGGTAGGTACTGTTCAAATACGTCCAATTTCTATTCCAAATTCTATCAAGCTATTATTTAAATAACTTTTACACAAGTAACAAGAATGATAACAACACTAGTATACAAACTGCTTTACTAAACCTCTTTTATGAACTGTTTTTTTTTATATATCGATATTAACAGCACTAGCGAAACTGTGGCAACATTCGTGTGCAATGAACTGTCAAGTTAGTTCGCCTAATTAAAAATCCGATTTTTAACCTAATCATGACATGACATTTCAGTGTCAATGAAATAGCTTGGAATTGGATGCGACAAGGTTCTAAGTATGCTCAACATTTTCATGGCCCGACTGTACATAGGTAATACTCATTGAATTATTTTGTTTTATAAGATCCATTGTCAACCACATTGAATGCAAGTAAACAACTACTTACTTAAGTAAGTAAGTAAGTACTTATTATGGCTTAAGATCTACTGTAAGGTGGAGGTACTTCCCCGGTTGGGATGCTCTGTATATTAGGTACCTTTAATAAATACTTCGTTTTAATTCTAATCATGGAATACATTACTTACGCGTACTTCCAGTAAATGCATGCACTGTATTGTTTTCAATGGAAACCAGGGCACCGAGGTATTCCAGTAACCTACTTAAGCATCCCGTGACGACCGGGGCGGGAGGGCTAGGCCCCTCCCATTGCTTGCTTCAAGCCTCGCCCATTCGCCATCTTGCCGAGCCTCCGGTTTCTGGGAATCATTGTAAATAAATGACAAGGTAGTAATTACACTATTTTTAAACGAAATTCCCATAATTCCTGAGTGCAGTGATGTGAATTCAAAGTTCGGTTACTGTGAACAGTTTCCAAAATATTCCATGTGTATTCATAACTACAACTTGGAAAAGTTAAAAAACTCCCGACATTTGCATTTCAAAGTCCAATATCTCCAAAGCGGCTAAACAGATTTTCATGAACCATGGCTAAGAACACTCGGGATAAAATTATCTATGACACAAAAAAAAACCGCATTCAAATCGGTCCATCCGTTTGGGAGCTACGATACCACAGACAGATACACAGATACACAGACACACAGATTCACAGACACCATAAACTTATAACACCAATGCGTCACAAAACAAAGACTAACAATTCAAAATTATATTTCAGTATAATAAAAACAAACCAATTATATTGGAACTATAAAACAATAGAAGTAAAGAAAACAGAATAAAACTTAACTAGCAAGAGATGACTGCCGTTTATCCATCGCCTCGCAGAACTTCATACACTCGTCACATATAGCACCTGCAGCGTCAGCTGTACTGGCAAAAACATCAGATTCAGAGTCCCTACCGCGAAACGAAAACGAATTTCGTTTGTGTATCTCCGTCTCTGTTGCACTTGCTAGTTCGAGTGGCAGAGACGGAGATACTCGAACGAAGTACGTTCTCACTTCGCGGTAGCCCCTAAGGTGCTGATGCGAGGAGCGCGTTGATGCAGTTGAGCGCGCGAACAAGTGGTGATTTGCCGTGGGACACGGAGCGAGCTTCCGGCACTGCCATCAGCTGACGGGTTGGCCTTCGCCAGTGAGGGCAACAACAGGCGTACCAGTTGCGCTACTAACTCCAGACAGTCGGACCTACCTTTCCATCTAAGATACTAATACAACCTAATTCAACGAAGTCACAGTTCCAACCTAACTAAAGTGTACCTACTGGGTACTAGTTAAATATGCGAGGTTACAATACATAATATGAGAATTATAATTATAAAAAAACTAACTAGTACATTGAACAAAGTGAACGACTAAAAACACAAAGCAGCAAAAAGTCACGTCTGTCTACCCCTTAGGAGTCTACCACTTCTAGAAACTGTATATAGGTTGAAAACCAAATGGAAAAACCGTAATATTGCAGTGATAGGTTGATAGTTCATAGCCCGCAACATAATATCTAATATCCCAATTTCTATAACCTATTCTTGTGACAGCCGCGGAGAGTACGGGATGTGATGACTCTAACCGACTTTTATTCTGTTTTTTAGTATTTGTTGTTTTAGCAACAACAGAAATAGGTACATCATCTTTGAAAATTTCAACTGTCTAAATATCACGGTACCATGTTGAGAACCAACGAGTTGCAAGATCTTGAGGTTGTACATAAATTTGTCTACTTTTCCCCTCTCTTTGGTCTACTCGTAAATTTTCCTCTGGGTTGGGAGGTCAGATGACAGTCACTTTCGGAAAACTAGTGCCTATGCAAAATCTTGGGATTAGGTGTCGAAGCCGAACTCAGGCTCCTTTAGGGCACAACCGGGAATAACACTAGGAGGGTGATGAAAGTCGTCCATTTGACGCCGGCAGTTAAAACACCGAAGCCAAATTAAAATACAGCCATACATCCCGACGTAATTTTGCGCCGTAATAAAAACGAACATCACCATTTCGTACAAATAACGTAAACAAAATAAAAGCTTCGCTTGCGCAACGTGGCAATACAACATGTCTGACATTCTCTTTAACTAAGTATGCTTTTTTATGATCTGGTATTGTACAAATGATTTTCTATGTAATGTCTAATGTCCGTCGCTGGGCAGAGCCCGCGGGGCGTGATCCGAGAGAACCCTCCTCGGGGCGCGGCGGCGGCGGCGGCAGTCCCGAGACTGATCCCGACCGAGACACGCCGGTTCCAATAAACTAATCGTCGACTATCATTTTGCGGCGATGACTGCGACTGAAAGTAACGGCAGTTATTTTTTGGGTTAACTTGTTGCGCTCGGTTTCGTCGTTCGTCGGTATGCAGAACGACGAAGACAACTCTGACGGTAAGAATTAAAATACTAAGTGTTTTATTTATATTTACTTTTAAAATACTTGCTGTCATACTGATTTTAGTTCGTTACTTTCAACTTTTTTTTATATGTTGTAACGCGAATACTTTATTACATCCGTTTTTATATTTTTCTACCTTTTAAGATTTTCAAAATTCTTTATTCTGGTGAATACTTTAAAACCTGACTGCGGTAGAAGGCGAGTTTATTTGAATTGTGAATATGATTTTAACGCAAATTGAATGCACCAGCGAATTGATACATTAAAGTGGTTCAAAAAGAGAGAGCGACAGTTCGTTTGTGTTCTCTTAAAAACCCGGTTTAGTGAGCTAAGCTGAATAAAAACCAGAGACTGAGGCCGAGGCGCACAGCGACTACATTAAGAACTTGCTGCTTACCTTTAATCAGCCACTGAAGCAACTAACAGACACAGTACATTTTATTTATATTTAAATCGTTTTCCTCGTATGTACCGGAATGCGACTACGGCGTAGGCGCCCGCTAGGCGGTTTCCTGATAGTGAAAGTGTTAACATATTCGCTGCTAAGAATCGCTACGCGCTACGCTCGTAGCCGATCCCCTGGTTTTCCCGCTAAATAGCGGAAAGCGCATACGATGTAGGATGCAGTTAAATAAATTCCTTCATAAGCTGCTAGTTTTTGTGTTCGAATTTTATGTAATCGTGTAAACATAACTATTTAGTTTTCCTAGTTAAAGTTTACATCTGAAACGGAAAAAAGAATCGTAAATTCCACAAATGGGCCTGCGCACAGTAGATATGGTAAGCAGTAAAAAAAATGTATACAAGCGTTGCGACGCACTCAATCAGGCTCGCGTTGCTACAGTAGGCTTAAGGGAAAGTGGAGGTAGCCGGCAGTACGTCAGTCCGCGTGCCGCGCATGTGTGCGTAGAACTTGATTGTAAATGGAGCGCAGGTCTGAAAACGACTTAAGGGCGTTTTCTAAAAATTAACTCGGTCACAGTTTTGACGACAACGAAGCAAATTAATTATGTGAAAATTACCGAGTTTCACATTTTAATAGTATGCTTATGCACAGATGCACACTATACAGAATAGGGATGGTGACCAATAAAGTCATCAATAATGTTGAATTAACCAAAAAATGGATTCAAAATATAGTCGGATGGAGAAAAAAGTAACAAAATACAATGAGTATTTATAAAGTTATTCGTGTCCAAAGCCTTATCCGCAAAACGCACCTTCACATGAAACGATTGAATAAACGAATGGAATTTTTGTCAGGCATATTTTTATGCGATCTTTCTACCCTATTATTTGAATATGCCCTTTAAGGGGTTAAATATAATGACCACCAAAAAATGCTTTCATAACCTAAGCTCTCTTACCAAAAAAATATACTGAACTCCAAAATAAATAATTCTATACTATTACAATAGTACTAGCTGTTTTAGTAACGACTGCACATTAAATTGTATTCGAAAACCAAATTTAGTAAATGATCACCAAATCTTAGCGAGTAAATTAATACAATATTTCTATGATTGCCATAAAATGTATGCATATTACCAGATAAAGTATAATGATGCCTATACAAGTGCTACCAAAACCCGAATCAGCGCACCCGACTTCCACGTGGTCTTCTGTCCAACTCCTAGAGTGTACATAAAAGCCCGCGGAGCCATAAGCTCGCGAAGGAGGTCCTGACTTGAACGGGGTGCACGAGGCCGAAGGGAAGCGAGTGGGGGAAGGCGGCGAGCGGAGCGTAGGTCGAGTGCGCACTTGAAACGAAGGGCCGACGAAGCGAGTTTCTGGCGGGAGCCCGGGCGGAGGGCGCGAGACTGAGTCCCAGACAGCGGGGCTCTGTCGAATTTAGGAAATTATTTTATTATTTTTGGGTTAGCAATGTTTTATTAGGATAGCATTTTCTTTAATAGGATAGTAAGATGTTATAATTTGGGTTATTATTTCACATTAAAATGGAGATAAAATTTTGGTGATCATTTATTATTTTTGGGTTGGCAAATTGGTATATCATTTTCTTTAATGATGTTGGTGCTGGTAAGATGTTGTAATTTGGGGTATTTTATTATTTTACATTAAATTTTGGTGATCATTTACTATTTTCGGTGGTAAAAACTAAAAAGTGTTTTTTGGCGTTATATTTTACTATATCTGTGCCTTTATTTAATTATGCTCGAGGTGAGCTTTGACACTATAAAAACAACGGTCTAAGAGCCAACCTGTGAGGCTACGTTTAAAAACGTTCCCCTCGAGCACTTTCAGGTTTACAGGCAGTTTGTTGTAAACCACAAAGCACATATTAAAAACGTTCGTTCAAGGTCGATTAATACATTCTGTTATATATTTGACCAGGTCACCTGGCACCAGGACCTGTGCCGTCGATAACATAAATAAGCTAGTCATTAACCATGAACCCCTCGGATCCGTACCAAACAATTCAACCTGTTGTTTTACTTTTCAAAGTCATCATTTGGAAAAAGTATGCTTTTGGACTCATTACTCTTCCGAATTATGTAGGTTATTGGAGAATTGGGCCGTACGTCCCGGGTCGTTTCCAAGATCGTGCCCACGACTTCCAGGTGGGCAGTCGCGTGCCTTGCCGCTTGTCGGCGAAGCCCTGCTTACCGGAGCGTGTGCTGCGTCCCACGGCATTGCCCGCGCGGCCGCCGCCAGTCACCGCCAGTCACCGCGAGAGCGCGGCGCACGGCACACTCGCCGCCCTGGCTCCCACCACGGGGATGTTTACGTTGTTCAAGTTTTTACTTTATTTTTCTGACTTTTTGGTGGATGAAAAAAGTTACATGGTTAAATTCGGTAATTGGTTAGATGCATTGTATGATATGATGACGAATACGATATAATGTTTATGGGCCATTTTTGTTACACAATGCCATAAATTAAAGTTTTTATATAAATTTAATAGCATATTTTTGTACGTTTTGTTACGTTTTTGTTAAAGTCTGGATTTATTTTGGACCTAGTAAGGTCATAAAGTAGTCATCGACATGTAAACTTGTTTTTTTTAAAAACAGCGGTGTTTAGGCACAGAAGATATATGCCTCTTGAAATTAAAATTGACACTTAATGCCGAAAAAGTTAAGAATAATATAAACAAGCTGCCTGCATGCAGAATAGCGCTTTACGGATCTTATCCCTCGGAGATCTTGTACGTACATAAAAATATCAAGTGTTAAAATATAGGTGCATACCACTTACTCATAAATATGTCCCCCATCGCTCTTGTGCCAGCTGATTAAGGTTTCGGTAAATATTGATGAGAGGATTAAATCGATACATATTTTTGCACCTGACTGTACATAATTTTTATAGGTATTTAGTATAGGGTACAACTTTAAGTAGAAATGCCCATACACTAACTGACGATTTTTACAAAGATAATTTATTACCTTTGTCCTTTCCGAAGCTTTATTCTATGTATACACTAGCCAAAGATTGTTGTATTCGGAGGGTAGTTCTATAGTTTACTACTAGCAAATGAAAATTTCATCCTGCGTAATCCTAGAGCCGTGCTTAACCCTTTTGCCGCCAAGAACTCGCCGGGCGGGTTCTCTGCTCGAACACAGGTTTCGCTACGAGGCGCAAATAAAAAGGCTACTAGCGTAGCAAAACGTTTGGCGCTAAAAGGGTGACCCGAAGCCCGTAGCGAACTCGTAGCCGCCTACGGCGTAGCGCCTCGTAGCACAAGCTCCGCCATCTTGGATTGGCATTCAGTCATATGCGTTTTACATTTGAATTGATTGTAAATTCACGTGATCTCGGCGAAACATATTCAAATCAGCATTGAGTTAGGAACTTCACCCGTGCAGCGCCGATCACGACGCACATGCGTCAGAGCGCTTCAGGTACTTTTTACAATGAAAGGGAAAAAGATTGGCAATCCGCTGGTTATTGTCAGGCTACGTCCTTAGGCTACGGTGTCCGCTTACCATCAGGCAGGCCGTAAGCTTGTTTGTCACCATCGTAGTAAAAAAACATAAGAAAGTCGCGCTCGCGCACACTTAGCTTTGCGTACGCGGACATGCTAGTGTAATTCCCATAAGTCTGAACAGATTCAGTGCACACTGTTCGTGGCGGTACGAATACGCGCGTAGTGCTGATGCTGACTGTACAACCTGAACAAGAGCGCGGTAACGTACCGCTGCGCCCTTCCGTAAACAACACAACCTGGAATATGAAGAAACCTCCATACCATGTTTGTTTATACGCTGTAGGCCAACACTCACGCTAATCGTGTGCGAGCGTGAGCCGGCGCGACGGTGCGCGCGGGTATTCATTATTCATACTATTGTCGATTGTTCGATGGCCGATTTTGTGGTATTGATATTCCGCGGTGAACGCACAGCCCGGCGGCCGCGGCCCGCGCCCGGGATCTATCTGAATGATACCATTCGCATTCCAACGTGATATTAGTAAAAAGGTAAACAATGCATATGTGTTTGTTAAAAATAATTGAATTATGATAATATACTTAAAGTTGAAAATATAGACTTATTGTGACCTCTTATAGTATGTAAGCTTAAGCCTCTCTACGAACGGTACACTTTATGGGATTGTTAAACTTTTCAATTTTGAATATTTGAAGTCTTTGAAATGTTTTACTCATTTCAATTGTTTCAATTCTTTATTCATTCATCATTATTGGATATTGTACATTCAATATCAGTTGAAAAGTTTTTGATAGTTCCGGAATAATTAGCTGGGTACACTTAACGATTCCACCCTGTGCAGTCGAGCAAAACTCTGGCGCACGCAGTCTGAGACTTTCCTACGTGCACTCAATTTAAGAACATTTTTTGGCGGCATTCACAAATAGCTGTGTGGATTTCGCCGGACCGATTTAGCGGTTGTGTGGTTTTAATCCGGCTCAGCCGGCGGCCGCGTTCACGACGCGTGCTGGCTGCTTACACGCCGACCAGTTTACATTGAATCTTAGATGATAAATAATCAGATTTTGGGAAATCGTACGCAAATGTTACATTGATGGCCGAAGGGTTCGTGTTTCGACGGTTTCTGGGCAACCTACCGAACCCTATCGGAGCTGACATAATCGCATAGCAGCTTTGCTATTCACAGCCTGTCTCTTCTCACCCTCACCACCTAACTCCAAGGTTTGTAACGACTATCAACCACGATAGGCTTGGGAATATGATAGCTGCCAATTCATATATAGTTAGACGTATGTATATGGAAAAAATGTCACCTCCATTCCCAATAAGATCGGTACATAGTACGCGCAGTTGGAAATCGAAATAAGGACCAAAATTATTTTTTGCAAGAACACGTCACACAAAAATGTTACATATGAGCAACAGCCATGTATATATTAAATGGGGGTGGGTTATGCACTGGCGTTCCACCGGGCGCGCCGGGTAGTCAGGCATCGTGAACTCGGGTCCGGGTGACGGGCGACGCGCTGATTGCTAGCCGAGGCCGGCCGTGGCCGCGTCGCTGACTCGGTAATTGAGCGCCGAGGGTGAAAGTCAGTGTCAAAGGTCTTCTCTATAATTTCATGCATGAATTACTAATATGAATGTGATATGCAATGATTTGAATGGTTCGAAACACACTGAAATGCAAAAGAGATGCGATGGCGATGAACCGATTAGAGGCGCTAGTTGGCCGACACAAATGTTCGAAAGCACATACTCCCATTTATGTCGAGGAGCGACCAGTGCGGGGCCCATCCAATCGTCCGCGGTACCTCACGTCACTCACCGCGGCCCGCACCGGTCGGGGACACTGCCACCAGCAGGGTGCCACTTAATCCTAGTGGCGTCGAGGAGCGACCGGTGCGGGGCCCATCCAATCGTCCGCCGTACCTCACGTCACTCACCGCGGCCCGCGCCGGTCGGGGACACTGCCACCAGCAGGGTGCCACTTAATCCTAGTGGCGTCGAGAAGCGACCAGTGCGGGGCCCGTCCCGTCGTCCGCGGTACCTCACGTCGCTCACCGCGGCCCGCGCCGGGCGGGGACACTGTCACCAGCAGGGTGCCGCTTACTTTCGAGGTACAATAAAAGGCAGAATATTTTAAAAGCCGCTGTTTACGGACTGGTCATACATACGTGACATGTTGCACTTGTTAACAATTTAGCAATTCCTTCAGGTGTTATTATGATAGGTAGTGACAGCCTGAATATCTAAAAATCTGTGCTCATAAAAAATATATCAATGTAAAACGTTTACTTAGGTTAGTAGTTTTTACTAAATAGGTATAATAAATAAATTGTCTCCTAAGAAAATGAAAAAGCAAACCATTGACTTAATCGGTATTTGAGTTATTGAAAACGAGTTATATGTAAATCACGCCTGCATTCCCAAAAGCGGTAGACAGCGCTCTGAACAGCATATCAACTTTAGTTTTCACTAGCTTCCACCCGCGACTTCGTCTGCGTGGACCCGGGATAAAAACTGTCCTACATTTTAGTCTATACGTTTTAACTATCTTCGTGCAAAATTTCATTCAAATTAAGGTTAAGCCGTTTTAGCGTGATTAAGTAAAAAACATCCAAACTTTCGCATTCATAATATTAGTAGGATTGACATTTTTAACAGGTTCAGGCAGTGACTAATTCTCACCGATGTGAGTGATTTCCGAAAGTTCGTATTTTTGAAACTCACCGGTGACTTACATTTGTCATACCTGTGATATCGATTTACGAGTGCCCCTACCCACTCAATCAATCTTTGTATGTTATGGCCCCATCGGTATTATCGATGATTTCGCTAACGTCAACGTCAAGGAAAAGCATTTGACCGGTGACTTGGGGTTGCCAGGTTCACTCGGAACAGAAGACACAAGACACAACAAACATTTTTATTGTTAGCCAAATTACCTATTACACAAACAGGTTGTTAATTTTAATAAACTTACAGAGCACATACAAAGGGGGAATAAACCAAAGTGAGAAGGAATTTTATGTTAACGGGACGGGGAATTTCTAAGGGCAAGATATCATACAACGGAGTGACAATACGGTTACAATGAAAAAATAAGTGTTCGAGAGTACCCTCTGCTAGACCACATTCGCACAGATAATGGGCTCGAACACGTATCTTTGCCAGAAATACAGGCGTACAAATGTGGCCCAGCCGTAAACGGATAATCGCAGATGTTAAGTTTTTTGGAATATTTTTTCGAATGAAAAACCACGGCTTAGAGGGCAGGTCTGATTGAATTTTCCCATATGTTTTACCCACATTTAGACGGGACCTTTGCCAACGTGTGTTCCAAGCTGCTCGCATGTGTGGAAGGGCAAGTGCTTTGAGCCCTACCCACTCGTAATTGAAATCACCATGCGATTGTTTTTGACAGTTGACGTTTGTGACATCTGCCAAAAGTACCAAAGTATGTTTTTCGGAAGAATTAGCAGCGGGGCTCGATTGTGATATTTGTGATTGCGACGATTTATTGAGAATATAAATAGGAGGCCAAGTGCGTGTCGGACCACGCACAACGAAGGGTTCCGTGCCTATTAAAAAGGTCGTATCGTTACTGAAATCTTATGGCACTTACATCCTTTTCTTTAAGGAAGGCAGTTTTTAGGGTTCCGTAGCCAAATGGCAAAAAACGGAACCCTTATAGATTCGTCATGTCTGTCTGACTGTCTGTCCGTCCGTATGTCACAGGCATTTTACTCGAAAGCTATAAGCTGTATTTGAATAAAATTTTGAGGATAGGTGTATTTTATTAACTGCTACATAGTTTTGTAATTCAATTACTAAAAAAAAATTTTTTTAGGGGTGCACTCCATACATAAAACTGAAAGTCATAAATTATTTTTTCATTGCAAGCCCACTTGTGGCACATCAATCGATAGGCCTTTCAAAATAAATTCTTTTGAACAAGATCGGTTCAAAGGTTTTCGTGATATTCCTAAAAAACTGCCTTCCTTAAAGAAAAGGACGTAAGTGCCATAAGATTTCAGTAACGATACGACCTTTTTAATAGGCACGGAACCCTCGTTGTGCGTAGTCCGACACGCACTTGGCCGCTTTTTTTATTTTTAGGAATACCTCAAAAACCTTTGAACCGATCTTGTTCAAAACAATTTTCGCTGAAAGAATTTAATAAGCTCTATGTCCATGTTTTTTTTTCATATTTTTAAAATACACGGTTCAAAAATTAGAGGGGGGGACACAATTTTAGTGACTTTCGGGGCGATTATCTCCGACTCTATTCACTTAATCAAAAAAATGCTGAGAAACCTTATATTTATTTAGAAAGGCCTATCGATTGATGTGCCACACGTGGGATTGCAATGAAAAAAAAAATTGACTCAGTTTTATGTAAGGAGTGCACCCCCAAATATTTTTTTTTTGTAATTTAATTACAAAACTATGTAACGGCAAACAAAATACACCTATCCTCAAAATTGTATTCAAATACACTATACTTTTCGAGTAAAATGCCTGTGACATACGGACAGACAGACAGACAGACAGACATGACGAATCCATAAGGGTTCCGTATTTTGCCATTTGGCTACGGAACCCTAAAAACCGGTATCAAGGACAACACTATAACATCTGCGTAAAAAGGAACGTAACGGGAAGATTATCTCTGACTGACATTGTAAAATTTCTGCATGTTGGTAAACAGCGTGTGACTTTCAAAAATACGGCTCTTGGAAAATGGTGACATAAAAGTCATCGGTGATAATTTTAGTCACCGGTGACTTTGATATCACCAGTGAGATTCAAAAATCGCACTCCAGACCGTTGAAAAGTACCCGAATGCCATTTAATAAATAATGGTCCGGTGCGCGATGCACCTACTCGTACTGTACAACCCACATTAATTAAATATCGAATACTGCAGGCAGCTGGCTGACCTAGTTTCCGTAACGGCCCCGTATTATTACTAATAAGTAATCATTTCCAGGGTGTTCTACCTTTTCTCGGAACTTTTTGGTCCGAATTTCACTGGCCTACCAACTTTTCGCCGATGATTCATTTTGACAACTAACTATTGGCATTTTTTTGTATGACAACGTTTCATTTGGTAGAATTATTTTAATGTCGATTATTATAATGACTTAAAACTTATAGGTACCTATCATTTGGCAAATCTTTCAGTTAGTCAAAAAACTATTACTCGTAAACGAATAACATTTCGTCAGTGCAACAGTTCCCTTTTCTTACATTAGGCAGCTTTAGGCTTACCTTTGTGAAAAATCTAAATTGACTGATAAATGGGACATCAAAGTTTTTACGACTTAAAAAATCGATGAACACTGAGTCATTTATTTATTTATCTCTATATAGCGTATTTTATTCGAACAACTTTTCTCTAAAATCAAAAATGCCTGTATTTTTTGATTTTAGTTCCAATCGTAATTCACTCACGCGATATAGTCCATGTGCCAGCCAAGATATGGGTATAATTGAAGGGTACCAAATTTCCTTTTCACAGCAGTTAGATAGGTTTATTGTGATGTTAATAAATCATGATTGCCATCTCAAAATGGTAGCTAACAAAAATGGCCGCCAATCCAAGATGGCGAATATTGAGTTTTAAAAAATCCATAACTCGAGAAATATTCGTTCGATTTAATTACTTTTTTTTTAAACCAAAGCCATATAAGGCCAGTCATATTTGACCAGAAATCGCAAGCTAACGGCTAGTTTTGCTTTTTTGATATGTTGTTAGGACCACTACCAGTACCGTAAATCCAATTTTGCAGCTTCGAAAGACCTGTGCTAACTTTGCAGCACTCGAAAAACCACGATATCTTCGCACTTTTTTTGGCATTCTCAATATAAAGGCTAAACTATGCGGTTTTAAAAAAAGTTCTTTAACGCTTTAAGTAGACTTAAATTTCTCTAATTTGACATCGGATCTAGCTCTGTAAGTTTAATACTTACTGAGATACAGCTCTCCAAAAATGGTTTTTATTGCAAATATCTGAAATTTTATGATTTGGTAAATTTTCGACCTAGATATCGGGAAAAATACTAATATTACGGGTAAAATCTTAAATTGACGTTGTAGGAAATTTAATTAGCTTTAATCTAAGCAAAGAACGACGTCTGTAGGCCAATTACTAACCAATCTCAAAAGTACAAAACCGACCAAATGCGTGTCGGGCCACGCGCAGTGTAGGGTTCCCTAGTTGCCTGTCTGTCTTAGTTACATCGACGTGCGGTGCGGTTGCGTCGGCCGAATTTGTACGAAAATTGGTCTTTCCAAGTACACATTAAGTTGGTCGACTATTTCGGTAACTACTTATGCCTACTTGTCCGTGATAGTTTTCCTTTTAAATTCATTATATGTCCTACTACCACGACTTTTTTAATATCCCCAGTAGTAGCCATTTCGCCGGCAGGGGCGGGGGAGCGGGGGGGGGGACACATGACTCGAACAAAAATTAGGGCTTTGAAGCTCAATATCTCGCAAACGAATTACTGATTTGAAAAAGAAATTTAGGAAACTCATAATAGTTTTTAACAAGCTATCTAACGATACCCCACACCATGGGTTTAAAGAGAAAAAGGGTTTAAAAAAAAAAAGCGGCCAAGTGCGTGTCGGATTACGCACAACGAGGGTTCCGTGCCTATAAAAAAGGTCGTATCGTTACTGAAAGCTTATGGCACTTACGTCCTTTTCTTTAAGGAAGGCAGTTTTTTAGGAATATCTCAAAAACCTTGGAACCGATCTTGATCAAAACAATTTTCCCTGAAAGAATCTAATAAGCCTTATGAGCATGATTTTTTTCATATTTTTAAAATACAAGGTTCAAAAATTAGAGGGGGGGGACACAATTTTAGTGACTTTCGAGGCGATTATCTCCGACTCTATTCACTTAATCAAAAAAATTGCTGAGAAACCTCATATTTATTTTGAAAGGCCTATCGATTGATGTACCACACGTGGGCTTGCAATAAAAAATAAGATTTTTGACTTTCAGGCTTATGTATGGAGTGCACCCCTAAAAAAAATTTTTTTTAGTAATTGAATTACAAAACTATGTAGCGGTTAACAAAATACACCTATCCTCAAAATTTTATTTAAATACACCTTATAGTTTTCGAGTAAAATGCCTGTGACATACGGACGGACAGACAGACAGACATGACGAATCTATAAGAGTTCCGTTTTTTGCCATTTGGCTACGGAACCCTAAAAATGCATCCCCGCTTGGGGAGGGGAGGTACCCTAAAAAAAATTTTTTTTTCGAGATTTAGTTTGTACTGTTCTATCGGCGTGATTGATTTGTATATGCTGAATTACAGTTTTCTAGTAGTAATGGTTACTGAGCTAAGCCGAAGACGGACAGACAGACAGACAGACGGACAGACAGACGGACGGACATGGCGAAACTATAAGGATTCCTTGTTGACTACGGAACCCTAAAAATGGGAAAACTGCCTTTTTGCCCTGTTTAGTTCTCACAATGGTTTGATGGTAGTTTGAAAGGAAACACCATGTACATCCACAAGAAATATATATTTAAACTATTCGTATTGTAAATATTTATCAAGCATATTTACAAGGCATAGCAAGGACATTAATTTTTGGTTAGAATTATTGTTCATTTTGAACGCTTCGTGGGTGGTTCATAAACATTTTCCGATTCAGCCTGAAAAACCGGCATGTTGACTTGACGTCGTCTTCTATTACTTCGGCAATTTGAAGCTTTGCGACGTTATGGCACGAGACACCGGAGCAAAATTTGCAGAGAGCCGAGCGTTTGAGGCCTGCTTTTACGCAGGTACAGCCGCCTCCCTCTGGTACAGCCTTTCTCAACTCAAGCTTATTCAATCGTGGAGATTTGGAAGTGCCCCCAGGATTCGAGTTATTTCTCCACACCTTCACTGGGTGCGATACCACCTCTGCCCATTTCGGCCATGAGAAGAACAAACTGTGGAGCGCAATTTAGAAAAATGTTGAACTCATCACCACAGCTGAAATGTTCTTCCAACCTAATTCAGCCTACCAAGCCATCGCAGATGCCGGAGCGAACGCGAAGTGCCTAGTAAATAGCTCTGTATGGCGGAGACTACAATGAAGATACTCTCCACAGCCTGCGCTACAAAAAGTTTGTAAAACAGCCGCCAGAACTAAGGGTCACCTCGCCCGTTTGCCTCCAACGAAAGATGGTGCAACAATGCACGCTTAGCGAACTTACCACCAAGTTCAGAGGTGGTTGGGAATGGAAAAAGATGCCACACAATGGGGATGGAAAATACTGAACAGGGGCTCATTCCAACAAGTATGATTTATTTAATCGTATGGCATACATTATTTTTGGCCTTTAAAGTTTTGTCACTCTTAAGTACCACTCAGGCCGTGTTCCCTGAGTAACAGCGTAACGCGAGTAACAGCTGTCCCCCCTTTGTCAAGTGAGTCAGCAACTAGACTGTTAGAAGTTCTTAAGCCGCCCGAAGGTCTCTAACTCGGCTTAACGACTACTGTTATAGACAGCAGCCGGGATCAACTGCTTAGCGTGCCTTCGCAAGCATCGAAGCGCTCATTTTAATTATATTAGCTAACCACTCAAACATCAGGCGGTCACGCATCCAAAGACTGACCGCTGCCATCTTTGCTTAACTTGCGTTATCGTTTCCGACTCGCATGCGCCGCTAGGCTATGAGCGCTTCAAAACAAGTATGATTCGCAAAGTGGCACCCCCCTTCCTACTGAAATTTTTATCACGCGGGTGCAAGAAAGGCTGTAGCGGAGGCAGCTGTACCTGCGTAAAAGCTGGCCTCAAACGCTCGGCTCTCTGCAAATTTTGCTCCGGTGTCTCGTGCCATAACGTCGCCAAACTTCAAATTGCCGAAGTAATAGAAGACGACGTCAACATGCCGATTTTTCAGGCTGAATCGGAAAATGTTTATGAACCACCCACGAAGCGTTCAAAATGAACAATAATTCTAACCAAAAATTAATGTCCTTGCTATGCTTGATAAATACTTACAACATTAATAGTTTAAATATATATTTCTTGTGGATGGTGTTTCCTTTCAAACTACCATCAAACCATTTTTGTACTTCTAAGATTGCTGAGTAATTGGCCTACAGACGTCGTTCTTTGCTTAAATTAAAACTAATTAAATTTCCTACAACATCAATTTAAGATTTTACCCGTAACATTAGTATTTTTCCCGATATCTAGGTCGAAAATTTACCAAATCATAAAACTTCAGATATTTGAAAAAAAAAACCATTTTTGGAGAGCTGTATCTCGGTAAGTATTAACCTTACAGAGCTAGTTCTGTGAGAATGCCAAAAAAAGTGCGAAAATATAGCGGTTTTTCGAGTGCTGCAAAGTTAGCACAGGTCTTTCGAAGCTGCAAAATTGGATTTACGGTACTGGTAGTGGTCCTAACAACATATCAAAACCAGAACTAGCCGTTAGCTTGCGATTTTAATATTCGATATGACTGGCCTACTGGTGTGCTTGAAATTTTGAGTATATTTATATTGTATCGGTAAAGTCAACCCTTAATTAGTAATTAAAGAAATATTTAGTATTTCTCATTTTTTGTAATACTTTTTTATTTAAATCAAGTGCATACCAAATATCTTGCACATTTCAAAAAGTCTCAGTTTAAGTACCTGGGCCATTGGGTCACCGAGAGCTTGTCAGATGGCGGCGACGTGGAAAGGGAACGTAGGTCGTTGACGGTCCGTTGTAACATGTTGGCGCGCCGGTTTGCACGATGTACTGCAGATGTTAAGATTACTTTGTTTAAAGCCTTCTTCCAATCGCTATACACGTGCAACCTGTGGTTCAACTGTGCGCAGCGGACCCTCAACACCCTACGTGTACAATATAACAATGCGTTCAGGATGCTGCTGGCGCTGCCGCGCTACTGCAGTGCGTCGGGCATGTTTGCGGAGGCGCGTGCGGGATGGCTTCCACGCCATAGTGCGCAAGCGCGTCGCCTCGCTGGCGAGCAGGGCGCGGGACAGCACTAACAGCATCCTTAACGTATTGGCGAATAGGTTGGACTGTCCACTTTCATAATTGCTAATTAAACTCCACTTGAGACCCCAGCCAACAAAATGAAATAAAATAATTAGACATCTTTAAATTTTAAAATTACTAGTACACCATAGAACAAGCTTTGCTTTGGTTTGGGATTAGGTCGATTTGAACAAGATTGTCCCCACAATATTTATTTATTTATTTGCGGTCGAAATAAGCAAAACATTTTCCAATAATTAATGCAATTCGCAAAAAAACGGCTATTGTATCAATTAAGTAAATCTATCCTTTTATTTTAGGGTGCCATATCCTGACGGATGTCGGCGATAATCATGCATTTCTTCTTAAAAGTCGTCTCTGTTATATCAATTCCGAAGAACAGTGGAATGAAGTTATGCCGTCCTTGCAAACATGAACTGACCGGGCTGACCGGACAGCACCCGTTCACGAGTATGACGCAGCCATCGCCTCCGTCGACCATATTATGTTAGGGAAGGTGGCGACCTGATCAAAAACGCCGCCGTAAGCAACGACCTTTAGGCGAGCATGACATATTCAAGCTGCAGGACATTCATCTATGTATATAAAACTCTTGCGTTACTAATCTATTGACAGACAGAGCACAGCCTGAACCGCTAACGATATAAGCATGAAATTTGGAACATACGAGTATATTCTTTACAGTACGTGAACGTGTGCTAAGAAAGGATTTTTAGAAATTCAACCCTTAAATGAGTGAAATAGGAGTCGAACCGTTGTATGGAAATCGTTCATTGGGAAAGTTATAGACTTGAATCTTTGTATGAAGGTTTCTTACTAAAAAGCAAAACAAATGATTTAGCTTTGCTATAAAAAGTCATCCCCTAAAAAGGTAAAAAAAGAGTTGAAAGTTTGTATGGGAAACATGTCGTTTTTAAAGTTAGCCATTTAAATCTTCGGTCACAAGCTCCTAATATACAGTTAAAAACATTGATGAGGGATTTTTTTCTAATTCATCCCTTGAAAGGGTTAAGATAGGGGTTGAAAGTTCACATAAGTAATGTGAGATTTTTAATGATAAACTGTGCCTAGAAACATGAAAGCAGGACAGCAGGTTTCTTTTATAACATGTAAATCTATCCAGAAATGTATATTTTTAAACTTTCACCCTAAAGGGGTGAAATAGGAGTTGTAACGAGATGACGTTCTTTTAAAAACTTATAGGGGGAGAGAGATTTAACACTATGTAGAAAGATTACTTATTAAAATTAAAATAAAGTGTTTTGAGTGTTTATGAAAATTCTACCCCTAAGGGGGTCAAAAGGGGGTGAAAGGTTTGTATGGGGGAATCTTATTATTTTTAGTTAGAGACTCAAAACATTGTAGAAAGATTACTTATTAAAATACAAAAAAGTAATTACAGCGTTTAAAATAATTCCACCCCTAAGGACGTTAAAAAGGGGTGCAAGGTTTGTATAGGAAACACTTTTTGAACTAGATACTTGAAACGTTGTAGAAAGATTGCTTATTAAAATATAAACAAGTACTTCCAGCGTTTTAGAAAATAATATCCCTAAGAAGGTTAAAAAGGGGTGCAAGCTTTGGATGAGAAACATTTTTTGAGTTGGATACGTTGTATAAAGATTTTTTATCAGAATAAAAATAATCTTTCACCGTTTTGAAAAAATTACACTCCTAAGGCAAACTCAATCAAATCGAAATATGTATTCAGCAAATAGGGCACGAGGGCACTTTTATAAGTCAAAATGTCCATCTATAGACTCTAAATAGTATGAGTCCATTATACATAATAGATTTAACTAGGGACATCAAAGTTTAAATGTTAAGGGGTTAAAACGGGATTTAAGGTTTATATGGAGACTAAGAAAATGTTATGGTAAGAGATTTGTAACTTCTGTTTTAAATGATTGAAATTGATTACATAAGGGGGTTAAAAACATTCATCCCCTAAATAGGCTAGAAGGAATTGGATGTTTGTACGGACAACAAGACAATTTTAAAGTAAGGGTATTACACCATCTATTAACTATTAACACTAACTATTAACTATTATATTATTATTATTAATTATATTGGGGTATTTTTAACTTCGGTTAAAGATTAGGAAACTAATTTAGAGGTGCGAACCTCAAAATACATAATCCGACTGCTAGCAGAAAAGTAGGTTAGTTCAGTTAGAACCACGACCCTTACAGAACCGAACAGCTACCAGAAATGTAGGTTAGTTTAGGTTCGAACTGCGATGCTAGAACCGAAAATAAGGTATCATTTAACTTGCGGATTACTTTGTTAATTGAAAAAGTTCATTTTGGATACTTAATCAAAATAATTTATTCTCTAACACCGTTAAATGGGGACAGTGGATGGAGATGGAAAGCTCTACGTCTTTTAGCATTAGATAAGTTTGCTTCCAAACTATACGGGTAGCCCGGACTAACGTGAGTGAAACTACTGGATTAGGCAAAGATTTCCAGTAATGCAGCTTTCTTTAATACATTTTGAAAGTTAATATTTTCAAAATGTATTAAAGAAAGCTACATTTTAAGCAGAAACGTTTGTTCATGATTCTTAAGATATTATATTTGTAAAAACGGAGTTTACAATTGAATTTTGCAATTTAAACTAATGAACTCATCGCACTATCGTTTACGCTTAATCAATGAACGGATTTAGATGAAATTTTTCGTACAGATAATTTGAGACCCTTGGAAGGATATAGGATAGTTTTTATCTCGGAAATCATCCCTTAAGATGGTAGAACTTTGTTTGGGTCGGCGAAAATTAAGTTTCCGCCCACAATACTTTAATAGCAATTAAAAAATAATTCTAAGACGGTTACAAGTTCTACGCGGACGAAGCCGCGGGCAACAGCTAGTACAGACTACATATCGGAACGAAATATCGGACACGTCCAATTGGCCCTAGAAATAGTCGTTACTCAGACAGACATATTATATATGCGCCTTTGTTTTTGTTTTCACTTCACATCGTAGGTATTCGCATTTCAATATGTTTCGTGCATCGCTTCCACGCACGCCGAGCTGATATGTCGGAGAGCGCTCGCAGGACATTGCAAATGATGAAAATTGACGCCACGATCTTGACCTTCTGACCTATATACTGTCACTTCAGCGTGGGCTAGGCGGGTTCCTGGCAGTAAAAGTGTTAAGTTAATTGTATCGTAATGGGCTCAGAAACTATACATCTCTCGACAAATGTGTGCTCAGGTTTAGGTTCATTGTGTTAATGTTGCCATGTAGGTACTTATGTCACACGCATTCGCTGCCAGGAACCCGCCTAGTGGGCGCTCTGCGGCGCTACCACGAACTTCAAAAGTCGAAGTTCGGGTATTTCCATCTCTATCGCACTCCCTTACTCGAGTGACAGGGATGCATATATTACGAACTTCGACTTTCGAAGTTCGTGGTAGCGCCGCTGTTCGTTGGTGCTTTCCTCCACTAAGAGGGAAAACCACGGCATCGGCTATACGCTGCGTAACGCTACGAATTCATTGGCAGTAAATTTTATGTGTTTTTATGTAAAAGAGCCCTTGAGGCCGCCTACTTTTTAGAATGTTTGTTGAGTGGCTGTTTTGTTGTGTGCAGGCGGAAGGCGAGGAGCTCCATTTAGACGAGGAGATGGAGCGGGTAGTGTGGGGCGAGGGGCAGATGCCGGGCGAGGCGCCGCTGGACGCGGCGCGCCTCCGGGCGTTGGCCGAGCCGCGCCGGGACAGCGCGGCGCCATTCCCCCCGGACCGCGGTGAGTGCTCACCCAACTTCTGGGATGCTCAGAGTCCCTCAGTGGTTGACCAGACTGACTCACCCTGCTATAGCTACAGCATAGCTCCGTTGTTAGTGGCATTGGTTCAACCCGTAAGACGACATGGCGTCGTTTGAATATCCACGATTGCTGATGACGTATAGCTTCATGGCAGTAATATTGTATCCCATCACAAACATAAACGTGAAATGAGAGCCAAGTTCAATATTTATTTTATTTATTTATATAAGGATTGCCAACGGAGTTCACAATGTTATATTTTATGTGGACACATTAAGTAATTATGTATGTCTAATTTTAACCCTTATGATAGGCAACCACGGCATGCGTTGCAATTTTTGCATGAATGCACTAAACTATCTAAGCTTAATATTATGGTTGTTGACTTCAACGATGTAAGAAGTGAAGTGATCTATGAATGCAGTTTTATTTTTTCTTATATGCCACGTGATTCGTAACAACAAACCGTATCTCTCAAATCGGGGATCGTCTTCGTGAATGGAACGAGACATAAGTGTTTTCCTTGTAACGTTTGTTTTGTCGACAGAGACCACTCGGGACAAAATAATCTCGACCACCAGCCTGGACACCCCTCCTGCAGATCAGCTGCAGAACACAACCAACTCCTCGCACCAGGTCAGTACTCGAAACGTGGAGAATACAGGATAAGCGCAATAATATTATCGTCGATATCGTCCAACTGTATAATCGGCCGGATGGCGTCAGGTCCACATGTTCATGTATCTGTATCTCATTATCATAATGTTCAGCATAAGCAGTCCGAGGCATAATAATGTATTTAAATGCTCTTTGTCAAGTAAGTTGCAAAAAAAAATGGTTAGAAGTGCACACGTGAAACAAGTATAGTACTGATAAAAGAAATAAATGAATTTTATTCTGCAAGTAGGCCGTAATGGCACTTTTACGTCAAAATTCTACCAACATTTCTTAAAAAGAACACCACTGTTAAGAAGAAACGCCGAAACAAACTCAATAGTCAGTATTTTTTTGCCAAAAAAAGCTTATTACAATAATAGTTTTTAACCTACTTAAAATATGTCAACTGATCATGAATACAAACAAAAAAACTTATCATAGTGCGTTGTTCTATAAGAACACATGTCCGAATACGCTATAAGAATGATTAAGCTATTTTGGGCTCTTGTTTGGGCCATTACTATATTTCATAAGATCTGGGAAAATACCTTCTGAAATGCAATTATTGTATATTAAAGCTAAATAGGGCACAATTATATCAATGTACGATATGATAAATATGACTTTTACTGATGTTCCCCTTAAATCCTCAGTTTTTTTTTAATTGAGCGACTTAAATGTTTTAATAACTTTTACTGGATCTACTTGACTAAAATTAAATATTACATTACAGTTACTGAGATAAGCACAAAGTAAAGCATTAGCTTGGGTCGCTGATGACTGAAGACATTTCGTAATGCTACTTGCTATATTAGAAAAATTATTTTCGAGTGCCAAAGCAACATCGTTATTTGACATGACCTGTTGGGTTACCGTAATAATGTTGACTGACACGCGCGAGTTTTAAGTTTAAGTCTGATTCTCTATTTATAACGTTCCATACAGTTTTCACTTTGTTGTCCGACACTTTAAGTTTAGAAGTAATATAATTTGCTTTAGCAGTTACACACTTTCTTGAAGATTCTTGAGTAACTCTTACCCATACCCACCCCACCCACCCATCCCCCTCCCCCTCACCCCCCCTCCCCCTCACCCCTTACCCTCTTACCCATAGTCGAGGAAATCACTGGTCTTGTTCACCTCCTTCTCACCATAAACTTCATAAAGCTTATTTCTACTTTTTATGTATACCTACAGTGGCAAAACAGGTTATAAGTTTCTTCAACGGCAAAACAGGAACCGCCATAATGTCGACGATGCCCCGCAAACGCGGGGCTTCTATTTCCGCTCTAAGGTACACGAGGTTACTAACGAACCTAATATCCACGTAAAAAACCTTTTATGTTGTAAGTTTTTTCTTTTCATGCTTCCCCCGACCCCCTCTTTTTTGAGCTTTTAAAGAACTTGTGCAGCACTCTAGTTGCTTAAATATTTAACCTAATCTAAGCAACTTTTCTATCAATTGTTTATTTTGTAAGGTCACAATAGCAAATCTCACCTTACCCTTTGTTTAGCAACAGTTCGTTATTATAATATTTGTGAGGGATCAAAGTTCTAACCTAACCCACTTTATAGCAAAATTCATTTTCGCATCGCAATTTGGAAGTGCACTTCTGTAGGGTTCTTACCATATCTGTATGTTTTTTTTATCGTGACGGTAAAATGATATTAGGGAAAATGAGATTTAGATTTTACGTAGCATTGGAAGTATGTAGGTGGTTAACAAATAGGTTGCCAAATAATAAAGTTGGCAATCGTTCTTCTTGTTATTGGCAGGGTGCAAAGCGGGTGGAGGGAGTAGCCTAAACGACCACAGCGCTCGCTACGGCTAAAATTTACATTTTTGTCGCTGACTTGAGCTGTCAAATTAATATTGCAGTAAACATTTTCTAATCGTTTTTGAGATAAATTTAATATTCTAGTAAGATGTGTTATTGTGAATTGTAATAACACCAAGAAGAATAGCGACTGTAAATTTTACCAATTTCCAAGACCGTGGTGGAAACGAGACCAAAGAAATAAGTGGATATTTGCCGTAAGATTTTTTTTCCACTCCGCATTTCCCACTTATTATAAACACAGTCGCACGATACACTCTCAACATGACAATTGGTGTTTAGCTGTATGTAAGTAAATTGATTTGTTTAACACAGAATAAGCTTTTATTGAACGGCATCGAAACATAAAAATCTGCGTACAGAGTTGTTTTGTACGCCGTTGCCATGACAGAAGTTTGGCAAACCACACGGGCTTTGATAATACAGGTCATGTCTCCTTGGAGAATGTTTTCAACCTCAAGGACATGCCCAGCTAACACCAATTTCTTGCCTTTATTCATCGTCTCCGGTTGGAAAATGATTTCGTGGGTAATGCCACAAAACCCCGTTTTAGTTACCAGTAGGCTCATTTCTCAATGAAAACTACAATTTGAATGTTCTTGGTAATAATTTTACTGATTAACATCGTCCAAAATTGTCTAATATAGGTAGTAAAAGAGATTTCATATTTTTTTCACAATTATTACTTATTTCTCGCTTGACAGCGGTGACAATATTGTCCATAATGGCCACCTGTCACGTGGCGCTGTCGTCACGCACGGTCCCAATTGAGTTTCGGGAAAAAGTTAATGTGGGAAAACAAACCAGCGACATTTCAAAAGTATGGTAAACAAAGTATATGGATTCGGTTAACCGTTTTCGGACAAGTGAAAATCGGACAAGTGTTTACGAAACTTTGATAGGTTACCCAAGCCTTAATACAAAGATGTGTCTGCGCAGGCTTCCACGACTTCGTTCTTGAGTACGGCGCGGGAGCAGCCGGACCGTCGGGTGCAGTTCGACAAGCCCCCACCTCCCCCAGCAACGGCGCCCGCGCTGGGTGCGGCCGCTTCGGACAGTGGCTTGCTAACCAACGATGGCAACGAGGTTCGCCGCGAGCAGCGAACCGCGTGAGTACCCACACACTCACATGCACACACACACAAACACATTGCAACAGACAGCGGATCCTTTGATAAGCTACGCTCGTATACGCCCTAGTCCATGGCAGCATACTCTTCATAGGTAGCGAATATCACCCTGAGCCGTTTGACGCATATGTGTCGTGATTAAAAAACATAAATGATTTCTATATCAAAAACTCGTCAAATAAATCAAAAGCGACATGGAACATTATTAAGAATCCTAAGACGAAACATCCAAAGGAAAATATCCTGCAAATAAAAGCTAATGGTAAAATAATTACAAAACCCTTAGACATTGCTCAGACATTTAACAACTATTTTATTGACCTCATAAATACAGACATTAATAAATCTAATCACAAACTTACTATTAAGAATGACAAAACTCAGTATCATAATTTAATAAAAAACTCACCCAATTCGATCTTTGTGAGACCGACGAATTTAAGTGATATTAGGCTGATAATAACTTCACTAAAGAACACAAACAGTACGGGATATGATGATATAGCAACAAAAGTGATCAAGCAAACTTGTAATATTATAATGGAGCCGCTTTGCCACATTGTAAATCTCTGTATAGAGTACGGTATATTTCCAGAGAAGTTAAAAATAGCTATCGTTAAGCCCATTCATAAAAAAGGGGATAAAGACAACCCTAACAATTACCGCCCTGTTGCATTGCTTTCTAATTTTTCTAAAATCATTGAGAAGGTAATATACAATAACCTCAATCAGTATTTCGAAACAAAAAACCTATTTGCAAATGAACAAAAAGGCTTTAGGAAAAACAGATCCATAAACATGGCGATTTTTGATTTACTGAAAACAGTGATGATAAAAGTAGATAGTAGGATACCTGTAACTGCGCTTTATATGGACATGACGAAGGCATTTGATTTCGTAGATCACAGAGTATTATTAGACAAGTTGTTTAAATATGGAATACGTGGAAATGTACATTCCTTAATCCAGTCGTACTTAAGTGACCGTAAACAAATAACACAAATCAGTAGATTATGCGTTAAATCCAAAACTGAAATGACATATTCATCGGAATTTAGAGACATCAAATATGGAGTTCCGCAGGGTAGCATACTAGGCCCTCTGCTATTTATAATTTATGTGAACGACCTGCCTAAGGCTATTGACTTTCCGATGGTACTCTTTGCGGATGACAGCACAATTATTTTTTCAGCAGATAATGCTAATGTAGATTTAAATACTTATCAAAATGACATAAATAGGACTTTAGAAATGGTAATAGAATGGCTCAATAACAATAACTTGAAAATTAATCTTGACAAAACCAAGATAATGAACTTTAAACAACGGACTAACAAAATATCCAACTTGACTGTAGCTTATAATGACCATGTAATAGAGGAAACAAATGTAACTAAATTTTTAGGTTTAAGTGTAGACAATAAGCTGACATGGGAAAACCAAATAGAAACAATTTGTAAAAAACTTAACCAATATTCTTATGCTTTGTATAATTTAAGAAAAGTAGTAAGTCAATCAGCGGTTCTTGTAGCATATCATGCATACGTAACTTCGACTTTACGATATGGAATTATGTTTTGGGGTAATTGCACTGACCGTGAGATAGTTTTCAGAAGTCAGAAAAAATGTATTCGTGCCATATGTGGTATCCCGCCAATGGAATCATGTAAGCCACATTTTATAAGACTAAGTATATTGACTCTGCCATGCTTATATATCTACGAAATTGCTTGTTATGTTAAATTTAATCAAAAACAGTTCCCTAGTTTTAACAGTTCGCGTCAACGGGGTAAGATCTGCAATACCTTTTTATGTAAAACAGCCATGCTCTCAAAAAGTGTTCTTGGGATGGCATCAACAATCTTCAATAAGTTGCCAAGAAACATTTTACATGCTGAAGATCTGATGGTGTTCAAAAAGAAATTGTATGCTTTTCTAGTGGAAAAGGCATATTACTCAATTGACGAATATAGAAAAGATTATAGTTAAATTCGCACTAATTGTGTTATAAATAAAAAAATTATGTATTAGGAAAAGCATGATGCATGAAAACTGTGCTATCATATTAAATGCCTATTCATTCTATATTTTGTTACACCTTCGGGTAAGACATAGTGATACCAAGCTGCATTTTATAACATCTACATAACCTATGTTTAGCAAATAAATACTTTGACTTTGACTTTGATAAATAATGTGGGTGCGTAATGTCGTGTGTGGGTGGGTGTGTCAGAAAAACTAACATATATACACTCAATATACAATAAATTGACATAAAGTTATATAATATGACGACCTCTGTAGCCTAGTTGGTAGTGACCCTGCCTTCGAAGCCGGGTTCGAATCCCGGTAAGGGCATTTATTTGTGTGATGATCATGAACATTTGTACCTGAGTCATGGATGTTTTCTATGTATTTAAGTATTTATATCTATATAAGTATGTATATCGTCGTCTAGTACCCATAGTACAAGCTTTGCTTAGTTTGGGACTAGATTGATTTGTGTAAGATTGTCCCCAAATATTTAAATATATTTTTATTTTTTAATGTAACCTTTGATATAACGGTTTTTTGCTATATTTCTGTTGTACTCTAATTATCGATTGATATAATAGGCAAAATTACATTATTTACAACAGGCATAATTCTATTTTCGTAGAAGGCATTTATTATGACATAAATATGTTTAACATACATATAATTTTAAATAATTGCGCTTTCATATAACGTCTGCCATGAAGTCGACGGAGCCCCGCTTTCGTTTCTGGGAATCAGTCCCCCGCCAGAAACTCGCTTCGTCGGCCTTTCGTTTCACGTGCTCCCTTTCAACATAGGACCTCATTCGGCTTCTGGCTCCACGGGCTTTCATATACACTAGGGGTAGGACAGACAATATCACGTGGAAGTGGGGTGCGCTGATTCGGGTTTTGGTAGCTATTTTACCTGTCGATCGCTTTAAACAAGGAATCATTTAAGTTAGGTACAAGAAAAAGTTTCTTTGTAATTCCCCTAGATAAGTAGCTTATTATGGATTTCTGCAATGTACCTAGCGGCCGTAATGATTCTTCCGTAAGTATTATGTTATGAACTTATGACGTAAATTAGTATGAGCGATAGTTTTCTGGACTTTCATTTTCATATTCCGTGTCAGAGTAGAGTTCCTCTTTCTGGATTTTTCATGCTCTGTATTTTTCCAGATTCCGTTTTATAAATACTGAATCAAACGATTCATCATTATAAAATTATCAAATTATTAATTTATTTTCTTCTCTTTTTGTCATTTGTTCGGTTCTGGCGCTTCGCCGGCCGCTGCCGCGGCACGCTTGCTTCGCTCGCTCGGCTCGCGCGCTATAGGGTCGCGGTTCTACCTAACGCTCTTCCTCGCTTCGGTCGTCGTCGTACAGTCGACTACAAAGAGATCGATATGGCCAATGTTACAAAAATATGTATACACGACCTTAATGTCAAGGCAATATAGTCGTGTATACATATTTTTGTAACTTTGGCCGTATCGATCTCTTTATAGTCGACTGTACCTACACCAACCTCCCTTAGAGTCTCTCTGAAACTACTTATAACTTCACTCAAAAACTAATATTAATTATTTTAATCATTCGTTTATGTCTAAAGTAAATTATTGTAAAATCAACGTATATTATATCTTTTGCAATTTATACCATTGACGAATTATGTCAAGGCAGACATTATAATTAACACTTTTTATAGCAAGTTATAAATATAGTAAATTAAAGGTTATTATTATTATTTTATATAGTAATTTTACTAAATATAATTATAACTTATGTCATAACTCATAAGATCATTTGAAAATTATCTGAAACAGTATTTTACCATCCGTTACATTATTAAAAGCAATGTTATATCAAACCAAAATAGATTAAGTGTAATTATATAAAACGTCGTGCACCCAAATAATGTACTAATAAGGCGAACGTATTTCTTCCGGTCTTTAACACATTCACGGCCAATAATCGCTGCGCGCTTCGCTTGTAGCCAGTCCAGTGGTTTTCCTCGTGCGGAGCGGAAAGCGACTACGGTGTAGGCGCTCGCTAGGCGGGTTCCTGGCAGGGAAAGGGTTAAGTTATACTACGTCCCGTATTTTGCAATAATTGATAGTAAAAGTGTCCGCGTCCGTGACGCGCGTTTCCGGGCTTACCGCGGCGCGTGAACCTTGCCAAGCAACACCTGGTTCAGAGTTAGACATGACTGTCGCACGATATTTTAAGAAAAAAAGCTTGGGGAGTCGAAAACCTATCACCATCTTAATTACCTATCTGTAATTTATAAACTATCTCAATAATATAATTAATCCAAGTTTTACAATGGACACGTGCGGTCCCGATTCGCCTTAACTCATGAATTCTCTGCTGCAATCTTTTGAGAAATAGCGGTCTCAACGGTGCGCCGTGAAATTATAATATTCAGTAGTCAAGAAAGTTAAAGTGTAGCAAGTAGCATCTTACTGTAACTGTCAATAAAATATATGTAACCACGGCATTAGAATTACAAAGTCATGACACACCGCCACAAACAAAGTCAAGTGGAGCCCTAAGCAGTTTACCTCTACAGACACTCCCGTACATATTTCGTCATCGTACAATTTCCTGTAGACGACAGACTCTATTTAGACGGTTACGTTGGACGGAATGTAATTCGTAAGAAAGCTTACTATTTCCTCATGCCAACGTATCATGTAATAAAATTCGATCCGAATCGGATCTTTGTAATCCGTTCGCTGGTAGCGTGCCAACGGGTCCTTCGCCCTCGCGCTGCCAACTCTCGCTGCGCTGGCGCCGCCCGCGGCAGCGTTCGGCGCAGTGTGGCGCGGTCCGCCGCCGCGCGGGCCTTTCTCTCAGTCTACGACTTGACGAACACTATTGCTGGCTTACAGGACTTTCGAACACGACACAGTATTTTGAACTAACCGAAGTTGTAAAGATTCATGTTGGGACAGTGATACGAAGTTTCACCCTTCTACTCTGGGTTGAAGGAAGACTGGAGTGTTGTGCTTGTTGGGACCAGGGAGCTTAAGAGCGAAGAACAAACGATTACAGAGAATCTGACTAGCAAGAAAAGGAAAAAACGGATTAACTACATATTTTTGGATAAGCTTACAAGAGGGTCGACGTTCAATAAGACTCGGATGGCCGTGCAACTCGTTTTAGACGTTAACTGGGACTCAAATTTGACTCGCAGAAACAAAAATCTGCCTAATTAATAATGATAACTGTATAATGCTGCTGAACGAAGTCGTGCCCTAAGACGAATAAGTTGTAACGCAGCTTTCTAATATGAAGCCTCGTCGTTCGCGTGTCTAGTGAAGTGGAAATAAGAGCAACAACACTCCTGACAGTTGGCAAACGTTTTCTATTTGCAAACATGGTCGGTTGACTGTGTTGTGGCTGGACCTCTGGCCTAGGTGCTGTGGCCGAGTGCGCGCGCACGCTGTCAGCACCATGCCCATTACGTATACTCGCGCGTCGGCCGCGGAGGAGGAGCGGTAAGCAAACATTACTTACCTCCTAGTTAGCACTTTATTTTGCCATTTTGATATTACCATGCATATTGAGTAACGTGACATTATAGAACCGAATCATTATTAACAAAAATACTCATGACTGTATTTTTTAAGTGAAATCTTCTTTAGCGGCGCTGGCAACTTTTTTATTCGAAATCAACAACCTAACAAAGTATGAAAATGTTTTTTGTCACGCAATTATTTAATTTTTTTTTAAACGTATTTGTGAAAAGTGCAACACAAAGTTTACCCTTATTTAACGTGTCAATAAACAACTAAACGCATTAACACCAAACAGCGAAACATACTAGGAGCAGCATTGACACCCGCTCAAAACAACCGCGAAACAAAAACACCCAAAACAACGATCGAAAATAATATCCAACAATGCAAAGTGCCGGAACGTTAACAAGCAGATTGTGAACATTACATTAAGCAAATTGAACAGACAAACCTTGTGTAGAGGACTGACCTACCACCACAATTAATAATGGTGTCGAGTGACAATAATTAATGTGTGTAAGGCATGGCGCGTGGTAGGCGCCTGCGGAGGAATTCGGTCAGCAGAAATGGGGCATTGTCAGTCATCGAAACAAAATTCATTTTCCCCTCACTGCCTCGGAAAGCCGTCTTTTATCCTTTAAAACCAGTGGGCAAAAACGCATTTTATCCACTAGTGGGGAAAGTAATTTGACCTTGGAGCGTGTTTAAGTAGCTTTTGACAGATAACAGAACGTAAAACACTCATAATACAAAATTTTCACAGATGTATTTCTGTTGCCGCTATAAATAAAATAAAAATCTTTTAATTCAGACCAATGATCCATAATGTGTTAGTTACAAGCTTAAGAAGTACGTTAGTGATAAGAAACAAAAACAAAAAGAAAAAAATAATTAATAATAAAACGCTATAACAACAAATACTAATAAACAGAATAAAATAAATATTTAAGTACTTAAAAACAATTGCTTGTTGCCTTCATCAGGCGCTCAAAATGTATGGGAAAACTAAAATCTGACTCACACTTGACCAAAATTCTACTTGATATTTACTTACGCTATTATGAATTATGACTGTAAAAAAAGAAATATTATTTATATTAACTAATGTTGTTTTGCATGTTGCACTTTCCTCGCTACAGTGAGGTGAAAAGTTTTGTGTTACACACGGGTGTAAATGTATTTTACTTATCGTGTGTTGAAACACTCACGGGTAAAATACAACTTTGCACCCTTGTTTAACAAATAACTACACTCAGAGGCAATGGAAACGGGTCACTTCCCATGGATTACTTTACAAAGTGACCCGTTTTCATTGCCTCTGAGGTAGCGTACAGTCGAGGTCATAAATATGTTTACACTTTTGCACCTTATTACAAGGCAATAAGGTGCAAAAGTGTAAACGTATTTATGACCTCGACCGTACCTTCATAGTTCACATTGGGAATTACACTCAGAGGCAATGAAAACGGGTCACTTTGTAAAGTAATCCATGGTAAGTGACCCGTTTTCATTGCCTCTGAGTGTATTTGAATTGACAACATTTCATTTTATAAACACTTCAAAATGAATATATGATTCAAAAGCATATTGCCCCCTGAACCCTATACTGTATTTATAAAAAAATTATATAGCTTAATAAAATAGTTAAAAAACAATTAAAAATATGGTCTAATTTTATCCATTCTACGACATAGTTAATGGATAGCCTGTGCCTTATGTTACAGAAAAAAAAAGCTCTGCTGTCACAAATTTGAATTTGACATTGACGTAAATTGTTTACTATCGATATTAACGACTGTAACCTAAGGAAGTAAAATAATATTAAAAGATTCTATATTATAGGGATTTATTGCCTACTATGGAGAAACCCGCGTGGATCGACGAGGTGTATACTCCTCCTAAGTACACCAAGTATTGTTTCGTGCCAAGTTGTAACAATGACTCTTTGAAGAAACCGGACAAACATTTCTTCTATGTACCGTATAAAAATAAAGCGGAGTGGTGTCGAGCAGTAATTCCAAAGATCCGTGTGAATGCAAGGTGTCGTATTTATATAATGCAGTTAGTATCGGTATCCATTATCACAGCCAAATTCGTCAATAAAATCGTTTCTTTTTAACAAATAGTACAATTTAAACAAACAACACACCACATACCTACTCCAGTGACAATGGCAAAGTCAGATGTCATTGTCAATGTCAGATCACTTTTTTTTTCGATCGTGGTAAGACCAATCTACGCAGGAATAGCCTTTACCTTAGTAAAGGCTATTCCTGCGTAGAATTGGAGTTACGCCCTTTTAGAATAAGTAAATATTGAAAAATTTATAACAAATTAAATACGAACCCTAGAGAAATAAATACACTATCAGCGTATTTGTCTTTTTAAACCAAATACACAGAACCAATAAAATTTAGGGCTATAAATATGAAATGTTGTCAATTGTCGAAAGTTAATAAGGGCTTCTGTTTAGATACAATATGTATTATTTCATTCAAGATTCAGATTTCAACCAATACTTTGGCTTTATAGCCCAGCCCTTAACTTTGGCAATGCCCATAGAAGAGACGCGGACCTAAATCTAACAATGACCCGAATACAAACTACATTAGACGACGATATACTTAAACACAGAAAACATCCATGACTCGTGCCGTGACTCATGAACCAGGATTCGAAGCAGCAGCTTAACCAGCCGCAGCAGCTTCTCTAGCAACGTATCAAGTGGGCTAAAGTCGTTAAAACACACACATTCTCTCTCGGTATTGAGGGGTCGACTACAGACGTTGACGCCGACCGATCATCGCTGAGCTAACATGTTCGCTCGCTGAAGTATTTTCATTTACAGCAAGAACGGACGTTTGACGAACTTGCCGGAGGTCTGGACGTCGTGGGTTCGAACCCCAGCTCGTACCCACTGATGGGTTTTCTCATAAAACTTTGTGTAAAGATATTTAACAGTGGATTTTTGTTGAAGGAAAACGTCGTTAGGCAGCTTCAAATGTCTTCAAATTACCATGAGCTCATAAAACCTAAATGTCAAATTGTAACATTCTTAAAATGAACGAAATTCATTATGACTTTGACTTAAAACGGCATGTTCTCTAAATGCCTGAAGATTGAAATGCACAATGCTTCAATTACCGAATGGCAGAAATGACAAAATATCAAAACAACTCAACCTCAAAATACCTAAATTTAGGCATTTTTCCCAAAAATGCCTAATTTTTTTTACGAGTGTTTATTTGATATTATCTACCGATCTTTTACCTCCATCAATCTGCCGCTCTTCTAAAGTCGAGTGTCCACAGAGATTTTGACGAGAGATGTGATGGTTGACTTATACATGCGTGTATCACGAGTAAAAAAATTGTCCACAAACGTGGTAATTTCTAGTTCCTGTTCAATGTGCCCCGCTCTACCCTACATTTTCCCTTTATTCCCATTTGGTAGCCAAATTTGGTAGCCAGCTACCAAATGGGAATATTTTTCCCACTTGGTGAAATTTATTCCCATTTCGAAGCTGGCTACGAGATGGGATGGGATTCATTCATGTAGTATAAATTTAGGTATTTTGAGGTTCGGTTATTTTAACCATATGTTGTTTTGCCATAATGCTGTTTTGAAGTTTAGGTATTATTAGCCTAAGGTATTTTGAACATCGGCGATATTAAGGTTTCGGTTGATTGAGAAAAAAATTTAGGCATTCTGCAATTTAGGTATTTTGAGACCATGGAGTATTGATAATGAGGTGAAGTGAGATTTTGTGATTTTAAGCCCAAAGCGTTAGGGTAGTTAGGAAGGTCAGATGGCAGTTTTGTAAAACTAGTGCTTATGCCAAATCTTGGGATAAGGTGTTAAAGCGGATCCCGGGCTCCCTTAACATAAAACCGGGAATAAAGGCTAGGAGCATGATGATAGCTGCGCGGCGCTGAGTCAAGTTGGAATGTTGGAGTGTGCTGACATGAAGCTCGGCCGCGGGAGCGCGCGGTCACTGTCAAGGAGGCGCGCGGCCCGTCGCACGCGCTGCACGCGCTGCCAACAAAACACTTCCTACTCGTACTCACTTGTAGGGGAAACACATTGTAACCAGGACTCGCATTGGGTGGTGTCCTCATGTTATAATTTAATAAAAATTATAAAAGATTACGACGATATGAGGCTTCTAAGTCATACAAAACATATTTTTTTGCCCCAAAAATCATTTTATAACTGCTAACAGGATTCTTAAGACTACTCATGTACCTTTAAGCAGTATTTTACGACTAAAACATATTTCACGATAAAAATATACATTTTCATACACCGGCGAAGCGCTCATAGCCTAGCGGCGCCTGCGAGTCGGAAACGATAACGCAGGTTAAGCAAATATGGCAGCGGTCAGTCTTTGGATGGGTGACCGCCTGATGTTTGAGTGGTCAATATAAATGAGCGTTTCCGTGCTTTGGAAGGCACGCTAAGCAGTTGATCCCGGCTGCTGTCTATGCCAGTAGTCGTTAAGCCGAGTTAGAGGCTTTCGGGCGGCTTAAGAATTTCTAACAGTCGAGTTGCCCACTCACTTGACAAAGGGGGGACAACCATCTCTCGCGTCCGCAGGAGCTACCTACCACTACCCTGCACGTGTCCCCTGGGTGGTACTAAAGAGTGACAAACTTTAAAGCCCAAAATAATGTATGCCATAAGATTAAATAAATAGGGAGCGGCTATATATATACTTGTATATGTAAGTATATAGGTAGATGGCGGTTACGTAGGCATACTCGTACATTTGATACGATACGACTTTCTTACGCGAATTCAAACTCAATTCAAAGTATTAGTACAAATGAAAATGTTTTTCGGAATGAGATGTAAGTAATTTTTTTTGGAATACCCGAAATTTACGCAAGTTAGCCGATGTGATGTGTAGTTACGTTATAGGAGAAAAATATTTCAGTTAATTAGTTTCCTTTATTTCGTATTCACATTTATTAAGCACCGGCTTTGATATTAAAGTCACCTCCGATTTTCATCACCCATGTACAAAATCTTTCGATTTCATCATGTTTACTTGGGTTCGGGAAATGATATGATGCATAGTTTTACACCTGTAAAAAATAAACATCAAAATTTATTAATACGAGAATTTTTAAACTCGCGGCGTAGCGCACATCTCTATGTTGAACATACACATCAATACATTCCTGGGTAAATCATTTCTGAAATTGAGAGTTTTCTTTTGTTAACACTCATGCATTATATCTTTATTTTATATAAGCAGAGAATCCGAAATCGATGTCTTTCATCAGTTGAACAACTGAAAAACCGGATAAAAATGCACACTCTTATCTGAATACGATGTTGAACGGATGACAGAAACTTGAGTGTTGTCAGTAGCGCAATAAATATTTCTGCCAAAATGATGTCATTTCGTTTTTGGTATGCCACTAAAAACTTTTATCGACTAAAATTACAATAAATATTAACTTTTTTGTATAGATGGGAAGTAAAACTATCTTTATGATAAAAATTAACAGGTAAAATAACAATTTATTCTTACATCAATTCTACCAAACAAATAAGTTTTTATACTATAACATTGCTTCGAAGAAGCGGCGAAAGCGCCACCTAGGCGATAATTAGAAAAACGACGTCGTTATCGGGCAAGTTTAATAAGGTATATACTAGAAGGCGCTATTATCAATGACAGCAGCTTTGTTCTAAGTTGACCAACCATGGATGTTGCGACACATCCGAACGTCGGGAGAACGAAGTGAGGTAAATAAACAAGTTAATTATACACGATTAAGTCCCGTTTAGTAAAAATAATGTATCACTACATTATACTCGTAGCAAGATTTTATGAAAGTTCCGGTATTATACCTACACCCTTTTGTAGGAAAGTAATATTTAGTCTGCCATGAGGTCTAGAGAACCTTACACTCAGAGCCTTATCACACTTGCGATTTGCGAGCGTGTTTTCTATACAATTATCAGTCGCGGCGAACACGCTGCGTGATCGCCTTCATACAAAATACGCTTGGAAATCGCAAGTGTGATAAGGCTCTTACAGTCAACAAAAGTAGCGGCAAAATAACACGCTCAAAATCATCTGGACTGTCGTTATCCCGATGACATTAGAGTAGTGTGTAGATCATTTTGAGCACTTGGCCCGCGTAGTTACTTTTGCTGCTGACTAAACCAAGCCTTGTACATACCTCAAATAACATCGTTAAAAAATTGGCTCTTGTACAGTTACCAGCATGAATATCTGCCATAACAAATCGGGCAAAAATAAGTATATAAATATAAAAAAAAAAAAAAAAATAATAATAATAAATAACTGACATGTTCTTGCGGCCTATAAATAGAGTCGTGTCACATATGTATACACGCTTCGTTAAGGCAGATTAAAGATAAGATAATGTTAAAGATAAGATCATATTAAAGGTAAGATATTAACCTAGCGTACTTACTTAGCCATGTCACAAAACGATATTAAACATTTAAAACACGACAAATTATGTATAATGTTTTTTAAGTAGCGAAGTTTAAGCCGTTGAATGTTGAGTAGGAGCACTGTGTATGGATCTCCCGATGTATTTATCTTACGCTCTACCCTCTGCTCTGCCCACGCAGCCGCTTACACCACCGCCACCAAGGGCGCAAGCATTCCCTCCAAGAAGGCGCGCGGGGCGGGGCGGGTTGGGGCGCGGGGACGGGCCGCCGGGACTCCATCCCGCCGGCGGACGAGCTGCCCCAAGCCGACCTTGAAGACCTGGCGAGTCACCGCACCGACGACGCGCGAGGGCTGCGCCGCCACCTCATTCACCAGCCTAAGGTTGGTCGCGTTCGGAAGACGGTGTAAAAAGCGCAATCTGTTCACATACGCATGCATTGTGCGTCGGCGCATTTCCAAGGCACCATACAGATGCGCCCAGCGCGATGTTACTCGCTTGCACCTCGCTAGGTATTTATTTACAAGCACCAATGATCGATTGATGAACTGCCACTTTTATTATAACACATTCATTGCCCAGAATCGCTACGCGCTACGCTCGTAGCCGATCCCGTGGTTTTTCTCGTATGTAGCGGAAAGCGACTACGGCGGTCTGACGCATATGTGTCGTCATGGGCCATCAAAAAAGGTAGGGGTCTATATATAGTAAATCGTATTGAATTGGGGTTCATTTTGCATCTGTATGAGCAACAAAATCTATTCGTATTCATCGTGTTTCTCGAACTGACTCCAAAAATAGCTACGTAAAGCCTGGAAAAATCCTCAGTTCCAGTAGAAACTCGTTTTTACTTTGAATTTGATGGAGAAGCAAGCGTGGTCCATATTATTTGATGTTGCAGGAAGCGTCGACCGTGCACGTCGGCCGCCGGGAGGGGGGCGAACGCCTCAACTCCCTGCTCTCGGACAAGAAACTATACGACCACAGTCCCCACTCCGTGAGTACCTGCCACACATAGGACTTATCATGAGCTAAGTCAGCATCCGCTACCTAATCACCGGTATTGTTTGTAATACTATGATTTTTACGAACCCTGCCACCATCATGATATGAAAATCGGCCAAGTGCGTGTCGGGCCACACGCAGTGTAGGGTTCCGTAGTTGCCTATCGGCCTTATAGTTACATCGACACGCACGCGCCAATTTATTTAAAGATGTGGTTGCGTCGGCCGAATTTGTACGAAAGTTGGCCCTTCCAAGTAAACATTACGTTGGTCGACTATTACTCGGTAACTAATTATGCCTATACTTAGCCGTGATAGTTTTTCTTTTAAATTCATTATGTGTGCTACGATCACATTTTTTTTCAGGGGGGCAGTTCGATCAAAAGTTAGGGCTTTGAAGCCCAATATCATGCAAACGAATCACTGAATTCACTGAATTTGTTATCACTGATGGTTTTTAGAAACCCATAATATTTTTAAATGAGCTATCCAACGATACCCCACACAATGGATTTAAAGAGAAAAAAAAATATGCTCACAGAAGAAACATGCTAAAAGAACATTTTTCAAGATTTTATTCTACTGTTTGGTCGGTGTGCTTACTTTATATACCTATGCCGAATAACAGCTTTCTACTTGTGATGGTCACTGAGCTAAGCCGCAGACGGACATGGCCACACTATAAGGGTTCCTTGTTGTCTACGAAACCCTAAAAATGTATACTTCTCCATGTATTAAATTGGAGTTACCAACTGTTCCCAATGCATCAGGTATTCGTCCAACTGGACGAGCTGCTGGCGACGGGCGACGGCGACGCGGAGTGGAAGGAGACGGCCCGCTGGATCAAGTACGAAGAGGACGTGGAAGAGGGCGCGGCGCGCTGGGGCCGCCCGCACGTGGCCTCGCTGTCCTTCCACTCTCTGCTCAACCTGCGCCGCTGCCTCGAGACCGGCGTCGTGCTGCTCGACCTCGAAGAGCGCGACCTGCCCGGCGTGGCCTACAGGTACCCACACAACCACGAATACAATCTAAAAGGCTCTTCTTCTTAACACATTCAGTGCCAAACATTTAACCGATAATATGGGGACTTCACATGTAGAAGAAAGCGACTTCGAGCAGAACGCCCATCTAGCGGATTCCTGGTACTGAAACTGTTCAATTTTGAACCAAATTTCTAGGCTCTACACCCCCAAAATCATATTGGGTGCCATTTTTATATCTCAATTCTGGTCAACAATTCTGGCTCATTCCCATGAGTTTTTTCGTTGCAAATGCTTCATCGCAACGAGATCTACATACGCCTCAGAAGAAAATTTATCTATTGGCAGTTTTCCTGCACTGGGTTGACTATTTGGTTACCTATTCCCTCTCACCCACAGGTTGCGTACCCTAAGTGTAACCGACCCGCTCAAAGGTACTGACTACTGAATAGGAGTAGTGATGACGCCATCTCCTCCGCAGGGTGGTGGAGCGCATGGTGGACGACGGGCTGATCGAGGACGACGACAAGCCGGTGGTGATGCGCTCGCTGCTGCTGCGCCATCGCCACGTGCACGACGACCGCTTCCGCTTCTCCATCGGCCGCAAGCACACCTCCTACACCAGCTTGCAGGTACCTCCACCACTAGGGACACTAACATCGGCCGCAAGCACACCTCCTACACCAGCTTGCAGGTACCTCCACCACTAGGGACACTAACATCGGCCGCAAGCACACCTCCTACACCAGCTTGCAGGTACCTCCACCACTAGGGACACTAACACCAGGGCTAAGGCTAGCTGGGGCAATCTAAATTCCGGATCCAAATCTGGGCGACACTATTTAGATATCCTCTAGCGGTAAGAACGTCTATGATCATTAAGGAATGCTTCCAAAAGAAGGATAAAAAGGTTATATCCAACAGGAATTCTTCTAAAAGAACGCAACACACTACATTGCCGTTTAGAACAATCTTATCTTTTTGAAAATTGAATATAGGCTCAAATGTTCAGTTAAGTGTAACCGTCTCGCACTAGGTCCACTTACACTGGACTATGTAAACTACCAGTAATAAATTTAATGTTCACTACCAATGCTTCTCCAAGGATGACCACTACCAAAGAGCTCTTCCACTAGGACGACCACTGCGAGCCACAATACTCTACACCAGGGTTTCCTTACGGTGTGCTCCATGCACCCCTTAGGGATCCGTGACGTGATTGCTAGGGGTCCACCTCCACGGCCAGTTCGTTCACTCTTAACTTAGTAGGCAGGTACGTAGGTAGACACATAAAATATGAGATTTTTCTTCAACATTCTATTTTATTAATTCCGCGGTATTTTTTAAATTCTGAAAGCGGTCCATGCCTAACAAAAGTGTGACCCTTGTTCTACACTGACCACTCAATTGATCATAAAATCGCCTTGAAGTAAAATAATCGAATGCGCAGCTAAGTCTATTGCTGTACCACTTCTATTAGAAGAGCCGCTTCTACTACTCGTAGGGACCAATTACACTATTACAGTAGAAAGTTCAATCTACACTAGGAAAGCTTAGCTTACAAGAACACGCACAGAGACACTTTGGGCGATAAAAACACTGACGCACCGCGAACGCATCAGTGGCGTGGCAGCGTGGCACGGATGTAACGACGTAGGTATACGTCACGTCTGCAACCCTTACTTCGAATCGAACCCCTTTACACCGAATAGCGAATGTCCATACAACCCTTATTTTTAATCCCGTGGAATTCTGACGTGTTTTGGCATACAAGATTACATTTTATATTGCACAATTTAGACATAAAAAATAATAAAGTACCTACCGTAGTTCATATCACGGTGACGCCGAGTACTCCACAATGATGCTAGACAAGGTCAAATAGACCGGCTAATGCCTCCACTACACGTCTGCAGATGCGTCCGCGGACGCTGACCGATGCATTTGCAGATGGATCACCTCGAGCCGTCCACACGTCTGTAGGTCGATCAGTCTATGTTCATTCTCGACAGACGCAACCAACACCCTGTTGGTCCCCGGCACTCCCCCGAATATGTCTCCTATGAGTCCCGCGGCCGCGAATTCGCGGTCGATTTTTTGATACTCGCCTCTCCCGGTCACGTGGTCACGTGGGTGGTCCTGAGAGACCCCGAGGTAATTTGAGCTGACGCCAGCAAACCACTTGACTCAACGTTGTCGCTTGTATGTATGTCTGTAGTGTTTATACTTAGAAATGTAAATGATTACATTTTTGACAAGGGCATGAAACAGACTTCATTGTGTTGGTATTAAATATATCATACTCAACATATTACAATGTAGAAACCATGTCTCTTTCACAGGAAGGGTAAATAATGGACATTCTCCAAAGATACGAGGGGCGGCTGAAAAGTAATCTCCTTGGTTAAAAAAATATGCGAAAATGATACTGGCTGAAATGCATTCTTGTTCTTTGGTTATTCTTTTTTTGAATTATTTGACGTTCATTTGTTTTTTCCGTTCCATTTTTCTACAATTCTCGAATGTTTGCGACATATCGGTTGAAAAAATGAATATCGCTAAAATTGAACATCGTGCAGTGATTAAATTTCTAACAAAAGAAGGAAATACTCCCTCACAGATCCGAGAACGTATGATGTGTGTGTTCGGTAGTTCGTGCCCTTCCGAATTTACTATAAAGTTTTGGTCTAAACAATTTAAACTCGGTCGTGAGAGCTTGGAAGATGACGCTCGTAGTGGAAGGCCGGTTTCTGCCGTTACAAACGAAAATGTAGCCAAAGTTAAAAAAATAATTTTAGAAGACCGACGAGTGAAGCAGTGGGAGATTGCTAGAGATGTGGGCATCAGTAAAGAAAGAGTCAATGAGATAATTCATGTGCATCTGAATATGTCCAAGGTGAGTGCACGTTGGGTCCCCAGAATGTTAACGGCGTTTGACAAGGACTGACGTGTCAAATGTTGTGAGGAGTTTTTGGAAATGAGTCGAGGTAATGAGGAAGAAATTGTTTCTAAAATGGTGACGTGTGATGAGACCTGGATTCGACAGTGGGACCCCGAAAGCAAACAAGAGTCTTTGCAGTGGAAATTCAAGGATGAGAAGCCTCCTCGGAAGTTTAAGGTCAGGCCGTCGGCAGGCAAACTTATGGCTACCGTATTTTGGGATACAGAAGGAATTTTACTAATAGATTATTTACCAAAAAAAAGGACAATGAATGCTGAATATTATTCCAGCTTACTGCATCAGTTACGAGACGCGATAAAAGAAAAGAGGAAGGGTAAACTTAGCAAAGGGATCCTGATTTTACACGATAATGCACCTGTGCATACCGCCCGCACAACAATGCTTACCATGAAGGAATTAGGGTTCGATGCCGTTAACCATCCACCTTACAGTCCAGACCTAGCCCCATGCGACTATTTTTTATTTAGACACCTCAAAAAAGATCTCCGAGGAAGACGATTTCTGACCGATGACGAAATGAAGGCTGCAGTTAGTGACTTTTTTGACGAGAAACCGAAAGATTTTTTTTTTCATGGGTTAATGTCAATATTTGACAAATGTAATAAGTGTATTTCACTAACAGGGGACTATATTGAAAAATAAAAAAAATACATACATGACAGTCTTTTGTTTCATACTTAGGTAGATTTCTTTTCAGCCGTCCCTCGTACGCTAAGAAAATAAAGATATTGAATTATAACTATAAAATTTTGTATTTATTTTGGGTCTCAATACATGCTATCAATAATGGGAAATTATTTGAAGAAATACCCGTAAAATTATCGTTTTATTCGTCTTAGAAAACCGTGAATTACAGAGTAAGTAAAGGTTTTTCAACTCGTCATAACTTGGCGTCAGTATTGATAGTCAAGCTTCGGTTGGTACCAATGTGTTGCTAATTTCATCGCGTTTAAATTAGAAATCGCCCAATAGAATGGGAACTGGATACTCTTTGCATTAAAGTCATTTTTCAACTGTGGGAACCAAGCCGTGAATTCGCGGCGTCGGCAACCGATAGGTGCAAATATCGTCGCCGCGAATTCGCGGTCGCGGGAGCCTACGGAACAATCTGTGCATTTTTTTTGGGAAATTAGGGGGGCGCCATTTTGGCCTTAACTATTTATTTAATTAGTATTTTTAACTATTACTTGAATATGCATCGCAATAGAGTTATTAAAAAGGAATGGAAAAGAAGAAGGTGTTGGATACGTGCTATACATAGAAACAGAACAAAGTAAGCGGAATTTCTATTTCGACTTTCAAATAAAATCAAATGTACGTAGTTCAAGAAACTTAAAAGTTTCCTCGGTGCTCATATTGTTAGCGTGCACGCATGCTGTCTCAATCGCAACTCCGAACAAACTGATGCGACGACAGACGTGTGGACAGACGCCGGACGTTTGCGCCAAAACCCTTTGATCCGTGCCACAAAAACCGACAACAATCGGATTCAAGTCGGACGCATCTGCGGACGGTAAATACCTACAACAGACGCGCAAATTACCCCCTCTGGCCTCTATACGTTGGCGGGCGCATCGAAGATGGCGTCTGCAGATGCATCTGCGGACGTGTAGTAGAGGCTGAAGTCGTAATACCTACTTACATAGATTTTATTTAAATGTAAATAAACAAATACAGCTAGGTACCTACACCACATTGCTGTGTATTCTTGTCACTTAATGGGACAATTGTAAGCTCTGAAGTGTAAAAACGCCCTTGAGGCCTACTTGCAGAATAAATATTCGGATTTTAATTTGAAGCACATCGTTCGCACCTTGAACGATAATGACCTGGAGGTCTATTCGACTCTCACTGTTAGTATAATTGTATGACATTTGTTGCGCGCACTCGCTCCCACACCTAATGATCGAAGCGCGGGGAAGCCGAGTGCAGCAAACAAAATGTCACTCGAATACCATATCAACACGGTCGAGGCAGAACGACCCGATCGGAAGAGGCTGCCAAGTCACGCTTATCGGGCAAGTTGGCGCGCGGCAGCGGAAGCCAAGACTGGCGCGTTGCGTAACTGCCGAAACACATTCGTAATTGTACATGGAGATGTTCCTGGCAACTAGCAACAAAGGGGACAAAATTATAGCATCCACATACCGCCCAGGTATATGGGTCTATTCGGTCTGCCACTTCGCATAGAAATGTGGTGCGCCCGCTACTTCCCACAGCGCGCCAACACGTGTATTCGATACTGAATTACTGGTATATTTGTAGTTCACATTTTAGTCAAATTCTAAAGTCCAATCAATATAATACCATGGACTCATAAAGAGATGGAAGGTGGCCAGAGGAAGAAGGTGGTGGTAGAAAGTGCTAAATTACTCAGATAAGATAATTGAAAGCCGTCGTGCTCAGACTCATTAGAATCCTCCGAGTGAGAGCCCTAGACGATGATTGAGCAAAAAAAGCTTGTAAGTACTAAAAAATATATTTTTTTTGCTTTGCTAGGAAACAAACGGTTAGAGTTGCAAGTTACTTTTTCAAATATAAAACTATCACAAAATACCGGGCTTGTGATACAGATGAAGCTTCAATACGAGTAAGTGTGACTTCCATCTTGTCAGCAACTGGCGTTTTATAGCATCCCTCAAATTAAGCTATTATTTACACATTACATTTCACATACACAAAGTCACAAACACTGGTTCTTGTGTGCACTAATTGTTTCGATACTTCGCATACCAATATGATATCACCATTGCGTACTATCGACAACACAGCTAACTGACCATCCGTGCACTTTATGTGCATTGTAATAAGGTTCTATATCGTAACCGTCGGCGCTGATTCGGTAAACAAGCTGTACCTACACCTCTTGTCTAAGGAACTTGTGTTTACATCACAAAGCATATTCCTTCTTATATGTATTCATTTACAGTTTAAACATAATATTATAGAAATTAGTTACTGTAAGATACAGTAAGATATAAGGGTGTACTCTATGCCAGCAATTAAAACACATCACACATTGTGACACAAACACATTACAGCAAGAGGTCATTTTAAAATAACAACACGCACTCCCCGGCATACAAGAACAAGAAGATAATTGTTATCCCTTCTAAATATTTTGAATTATGTTGGTCCTAGGAGCCGGAAGATGAGGTGAGGTAAATCGTCGATTCAGTAAAACATTATTCTGCTAGATGCTTTACCATACGTTTCGTCTTTAGAGGCTCCAGGGCTGCCCTTTCCGTACAGAAATATTTAAAACACCTATCAAGTTGAAAGGGTCCCTGTGATGATGATGATAATTAAATAATGATGGTTGTATTTTGAGGAACTGAACAATCACATGCAACTAGTAAATATCTAGCTAGAAATAGGTAATCAAAGTTCGTTCAAGTATTTAAATAACTTTATGCCTACTCGTAGTGCAACTGCAGTTGTATTATAGTCAATCTGGATGGAAGAATGCGGTCGCGGCTCGTTCGGTGCCCGCGGGTCCTTGGGCGCCCGCGGTTCCGTTGGCGCCGCGGCGCCCGCTGCGCGCCGCCACAGCCTGCTGCACCTCGGATTCAGCCCGAAAGCCGTGCGAAAGATACCTCCGACCGACCCCCGCCGTGCGGGGCTCTACTCACATGACCACGGAGCCCCGCACCGGTTGGGAGTCGGATTTAGTGTGTCTCACTGTTCACAAATAACAATCGGTTTTTTTGTATTTTTTGCGACTTTGCCATTGGACTGATGAACATGATCTGCAAGCATTTTTATTTTCGTTACTAATCACTTCATGACTCGTTTCAGTTACTATATTAAAGGGTTCACACCAAATATAAGCACGGAACGCTTATAACAACGAGTTACTAATGACGTTTATTGAAAATATCGTATTTATGGACAGTACATCTCAAATGTGACGTCAGATGTGAAGGAGGTCACAAACTTTATATTTTGCTGCTAGCCGATTCGACTTCATTCAAAACTGAACGCTATTCGTAAGATTATAAAGCCGTCAAACATTTGTTGCAACAGCATATTCTGCAAATGAATTTGTAATTTTGTCCACGCGCCCTTCACCGTTTTGCTATTGAGCAAATTCGAATAGTTCGAATTTGGACGTTATATTCATATTCATATTATATATTCAGTATTGGTTATACATTGTCAATATAGAGAACGGTAGTAATATGCTAATATGTAGGTACAGATAGTCAAATAAGTCTTACAATAAACCATAAGAATTCACATAAATTAATTTACGTCAATAAAATTAATATCTACAATTAAAAATTCAAAAAATTATAATTTAAAAAAATAAAATACAAAAAACAAATGAAAAATTTGGCACTAATGGACACAACACACAATTATACATATTAACGATATTTTTTAATTTCATTCAGATAGGAATTCAGAAACGGAATAGTAGGCCTTTTGTAATAGGAGTTTTTAGTTTTAGGGTAAAACCGAAGCGCGTCTTGCTACATTTAATGGTAGCAGGGATTTTATTATATATTTGCGGACTCAAAACGTACAAACTATTAGCCGCTTTCGCGAGACGGTGCCTCGGCACATCTAGGTCGTGTTGCCTGCTGTCGTGTCGTGTCGTGTCATGTTATTCCTAAAGAGATAAAGCTATGAAAAATATTTGGCAACGGCAAAAACAAATTGGTATTTTGTTCGCCTATATTTCGATGCGCCATCTGCCCCTTATGGCCATCTACCCCGGAATTACCCAATCAAAATCTGATGAGTCTGTCATATTTAATAAAAAATATCATAAAAATGTGTGTGCGTATTTTGGACTTGACGTGTTGCTTAATGCTGTTGAAACTTCTCCTTTTTAACATAAGGTATTTTTTTAAGTAATAGGTCGCCTTTTAATCCATCGTTTTACCCATCACCTGTCATTTAGTCGCGGGAATCGCCACCTTTAGCTCCATGTTTTAATAATTTGGTTTTCATTTTCAGCTCAATTCAAAAAAGTATTTTGCTAGTGTCTTCCATCTTGTAGAAAATCGTTGTATGTTCGTTTTCTCATGTCCTTTACTAGTTTGATGACCGTTTCCATGTTACTGGAAAAAATAATCGAAATCGAAAACATGAGCCTGCAGAACTTAGATGTCTAAAAGTTACCTACCTAACGGTTTCAGAGAAAATATAGTTTATAAGACATATTCCTATGGTCAAAGTATTCTGCGAAACGATTGTGATTACGATACATTATAATATTACCTACATGACAAGGATTCAGTAAAGCCAAGAGGGCTGACTACAGGTACAGTCACGTGTAGCTGACTTGTGGATCACGTATAGTGTAGTTCTCTTTAATCACTTGTATAATATCTTCATGAATTACTTCGCATCATCAAATTGCATTTTGTTTGAAACAATCATGTTTGGACTGGTTTTTGTTTGATTGCCAAATCAGCTTAGCACAATGGCAGGGCAATCCCACTTTCTTTTTGAAGCTTTTATTTATTTGACAGCTCATGACAGTGCCAATCTTCACTTTTACAGGCCACGACTGGATCGTGAGAGTAGCTCAGGGGTCTGGTGATGTTGTCTCGTTTTGGTTTAATGAATAATAACGTGATGGCACTATCATCTAAGAACACTCAAATCAATTCAAGCTGGTTTTACAATGTGCACTAAATTTGCTTCAAAGGTCGCACAAATATGGGAATGTCATGTAACAAAATTGGCTTTCTGAGGAGCTGTCAAAGGGGAAGTCCTTCGTTAAAACGATGCTAAGCGTGTGTTGTGTTGTGTAGAACCTGGCGGACCCGCGGCGGCGACGCAGCTCGTACGCGATACCACTTGACAAGCCGAGCATGCATGAGCTGCGGAGCAAGCCGTCCATCGGCTCCGAGAAGATCGACCTCAAGGAGGTCGAGTACACGGCGGCCGGATCACAGGTGACACTCACCAGACGTATTTGTGTTCGTTGCTTCCAATTCCAATCACATTTCTAGGATCTAAATCGTTCAAATCACAAGCAGCTCACTTTAGCTGATTTTAATAACCCTATAGTAACAAAGACGTCTTTTGTTAAATTTATTTGACTTCTTTTTCTGCTACTATTTATAAATACGATATCTCTCAACTGAACAATAAATGATGAAGTCCACCCCGGTCGGCAGGACGAGCTGCGCCGCACGCACAACGACGCCATCCTAAAGCGCATCCCCGAGGATGCGGAGGCCACGACGGTGCTAGTGGGCGCCGTGGGCTTCCTCGAACAGCCCACCATCGCCTTCGTGCGGCTCGCGCACGGCATCCTCATGCCCTCCATCACCGAGGTGCCCATCCCCGTGCGCTTCATGTTTGTGCTGCTGGGCCCCATCACCGCCGAGCTGGACTACCACGAGGTCGGCCGCTCCATCTCCACGCTCATGTCTAATCCCGTCTTCCACAACATCGCGTACAAGGCAGACGATCGACGAGATCTCCTTTCGGCCATCAACGAGTTCCTGGATGACTCGATAGTGCTGCCTCCGGGTGACTGGGAGCGGCAAGCTCTGCTCCCGATGGAAGAGTTGCGCGCGAAGAGCGAGATGATACGGAGGCGGAAGGCCAACGCGCTGGAGAAAAAGCGCGCGTCGGTGGCGGGCGGCGCCGGCGCCGTCACCATCTCCGAGGACAAACAGGCGCTGCTGCGCATGGAGGCGGCGGGCCTGCCGCCCAAGGAGCCCGAGGGCCCGCTCGAGCGCACCGGACGACTTTTCGGAGGTAAGCAAGCGGAACGCTGAGATTCTATACATCAAATTGATCAGTTAATTAACGATTTTTTTTAATTCGATACCTATAGAGTTCTCTGAGTAGCACGAAACAGCATACAAAACTAGTGCACAAACCTGGGGGCACGGCAGGGGGCACACACATTTTATTTAGCAAGCAAATAAAGAAAAATAAGGATGCCTGAGACTTGGCTCTATGAAATATCTCACAACTTTTTACGGTGGAAGAGTTTCGAGACTTGGCCTCTTTTTTACATGGAAAGTTTATTTTTATGGGATTATACTTATCCAGCGTGTTTAAAGATTATTGTTGCGATATTTAGAATAATAAACCACTTCATATGTAGCTATACTTGGTTGGGTTTGCATCGCTCGGCCCATTCGATATTATAATTATATGATACCTATAGGTATTACCCGGCCGTGGCCGTGGGCAGCCAGCCACCCGCAGGTGAACCACGCAGAAAACTTCTCCCCATACTAATATCGTGCCCCGCCGTCAACTTAGTGCCAGAGCTGCGTTTTTAGATTTAAAGGCTGTTTGTCCACCGCCGCCGTCACCGTCACGTCACCGAGAAAGAGTTGACGGCGCCGAAGTAGCGGTACATACATTTACTTAGGCTGTTTGTCCACCGCCGCCATGACGAGTGACGGCGGCGGTGGACAAACAGCCAAAGAGTAGTGTTCGTTGAATATATACCAATGTTATTTATTTATTTATTTTCAATTTATCACAAGACAACTATGAGGTCCACTGGTGCTAATTATTCTTAGTCTAGGTTAGTACTTAATCGTAAAAAGGGATTTGGTGCGGTCGGTAAGTATTTTTGTCAAGGGACAATCAAACTTACCAGCTATCATTTTCAGGATGCTGTTGCTGCTCCCGCGCAGAATGAATATAATTCAGGAGAGCAGACTTTTTGCGCCAAACGGCGTCAAAGCCGTCTGTACGCGCCTCGGCAAACATAAATGACGGACTGCAGAAGCGCGGCAGCCGCAACAGCGCCCTGAAGGCATTATTAAATTGGATGCGCAGAGCATTGTATGCCTTTTGGGTATATTTGAACCACAGACTTGCCGAGTACAGTGATGTGCAATACGCTTTGAACAGCGTTATTTTCACCGTATCTGTACATCGAGCAAATCTGCGGGCCAACATGTTCGCCCGGACTGACAACGCTCTGCGCTCCCTCTCCATATCTAAATCGTCCTTAAGGTCATCAGTTACCAAATGCCCAAGATACTTAAACAAGAAGACGCGTTTAAGAGGGATATTATTAAGTATTAAAGGTGGAACAAAACTTGGGCAATTGATTCCCGCCTTAAAGACCATATATTCTGTTTTAGCTTAGACACATTGTAAGTCAAACCATGAGATGTCGCATATGACCCACAAACTGCAACTAGTTTTCTAAGTGCGCCAATTGAGGGAGCCAGGAGAGCCATGTCGTCCGCGTAACTGATGTTATTGACACACACATCATCAATAAAGCAGCCGACATGCGTTCTACTGAGTTCCTCAATCAGCTCATTAACGTATAAGTTGAAAAGCAGCGGTGAGCTAATCCTCCCTGTCTCACCCCGCATTCCAACCTCCAGGGATCCGAAAACTCATCTGCCCATTTAACAAGATTCTCCTGATTCAAGTACCAAGACCTGAGAAGGGAAGTTATGAAGAAGGCATTACATATAAACCTATATTTACGAAGATATTTGAAGTAACAAAAAAAGGCTGTCACCCACAATGACGATATGTGTTTAACAATGACATTACGTGAAGATTACAATGACGGAGTGTGTACAACAATGACGAACATATGTAACCTCCAACCAAGAAGGTCGTAAGTACCTGGTGAGCACCACCGGCCCACCGTCATTTAAAAAAATACACTTATTAATGAAATGTAATTTACAGAAATTTGCAATGGTCAACGTGTACGTAATAGTAATATGTTTAATTAAGTAACGGTACTAATGTAAAATGTAATTTTCGTGCATAAATATATAAAATTAGTATCTTGGTAACTTTTTTAACGATCTGGATAAAATGTTGGTATTGAACACTGTCAGACCTCTAAAGACAAATAGAAGCTCGGCCACTTAGGTTGCCATAATTATGCTACAATGTACCTAATTTTAACTTTCTAGTGCCCTTAAATTGGGAGTTGTTAGGTTTTTTTTGTACGCTACGCTACAATACAAATATAGCTTATTTTTTAAATTTAAAAATAATACTGTACCTTCTTCGGTAGCCTTGAAAACGGTTGTCCAATCTCATTTCGGTGGTCGAAATTGTAGCTTTTCTTGCTGTACGATACTACTGTTACGTTACGATATTTTAAAAGGCGACTTACATCAAAAATGTTACTCATATTTAACCCTTAAATGCATACAGTATCAGAAATGATACAACTGAAGTGACACAAGTAGTAATCAAATTAATGTCAGTTATAGACTTTGCCAAACTAGACACAGAGTCTCAAATGTGATGTAGAGTTAACTGTTCATTAGCCATTCCGTAAGCAAAGTGATTGATACCAGATGCACCTAAGGGTTAAGGCACTAATTTGACTGAACTTGTATGAATGTGACGTGATATAGCGCCTGAAATAGGTTAAACGTTTTTTGGTGGAAGTCGCTATAAGACAGATTCCTAAATACACTACATCAGGGATGTTGCAGACATTCGCATCCGCATCCGCATACGCTAAACTCGATGCGGAGTTATTGCGGATGCGGATGTAGTGTAATTCACGACAAGAAAAAAGCCCAAACAGTGCTTATTGCGCGAGTTTTAGATAATAATAATAATCAATACTCTATTGCACCACGACAAGAAGATATTTAGAAGATATTTTCGCCATTATTTAAAAAATAAACTTGTCGTTTCTGTGGCCAAGAGCAGACGCGTTTTTGATTTGTTCGCGACGATTGTAATTTAGTATTCAACGTGTTTGATAATTGCGTGATATCATAAAATGGACGTTGTTTATTTACGTTTTTGAGTGTTTGACTACAAAACCCGCATCCGCGGATGTGTGCCCCCAAATATCCGCATCCGCCTCCGCGTCCGCGGATGTCAAAAAAATCGCATCCGCGGCATCCCTGCACTACATCATCATTTCAAACACCGAAATGAGAACTTTCCAAATGTACAATTATTTATTTATTTATCGTATGGCAAATACGTGTACCTATTTAGAACCGTGAGATCTTCGAAAAGACAGTACGGCAACCTGGCAAATGTACAATAAAACAGTTAAAAAAAAATATTCATGTTACATTGATTGTTTCATTTGTAAATGTACCAAAACTATTTTTAAATATATTGTCTTACTTATTTTAAAATCAGACTTTCATGTACAGTCGGCCAATGAAAATGTTGAGCATACCATTTCATTTCATTTTAAACTATTCCGGCGAAGCGCCAGAACCGACTTTACGGATTTTTTTTTTCGAATAAAGTTGGGTCTGGGGCTTCGCCGGCCGCTGCCGCGGCACGCTCGCTTCGCTCGCTCGGCTCGCGCGCTGTAGGGCCGCAGTACACCTAACACTCCTCCTCGCTTCGCTCGTCGTCGTACCTACAATCTGACCACGGATCCAGAAGGGATAATGGGTAGTAATAGGGGAAATGAAAAATCTCCCGTCTTACTATCAGAGCAGTTAGTTGTAACACGGGCAAAAAAAAAACCCAAAAAATGTTTTATACACTAAAACTGGCATTTAGGTATATTCATTATTTTAGAGAATGACATATGTAAGTTATAGGAATACATTTTGTCAAATCATATGTAGGTAAACGTCATTGGTGTATACAATCGTCATTGATGACTACGAGAGATGTCATTGGTACCTACACGCGTCATTGTTGGATCCTTCATTTTCGCCTCCAATGACGGCGTTTACAATGACGATTCACATGAAAAAAGGTCAGGACAAGTTTGTGTTTGAGATTGGCAAAAAATACATACGTAAACCTAATACAGCCATGGTAGTCTTCTAATCAATTGAACAATATTTCGTGAATCACGCATAATCATCAAGAACAATCACATTTGAATATACCAATCAATCAAATCAATCAATCAATCAATCATTTATTTTACATAAAAACATGATGTACAAAAAGGTATTGCAATAAAAACAAGAGTATCACATGTTTTACTGCTAGTGAAACACGTAAAATTTAAGGCAATATTCATCTAATTAATTAATAATAGATACAATTCTATATTAAATATTATCCTGGAATGAATGAATGAATAGGAAAGGATGAATAGTTAAAGTCAATTTAGGTAGGTATGTCAAATGAATTGTCAAATAATAGTAGGTAGATAAAATAAAATAATTCAAATTCAATTGTATTCCAGAATAATTTTGGGATACAATTGCTATCACACCCTCCATCATAAAATGTCATAATTTAAATATTCATTGACTGAGTAGAAGCATTTTTGCACTAGCCATCTTTTGAGTTGCCTTCTAAACATATTCAGGGGCAATTTTTTATACTCTTCTGGTAATTTATTGTAGATGGTAATGGCCATACAAAATGCACTTCTGCTATAAAGTTTAGTCTTCTTAGATGGCACTACAAGACGATCTGGATACCTTGTGCGAAAGCTACATGCATCCTTACATGTTTTAAAGAAGGCTGGATGATTATTCACGAACAAGGATACTTCATACACGTACATAGATGGCACAGTCAACATGTTTAAGTTCTTGTACAAGGGACGACAGGAAGTCATAACATCTACATTGCAAATTACTCTGACACACTGCTTCTGTGCTATGAGAACTCGATTCGCGTGATGAGAATTTCCCCATAGGAGAATGCCATATCTGAGAGGGGAAGATATATAACCGTGGTATGCTTGGATCGCAGCAATCTTGGAGCAGGTTTTTGTAAGGCGCCATAATGCATAGACAAATGAGTTGACTTTACTACATAACGCGTCTATGTGATCCTTCCAAGAACATCTATCATCCACAGTGATGCCAAGAAATGGCGCAAAATTTGACAATCTTGGAAGAACTTTTTTGGCTACTTACCTTGACAAAACGGGGGGGATTTTGCCGGTCCGGTGTTCGCTGGGCAACTGAGGGGGGCCGGGGGAGATACCAAGACTGCTACGCGTTGAGGGCTTGCGTTTCGTTTTAACACAAAACTAAAAACCATGTCGGGCGCGCGCAATGACGATACACTTTTTGATAAAAAAAATTACAAACTTCTAGCTATTTTACAATAATATTGATTTAATTATAGGAAAGCCAATCTCGTGCCTTTTTATTGTGTGTTAATTGTATTCTAGAAAACCTAATAGTTTACGGTTTAACCAACTTACCAGGCGAGTAGATGGTATTTACCCAAGTAAAAACAGCTCTTTATGCATGATTTTCGCCAATAACATTTTTAATCGTGGGTAAAACATAAAAAGGCTAGGATAGCATTTGCGTTATTAGTTTTGCACATGAAATCGTACTTGTGCGATTGAAAAATGTCGTCATTAAAAAGTTATCTCATGTCACCTAAAAAGTGAGCGCTCCGTGGAACCGCCCGGGTGACACACGCTCGGGGCGACACCGTGCCCTTTTATTTTTAACGTTCGCAAACTCGATAAATATCGTGTGGACGGTTAAATAGGATTACATTTTTACAATTTTATTTACCGAGCGTTAGAATTTTTACGACGAAATGTGTCGTGGATATAAGGAAAAAACCATGAAGGATCTTTCCCAGTTTTAATTTATTTTCCTAGAAATCACAAGGAAGCAACTATATTTGAATCAGAAGTTTTGCATCTTTGTTGTTCGGTGACGGAGTATAGAACATTTAAATCGGAGTTGATAGCTTTAATTAGATATTTCTCAGCTTTAATTCAGCAGTTTTTTTTGTATTGTGGTAAAAAGCTGCAATAAATGCTGCGGAAGTTTCGACGTGTTATCAATAGTATTGACTAATATACTAATAGAGAAGAGTGAGAACTGTGAGATTGTAGCTTTGTATGTTTGTATGTAATCACTGGAATTACTCGTAGGATTCCAAAGAATCTATCATCTTTGTGTAGCGAATGTTCTGGTGAGACTAAGCTTTGTATTCTCCCGAGGGTTTGCCCGAGTTGTTTGCAATACGGGAGCAGTTAGTAATATACTAATATCTAAATACAACAAGCACATGTGTCGTTATATCCAGGTGTGATCCGCGATATCAAGCGTCGCTACCCGTTGTACGTGTCGGACTTCACGGACGCGCTGAACGGCCAGTGCGCGGCGGCTGCCATCTTCATGTACTTCGCGGCCGTGTCCTCCGCCATCACCTTTGGCGGGCTGCTGGCCACCAAGACCGGTGGCGACATCGGCATCACCGAGACGCTGGTGAGACACTGTGCGCGCTCCCAGTGAGGCACTGGTGACACACTATTATATTTCAACACCTTGAGTTCCTGGTGAAACACCGTGCCTGCCGCTTCTTCTACGTGTCTATGGTAGCACACTGCTCCTTCGTTTCGTGTGATACCCTGCAAACAGCCTGCCAGTTATATCCTTGTATGGCGCCAATGGAACAGCCCCCTGTTTCTTATTACAACAACACGCAATATCAAATTAGTTATTGTAACGCGAAGGAATTTGCCACAGTTGACGGTTTCGTTTTAATCATAATCATAATCAATCATTTATTTGCTATAAAACACATTTATAAATGCATGCAAATATAGTTTTAACATACAAATAAAAATAAAATAAAAATAAAACTAACAAGCAAGTACAAGATTAAACCAAAACAAATATTATTAACTTAAATTAAATGTCACAAAAGCATAATAATAATTTTACAATTTAAATAATAATAATAATGCAATAAGAGGTAATGTTCGGATAATGAAAAAAGGTAAAACAAAAAATAATTGGATCAGTAAATGTCACGAGATTTTGTCAAAAATTCTTGCATAATATTCTCTGATTGAGTAGAATGAAAGAAAGAAAGAAAGAAAGAAAGAAATAATGTATTCGTAACACCAAAATACAATAACAAAGTAAAACATACAATCCTAGTGGTGTCACGAAATGGCCGCAACTCAGCATTGTTGCTAGCGTAGCCAGCGCTGGTCTTCCGTTGCGACCATTCGGTGAAGTGCACGGCGATAACGACCCGGCCACACGCGCGGATCACAATCACAATTACATATTTAAAAAAAAGATACACAACACAAAAAACATAAAAAAACCAAGGGTAGAAATAAACAAAAAAGAAAAAAAAACATAATGAATAATAATATATATACAGGCCCTTATTATTCCTCTGTGTACGACCTGTGACGTTTGAGCAGAAACAAAACGCCATGGAGTTTTGTTGTTTTGTTTTGTCACAGATTGATTGAATGGACGGGTCAAAAAATATTCCTTTACTTTTTTGTCAAAGGATCTTAACTAGAATATTTTTTAGGTCATCAGGAAGTAAATTGTACATTCTAATGGCAGTACTCGTATTATTCAAACTTTTGTCAAAATGAACATAATGCACGTCATTTAAATGTAGTCTATTTCGTTGTCTAAGATTATGATTCGTAGTCTTGCCCTGCTGGACATACATGTTTCTATTGTTAAAAACATAAATACATGAAAGGTACAAATACAGGGAAAGTACAGTCAAAATTTTATTGTCAACAAATATACTACGATGAGTCAGGAACATTAGCACATTTTTCTATTAATCTCAGAGCTTTTTTTTGTTTGAGGAGCACTTTGTTAATGTTAGTTCCATTTCCCCAGACCTCGATACAATATCTTATTATGCTTTCAAAATATGAAAAATACGTGGTAAGTAATACTTCTTTGGTGGCAATGTTCATCAGTGATTTCATTGCATAGCAAGCACCTGCTAGTTTCTTATTAACCTTATCGATCTGGTCATTCCACCTCAAGTATGGGTCAAGATCTACACCTAGAAATGTTGTACATTTAGCTTTACATATTAGTATATTACAGTCAAAGTCAGGACTAGATGTACTTCTACGAAATGTCATGTAAAAGCTTTTGCTACAGTTCATGTTTAGCCCGTTGGCCTCAAACCATGTTAGGAGTTGCGTCCAGGATTCTTGCATATGATTACATAAGACTAAAGAAGATGGTGCATTTAAAATAATACTAGTGTCGTCAGCGTAAAGATAGGGGGTTCCACAGCTTAACAAGTCTGGTAAGTCATTAATAAAAATTATAAATAGTAAAGGTCCCAGGACTGCCCCTTGTGGGACTCCAAATTTAATATATTTTTCAACAGATCTAGTTGGATACTTAGATGACTGATCACTAATTTCCACGTATTGACATCGCTTAGACAGGTATGATTTCAGCAAGGCCAGAGCATCACCACGTATACCATAGAAATTAAGCTTGTTTATGAGAATTCTGTGATCCACACAATCAAACGCCTTGGTCAGATCACAGAAAATTCCTCCACAAGTAAGACCGAGATTGAGATGTGTCATAACTTCAGTTACCAATTTGCTTACAGCGGCTAACGTGTTTCTATTTTTCCTAAAACCAAATTGATGGGATGAAAGTAGACCATGATGTTCAAAATAACCTTGTAATCTCATGACTATACATTTCTCGAAGACTTTAGCTAGAATTGGCAATAATGAAATGGGTCTGTAATTATTCAAATCAGTTTTGCTACCTTTTTTATGTATAATAATAACCTTAGCTCTCTTGAACAGCTCTGGGAAAGTTCCATTAGATAAACACTCATTGAAAATTATACAGAGAGGTATACACAATACATCGATATGCATTTTGATTATATTGTGTCCAGGTTATCAGGTCCCGTTGAGTACGAGTTTTAAGATTTTTAACTATCTTAATGACTTCTGGTTCAATTATTGGTGACATAAATATTGAGCCGCTGCTGCTATAGTGTTTCGCTTTTGAAGAATTTTCATGTATGTACGAGTAGAGTCATCATTACTAACCGTGCTTTTACCAACGTTAACGAAGTATTTGTTGAAGGAATTCGCAACTGAAGTATTGTCGTTAACAATTACTTTTAAAACTTATACTCTTCAGATGTCGTCAATTTCTGATATTCTGAATGACAAGCCCGCCTTGTGTTTTGAGGTTTAATGACTTTGGATGAATTGTTGAATATTGATTGTATTCGTCAGCTGTTCACGTGCCTGGGCGGCGTGGTGTTCTCGCTGCTGGCGGGGCAGCCGATGATGATCACGGGCGCGACGGGCCCGCTGCTGCTGCTCGACGAGTCGCTGTCCAGCTTCTGCAAGGCGTACGGGTTCGACTTCCTCGCCGCCAGGATGTACTGCGGCCTGTGGATGATCGTCATCGCGCTGCTCGTTGCCTCCATCGAGGGCAGCGTCGCCGTCAAGAAGATCACCAGGTCAGTGCTGAGCTCACACTAGTGAATGCAGGGCTAAGGAGCTCGTCACAGCAGGCTTGAACCACTATTTGTTAACACATACACGAATGAAATAATTATATTTCCTCGGGTGCAGTTTTTCTTGGTTCTGATGTTTCTAAAAAAAATAATTGATTAGTACATATACAATGATTACTATACCTATATAGTTTGGTCATTACATAACCTAACATGGCGTAGGTTTACGGAGGACATATTCGCGTTCCTGATCTCGCTGATCTTCATCGGCGAGCCGGTGACCAGCCTCATCAACGTGTACCGCGCGCACCCGCTCGGCGTCGAGTACGCCATGTACGGCCACGACCACCCGGCCACCGTCAACGGGACACAAGGTACGTCGGGGCTGCCCCTGCCTAACAGCCATCAGATGGCATTATTAATATTAAGCAGAATTATTCTGCTTAAATATATTTATTGCTATTTCTCCGCTGCCCAAAGGTTGTCTTAAAAAGAACGCTATTTAGCATTGAGACCACCATGTTGTTTACCTCTACTTCTAAGATTATGTTCTGTTGAAGTTTCATATACATTTTGTGATGTGCAATTATACTGAGTATGTATATTCAAATTCAATTCAATTCAAATGTTTATTAATAAAATGTATTTTTTTATTACATGTCAATTGTTTATACTATATAGGTACTTAACTTATACATGGTGTTTGCTCCATCGTTTGCCAAATTAAAACGGCAGGTAGGTTGGGTCATTAGCTATCTTTTCCGGCCTCCTAAAAAATTTAGTGTCCACTGGTATTTTTTTTGTATTCATTTAAAATGGCATCAAATATCATGACCACCAAAAAATTCTTTGATACCCTAAGCTCTTTTACCAAAAAAATATACTAAACACCAAAAATAATAATTCTACCATTACAATATGTTTAAATACTGGTACAATAACCAAACCAATTACGTCAGGTGGGCGGACTCGCACTCAGACATGTATCGGCTTAAGTGAGGCAGGGGGGGCTTGACACCACCCAAATTGTTCAATCTTTTTATGAACATGCTGATCGTTGAACTCAGCAGTACCGGAATCGGATGCTCGATTGACGGAATCAGTGTCAATAATATTAGTTACGCTGACGATATGGTGCTGCTGAGTCCATCGATCAGTGCTCTCAGAAAGCTGGTCAGTGTGTGCGAGGACTATGCCGAGACCCAGGGGCTCCGGTACAACGCAAAAAAGAGCGAACTGCTTGTGTTCAATCCGCGTGGTAGCAAACTTGATACAGTGCCGCCCGTCGTACTGGGTGGTACGAACTTAACCCGCGTATCAAAGTTTAAGTACCTGGGCCACTGGGTTACGGAGGAGTTGTCGGATAACGTTGACGTGGAAAGGGAGCGTAGGGCGTTGGCGGTACGGTGTAACATGCTGGCACGCAGGTTTGCACGGTGTACTCTGTAGTACACTTCTGTAAGTGAAGATTACTTTGTCTAAAGCCTTCTGTCAATCTTTTTACACGTGCAGCCTGTGGGTCAGCTACTCGCAGCGGACCCTCAACGCCCTGCGAGTCCAGTACAACAATGCGTTCAGGATGCTATTGGGTTTGCCACGATACTGTAGCGCATCGGCCATGTTTGCGGAGGCGCGTACGGATGGCTTTCACGCCATCGTGCGTAAACGCGTTGCCTCGCTGGTGCGCAGGGCGCGGGGTAGTTCGAATGGCGTCCATTGTCAAACCGGCCAGACTGTCCACTTACCAGGCTATGAATCAGACTTCATACGAGATCCCAGCCCTAAATAGGTGGTCGCTAATTTGAATTTTATGTTTTATTTTATTTTATTTTATGTTTTATTAAATTCCGACATTTCTATTTGAATGTACTAACAATAGCACAATGCATACTAACCCATATGGACATGCGTCTGAAATAAATTATTCATTCATTCATTCATTCATTACAATAGTACTAGCTGTTTTAGTAACGACTGCACATTAAATTGTATTCGAAGACCAAAAGTAAATGATCACCAAATCTTAGCGAGCAAATTAATAAAATATTTCTACCTAAATAACCCACTATAATTGCCATAAAATGTATGCATGTTACCAAATAAAGTATAATGATGCCAAATTTACAAGTGCTTTTTTAACCTGATGGGCATTTGATTGAATAAACGCTTCTGTTTTTTTGGTAGTGGTTAATTAATTTGGGGAAATTTAATTTCAGGTTAGTAAACATTTTCTAGTAACTTAAATGATTCCTTCTTTATAGCGATCGAAAGGTAAAAATAGCTACCAAAACCCAAATCAGCGCACCCCACTTCCACGTGGTCTCATCTGTCCTACCCCTAGAGTGTATATAAAAGCCCGCGGAGACAGAAGCGAGTTTCTGGCGAGAGCCCGGGCGGAGGGCGAGAGACTGAGTCCCAGAAACGAAAGCATTTTCTTTAATTAGTTAGTAAGATGTTATCATTTGGGTTATTATTTCACATTAATAGGAGATACAATTTTGGTGTTCATTTAACTATTTTTGGATTAGCAATGATTTATTAGGATAGCATTTTCTTTAATAGGATAGTAAGATGTTATAATTTGGGTTACTATTTCACATTAAAATGGAGATAAAATTTTTGTGATCATTTACTATTTTTGGCAGTAAAAAGTATTTTTTTGGCGTTATATTTTACTATATCTGGTGGTCCGTTAAACATATGCCATTTAAAATAATTAAGAAATTTTCTATATGCTTTCGCGTTTCAACTTGAATTAAAAAAAGAAGTGGTAGAGCCTAATTTTTTATTTTATTGTTATGTGTAATGTTGTACGGCTTATTCAAGTTGAAACGCGTAAGCATATAGAAAATTTCTAAATTATTTTAAAAGAATCCAACAAAAAATCCAGTCGACACAAAAATTTATTGGAGGCCTGAAAAGATAGCTAATGACCCAACCTACCTGCCGTTTTAATTTGGCAAACCATGGAGCAAAGACCCTGTATATTCTAGTTACATTAAGGTTACATTAGAGATTTGTCAAGCGAGGCTGAGTCAGCGAACCAGTTACGTTTTGGTGTTGTACCAATTTACTACAGGTAGGTATGTGTACATATTAGCTCTCGAAAAAGGCATCGACTGAGTAGAAGGCATTTGATAACAATTAAGTTTTTTGTCGAATAATCTATCTCTATAGTCAATTTTTTTTAGGATTAGAAATACGGTAAACAAAGAAGCAGTCGTCGTCAACCTTTTCTGCTTCGGACAAATATTAAATGTTGTTACTAAGTAAGGACTTGTTAAGGAACAGAACGAGAACTTAACAGGCCTATATTAGTTATTTTGTATCTTTCCTATATAATAAATAAAAAGCAAATGTTCACCACCACACGTTTCTCATTTGTTGTTAATGAATTCTGTTTCTTTTTCTTTGCTTTTGGTGAAGGCACAACGTTCGGGGGAGAACAAGTCGGTCTTTTTTGCAAGCCACTTGGGCCTGCCTCTGGTTGGTCCATCGCAGTCTGCACGCTACCACACACAGCGAAAAATAAAATCTTAATATCAATTAACAAATAGATACTCGTATAAAAATCTCGTAATCTGAATTCACAAATTAGTTGATTACCTTACATAGAAAACAAGAAAAAGAACGTGATACGATTGACAATTTTGACAATGTCGACAGCGAAAAAAACGAACCAACCGTTTCAAAACTCTTCTTCTTAAGGCGAAACAAGTCGAATGAAGCTACATACGCGACACTAAAATAACACTAGGCGGCGCAACATTATCGTACTTTTCCCCAGTGACACACACTTCACATCTCACGCACACCATCACTTTACAGCGGCAAGTCATTAACCTTGGTTTTTTTTCTTTGGTGACATTATGAATTGAAATCATTCGCCGACTTCCATAGAGCAAGCAAAATCGCCAAAACATCTCATTGAAAAATGACAGAAACTTGTTGACAGTTTCGTATTCTGAGTAGTTTCTTAGGGTACATTTTGGCATATGAAATATGTGCTATTGATAAGTCAGTGTCAAGTCAATTTATAACTAGGTACAGTACGATTACTGTTAGTTAACCACTGACAGATAGTTTGCCTTCGTTCAATTTTCAACTTGAATGTCATACAATTAAAGCAATTTTCAGAATAGGGGAAACTGGGGACACTAGATCCCTGTGGGACATATGGTACATTCAATTTACGGAAATTCTACCAAAGCTACGCTTATTACTGCTAGCAACACTTTTTGTCTATGGTACGGGTAAACTTTTTTCACAGTTGGGTGTGTCAACTATTATGACGTTTCAAAGTGATAGGTCTTCACATGTTCTATGGCGGCGCAAGAGCATTTTGGTGAGTATTTGCAGGCTCTTATTTATTAGAAAAAAGTATAGATTTGCAGAAGAAACTATTTCATTTTGTAAGATATTTGATTAGCCATGCGTTTTGATTGAAAAATAGCGTTTATCTAAAGTATAACTTTGCTTACGAAATAATTTCTAACCGATAACTATAAAGGAGACTTGGTACATTTTTTTGCGGGAGACATGATCACCAAGGTCACGTAAAACGTAGAAAAGGATAGTCACATGTAAAATTTACAAGATTCCTTAAAACGATACGATTTATAATGATAATTAATGGTAAGTACTCAAACGATCTCTAATAGATAAGGATAAGAGCCTTAATTTTGTTTATTTGTTGTTTTTTATATTATTTTGATATGTTTGTCAAATTAAGATTTTTTATGCCTTTAGATAGGTTGATTTTGTTAAGTATATTAGTAATGAAACAGTATTACATAAGACTGATTCTACAAACAATACCACTCAAATCGATCTCTAAGCAGATAATAATAATTAAAAGTACAAGTGTATAATTAAGCTAAGAAGAACTGATTATCAGATTAAAAGACAAAATAAAACTTCAGTTAATTAACAACAATTTAGTTTCATTAGATCACCCCATGTATCCCTGACTATGGTGCACATGATCCTCCCATATTTTATATAACTAAACCATGTCTCCCTTACTATGGGAGACATAATCCGCCTCGGATTAGGACGTCCAACATCCCTCCCTTGCATACGGGACACTTGGTGCAAACCTGTTTTACTAGTTTCTGTTCAACAACTGTTACAAATAATATTGTATAATCCTTTTTATTTTTACCTATAAACCGGTACTTGGTTAAATTATGCATCGTTTAGTCTAATACTTGATCCACCGTCCAAATAGGTGGATCGTGTATCCCGTTGTATCCCAGATGGTACAGCTGAATACAATATTAGTTAGTAACTTGTAATAAAGACTGATTTATTTATTTACGTAAATATTTAGGCTATATTTACGTAAATGGACCAGTTTCAAATAAGTTTTAACTTAATTCCACCTTATGACTATTGCATTTCTTCCTACGGGAGACATGATCCACTGAGGTAAAAGTTAAAAAAAAATATAGTCTTATTACTGATTATGAGCCGTAAATAATTACCTTAAGTTCACTACTAAATTATCAGATTATTATTGAGAGAGAAAATAAAACTCACACTTGATAAACAGCCATTTACTTCTATCTAATGACCCACGTGTCCCTGACTATGGGATACATGATTCTCACCTATTTATGTAACTAAACCATGTCTCCCTTACTATGGGAGACATGATCCGCCTCGGATCAAGTCATCCAACAAGGTGGATCATTCCTCCCTTACATACGGGATACTTAATGCAAACCTGTTATACCAGTTTTACTTCAATAACTTTTATAAATAACATGGTATAATCCTAATTACCGATAAACAGGTACTTGGTTAAATTATGCACCGTTTGGTCTATACACATGCTATATTTGTTAGAAAATGTACACTCGAGATCATAAAATCAAAGTGGGGGATCAAGTGTCCCCAGTTACCCACGTCTACCGATGTAGAAATAACTACTTAATTTGTTTGACATGTAATCACCTATTACCAATAAATCATGAGTATGAGTATGAGTATGAGGTTAAAGCTGAACATTAAATGAAGGCAAACTATCTGTCAGTGGTAAACCCCAAATAATTCTACTGTATATCGCATTCAAAATTTGTATAAGCAGCGTAAGCGGGCACCAAAACGCTGGTAAACAATTCGCGACGGAAGCTCACGTTAAACTAAACATGCAAAATTTGCGAGTACGGTACGGAACCCTCGTGCACGAGTCCGGCTCGCACTTGACCAAGGGGCAAGCAGAGTATAAAAGCAAAATGTATAACGTTTTTTGTGGGGTTTTTTCATTTTTTGGAGGGTTTTGGTCATAATCTTCCACGGTGACCAGCCGGCTTGGGAGATGGAGGAAGAGCCGGATAGAGGTTGTTGTATGTTGGCGTTGCGAGAGGGGGGCGGTAATTGCTATATATTGTCGTTTTTATTTTGCTGTAGATCTAATGAGTTGTTCGTGTTCTTGTTAATCAGATAATTCAGCATGCCCGGTTTTAAAATTCCTTCCGATAGGCTTGAAGTTCTTCTTACTTGTTTGGGTTTTATTTTTCTTGTTAGCCTGTGTATTTGTTTCGGCTCCTTTGGTGGTTTTGATTTCAGGCGAAGTAGAAAGCATTTTTTTGTTGCCAGTTGTTTTGTTTTTTTCACGAACGCCAAGCTTGTCGTATTTTATTTTTACAAGGTTTCCTTTTTCCTTTTCGATTCTTGCTTGTTCTTGGAGTTCTTTCCTCTTCTCTAAAATATTTTGTGGGTAATCTTCCGTTATGTAATGACCTGTATCTTTTAGTGCACTTCTATGTTTAAACAAATTAATTTTCGTGCCAAGTGTAGAAAAAGTAACAATTAATGGACGGGGTCTTTCTCCTTTCTTGCCTACTCTTCTGACTTCTTGAATATCCCTGCGATCCAATTCCTGAGTGAAATGTTCTTTGATAAAGTTAACCATGAGACTTTCTAAGTTTGAATATGATATTTCAGTTTCTTTTATTCCGAAAAAGACAATGTTATTTTTTTTGCCTGTTTTTCTAGGAAATACAGTCGTTTTTCTTGGTTTTCAAATTTTTCCCTGAGGTTCTCGTATTTTTCATTAAATAGTTTGAACTTATCTTCCAGTATGCAGTTTATATTTTGTGTAACTTGTTCCGCCACTTTTTCTCCACTCTTTTCTATTGCGGTTTTTTGTTCGTCTAAATCTCTTCGAATTTTGCGAAGCTCTTGCATTATTTCCTCCATTTTTATGTATTTTCTTGATCGTTTGTAAAATTATATTTTAGTGACGGATTGTTATGATACTGCTAGCGCCCTCTTGAGTTCTTATTCCGACTTACTGAGTAAGATAACTAGCTCGTTCACGGATGGATCGAAGATGGTTCGGACTTGTCGCTGTGATACGGGGTAGCTTTCAACAGATGTCGCTAGTGTCTTTGTCTATCTGTATAATTATTGCATGTCACTTGATGAAGTAGGGTTATTTTATATCACTTTATTTTAGAAATAATAGCCGTAGTTATAAAAGTTCACAATTTGCTTCAGTTTGTAGTTAGTCTTTCACTTTGTATGGTTAAAGTACGGGAAATAAGTCTGTAGAAACGCACATTACGACTAGTTTATTTGCGAGACATTTTCACTGTTTTCATAGTTTCCACTTAGCGTTGGACGTTATCCACAATGTATGATGTAAGTCGCTTGTTTATTTCATCACTTTTGTCCTTTCCACTAAGTAAATGCACTTATTTTAACTTTGCGATCACTATAAATGCGGAGCCGAAGTAAACATTGGCACTGCAGCGCCCTCTCATCTTATAACTATATATTTATATATATATTTTATTTAAACATAAATGCATCCTTATCTTCTACGAATTCCTTTATAGTATAATAAGCTTTCTGTAACAGCTATCGTTTCACAGTTGCCCTGAATTTATCCATTGACAATTTCGTTAAATTAGATGGTAACTTATTATAAAAGCGCACACTGTTCCCCATAAATGACATATTATTCACTCTATTTAAACGTAATCTCGGAATCGCCAATTTATTTTTATTTCTTGTGTTATAATTGTGTATGTCACTATTCAATTTATAAATGTCCATATTTTTCCTTACATACATTATATTTTCGTAAATATATTGGGGAGCAACAGTGAGAATATTGATTTCTTTAAATTTGTCTTTAAGAGACACTCTTGTTCCAAAATTATATATGTTAAGTATTGCACGTTTCTGTAAAACAAAAATTGAATTAATGTCAGCGGCTTTGCCCCATAATAATATACCGTAAGACATGACGCTATGGAAATATCCAAAATACACCAGCCGTGCTGTCTCAACATCTGCAAGTTGACGGATTCTTTTAACTGCGTATGCTGCTGAACTTAGTGTACCTGCCAGTGTAGAAATGTGCGTACCCCACTGTAATTTTGAGTCCAAGGTTAAGCCTAAAAAAACAGCTTTATCTTCAAAATCTAAAAATTCGTCTTTTAAAACCACCTGTGCATCACTCGTATGCTGGACATTAGGCAAAGAGAATCTTACACATTTAGTTTTCATGGCATTGAGAAGTAAATTATTAGTAGTAAACCAATGAACTATAGAGGACAATACATCATTTGTTTCATTTAAATCACTGTTTCCTTTTTACTTTAAATATAATAGATGTATCATCAGCAAAGAGAACCAGCTTATGTTTCTCATTAACTACATAAGGCAAATCGTTTATATAGACGAGAAACAAAAATGGGCCAAGAATACATCCTTGGGGGACGCCCATTGAAGTAATAGACCCTAACGATTTAGTTCTATTTATGTCCACTTTCTGAATCCTGTTTATAAGATAGGACCCGATGAGATCAAGAGCCTTATACTTCACGCCATAGTAGTTAAGCTTGCGAATAAGAGTGTCATGATCAACGCAGTCAAAGGCCTTCGACAGATTGCAGAACACGCCTATTGCATCTAGTTGTTGTTCCCAAGCTTCAAATATGTGTTTAATTAAGGTCGTGCCTGCATCCGTCGTTGACCTGCCCCGTTTAAATCCAAACTGTTCTTTACAGAGTAGTTTATTAACATTAAAATGTGATAGCAATTGATCCAGAATTACTCTTTCAAAGATTTTACTAATTGCCGGTAGAATAGAAACGGGTCTAAAATTTGTAGGATCTCTTTTAGTGTGTACAAAAGTGGCTTCCAATTATTGCCCCGGACCAAGTTTGCTCAGAGTGATAATGCACGGCCCAATAATGTACAGCCTGATAATCCGCGTCCACTTTTCGTGGACGCGGATTATTGGGTCGTGCATTATCAGGGCGGACAAAAATGGCTTGTCATAAGCGAACTCTGTCTTAGGTCGGTTAGCTTAGGGTTCACTTATGTGTCCCTCAGACCAGAAATAGACACCCCGCGCAGCGGGGTGGCGTCGACTCGCTGGAGATTATTAGTCCGCACAGATGACCGTCCATACTGTACATGGATTATCAGGCTGTACATACATTATTGGGCCGTGCATTATCAGCTAGTACAAAATTGGCTTCCAATTATTGCCCCGGACCAAGTTTGCTCAGGGTGATACTCGTAATGCACGCCCCAATAATACACAATCCATGTGCAGTATGGACGCGGATTATTGGGCTGTACATTATTTTGGCCGTGCATTATTATGGCTGTACATTAACCGGCGCCCTTACTAAGATAATGAAGTGCAGCGGGGATGTCTGGGCGAGCGCGAGCGCAGGATGTTCTTGTGCGCGTTGACGTAGAACGGGTTCAGCGCGGCGGGGCGGCGGCGGCGGTCGCCGCTCGGTGCTCGGCGCTAATCCCTGCTGATTTACTTATAATTAGTTCGAGCGAGCCGTGCTTGTTATTATTGCTACTTGCTTCAGTTTTAATTAAGTATACTACTAAAGAGGCCGGGAATATAGGGATTGCTGGCCAAGTAGATATAGACGGACGAGCGTAGCGCGCTATTTGCTTTTCTCAATTATGCATTGAAATAAATAATTTTGAGAAAAGTGCATTTGTACCTATTGTAATATCCGACAGGGCAAGGCGCGCCCACTGGCATCATGTAATGTAAACCTTGTGTTATTGCAGCGGTGAACGAGACGGTGTGGGGCCCGCCGCTGCTGCCGCCGCCGCCCGCGCCGCAGCCCAACACCGCTCTCTTCTGCACGATCCTCACGCTCGCCACCTTCATCATCGCCTACTACCTGCGCATCTTCCGCAACGGCAAGTTCCTCGGACGCAGCGTGAGTATCTGTCTTACAACACCGCTCTCTTCTGCACGATCCTCACGCTCGCCACCTTCATCATCGCCTACTACCTGCGCATCTTCCGCAACGGCAAGTTCCTCGGACGCAGCGTGAGTATCTGTCTTACAACACCGCTCTCTTCTGCACGATCCTCACGCTCGCCACCTTCATCATCGCCTACTACCTGCGCATCTTCCGCAACGGCAAGTTCCTCGGACGCAGCGTGAGTATCTGTCTTACAACACCGCTCTCTTCTGCACGATCCTCACGCTCGCCACCTTCATCATCGCCTACTACCTGCGCATCTTCTGCAACGGCAAGTTCCTCGGACGCAGCGTGAGTATCTGTCTTACATTACAACACACTCCCGATCACTGTTCATGGACGGTTTTGAAATCTCAACACGTCTCCAGAAACGCGTACCGAAATTGAGCCTATGCACTCTACTTTAGAATTGCGTATATGACAGTATAATTATGATTGTTTTATTAACTACCTGTTAAACTAATGGTTCAATGCACCCTAATTGCGAAATATTATCACCAATGTTGACCCGTTTCGTTTTTCACGGGAGTTCTGATGGTTTTGTCAAACGACTCGGGCTCACGTCTCGGTGAGAGAAGACGTCGGACAGCGGGGCGAACAGAAGAACGGAACAATCTCAATTATTTACACACAAGATTATTTTTACAATGTGACTTTTATTGTATGTCTATAATATAAATTTTACAGGGTCTATTATTAAAAACGGGGCAGTTAGGGTAACTGTGTAACAATAACTGCAGTATTTCACTGCGATCGTTAGACACAATTGTTCCTTAAAACCAGCACTAGTATTTCCGCAATAAAACAAACTCCGATTTATAGACATATTTGACCGGGTTCGATTCCCGGCCGACTATCTTTTCTGAAAAATCTTTAAATGCAGTTTAGAATTTTTCTAAAATCTGTGTCGAGACTCCTAAGTACAAATTTCAGTATCTCTTCTAGTTTAATTCAGATTATCCCTCATTGCCCCGTTTGAATCATACACCCTGTATAAAGCATTGTGACACGCATGCCTCACCAAGGTTTGCGTCCTCTACTCCCCTAGACTGACAATATTAATGATAAAGTGAACAAAGCAAAGTGTAATCTGGTGTGACGTCAGGCTCGACGCGCGCTCGGCGACTTCGGCGTGCCGATCGCCATAGTGCTGATGGTGGGCGTGTCGGCCGGCGTGCCCGTGTACACGGACAAGCTCTCGGTGCCCGCGGGGCTGAACCCCACGGACTCGGAGCGCGAGTGGCTCGTGCCTCTGTCCCCCGGCCTCGCCACTATCCCCGCTTGGGCTGCCTTCGCCATGGCGCTGCCGGCTCTCATGGTTTACATCATCGTCTTCATGGAGACGCACATCGCAGAGTAAGATGCTGCCGCGATTGTTTATCTCAACTAGTTACTCATCTCTCCATCTACCTTTTACGCATAAGCCAGTCAAAGTGTTTATCTGATAAGCACATCTGGTTACAGTAGTGTTAATAAAGGTAAAATATAATATCACTATGTTTTGTCTTTTGGCGGTCATAAACAAGCTTACAATATGGATTATATTAGTACTAAATTAAACATAAATAGAGCAATTAAATTAATACTCGTACAAGCCGACGAAGATATTTTTCTCTCTTCTGGATTAAATTGGCACAATGATAGTAGCTATTAGTTGCACCCTTGAAAATAAACTTCCGATTTTTGCCTACTATCGCCATCTCCGCAACCTTTCCATAAACTCGACGTCATCATTAGAAAAAGTAAGCTACTATAACTATTAAGAGAAACTTTTGCTCTTTTTTAGTTTATTAAATCCCACAGAAACAATAGTTGTAAATTGATTTACAATTGACCCTTCATATAAAATATTCATTTCATTTCTTAAATTATACTTTTGTGTGGTTCAATAATGTTACTTTGATGGCCATCATAAATAAGCGTACGTATAATTATTTGTAAATATCCTAAGGAAACCTATCATATGATGATTATTATGCAAATGCGATTTAAATATGTCTCCAAAGCAAAGACGCAGCGTAGCGAAGTTTCCAGCCCTAATTATATTATAATTGAGCGAATTCTATTATTTAAAAAAGTTAATGATTTTTCTAAAAAGGCCAGGTTTCTGACGCTTTGTCTCCTAAGTATTCCCGTTGTTATACAATGCCGAAACAAGCGACAATCAGTTCACAATTTGTCCCTGTAGGTTGATCATCGACAAGCCCGAGCGGCGGCTCAAGAAGGGCAGCGGCTTCCACATGGACATCGTGATCATGTCGTTCGTGAATTGCGTGTGCGGGCTGTTCGGCGCGCCGTGGCAATGCGTGGCCACCGTGCGCTCCGTGGCGCACGTGTCCGCGCTCACCGTCATGTCCACCACGCACGCGCCCGGCGACAAGCCGCATATCGTCGAGGTCAAAGGTACGCAGTACGCATCCTACTATACTATCCTGTCCCACTTCAGACAGTTTATAAGCTCCTGGTCATTCGTCTGGGATGGAGGCGCCTGGAAGTTGCGCCTAGGGCTTATTATCGCATTAACACAATTCAAATAGGTTCTAGGTAGCGCTTTCAGGCACTCGTAAGAGCCGTTCCAGGAGACCGGATCCGACAACCTGACAAGTCCCGGTCTTGGAGCAATACAGTTTAGGTCTTTAGAGATGCTGTGCCTGGGATTGTTCACAACACTACATATACAGTGTGGAAGTCTAATACAAGCAAATAATTATACGGTGGTTAATAAAGATCCTAAGACGAGTATTTAGTTAGCTTTTATCCTAAATTACGCCAAAAAAAATTTCCATACAAAATAATTCAGCCCGCAGTGTAAAGCACTCATTACGCAGCATCACTTTACTAAAGCTGATTGACAGGTAGGTACTTGTCAGACTTTTTGACAGTTGTTACGTGGTGTATTAGCTGTGTGCATTACATTGCTGCTTGATATTTTTTCAAAAATTATTTACATGCTTTAAATTAAGTCTAACTTAAAAAGTCCTGTTAATTCATGATTACGGTACTTAATCCTATACCTGATTTAATTATTTGCTTGTATTAGACTTCCACACTGTATATTCCCATGGATGCCGAGTATAAATAACATTTATGTACGAAAAGAATTAATACTAAAATTATCAATTTATATGCCAGCTAAGCTAACCCTACATGCAATAGGACAGAACAAATTTAAATTTAAAGATTTTTATGGTACTTATCTTTTTTAACGAAATGAAATGTTAAGTTCGGTTCAAGAAAATCCTTTGACCGCTGTTTTCCATGCCTACTGATTACTGTTCTTTCAGTCCCTCTAGATAGGTATTTAACCCGTCGAGCGCGCGTCGTCTGTAGAACTAATGCGTAAAGGGCTTATGACCCAACTCCGCTCCCTAATTAGGATGCTAAATTCAGGTAAGCGTCCATGAGCCTTTTACTATTTTCCGTTAGTAACACACGTGTGTTACTAGCGCGCTCGACGGGTAGAAGAAAGAATAGAAAGTAAGAATCTCTAGAAGAATTGTATGTCTACAAAACCCAATTCCAGAGTGACAGTGACGACAACGTGGATTCAGGTGGCAGCACTGTTGAAGCGCTTAAATTGTGGAAACCCTCAGTGACAATTTGTCCACAGAGCAACGTCTGACGGGTCTACTGGTGGCGCTGATGGTGGGGCTGTCGGTGCTGGCGTCTAAGCTGCTGACGCTGGTGCCGATGGCCGTGCTGTTCGGCGTGTTCCTGTACATGGGCATCTCCGCGCTCGGCGGCATCCAGTTCTGGGACCGCTGCATCCTGCTGCTCAAGCCCGTCAAGCACCACGCGCAAGTGCCCTACGTCAGACGGGTGAGTCATTCGCACAAGTAGACCAGAGCGTTCCTCGCGTCTGGCTTCCATATGCCAGTTGGCTAAGTGCTGTACCTTCGCCACGAAGAGCCATGACGATGCCCCCGCTGACCATCTTAAATGTGTTTTATATTGTGCGGTATAGTTAGACTAACTGCCGTTCTACGGGAGTTGTGAAAGAGATAATAAATGAATACAACAATTTTCTTTATAAAATAGCCCCTCATCGACGACTGACAAAGAACCTTTTGCCTAGAAGTGTCAGGAATGTTTACAAGAGTTATAACTGGTTGCGTGCGCAGGTCCCCACGTGGAAGATGCACATGTTCACGCTGGTGCAGCTGGCAGGCATCCTACTCCTGTACACGGTGAAGTCGTCTCGCTTCTCGCTCGCGCTGCCCTTCTTCCTCGTGCTGATGGTGCCACTGCGCATGTCGCTTGCCTACGTGTTCACGCCGCTGCAGCTACGAGCGGTAAGCGCCATGATATGCACCCAGTGCAGAGTCGCTACTTTAAAAAACTAACTTCGTTCACTCGTGTGTCTCTCTATACCTCTGTCTCTACCTCGTATTCAATGCACCGATAGGGAGGTATTGGGACTTTCGATTTTTGTGGTAAAGCCGCTAGCATCAACTTATCCGATGATGTCTATTCACTTTGCATTTCTCCGTACTTTACTGGGTTCCCACTTTTTTTTGTTATGCATGCGTGATGGTAAACAGATAACGTAGCTTATGGACGCTTGTGACTCCAGAAGAATGACAGGCAGGTTGATCGGCTTCAATTGAGCTGCTCCAAATAGGCCCAGGCTCTACAGACCAGGGATGTACAGCGAATTGTCATTTCACTTGCCATTTTTACATTGGTCGGATGTTGAGACCTGCCCTGCTCTGACGCATGGTGAAACATTAAAATACAGAGTTTAGACTAGACGCGGCAACGGATTAAACGTTGAATTATGTTTTGTGGGTTTCCAGCTGGACGGAGCCCAAAAGGAGGCGGACGACGACGAGCCGGACTTCTACCAGGAGGCGCCGCTGCCGTGAGCGGCGGCGCCGGCCATCTTGCCGACTCGCTCGTCTCCGCTGGACGTGCGGTCGCGCGACCGACGCGGCTGCCGACCCCCTGGCATTCTTACCTGATACCAACGTTGCTGAACAGAACATTATTAGCTTATAGATGAGCTATTCAATGAGAATATGCCCGCTGATTGTTTAGAACTGTAGTGAATACAAATTTAGTTTTGAAGTACTTATGCATAATAATTATAATGAAAGTAGAGACAGACTATTGATGTACATATACTTCATATTGTATAGGTTATGATTATTACATATCTTTAGTGATAAGAAAACGGTCTTTGCAGAATTGAAGTACTTAAAAGCCATATAGAAAAAGTCCTTTCGGGATGATTGCTTTTGATGGGTGTGCACTAGGCACGGATACGCTTGTGTGCGTGTGTGAGCGTTGTTTGCTTGGACGGGCTCCTGACACCTGTGTTATACATATACTTAAGCATGTTTCATTCTAATGTCGATTACACAAATTTATACAAACAAATGAGAAAATATATACGAGAAAATTCATTAGAACTCCATTCGAAATCAACTAATAAGTCTAATCACACACAGCTGAAAAAGGTTTGAGTTGACATGCTTATTGATACGCGAAATGTTTTTGCGATATCTACCTAGATGTATGTTATGTAGTGAAGAAGCTGATGTAGGTTAGTTTATATTATCAGTGTTTATTACGTCTTACGTCGTCAGTACGTAGTCTTAATAATCAGTAACGTACGTAACTATTGTAAATAAATGTACCTAAGCATAAGGGCTTCGGGCGTGGAGAGGAAAGAAGCAGATTCAAATGTTGGCGAAACGTCTCGACACGCAGACCCACCGCGACCTGCGACCGGGCGGCTCGTGTCGGTGCTGGGCCAGAATGTCACCACCCCTCCCCCGCGGGTGTCGTAGGTGGTGAATAAGGAGCTCCTCCGTTTCCTTCTCTCTCCTCCGTCGTCCTCTCACGGCTGAGAACCGCCCGACGCACCGTCCTCCCGCACAGCACGGTCGATCGCCGTGCGCGCTGCCCCACAGATATACCAGATATATCTATAACTGTGAGCTGCCCCGTCCCACCACAAGCTTGCTTCATCATGTCCGAGCACCTCGGTTTCCTAAAATAATATCAGTTTACTTCAAATCCTTATTTGTAGTTGAAATATCCAGTTATTTCCATTAAGCCTGTTTGATGAAGTTTGCAAGATTGTAGAAAAGGATCACCCGCATGTGTGTTTAAGGAAACATTTTTGAATGTGAATGTGCAATGCATAATTATTATATTATCTAGGTGTAGGAGCCATAATCCCTCGCTTACAAGGTCATCTAAAAGTGGAATTACTTTTTGTTACAAATGGCTCGTCTTAGCTATGTAGATGGCTGTGATTGTTTATGTACTTCGTAAGCTGGATGGCGAAGGTAACCGACACGGACTTATAGCACGGAGGGGGTACGTATTAGAAGTTCGAAAATTGAAATGTCGACAGTGAAAACATCGAAGTACAAAATATCGAACGATCGAAATATCTAATGTTATTATATCGACGTCTAATTGGTCTAAAATACAAATGCCGAACGGTTGAAATATCGAAAGTACAGAATATCGACCATTATGCAGGCGATATATTAAAATTTCGAATGACAATATATCTACCATTGGAATGGCGACGTCCAAATAATCGAAAAGTAAAACAACGAACCATCAAAATAACTATCATCATATGGTCTACTTAAGGTAAAATTATTAAAATTATTAGTTGTACCTTAGCTACCCTCTTATGGCCGTGAGAATTAGTTAGTTGTGCTAACTTTTATTATTACCTAACCTAAGCCTAACCCAACCGCCAGCGTGTCGACGTCACCCCACTTCGCGGGGTGCCTATTTCCGCTCTAAGGGACACAAGTTAAACCCTAACCTAACCTACAGATAATACCATCGTTAAAATTATATGTTGTTTTTTTACTGCTGGGGGCTTTGCCCACCGAGCTTCCCTTTTTCTAGCTTACCCTAACCTAATCTTCTATACTGTATGCCAGTATCGACAGTAACAGTAGGTATAAAAGGTAGGAAAAACTTTTCTCTAAAATCAAAAATGGCCGAGTTATTTGACCTCAAAGTAGGAATTAGGAATCCAAAAATGATCCAAAACCGAATCGGAGCACCCCACCATCCACGTGGTTTTGTCTGCCCTACCCCTAGAGTGTTTATAAAAGAGAACGGAGGAGCGGAGGGACAGCAGCCCTCGCCCGCCGTGACCGTGCTTCGTCACGCAAGGGGGGAGCTACGGGAAGTCACTATTGATCTAAATGTCTCCGCGCCTCCGTTCCGCAATCGACATTCTTGTTGACTTTAGATGTTTCTTATTATGTCGATAATAATATTTTCGACAATTAGGCAGTGGATCTTAAATCATTCGGTAACTAATACGTTTGACGTTTTAAACTATAGCATTATGAACTTTCGATGTTTAAATTCGATATACTCATTTTCGATATGTTTATTTCGATATTTTAATCGGTCGGTAAATTAAACTTTCGATATTTTGAATTTAGACCATTCAGCCGTTCGATATTTAGATTTTCGATATTTTGTACCTCGATGTTTTCATTTTCGATGTATCAATTTTCGATCTTCTAATACGTACCCCCCACGGAGGTGCCGGCCTAGTGTGATACTGGACGTGTTTGACACGAAATGAGTTTAACTCGTTTTATATTTTTGTATATTGTGCGTATGAATATTGAAAATTGTGCTTAAAGCCATTTGTGATCCGTCATGTAATAATATATATATTATAGTTTCTAATTCATAGTCTTGTAATCTAAACTCTATAATATACCTAACTACTTGTTAATTAAATGTTTACTTGATATATTTGGTAACAACACAGCGTGATATACACTAAAATACTATAAAATATCTCAATCAGTCGAGCTTCAGCCACCGGCCGAGCGGCCCAGGCGCCAGCGGTTAGCCATAATACCCGAGCTAGCAACAGATTTTTGTGACCAATTGACGCCCGTGCGATAACTCTTGTGAGAAGGTTCAGTGATATATAATGAAGCCCCGTGGATGTCAGCTGCGGCTCCGTCGGTGGGTTGACCAGCAGCAGCCACCCAAACACGTAAAAAGTAAAAATAAATTTGGCCATTTACCCTCCATTCATTTTATCATCAAATGATCGTTAATCAGATATTTTGAATAAAAAAATCGTGAGCTGACTGTACAGTGGTGGAAAACCCGTCGGCTGAACGCGAACTGATCTTTTCGTAGGAATGAAAGGCCCTAAGCATGCTTACGTGTCTTGCAAGCGAAATCTGTGGCCTAAGATGAGCGGTGAGGCAAGCGAGCCCTCACGGACACTTACTATCCCATAGGTGAGTGGTGAAAGACTCGAAGCATTCCTTCAGAAAGCGCCCTATGCGCCCCCATGGACGGACACTCATTGTATCAAGCGAAACCTGAGGGTGAGCCCCCACGTACATTTACTATCCCCAGGTGTCTTGCAAGCGAAATCCCAGGCCAAAGATCCGAAGGTGAGCGGCGAGGCAAGCAAGGACTTTTCGTTGGAATGAAAGGCCAAAAGCAAGACAATGACCCCTAAGGACACTCATTATCTTCCGGTGTCTTGCAAACGAAACTCGAGGGCCGAAATTCCGAAGGTGAACAGGGAGGCAAGTGAAGAAGAAGCGAAGCGAAGGCTGAGGTTTTCGTAGGAATGAAAGACCCAAAATATCCCTTTAGGGAGCGCCCCTTATGCGCTCCCAATAATATTTTAGAAAGTCACGGGAGTTTTCTACATGAAAAATTTGGTACCTATAAGTACTCAATTCTCCGCGGAAAGCCGATTTGTCCAAATTTTATACCCATATCATTTGACGTTGGTGAACTATGATGATTCGAGATAAGTATTCAACTCAACCTATCAAACAACTTTAGATGACCTCTCTGATTTCAAAGTAAATATAGGAAGGCAGAGATCAAGGTTGCTGGTTTTTAATATCAACAGCGACGTCGTGAGTGGCTGAAGTTCCAATATAATTAGGTCTCTAATGTCTAACAGTTACTATCGGTGGAGGTATCAACCAGTTTTGGTTAATATATAGTCTAGCACTATTTTACATCCCGAGTTTTTTCACGTTTTATTTATATTTTGCTAATAGTTTGAATAGGGTTCTTTTTAATTTCTAGTCAATATATGCTTGCTAATTTTCAAGTCTTTAGCTCATAGATTCAAGGAGTTCCCATACAAAGTGCAACCCCTTATTTTAACACCTATGCTCACTTATCTTTATAATTTTTATAGCCTAAAACCTGGCCGGGGATTTTCTCGACAGATAAATAAAGTTTGCATCAAAATCCGTTCAGCCGTTTTCACGTGATGCGCATACACATAAACAGACAAACAGATAAACAGACAAACATTGTAAAACTGTTGGAACGTGTTCTGTTATCGATTCTAAGTATCCCAAGTATTTTTTTTTGAATATATTTCATGTACAGACTTTCGGCCCTCTTCAGCTTTATTATATGTATATATATATATATAGATAGATTTTGTAGTATTTGAATGTATATAACGCTATGTTGTAACCAATATCTAAATGAGAAAGAAAGAAAGAAGAAATCATTTTCATTACATCAGGGCCTCTTGCTTGCGGTGCTTCAATAGTACTTACACCTAGTCATCGGTTCTACTCATGCTTATCCAATTTGATGACGTGGTTTCAAGTGAAAGAGGCTTGTATCTCATTTAAATTATTGTGCTTTAAAACCAAAGTGTAGTTACCAAAGTAGGTATACTTAGTTAGGATATAGTGATAACTGATAATATTATGTTGCCATACTTGACAGTATGTACATATTATATTAAAAAGACATTATAAATCACCTGTTTATTTTTTATAGCATAAGGATAGCAATAACGATATAAAGTTCACGACATGTTGCCCACTTACAAAATATATTTTACAGTACATATGGTGCTACTTTCCCGCACTAGTGCGGAAAAGAGCACTTTTCGTGCATATGTCGAAACTTTAAAGAGCCATATGTACAGTAAAACGTTGTACGATACACGTGCGAATAGGTAATTCGCAACTCGTGTCGATTTAAAACACTCCCTTCGGTCGTGTTTTAATTTATCACCACTCGTTACGAATTTCCTATTTTCGGCACTTGTATCGTAAATAACTAATTGTTAAGTTGGCCACGTCTCACGGAGTACCTACTGTAACTTTAGTTTTTTTCCGGTAACCGACGTGCCTGAAAATAATTATAGTGTAAAAAATTTATTTACTAGATATGTATAAATATTTATATTCATATTATTATTCAATTGATTCATAAAGCCAATTTACATGTCATAGCTATATAAAAACTTAATAAATTAAAATTACACATTTTGAATTGTTTAAAATAAAAATTTATTGAAATTCTACACAGTACAGTTATTAAAAGAACAATTAATAAAATAAAAGTAACAATAGACATAAAATTCTAATTAATTATTAAGAAGCACAAAAAAATAAATTAAAGCAACACATTCTTGTCTTTAAACAACATAAATTCGTTAAAAGTGTAGAACGGGTGCTCGACAAGCCATATTTTTAATCGACGCTTAAAGCTACATACGCTGGGAGCATCTATTATGTTTAGCGGCAATTTATTGTACACAGCGGGTCCCATCACTTGCGTGATTCGGTTTGACTTGACGAGCTTGCGACCAATGACTGCGAGTTTTCCGGCGTTGCGTGTATTAAACGGTCATTCTCCAGACAGGCATTTTTGTATGTCCTCGCATTTAAAAAATAGAAATCTATTGAATATAGCAGATTTTATATTTTTGGGTCGTAGAAGGTTCTTGTATTGAAGTGTACAGTAAGCTGCATAGATAAGTATACCCCTTGCTTGTAAAACTCGACTGACCGAGTCACGTGACTGCAATAATGAATCACGTGACTCCGTCGGAGCTAGCAGCCATGAATATTGTTTTTACTTTTTAGCCATTGAGTATGTATCCCGATTTCTTGAAATTCAAACTACTTAACTAGCTAATATCACCCAAGAAGGCCATAAACTTACAATAAGACACCAACTCGTCGGGATCGAACGCGCGTCATCAGCACTGATTTCTTTAACCCGCTCAGGGTGCCACTAGGCTACTTGAACATTATGACTACTGGTCGAAATTACTTACTAGTTATTTACATTTACTCTATTATGCATCCTTGTCTAGCGTTAAGATGGAATTAGTCTTGTCCTTGTTTGTTATCTTATTATTGCACTTGATCGGTCAATGCATCTCGGACTGAATGAAAACGTTTCAATTATCTTTAAAATAGGGTCGTAAATTGAATGCTTTATTAGTTCTTTTAACTAATTGCATTTGAGGGTAAGCTCATATTAAAAGATTATTTTTAGAAATCTCTTAATACGTGTTGTGTAGTGTGCGTTAACCTTCGCCGCTTATTAATTATATTTTTGGACGTTTTACAAGTGTTATCATGGTTCGATTGACGACTTTTTTAAAAGCCAAAATAATTGTTCTCTGGGAACAAAACCAGAGTATTAAGAAAATAGCCCGTGATATGAATATAACGGTAAGGGAGATTGTGAAATGGACGAATATTTTTGCTTACCTATATCTAAGTTTTTTTTTATAGCCTTCTTATCTAAGTGTTATAACCTTTAATATTAAAAAATAAGTGTTCTTCATAAGCGTTTATATTTATTTTCTAGAGAAGAACCGTTCAGAAGTGGATTAGATTCACACTCGGTCAAGACGTGCTCAAACATTTGGGATTTCGCTCAGTACGGTTCGGCGACATTTGCATGCAGCGAATATCCATAACTACAAACCTGCAAGGAAAATACCTCTCACCGATGCTCATCGAACCGCTAGAACAAATTTTGCTGAACGTTACCTTTGATTGGGAAAACGAGATAATGATATTTACGGATGAAAAATGTTTTAAATTTTATAAAGATGGCAGAAAGTTATAATGGGGAAGAAGTGGAGATCGGTATAATCCAAAAAATATGTCGGATTTAAGAACTAGTGGAAGAATAACATTGGGTAAGCAAATTTTATCTATGTATAAGCTGTGTAAAAAAATATGTAAATAATTATAGTGTTTTTATACATATATATATAGAATTAAAAAATACTGGAATTGTATATTTATTGTAATTTACAGCGTATTGGGGCTGGATGTCATCCATAGGCCCCGGAGAACTAGTGGAAGTCGGTGGCCGCATGAATAGCCAGCGTTACTTGGAGGTGCTAAGGGATGTCATGCTGCCGACGGTGCGAGTCGCATACCCCGAAGGCCAAATTCACCTGGTCCAAGACAACAGTGCGGTCCACCGATCACGACTCGTCCAGGACTGGCTGTCATCCCAGGATGACATTACTGTTTTTAATTGGCCGTCTAAAAGCCCTGACCTGAACCCAATTGAAAACTTGTGGGGTCAAATGTTTTTGAACTGGGACACTAGTGAAGTTGAGTCAAAACAGCAATTAGACCAAGAAGTCCGGCTGCAACAAATGATAGACAATCATGGTCACTCTCTTCGATATTGATAGATATCACTGTAGTTGTCCTAGCCCCATTATACTGATTGTCAGGCGTCGCGGCGATTCACGTCTGTTAAAAATTGTGATACTTGTTTACGAGAGATGTAAATTGTCAGACTGCTTCATAGTCTAACATGTTGGTTCTCTTTCACACGTAAAAAGTTCACGATTGTACAAAAAATATATACCTAATGATGTATATAATAAATAAGTCGTATTTCTAAAAATATAATGTTCAAATTCAAAGGCATCAAAGACAGTGGGTATTGTATTTATTGCAATGCGTATTTACCCAAATAAACATTGCTTTGTTTATAATTTATACGTATTATTAGTAATCCTATTATGAACTTACCTATACCTTCGTAGATTAGGATAACTACTTATTCTTAAGTGTTTGCTAGACGGTCGCCAACACGCCCCTCCGACCGAGCCACCTTGGTCAGCACCGACCGCTATAGTATCAAATTCTGCTCAAACTACTGTCTACACGGTCGGTGCGGACCAAGCAGACACTTTAATTTTTCTAGAAATACGTCTCTCCTACCGTAATTTGAATCAATAGCATAGATTACAGTTTTTGTTCGAAATGTGAATAATGAAAATATGTAGCTAACCATGTTATATCGATTTCTGCAAGTTTTACCAAATAATGTTTTAATATATAGATATAAATGGTTGATTAGAGACAGCTAGGCCGCATTGAAATACGTTCAAAACACTGTAAATAACAGCAAAACTTTATGCATTCAGTTTTTTGCTAAATTAAAATAAAAATAAATATTAACCTATAACCGTGTTTTTTTTAATAAACATATTTTTCAAGATTATTCAAGAATACAAACATATATAATAATATATACCAAAAAAAATTTACTTATGGAAAATAAAAAACACAAAAAGGTTTTCCTACTCCGAGGATTTGAAGCAGTTCAAATAGTGGGTGAGCTTGCTGAGCTTTTAGTTTCACAACTATGGAGGCTAATGTAGGCATGAATTCCTTGTTATGCTAAATTGTGGGAAGTGGTAAGTTACGCTATGTCGTGTGCGACGCCCTTTAAAATAGATTCGCAATACAACAGTGGTCAACTTGTGTTGCCCATGTTGAGATCGCTATTGATGATGAGTGATGACGCGATGATCTAATAATGAAAATAATTGTGAAGAAGGCGAGATATTGATGATGGTACAACAATAATCTACTGAAATATAATATTAGTGCATATTTTACCTACAGGTACATAAATAACGTAATGTCTAGCGTAATATCGATTCTCCCTAACGATGAATCTTAGAGTTGTTCGCGAACTGTAGCGCTCGCCTCTCGCTCGCCTGCGACCGCTCGTACTCACTGGTAATCCCCACCTCAACTGTTGGTTCCGCCTACCCTATCGTTATTTCTATCAAATTTAATACAAATTATTTTTAAACATTTACCTAACCAATTTATAATACAACTAGCTTTTGCCCGCGACTTCGTCCGCGTAGAATTCGTTTCACTACACAAATTGTTGTTAATTTACCCCCTCTAGAGATTATTTTCTTTTTCACGCTATTCATAATTAAAACTAAAAAAATTACTTTGCTTACCTAGTATATTGTCAGACAATAAAGCACCTAAGAGAAAAGCTTACAAAAATACTGAAACAAAAAAATAAGTTGGCCGCTTCGCCGCTGCTACTTATTCCAATATACTTCTATAAACTATATTGTAAGATTTATTGCGTTCTGCTAAAAGATGTAGATTTTTAGATTTAGACACACGTGAGCAAGCTACATACAACTGCCCGTGGGAAAAACATGGCGTGCCTAAATGTAATCCCGCTACTTTTAAGGTTTGACCCTGCGATTTGTTAATTGTCATTGAAAACGCTACTTTTAAAGGGAACTGTAGTCGTTTAAAGTTAAATGGCAAGTTATTAGGTATAATTGGAATACGGGGTAAGAATAATACATCTTCTCCTTTCGCTTCACCAGTTAAGATTGTGCCCTTTACTATGTATTTTCCCAATTCAGTGACCCGTAATCTTGTTCCATTGCACAATTTTGGTGCATCTAAGTTGCGCATTAACATTACGGGTACGCCTACTTTTAATTCGAGTTTGTGGGAAGGTACCCCGGATAGCTCCAGAGAGTTTAAGAACTCAACCGGGTAACTGGTGCTGTCGTCGGATGTCATTACTGTATCTATGGAGTTGTACACTGTTGTTTCGGTTGATATTTTTTCCAAGATTTTTTTATTTATTTTTGATACTGTCTCATTTTTTGGTGCCAGTATGGTTCTTTCACACAACCAATTGTCATCCAGAATATTTTGTTGCAGATTCGGAAAAACTTGAGCAATAAGCTCGTCTTCCGAATCCACAACATGACAAAATTGGTTGGTGAATAGAATCATACCTTCAACATCAGTTTTTAATCGACCGTCGCCTATCTCGAGTAATTTTTGAGCATACGCACCCGACTCTACATCATCAAACAGCTGGACTCGCATGTTAGTCGTGAGATGGAACTTTTCCACCTTGGTCCACACGCGTGATGCTTTTAGACATGCGTTTATTTCGTCTGCTGGAGTGCCTCGCTCGATAACAGGCAATGTCTGCCTGAAATCACCAGCCAGTAACACAACCACACCACCTATTAACGTTCGATTGCTATGCATATCTTGCAGACAACGATCGAGCGCCTCAATAGCTCGCTTATGAGACATCGTACATTCGTCCCATACAATCAGTTTGCACTGTTGCAATAGGGCGCCGCGGGCGCTACTCTTGCTAATATTGCAAGTTGGATTTTCTTCGCTTGCTAAATTAAGAGGTAACTTGAAAACTGAGTGTGCTGTTCGGCCACCACTTAATAATGTTGCAGCGATTCCAGAGGAAACCACAGCTAATGCAACATGTTTGTCTTTGCGAATTTTTGCGAGGAGCAAATTAAGCAAAAAAGTCTTGCCTGTGCCGCCCGGCGCATCAAGAAAGAAAATACCACTTTTCCCACTTACAACTCGTTGTAAAACTTTATGATATATCTCCTTTTGCTCGGGTAGTAGACGTGACTCAGTTTCTCTTACGTAAGTGTCCAATATATTGGTATCGTAGCTGAGCTCTCTAATCAAATCATTTGACAACCCTTCTCTACGCTCTGGCGTGGGCATACCAAAGTCGGAAAGTTTCTTTCCGGATATTGATAATATTTTGTCTTCTATTAGGCGCAGCGCTTCATTTAAACAGAGATCATTGTTGATCTGACCCATTCTTTCGAATCTGTGCAAAATATCCTCTGATTCTAGTGGTCAGTAGCTGACTTATACAAATATGTCGCCTTCTAGTAAACAGTACATTTTTATTTTAAAAACACTGATATTGTAATTATAAGTAAACAGTACAGTTTTATTTTAAAAACACTGTTATTGTAATTATAAAAATCATTAAAAGATAATGTAACCTTCAGAAACTACTTGCCTATAATATATGTAGTCTAATAGCGATGAACACTTCGCAACAATCACCAAAGTTAAGCAACGTCGAGAGAAGTCAATATTTGGATGGGTGACCGTTTTTTTTCATACAAATTCTCAAACGTCTTTTGACCCCCTTAGGGAATGAATTTTCAAAAACGCAGATATTAGTTTTCTAATATTTTGATATAAAATCAATCTACGAAGTTTCAAGTTTCTATTTAAAAAAAAAATTAAGTCCCATACAATCTTTGGTTTCTTATTCCACCCTCTGAAGTAATTATATCTAAAAAAACGGCACGCTATATCCTACTCTGAGGTATAAACAACAATATTGGAAAGTTTCAATAAAATCGGTTCGCATATTTTTGTTTAATTTGTCCTCAACGCCGCTATACCACATTAGAGAAGAATCCATGTTTCTACTGATTACCAAAAGATGGCGCTGGTGATGTTTTCTTAAATCGTTCTTTCTCGAACTCTGTCTACGATACCTAAACTCCATCAAACTCTTTTTTATACGTTCTCATATGGTTTGGCAGAGTTTAAACGCATAGAAAAATCGGAAGAATTACCTACTACGGCTAGAATATGCCTGGAAATGTGTGAAGCTCTGTATCGCACTATTGAAGTTTTTAACGTTAGTTGTATAAATACAATTTACTTCGTTGTTACTTTATTATGTATCTTTGACCACATGGATTTCCATATGGACACTGTTTCACATTTATAATATTAGTGTGATTCATCCCCCAAAATATCTCAATGGATGTAACACAGTGTCTTAGCAACCAACTTCACCCAATCAACTCAAAGGCCTTAAGGCCAAAGGACATAAGTAAATTACTCGGTTACGTTCATCTAACAAAGGAATCCCACACAATATATCTATAAGTATATCTGATTACTTCATAAACCAACGCAACCGCACCCCTTGTTAAGAGGTTAGCTAGGACTAAGACGGGAGCTCGACGGTGAAATCCCTCAATTTGCAAGATTGAAAACTCTCAGCCACTCACTCCGTCTACACATCTATGACAGGCGCTCTAGTGCGGGCAACATCTCTGCTGACTAAGAAACCCCTTTCGGGTGAATTCTCGTGTGGCCAGGGTCCTCAATGTGCCCTGTGGATTGGTTGTCGCGACACTGAGCACGCAGACACAGGTGTACATAAGTAAATTACTCGGTTACGTTCATCTAATAAAGAAACCACTCATCCGTACCACTAGATATACACTAGAAGTATTATTCGCTTATCCGCACCTTAACAGCCTACTCTTATACTATAACGCGTATCACAGACCGAGTTGATTGCTATAGCTAGAATATCGTATAATAATTGTTCACTTTATCCCGTAAAAGCGCACGGAACCCTAGCATTCCGTAGTGTCAATGCAGCTAGTAATATGTACAGAACAACCTACATTCCTGTAATGTCGTCAGTTACATAACTAATGGCATAGACCCGTTCATACGTTATGCGTATAAACGCTCGTACTTTATCTAGCATGTCTCACAAACTATACCCCGTAGAACTAGATTTCGACACACAAATACAAGTATGATAACGTTGAAATGGTTAGATTATAGTTCCAGAAATCAATTTATCAAGTTTCAGAATCACTTAATATAGAAATTGTAAAGGTCACTCACCAGATTTTATCTCTAAATAGTAGCGACACGTACCCAGCGTCTCGTAAGGTCCACGGCTCAGCTGGTCGTCCCCATCGCTCGTAACAAAGTGAGCTCCGCTGCGAAACCGCACGCTATCCCTTCCTCTAGTGTCCAGAACCACACTAAGTTGAGCTCCACCTGATAACAGTCCCTACCTCAATAAATGTTATATTTCTATCCTCCCGCGTCTCCGAGCCGTACCGATCGATAACATCTTTTTACCATTATGTGGGTAATTTATCCCTTTGTCTGGCGCCGCTCTGTCCGTAAACTCATCTCTCTAGGTGAATATGTATCATTCAAAGATACCTATTTTAACCTAAGATTTCATAATGACTACAAAACTTAACCTTAGTATGTATAACGCTTTCAACAAGTACCATACCCATAACTACCCCACAATAAGTACACTCAGCCGGGATATTATGGCCGGGAAATGAGTTTTCTACATGTTTAGTTGTAGTCTAGATTTTAGTCTATAACCGCAACTAATGCAGCTTACATCTAAGCTACATTTAATGTATCTAAATTGAAATCTCTTACTCATGACCTAACCCTAGAAATCGAAACATTTCACATACCAAACCCCTTCCGTTAACTATCCATATTTTGAATTTATTTTCGCCCAATACTAACATAATACAATGCTCAGGCATCTTGTGATGACTAAGCATTCCTTTCTCATACCTATATTAACCAATCATCATATTTATATACTATTATGCAAAACGTAGCAATTATTTGCTGCCAAGAATTTTAGTTAACCTACGTAAATTAAAGGATATACCAGATGTTGATGTATTTATGTACATACATTCTTATTTAACTAATTTTAAAGCTAATATAGCTTATAACTATAATCGAAAATGAAGGCTTCAGACCCTTAATATTCGGACCTGAAACTCATCACGCTAACATCTATCAATTTAAATGAGCAATTCCTTCCTTAGATACTATTGAGTCCGAGAGCGAAGCTCTTGGATCGTCTCATTCTGCCCCATGATCATGCACAGCGAGAAATCTACGATTTTGAGCGAAGCATTATCAGTATCACAATCTAAAGTTTGTCAACAAGTGCCTAACTTGCCTAACAATTAACTATCCAATAGCGCTGGCTTAAGCTGCTGAGTACTTCCTTTTGACTTGCATGCAATAATTTTAAGTGCTCATTTTCTATAATGAGATAAGTTACCTTAGACTTTTTAGGTAAAATTATCTGGTGCCTTTGGCTGTAAGGTAAAGACGAGTGTTGCAATCGGCCACCTACTCTTAACACACCGTTGGCATCAATGAAGGGGTTGACAGATTGTAAGTATGACGACACTTGTTTACCTGCTTTCAACGAAGCTAGCTCTTTTTCGAAGTGCTTTGCCTGCTCCTCCTTTATAATGAAATGCAATGCTTAGCTTGCCTCACTAAATGAAATAAAGTTTAGTTTAATTTTTTGAGAACCCGGCCTTGCATTTCTAGAGAATCTTTGTTGTCTAACAACTCATTCGCAAGTGAGATTGATCCTTGTGATGCCGCACAGACCAACTTGGTACTTTCTGCTCGTTTGACTTCCGGTAAATTCTTATTTAGCTCCAGCTCTCCAACAACACATTTATCTGCTGGAATATTTGCCAAAATAAGATTGTCATTCCCAGCCCATTTATGCAAATCAAGACTGCCCTTTGCAAGCAACTCTATCTACTGAGTTTGTGCCTCAACGATGTTTGCCAAACTTACGTCTGTATTTATAACATCATCAACATATGTCGAGTTTAATAGCGCTGAACCAGCCAGTGGAAATTGACTTTGAATCCTTATTGGTAGTTCTTTTAAGCATCTCGTGGACAGATATGATGAATACTTCATACCATAACTGACAGTCTTCAATTGAATACATCCTATCGACTCAGCAGGTTTGTCTCGCCAGAGTATGTTTTGCAAAGGTCGTTGTTCTTCCTCAATTAATATATTACGGAACATACGTTTGATGTCGCAAGCAAAGAAATATTTATGGACACGAAACGACAACAAAGTGTCAAATAGATCCTGTTGGACAATCGGTCCATTTAGTAAAATGTCATTTAATCCCGTTCTAAGATTTGTAGAAACTGCATCTGGTCTTACCACCGCATGGTGAGGCAAAATATAGATAGGATCCTTTGACAGATCATACGAGGAGATGTCTATGTATGATCCATGACCTAAATCCAAGTAGGTATTCGTGGATAAAATCCTTGTAACCAGAATATAATTTCTGATCCTTGATTAATCTCTTCTCGAGATTAATAAATCTTTTTAAAGCTAGTCCAAATGAATCACCCAATGTATTATTAACGTCATAGATAGGTATTTTTAAGGGCAACGTAACCGTGAATTTATTTTCTTCTAGTTTGACAGTTTCTGTGAATAATTGTTGACAATATTGTTGCTCAGATGCATGCTCCGCAGCGGGCGTTGGATATATTGCAAACATGACCTTAGACTTGAACGTGAAATGGAAAACATTCGTTAAGGAAAACAAATAATTCAGTATCCTGCAGACAATGATCATACTCAATGTAATATCGTGACAACAGCTCAGAAAACTCAAACTTGTACATTAGCAGACAAATAGCCTCGGAGCCGGAACAAGTATATTCTAGACAAGATTGCTGCTAGACTGACCACTAGTTATAAGTGTTACCTCAAGAAACTAAAGTTACGAAGCACCACGCTTCCTTAATCAGAAAAATGTCAGCAACTGGCGATTAGTAGCAGAAAGAGATCAAAGATGACAGTCCTATTTAGTGTGCACAGTCGCAGAGCAGCATCTCATGTCAGACGCTTGACACTTCATATTGTTAATTCTTCTTAGTGTTTCTCTACCTTTCTTTCATAGTTAGTTTTTCAGTCGGTTCTATATTCGTATGTTTTATAGTCAGCATAAAGACCGGCAGAGACAGATATACCACATACTTTAATTTAATAAGACCAGTGAGTGAGTGGTCTGCTACGTCTACGTGCACGTCAGTTCCGAGATATCCCGATTTGATCTTCAGTTCATAGAGTTTTCTCTAACTCAAACGCACTGCTCATCTCTGTCTAATTCAATTTTGGTTGAAAGCTTTAATTTTGTAACCTAGACTAACTTGTAAGAAATATAGAATAGAACAGAATTTATTTATTTTGGAACAACAACAGTAATAAACATCACATAAGGCTTAAATCTAGAAATGGAATTTATTGTTGCTTCTATAAAGGACTCCACTCAGCATGAGTCGAGACAAAGAGTGCAACGATGCTGATTTTCAGTGGATCCGATAAAATAAATATATGGATGTCTCAAGAACTCAGAAACTCAACAAACCGTCAAAGCAAAGGAGGTCCAGTTCAAGACTTAATTTTCTAAAATCAGAAACACGATCGTCAAAGAAATTCAACACTAACTAAAGTAACTAAGGACCTGACCGTCCCCATGTATGGCGAACATGCCTTGCGATATGAATATACCTGATGCCCATCGCATAAGCTGACGCTGACAGTAAGCAAGCAAGCATCAAAGGATTTATGCGTTAATAGGCTAGGGTTTAACAGGATGTATTGTATCGTTTGAGGTACCTTCCGAGTTGATATATAATTCCTATTGTGGACATCTACGAGCTAGAATTCAATCAAGAAACTTTCTTCAATCCTTCCTAGAGCAGTTCTTCAAATGGTACTTAATTACAATTAATACTTTTTATAGATTTTGAAAAGGCGTTCGTCGGTATCTTGGGAGGCAGTACTGAGACAATAATAGGCACCCGCGTTCTTTAGGTATATGCGTTATGGATCTCATTACAAACGACATCAAAACCATCACCTTGGATAATTTTTTAGAGCAACGATTGTTGTTCTAATGTTGGGAACTGCAGAAAAACCAGTGAAAATCTTTGTCTCCTTGATGAAAACACTCAGAAGAGATATCATGCGTGCAAGGCAATGATTATGACACTAACAACAGAATGTTATGTCGACGGAAGTTTTAAAGTATCAAAGACAAACTTCTCAAAACCCGTCTGTGATGGTTCGCAAAAAGAGAAAAATATCGTAATATCGACAATATCGTTATCATTGCATTTAGGCTTCCCGAACACCCGAGATGAAGAGGTAGACCAAAATCCACGTGGTAGCCCAATATTAGAAAAGATGTAATGTAAGGAACCTGGTCATATATGAACAGACAACCCAGAATCGATATCGTTCTAGCGCAAACTGACAAGGATACCTGATCTTACATAAGTGGTAAAAGATAAGGAAAATAAATTGAGACTAATAATACCGTTACTATAAAAAATTACAATGGAAGTAAGTGTACTTCCATATAAGTGTATACTGATAGTAGTGATAGTGAATGGTCGTCGGTCTTCAATATAATATTCAATATTGGGCGATCAACAGGCAGCATTAAAAATAAGCTACCATGTTAGCGAGTGGGCGTCACACTATTTGACTAAATTCGGAATGAATACAGTAGGAGAATAATCTCTACAAACATAGATAACTGAGATTTATAAAATCTGAAAGATTCAAAAAACCACTATAAGGACCAACCTGATCCAAAGCTCATAATGAACTATTTCCGTATACCTAGTACAAAGACCTGAACGTTGCGTTAGATGTCGCAAACACTATGGACTGCATGTCACACCAAATGTATATAAACTCGGATTCATACAGAGACTATCCATCGATAACTAATTAAATACGAACTGCTGCAAGTGACACTTAGTTAATAGCAGGCGTTAATTTTATATCGTAAACTTTTATATCTAATATCCAAGAAATAAGTTACAAAATAATTTAATTTACTCACTGATGTTATTTTATAGACAATGTTGTGACACAGTGCATGATTATGAACTAAAGAGGCGGAGTTGTATAGCGAATAGTTGAACTAATTTAGCATTAACAATAACCGATACACTATGGAATTGGACATCATGGGACATTGCACGGTCATAACAAGTGTTGTACCTATGTACTGGCGCCTATTGTCCATGTGCGAGGATTGAAAATAAGCAATATTCAGTCTCCGAAACATGCATATTGCTTAACATCTCATCGAAAAATCACATGTTGAAGAACCGTCGCCATACTAAAATGGCGCCCTCGGTGGCTCTCTTGGCAAAGAATATGAGGAATACAAGAAATAGTTGAAAATAATGATTTTCATGCTTTCAGCTCAGAAACAAAGTGTTTATTTAAAACTCAGTACACTTTGGAAGTGCTCAGAATACTGGTTTGACAGTGCTCAAAATAGGTTCACGGTCCTCAGAACAGTTTTGTGACGCTCAGGAGCCTACTCGTAGGTTAAGCAGTCCTCAGAATTATTCAAGAGTCTCAGTGGCCTAAGATAAGCGGTCCTCTGAATAGTTTTCATGGTGTTCAGAATTCTGGTCTTGGCAGTCCTCAGACTCGAGCACAATTTTCAACACAGTTTTCAATAGTGCTTAAACTTTTCAAAACACGAATGTTTTGCACCGTTTCTTTGGAAATACTCACTTAACACTGCTGGTTTGGTGCTCAGAATATAAACTCAAAATTTGGCAATACTCAGATTAAGGCTACTTATTTTGAATTTTTGCTCACAAATGAATGGGCTGTTAATGCCACTGATAAGATCAATCATATTTCTAACAGCCGTTAAATGCTTGACTCGACCACTGATCACCGTTGTAGATACTACTGTCATTGTTGATTTAAAACGTATATAACTGCGCATAAAAATAGGAAAGATCCGATAAAGAAGTAGCCAGATATTTACAGTGACACCTTGACATAACTGGGACTTAAAGGGACCGGCAAATGTGTCGCTTAAAGAGGTATTCCACTTATCCGGTGTCTTAATTAATGTCTATCTCATTTACAGAAGGTTCCATTAATACAGGTGAATTAAGAAATAATGTTTGTTATAAAGGTGCGATTTTTAAATATTAGTAAAAAAAAGTTAATAGAATAGAATAGAATAGAAATGTATTCGGATAACACATCATTACACATACTGTTAGCGCGCTCCATGAACGCGCTCCGCCGGCATCCCCACCACCAGCCGCCGCACCGCCGCCTCGCCCGCGGCCGCCCCGCCGCGGGCCACGAAGCCACCAATTCATTCCTCCATCGAGCCCGGCCGGTGCGCGCGCGACCGTTTTTAATACTTTCAAATCAAAATACCTACAAGTTGTAATTCATTTATTCTGTAATATACAGTTATTAAGTTTAAATCTGTGTCGCCTACATTATTCCTGAACCTGCGTCAACAAGTTCGAACCGGATTCGACGTTTAAGCAGATACGCCGTTTCGACGAGGTCAAAAACAAGAAAGCGCGCCCGGCCGGCATTACATTCGCCATTAACGAACATCGGAGTGAATCACCGCAGCTAGCAAGCATACCTACATGCTTGTTATACATTTGAAGCATCGCAACTACAGTATCAAGCATATAACTACAACCAAATCGACTATAATTTGAAGAAACAGTTTGACCGAAGTATCGTCCAGTTCGAGAAAGAAGCAAAATTCGAGAAACCAGGAAAAGGGGTTTGCAATCGCATTTGTGAGTTCGTTCCAATTATTAACTAGCTAAAATCATTATTGCGCATTCGTAGTTGACCCATTTTATTTCGTAACCTTTCAATTTAAGGTTAAATTCCAACCTATTTGTGTTAAAATCACCAATCCGTTTACGTCACTAAATTGTTAATCCGCTTGCATCTCAGTCAATTTCCAAGTATTTTGACAAATTACTTTAGAATTAAGAAGATTTCGTACAGAGGATATTATTCCCACTCATATTTTTGATAAAATTTTGATTTTTGAACTTTTTCAAAAAAAAATTAACACGTTTTGTGTTTATCCTTCTTTTTTAAGGCCTTATTAGCTGTGTTGCACCTATTTGTGCTAATTGGGTGCCATCATTATTCGCTTCTAATATTTATTTGGAACATTCCAGGAAAACTGCACGTTTTTGCATACGTGACCGGGCCGTGCCGTAGCCAGAGCTGTGGCGCACACGCGCATCTGCTACTTTCCTTGTTTGCGCTCGCTTCCCTGCCTACCCCTGCCACGCCTAAGCCTATTGCACGCCGCACGCATTTTAAAATTTACGTATCGTTCCACAAGCTTGTTCAATTTCATATCTTCATTTACACGTGTGCTATAATTACATATTTCATTCAATTGCAGCTAAAATTTGAATTCCGTCGCCATTTGCACAATTTAAATACTAATTTCAATCCAAAATCTTGCATTACGCATTAAATAACACGGTTCCATCATGGACTTAAAAACCTTAAAGAAAACACGAGGCTCTTTCAAATCAAAGCTTACTATATTTAAAGCATATTTAGATCCTCTTTTGCCATGCAACACGCTTAATAATTTGCAAGCTCACGAATTAAATACCAGATTAAGTAAAATCCAAGACATGTACAACGACTATGATTCAACTCAGACTGAAATAGAAAATTTAACGGAAATTCCAGGTGAGGAGCACACTGAACGGGAAACTTTCGAGACAAATTACTTCGGCGCCGTGGCTGCTGCGCAGGAGCTGCTCAGCAAGCACGCCGCGGCTGGCGCTGCCTCTGCGGCGCTCGAGGACAGATCGGTAACGGGTTCTAATCTCGTCACTGCACTCACAGGTGGGCCAAACATTAAGCTTCCTACTATTCATTTACCTACTTTTTCTGGGCGCTATCAGGACTGGTTAGAATATCATGATACCTATAAATCTCTCATACACGATAATCTGTCAATTCCAACAATTCACAAATTTCATTATCTGCGAAGTTCATTAAAAGACGGTGCTTCACTCATAATCAAATCACTAGAGTTCTCGTCCGACAACTATACTGTCGCGTGGGATTTACTCTGTGAACGTTACAGTAACGATAGAATACTAGTAAACAACCACATAAATGCATTATTTAACATAAACCAAGTGTTTAAAGAATCTTCAAAGGCCTTACGAAACACAATAGATTCAGTCAATAAGAATCTAAGGGCGTTGAAGACTCTTAACTTACCCACAGAGCACTGGGACATCCTCATTATCCACATGGTAACTAACAAACTCGATTCGGCTACACTCCGCGATTGGGAGACCGACCGTAATGATATCAAAGGCATACCGACATTGACGGAATTCACGACCTTTTTGAGAAACCGCGCGGATTTGCTGGAAACCATGGAGGAAGCACAAACACTAAATACACCACGTAGACACAGCGATGTCACTTACAATCGTCCTAAATCACTGATTGTTAACCATGCTCAAAATTCAACTCACTATAAATACAAATGTCCTGTCTGCAAAAATAATCACTCAATTTATCAATGCATTAAATTCAAAACAATGCCAATTGAATCTAGAATCGAGAAAGTCAGACAATTGAATCTGTGTACAAACTGTTTGCGAGCAGGACATAACGAGCAACATTGCAGGCTGAGCCCATGCCGGCTCTGCACAAAAAGACACAATAGCTTACTACACACTCACAATCAGATGAAGGTACATCCTGAATCTTCCGCATCCAAACCTTCAAGTGATTGTGTACCAGCTGTAGAGGAGCAGACAAAGGTGCAATCACAAAATACTAATAATGTCACTTTGTCCTCCACGCACAGTAGTCAAGTACTATTATCCACAGCCGTCATCAAGGTCAACGACTGTGACGGCCACAGACACAAAGTAAGAATACTCTTAGACAACGGTAGTACATCCAGTTTTATGACGGAAGCACTCCAAGCAACACTGAAATTGCCTACATATTCTACAAATACAGTTGTTCAAGGGTTAAATAGGCAAACGTCAAAAATCACCAAACGGTGTGACGTCACTATATCCTCACTTACAAACGATTACACAACAGACGTCAATTGTTTCGTTGTGCCAGAAATCACCCAGATGATTCCAACTACTAAACTAAACTGTGATTCGTTCACTATTCCCCCTCACATCCACCTTGCGGACCCAACCTTTTACAAGCCCTCCGAGGTGCAGATGCTGCTGGGTGCAGACCTCTTTTGGGAGGTACTTACAACCAAACACATAACCTTGGGCAAGAATAAACCCACCATAGTTGAAACAAAACTCGGGTGGCTTGTATCAGGTTCTATACAAACATCAAATTCAAAACAAAAGCAATCCTATACAGTCCATTGCAATTTCATAAACAAAATTGAGCTCGACGCGAAACTAGACAAGTTTTTTGAACTAGAATCAGTTCCAAACACTCAACAAATCCACACTAAAGGTGAGAGTGAATGCGAACGCATATTTACCCAAACAACAACTCGCCACCCAGATGGCAAATTTGTTGTCACAATACCACTAAAAGAATCACCCGAATGCTTGGGTGATTCCAAAACACAAGCACTAATAAGATTTCAATCACTAGAACGTAAATTCGCTCGCAATCCAGAATTCAAAAAGGCGTATGTTGAATTTATTGAAGAATATCTGAGTTTAGGACATATGTCCGAAAACACAGACACACACACACACGAAATTTCATACCTACTTCCGCATCACGCAATTTGGCGCGATTTCTACGTCGATGACTATATTTCAGGAAACGACGATAAAAAAACCTTGCTACAAACGTGCAAGGGCGTTATTCAGACACTAGAGAGCGCCCACTTTCACCTACGAAAGTGGCGCTCCAATACACCATCCATACTGGACCGCTTGGTTGCAGACAATAGCAGCGATGAATTGTTTAAATTAACTAAAGAAGATTACTCAAAAACATTGGGATTACTTTGGTCTTGTAAATCTGATGAGCTGCTGTTCTCGGTAACCGACAACATAAAAAACAAACCCACAAACAAACGCACTATCTTGTCCATCATTGCTACTATTTTCGATCCTTTAGGACTCATTAACCCATGTTTGTTACAAGCTAAATTAATTTTACAGAGCTTGTGGGCTAAAAATATATCGTGGGAAGGCCAGGTGCCCGCTGACCTTCAGTTACAGTGGAACAACTTTGCAAAACAAATCCCAGAAATAATGCAAATTAGAATCCCGCGAAGAATCCTGATCGATTTTTACGTCAGAGTGGAATTGCATGCCTTCAGTGACGCTAGTAATAAAGCGTACTCGTCATGTATATACCTACGCTCACTATCCAACAATGGAAAAGTCAATGTACACTTAGTACTTGCCAAAAGCAAAGTTGCCCCACTGAAACAAAAACTGACCACGCCGCGTTTAGAATTACTCGGTGGACTCTTATCAACCCAACTAGCAAAAAAAATACGAAACTCAATTCGCTTAAATATTGACACACAGTACTTTTGGTGTGATTCAACTATTGTGTTATGTTGGATAAAAACATGTAAAGAACAGTTAAAGCAATTTGTCCATAACAGGATAGTTGAAATCACTAATAATTCTGATCCCACAGCTTGGCATTATGTACCAACGAATTTGAACCCTGCCGACATAGGTAGTAGAGGTCAGAATGCATCAAAACTCAAACTTTCACTTTTGTGGTGGGAAGGACCGCCCTTCCTACACGAAACTGAAATTCAATGGCCAACACAACCTCAAAGCATGCCCATAGAAAACTTACCAGAAATCAAGATACAGTGTCATGTTTCAGCCGACGAACAGGCTGAGAATCATTTTACCTCTAAATATTCAAACTTTATTAAACTGCAACGTATCATAGCATACTTAAATAGGTTCGTGCATAATTGTAAAAATATAACTAACAAAATGACAGGTCCGTTGACAGTTTCAGAGCTTAATTTGTCGTTACAAATATTGTGTAAACAAGTACAGAAAAACATGTTTAGTAATCAACTTACTAATTTGATAAACAAACGTCCACTTTCACACAAGGATAATCTTTTGAAATTTAACCCATTCATAGATCCTTCAGGTATTATGCGAGTAGGGGGCAGACTTGCAAATTCCAATTACGATTACGACACAAAGCATCCTATATTGTTGCATGCATCACATCACATCACTAAAATCTTAGTGCACCATTACCACCGAATGTTGTTACACACTGGACCACAGATGATGCTATCAACATTACGGCAAAAGTATTGGATAATCAATGGCCGTAACCTTTGCAGGCAGACTTCACAACGTTGCACTACATGTGTAAGATTCTCAGGTAGAACTCATCAGCCAATCATGGGCAACCTGCCTCTGCAAAGGGTACAGTCTGAACACGTATTTGCTAATATATCATGTGACTACGCTGGGCCAATACTGATAGCGAGCAGAAAAGGTCGTGGTTGCCAACTAAAAAAATCATACATAGTTGTTTTTGTATGTTTAGCAGTGAGAGCAGTGCACTTAGAGCTCGTCACTGATTTGACAGCCATGGGCTTTATTGCTGCTCTAAATAGATTCATAGCACGCAGAGGCAAACCAGCCACTATCCTGTCAGATAATGGGACTTGTTTCGTAGGGGCTTGTAATGAATTAGCCAAGTTCCTTAAAAATAACTCTAAAGAAATAACGTCATATTCGGCTACAAAGGAAATAGAGTTCAAATTTTGTCCAGCTTACAGTCCACACTTTAATGGTTTGGCAGAGGGCTCAGTGAAGCGGGTAAAGTATCATTTAAAACGTGTGACGTCTATGGCCCATTTAGATTACGAAGAGATGACCACATTATTGGTTCAAATAGAGGCAATATTAAATTCTAGGCCTTTAACCCCTATTTCATCGGATCCATCGGATCTCATTCCTATAACCCCTGCGCACTTTCTGATAGGACGAACACTCACTATGCTACCTGCTCCCCTGGTTCAAGACTCGCAGATCCATACCCTCACAAGATACCAGAGAATAGAAGCGCTCAAGGCGCATTTTTGGAGCCGATACTATAAGGAAGTCATTTCAGAACTGCAGGTCCGAAGCAAATGGCGCAGGGACGGAGGCCAGTTGCAGCTCGGTGAGATGGTTCTCGTCAAGGACGACCGCCTACCGCCCAGCAGGTGGCTGCTCGGGCGAGTCGCCGCAGTCTACCCCGGCGCCGATGGCGTCGGCCGCGTCGCTGACGTCTCCACCACGTCGGGGACCGTGAGGCGGGCCTACAATAGGCTATGCCCGCTACCCGTCATGTTGGACCAGGACAGTCCTGTTCCAAGGGGGCCAGCTTGTTAGCGCGCTCCATGAACGCGCTCCGCCGGCATCCCCACCACCAGCCGCCGCACCGCCGCCTCGCCCGCGGCCGCCCCGCCGCGGGCCACGAAGCCACCAATTCATTCCTCCATCGAGCCCGGCCGGTGCGCGCGCGACCGTTTTTAATACTTTCAAATCAAAATACCTACAAGTTGTAATTCATTTATTCTGTAATATACAGTTATTAAGTTTAAATCTGTGTCGCCTACATTATTCCTGAACCTGCGTCAACACATACATTCACAAAATGCACCTTAAGAACTAATAAATAGGGATGTGCTACCGAAAATGTCTCTACTTAGCAATGCAGTTGACACCACAGGTTGACACAGCAGTGCCAACGGCGCTGGTTTCTGTGGATTCAGCGAGGTGTGCGGGACAGCATATTGCGCGACTCGTATAATAGGTATAAACTATATAATAAAAAGGCCGGGTAAGGCCGGTATAAACACATCAAAATTACAAACAAGATAATATTCAACACATATAAGATATAAGTTTATTACTAAAATTTTGGTTAAATTAATTTCTATTTCTAATAATAAACAGAAATAATCAAGCACGTTTTTATGAACAGTACAAAAACGCATACAGAATCAGTCAATCAACAAACACTGTTATTTTACTTTGAATTTTGGAAGTAACTTGAGGTCATTTAGGCACAAATCGGCCAAGTGCGAATTTTACGGAAAGACTAAGAATAAGTGAACAAGACCAAAGTATATCACTATCACTACATAGTATTAAACAAAGTCGCTTCCCGCTATGCCCTACATATGCATGCTTAGATCTTTAAAACTATGCAACGGATTTTGATGCGGTTTTTTTAATAGATAGGGTGGTTCAAGAGTAAGGTTCATATGTATAATTTCCTTGTGAAGCCGGGGCGGGTCGTTTAGTCAGCAATAAAGTCCGAGTTAAGTTAAGAGGTATGAAATAAAAGAACACTAAAACATATCACTAAAAAATATTCTTAAAATATAGTCTTAGTAAAAGAGATAAAATACACTTGTCTGTCTCAATTATTAGAAGCAATTATGAAGATAAAATCGAAAGCAATAATTCCAGATAGATAGGGTTGGTTTATGCCACTAACAGAGGTAATTCAGTGCTTAAGCATGAGATCCAGCTATCGAGGTTTTTACTTATCGAGGTCCCACTAAACCAAGTTTACTGTATATCAAGAGGTTTTATATCAAGTATGAAACATTACTAATTTTATTTATTGAGACTGCAGTGCTCACTCCACGGTCAAACTTAGTTTGTGGTGGTAGGTACCTGTACCTACTGAAATAATTCATTTTATTTTCGGTTTTATAAAATAAAGTGTTATTTTTTGAGGTGTGCAATAAAGTTTATTTAATGCATTGTCAAGATAATTAAAATTAAATCACACTGAGCTGCGCAGAATAATTTTTAAATAGTTACATTCGAGGAGGAATCAGGGAAATCAAGTAAATGAGAACGCAGAAAGATTAAGATTAGTGGTGGTAATGGACGACCGTTTAATAATTATGGTAAGCAATTTTGCCCGTCGGGGAGGATTCCATTCCATGGAAAAAGGAAACGAATATTAAGACGATAGTAAAATCTGTCCAGACATTCGTTTTAACCCCTCGTATGCGGATGTCAAAAATTGCTGATCAAAATATGACCTTGAGATTGAAAACTGTAGGTTCAAATGCTTGACCCGGGTAATTATAACTGGAACAACATAGTGTGTGAATTGGTACAGTATCAGTTGTGTGGTAAGGGATGTCTGTAAGGGGAGGTGGAGGACATTCTCGGGGACGAAGGTCCGCACATCTCAGATGGAGCTGGTACGCATAAGGCGGCAGCTCATATGTCAGATATATAAAGGATTCCGGAAGCTGTATGTGTAGGTTCATAGTTGCATAATATATGCTAATACAGATACCTAAGCTAGAGTGCTATAAGTACTAATTCGCGGCCATGAGAGTGATCAGAAGTGACTTCGCGACAGGTACCCCTACTGCGACAAGAAGAGGGGACGTGCAAACCAATTCACGCGCGCGGGCGTTTTACATTTTATAAGTCCCTAGATGCCCACGCGGCTTCACCCGTGAATTACAATAAAATATAGGCAGCATATGTCCATGCTGATTACTTACTGATCCAAGGTTCGTTATTCACACCTACCTACCTACTGGTAAAAGATTATGATGTCGGATAGTTCCAAATATTACCCATAAAATACGTACTTTACTCACAAAGTCGAATATTATCTATTTGTAATATTAGTATGGATAGAACAATTATGATTCATTTTTATGCGATCTACTATATACAGAAAACTGTTTATTTTTTTGCGGCGTCGTAATATCTAAAGCTCTATAAAGTAAGTTTTATATCTTATATGAGCTTAAATCCTTTGACGCTTGCTAGCAGAATAAATATTAGAATTTCGATAACCATAATACGTTGGCTGGTCTCTGGCTACTTGTTAGGGTAATGTCCCCAGCTAGCGATGACGATCGTGGCGTACGCGGGCAAGGACATCTCACACTGGTTCTCGGGCGCCGAGTGGGCGCGGCACGTGCACCCGGTGACGGGCGCGGCGGCGGCGCGGCGCCGGCACGGGCACGGGCCCGGCCCCGGCCCGCGCGAGTGCGTCGTGCCGTCCACGCGCTGGCGGCCCTGCGCGCGGCCCTGCTGCTGGTGGGCCGCCGACACGCTCGTGCTCGGCAAGCTCACCCACAGGACCCGGCCCGTGACGATCACTGGTGACACAATAATTAACGTCTAATAGTACATTACTACAGAGCCCGGGAAGTAAGGGTTTGCCGGCCGAGTACATATACCTAGACAGCCGAGCGTAGTTTGAGAAAATAATGTTAAACTATTTACGGAATAAATCTTGTTTAGAATCCTCCAATTATGGTTTTGATCGAATGCAAACAACGTGCTGCAAAAGTCAAAACGGGTGACCGGCCAAGTCAAAACAGTTATTAAAAAAAAAAGAAATTGTGCCTTAAAATTTTTCCCGCCCTGTATAGGTACTTCATTCCTAGAATTTTTAAGTTGTAAGTAAGCAGTAAGTAAGCTTTGAATTTATTTATTTTGTTTTATATATTCAATTATACGGGACACCAACATAGTACATAAGCTGAGTATATAAATTTATCTGTAGCACAATTATTATTTGGGATTTTATGTACCCCACTTATAGGTGAACACATTATTGTCGTATTATTATAGTAGTTTATGCAACTGCCCCCCTAGCACACTAGGTTTTATGTCCGACATAAAGCATTTGTCCCTCTTGCACTCGCATATTGGCCAGAATGGGACGAATGCTTTATGTCCGACATAAAACCTAGTGTGCTAGGGGGGCTGATACATAATCAGAGGCCTTAAGGGGGTGCATTGGAAATTATAGCGTGCTTCGAAACGCCATTCTGTCTAGATTAAGAAACAATACGGTCTGATTTTCAGATATGTGATTCTTGACTATATGATTGTTCATCTGATTCTATCGATACATGATTGCTTAAAATGTCCTCGATAGAAATAAATTCCAAAGTTGGGTCTGTATTTTCCTTTTTTTACTCAGCCTACTCAAACGATAGGTACATTATTTTACGACACAATCAAGTTAATACTATAGTATTTTATCTTTATCTCATCTAAAATCTCACTATGAAATTTAAATAAAACTTCACTTAAGTTAGGTATTTTTCGAAATTTGTCCAAAAAAGCCATTCCCGAAGAGTTTTACATCTCTCTTCCTCGGGCGCGGAAGGCACCAGCGTGTCTCTGTCTAAAGTCTATTTTTAGGTCTTAAAATGTTCTGACATAACAGGTGGATTACCTATCTATCCTAATTTAAGGCAGGTGAGTGTAGGTACGACGACGAGCGAAACGAGGAGAAGGTGTTAGGTGAACTGCGACCTACTATACTTTTTTATGAATTTACTACAGGATACAGGAATGTTTCTTGGCCAGTCCGCTAGATACCGTGATATGACAGATATTTACTTTTATGAAACAATAATTTATCAGTCGACGTATTTTATAAACGATTTATTTGGTAAAGATCATTTTTAAAATGACAATTTATTATTCAATGTTTTTTTAAAGTGTAACATTTGCTAAATGAATATTTGTCAAATAATTATTTATAGAATAAGCATTTTGAGGAATTATAGGTATGTGAAATGAATAGTTTGTGAATCCTTGTTTATAAAATGATCATTTATGAAAGGTTTTTTATGAAATGATGGTGAACCAATAATGTGACCAGCTATATACAAACAGTGCTGATCTTTGATATCGGTTTGTGAATAACCGATAAAATCTTAAATTCATTTTAGATTTAAAATAAACAATACTTAAATAAAATTTACTCACTACTAATGGTACTCAAACATTTAAAATGACTGATGTATCGCCGACCTGACGCGACGCCATCGCCATTTTGGTTTACGTATTTGGCATTCGTTATTTTACTCGTATAGTGATCGGATGTTTTCAGTGCGTGTTCTCTAGTTTTTGTTGACTTTTGTTGTTACGTTTGTTGAATTTAACTAGTTATTATTCTGTTACGTTTGTTGCATTATTAAAATGGTGATTTTTTTACCTACACTATATCACCCTTTTTAATACCTCTCATAGAGTCCCCTTTTAGCACGTCACGGATTATCCATTCATTGTGTTACAGACGCTTTCGCAACAAATATAAGTACCTCCCAATCGTTTATTTTCGGTTAGTACCGGTTGTAGCACATCACTATTTATAAAACGTAAAAAAAAACCTGCCAAGAGCGTGTCGGGCCACGCTCAGTGTAGGGTTCCGTAGTTTTTGTATTTTTTGTCAATAACTATTCAACCTATCAAGTTCTAAATAATTTTCCTAGAAAGCTTTTATAAAGTTCTACTTTTTAGATTTTTTTCATATTTTTAAAACTTATGGTTCAAAAGTTAGAGGGGGGGCGGACACCTTTTTTGTTTACTTCTGGAGCGATTATCTCCGAAAATATGAACATTATCAAAAAATGATTTTAGCAAATCCCTATTCATTTTTAAATACCTATCCAACAATATATCACACGTTAGGGTTAAGATGAAAAAAAAACACGTTACGTATAGGGGATTTGACCACTTTGTCGGCGTGATTGATATACATATTAGTACCAAATTTCAGCTTTCTAGTGCTAACGGTTACTGTTTTAAGGCTAAATTATGTACAGTTGCATACACTACTTTATCTACACACATATCATAAGTACTCTAAGATGGGTTCAGAAGCCGTAGGAAAATTACGGTGCCGGTTAATGTACAGCCATAATAATGCACGGCCAAAATAATGTACAGCCCAATAATCCGCGTCCATACTGTACATGGATTATCAGGCTGTACATTATTGGGCCGTGCATTATCACCAGTGATCGGTTTTTTGGATTCGACATGGGGTGAACGACCTCAATCATTATGTTAGTATGGATATGCCCCAGGAATCCGGGCTTTATGTTGTTAGAAAAGGCAAAAAAATACAATGTGTTTATTTTATTACACTTTAAAACATCTAAGTAGCTGATAGACGAGTACATACTCTCCATTCTTTTGTCTAAATCGAACAAATGAGCACAAGTGTTTACACTGACAGCTCATTTGCTGCCTCCAAAGCGACACATTTTGTACCGTTTGGACAAAAGTTCAGCGAGTAAGTACGAGAGATAATTTAAATTGTTTTATTTTTGTACGGTTTGTTCGGTATCGCGGGAAACTGTCGTATCTATATTAACTTTTCTACTTGATATCCCGCGAGGGAGAATCCAAATAACCGATCACTGATTATCACCCTGAGCAAACTTGGTCCGGGGCAATAATTGGAAGCCAATTTTGTACAGCTGATAATGCACGGCCCAATAATGTACAGCCTGATAATCCGCGTCCACTTTTTACCTACTACCACAGACAAGAAAGTTCTCATAGTAAAATTGGTTGTAATAATGCTGGTAATTTCCTACGGTTTCTGAACTAATTTTAGAGCACTAATGATTTATGTGCGTAGATAATTAGTACATTACGTACCTAGGGCGGTGAATTTGTGGCCCGAACCGAAGGTGAGGGCCATAAATATGCGATCTGGGGCTTTACGAATTACCGCCCGTGGTGAGTACACAATTTTACGTCTTCATCTGGCCACAATGCGAGTTTTACCGTACGCGCTTCGTGCGGGTATAACTCGCATTATGGGGTGTGACGTAAAGATAATTACATTTCACGCATAATACTTTTAACAATTTAGTGAAGTAGGGCGGCACAGTGTATATTATCAGTAACAGTATATTGTAATAGTAACAGTAATTTAGGAGTCCATGTGGAAAGACGTGACTGATCCCAAACAATAGACTGTGGCTCGTGCACAGATAACCTCCTATAGATAGAGCCTATAAGCGATTTAGTTCGATGCTAAGGTCACCAAAGTTGGCGGTAGGTGCGGGTTGCGGGGAGGTCGGTAACGGTGCTGCGATTGGCTGTTTCGAAAGTAGCGCGCTTTGTCACATCATGGCGCCAGATGCGTAGTGATGGGACGCTTTGGTCGTTAACGGTTTTTAGCGGTGCCGCAATTAATTGTTAGTAGAATATTTTACATGGTGTAGGTACCTGTTAACATGGTTGAAATTTTTGAACGGCTGTCACTGTTATAATTATATTATTATCATGTTTCGTTCATCGACTATTTTGATAACCACGTTACATAAGAAAGAAAGTTAATCACATCGAGTAGTCATATAAAATAGTTATTTCTAGGCATTTTACAACATTTACTGCATTATCGTGTTTATGTCGAACAAGAAGACTTCGTCCCGTTCGTATTTACATACTTACCTACTAGGAAAGGACGAATGCGATGTTTATTCGACATTAACGCGCATGTGCTAGCTAGGCTTATATATGATATTTTAAGATTGGTATAGCTAGGTAAAGAAGAAATAAAAACGATATCATAAAAAAGTACATATATTTATTCAATGTGATAAACTTATGTGGTGTGGTGGTTCCTCATCATCATTTAAGAGCGCGTTAACGTGCCCACTAGCGCCATTGGTAAATAATTGTGATTATTGAAATTTTACGATAGATATTTAAAAAAAGAGGCCACTACACACTGTATTTTGTACTTAAGTAAAAAAAAGTAAAAAATTGTTTATTGACCAAAAAGTTTAACTTATAACATTATACACATTTCTAGTGGGCTCCAAACTAGGCTCAGCCTGTATCTTGGAGTCCGTGAGTGCAGTTGACAATAATATATATATAATTTTTGAAGTAGGACTAAAGTTATTAATAGGTAGGTAATTATTATTTAAAACTATCGTTGTTATTGTTATTTTGTGTGTGTGCGTGTGTGTGTGTGTGTGTGTGTGTGTGTGAGTGTATGTATGTATGTATGTATGTATGTGCAGTGTTTTAATTTCTAATAAATCTTTCCATCTCTTCATAACTCCATTCTAAACATAATCTAGTCACTATTGATTTAACTTTTGGCAAACACATATTGCTTACGTCAGTTATTTTACATAATTTATTATATAAGCAAGGTTTCAGGTAATAACTAAAGCGTCTAGCAAAACACGTCTTAGTGGACGGCAAAGCCAGTCTGAAACATCTGGGACGCAAATTATCACCTCTAGCAGATTTAGTTTTGATTGTTTCCTGGTGAGCTTTGGTGACTACTTTGACCAGAAAAAGTTTCCTGACGCTAAGTAGTTGTGCCTCCTTTAGAAGCTGGACTGTAGAGAAACGAATTGGCTTCTTAAGCATTACTTTAATTACTGATCTCTGAGCACGCTCGAGATTTATTAGCGACGAAGACGTCGTGCCACCCCAGGCCAAGACACAATATGAGAGAATAGATTGGCACAGTGACAGATATACGGTTTTCAATATATCGTTATCGGCCACATTTCTTAACAGTTTCAAGTGTATATCAACTTCCGCACTCTTTTTGACATGACCTGTGTATGCTGATGGAAGCTGAGCTTTTCATCTACCACCACTCCTAGGTACTTTGTTGTTTGAACACGCGTTATATTGTAACATTGGGAACAACTAATGGGATTTGTGCAAGTGTGCAATACTAGACGGGTTTCAGTGGGTGGACACGACGCATTCGTTTTAAAAAAGCAAACGTAGTTGGTTTTCGCGCAATTTAAACTCAATAGATTGTTTCTAAGCCACTTTGCGGTTATTGATAGCCCTCGCTGTGCTGCCTCGAACGCATCCTTCCAGGTAGAACCACGGAAGATGATCACAGTATCATCTGCGTAATTTATCATATCAGCATTTTCTATCTGAAGGGTTGATAAATCATTTAAGTAGAGTAAAAATAAAGTCGGACCTAAAATACTGCCCTGTGGCACCCCGAATGATATACCTGCAGCGTCACTTATTTCTGTACCTAACTTGACACATTGCTTCCTATTTGTCAAGTAGCTTCGGAACCATTCAAGGCCAAGGCCTCGGATGCCAGCTGATTCGAGTTTTGACAGAAGGATCGGTACTGAGACTGTGTCGAAGGCCTTGGCCAAATCAAGGAAAAGGCCGATGCTTTTTTGACCTTCATCCAGATGTCCCGAAACAATGTTCGTCAATAAGGTCACTGCGTCGTCTGTCGATCTGCCTCTACGGAAGCCGAATTGATTGTTTGACAGGATCTTGTTAGTCTCCAAGTAACTGGTCAGTTGCTGACTAACTGTTTTTTCAAGCATCTTAGAGAAGGTGCTCAAAAGAGATATAGGTCTATAATTAATAGGAGAGCTTTTATCACCACTCTTGTAAATGGGAGTAACTGCGGCGGTCTTCCAGATCTCTGGGAAGACGCCAGTGGATAAACTACAATTAAAAATGTGTGTTAAAGGAGTTATTAGTGAATTTTTATTCTTTTTGACCAGTTGGTTTGTGACTCCATCTAAACCTGGGGCACTGCCGTCTTTCAAATTGAAAATTAGTTTCTCCGGTTCGACCTCAGTTATTGGATGCAAGAAAAAGGAGTTGGCAGGAGAACCACCGCTTTTCGCCATCGAAGCGAGGTGGTTATGAGAAACTCCAAGACTTTTTAAGATTTGCTCAGAAAGTGCTTGACCGATCGTCGAGAAGTAGTTGTTGGTGAGATTTAGTGACTCCTTTAAGGAACTGCGAGTAGTACATAAAGTATCTTTACTTTTTGCAGATTTGGCGTGTGTAATTACCTTGATAGTTTCCCAGAGCTTTTTTGGATTATTCTTATTGTTAATTATTTGGTTTCTATCGTATTCACTTTTAATCTTTCGCAGCAAATCAATATAAAAGTTTCTATACCTCGTGTAGATTAATCTTTTTACAGGGTCATTAGGGTTTTTTCTGCACTCTGCGTGGAGTTTGTCTCTGTGTAAGGAGCATTTTATAAGACCTTTGGTCATCCACGGCTTAACTGGGGACCCAAGATCTTTCGGCTTAACTTTACGGCTGTACTTGCTCATTGTGGTACTAATAATTTCCATAAATTAATTTGCAGATTTTGAGGCGTCATTTTCATTCAAAACAGCAGACCAATCTTGTCTTGAAAGATCAGATTCAATTGCATCGTAATCAATGACAACACGAAATTTTCGAGGATCTTTGCCCAGCGGTGCTGTAGCAGCAACGCCTAAGAGAACCAAGTCATGGTCAGTGATTGTAGATGAGCATACTATTGACTCTGTGGCAATCTTGTTTTTGGAGGAAATGAAAAAATGATCAAGACACACAATGATTAAAACGACTGAAAATACCAGAAAAATTAGTTGGGTAGTTAGACAAAAATGCGGCCAAAGAAATGAATGCCGCAACGCTCTGATATTCACACTAGGCGTTTTATACTGAATGTTTTATCCAAAGCCAATCTCACCGCGTCACTAGTCTAGGGCTCTATCTAGTGTCAGAAAACTGTTTGTTTCGGGTCACGAGGCGGGCTGGTGCGGCACCTGCGACAGATGCTTGACGATGTCCATCCAGTCCCAGCCGCGAGGCTTCTCGCCCGCGCGGCCCATCTCGGCGCGGTCCCACGCGCGCCGCTTCTGCGACTTCGTCAGCTGCTCCTTGCGCTCCGGCTGCTTCGACTCCGTCTGCGGACCAAAACAGAATTCACGTCTTAAACAATCGCCGTGTTTGGGAATCTATACGGCAAAACTGTCACCTCCCCTCCCATTTTAATCGCAGTTGGATAACCGCGGCTCGTGCGGCCACGACGCCGCTAACTGGGAAACGACAGGGGCAAAACGTACAAGATTAAACCATTCATACCTATACTATTCTACTGTAGTTGTAGGTACAGTATGATTAGTCTTAGGATTGATGGTTTTAAGAATCGATTTTACGGTCTTCTAAACCCTAGCCTCTGAGATCGAGTATTATCAGAAGTAATTCAACGGAGAATTCCGCCGTGAATGGTGACGCACGCATCAAAGGGTGGACTGCCGGAAAACACCCTAGTCTGTATCTAACGGTGGAACATTTTTCAAGACCACCATATGCAATTTGAGCAAAAATAGGGTGCCAATGGTATCAAATCCGTGTAAAACTATATTTGCAAATACTGTGAGGTGAGATCTTCTACTTGTCAAGGCTGGGCTCCAACTACGTGACATTCCAATGTGTCCAAATCCCTTCAAAAACCTGTTCTATCTCCCTCCCTACCTTTATTTAAATGTATTGTTCGATGTATATGTGCATAAGTCATAAAGAAATTGTACAATCCAATTATGAAAATAAATGATATGAATATCAATATGCACAGTTGACAATATATAATAATAATAATAATAATAAAGCCTTTTATTGCCAGTTTTTAAGATTTACAAAATTACACTTTTCTTATTTCTTGCTAACTAATTAACTGGGCAGCCCATTTTTGGGCGAAGGCCTCCTCCAATTTATGCCATTCTTTTCTTTCTCTGGCTAGTTTACAGAACTATGTCGTCGCTCCATCTTCGTCGTGGGCGGCCACAGGGGCGCCTGTCTTCACGAGGCCACCAGTGGAGCACTCTCTCGCTCCAGCGACCATCCTGTGTACGTGCCACATGTCCAGCCCATCTCCACTTTGTTCTGCAAGCGACCTCAGCAATGTCCTTTAAATCTGTTTGTGTTCTGATGTCGCTGCACCGCACTCTATCTTTGAGTTTTAGGCCCAACATGCTCCTCTCTATCGACCTCTGAAAGACTCGGAGTTTATGCATCACCTCTTTTGTCAGCGCCCAGCTCTGACATCCATAGAGCACCCCGGGAAGTATTGTGTTCTCGAACACTTTCTTCTTTAGTTTTATTGGTATCTTTGACTTAAATACGTGTTTGAGAGCCCAATACTTATTCCAACCCTTTTTTATACGGTACTCGACTTCAGTCAATAAAGGGGCTTGAAAGCTTATGGTCTGCCCAAGGTATACGTACCTGTCTACGTATTCCAGAGTGTGTTCATTGATCTTGACGGGTGTCTAAGTACTATTCGTCATGACACAGGTCTTACTTGCGTTCATATTTAGACCACATTTCTTGCTCTCCGAGTCTAGACTCTTCAACATTATCTCCAGGTCCTCGTGTCTCTTACTCAGACATGACAATATCATCTGCGAATCTTAGATGAGTTAGGCGTTCTCCGTTTATGTTTAAGCCCTTACCAGTCCAGTCAAGCTTCCTGAAAATGTCCTCTAGCAATGCAGTGAAAAGGTTGGGCGAAATGGGGTCTCCTTGTCTCACGCCTCTTTTAATATTGAATGGGCTACCTCTTCTCTCCAGTCTGACCGCTGCCTTACCAGAACTGTATATCAGTTGTAAGACACTTATATACTTGCTGTGCACTCCCTGCGTTGCCAATGCATTCCATAATGCCTGATGTGATATGGAGTCAAATGCCTTGGAGTAGTCTACATAGGCTATGTATAGATCTTTTTTGAACTCCATATATTTCTCGATAACTTGAGTCAGGGTAAAAATGTGGTCTACTGTTGAGAAACCAGTCCTAAATCCAGCTTGTTCTCTGGGCTGGTTGACTTCAATAGTTGGAGAGATTCTTTTTAGAATGATTTTTGTGAACACCTTATAGATTGCCGGTAGTAGGCTGATCGGCCTGTAGTTTGCTATGTCCAAAGAGTTTCCCTTTTTATATAGTAATGTGATTATAGCTAACTTCCATTCTTCCGGTATACTATATGTAGCTAATATGTTGTTAAATATAGCTGTTAGTATTGGGCTAAGAGGTTCTTGTATTGCTTTCAGGATATCGTTTGTTATAGAGTCATCTCCAGGGCTTTTGTTACTCTTAAGTAATTTTATTGCTTGAAGAACTTCTGATTCCAAGATATTCGGAACGTCTTCACTCTCGTCGTGATTTATGTAATATGTATTTTCGGTTTCACTGTCTGCGCTATATAGTTGTTCGTAAAAACTCGTTGCAATGCTCAAAATGCTTTCTCTATTTGTAGTTTTGCTACCATGAGCATTATTTAGGCTTACAACCCATGATTTCGAGGTATTGAGGCATTTTTCAGCCCTTTTTACAGAATTTTTTTGCTCTATCTCTTCCTCGATTATTTTTATCCTGTGTTTCTTTATATTTTCTTTAATTTTACTGTTAATGACATTGTAGAGATGAGTAAGCCTTTTCTTTTCCTCTCTTGACTTGTTCTTCTTCTCTTTTAGTTGGGTTCTTTCTCTTATAAGATTAGCAACCTCTGGAGTGACCGCAATATCTCTGGTCTGCTTTGAAGAGTTGTTTGGCGGTAATTTATTACAGCAATTATTTATGCTCTTAGTAACTTCTGTATACGACTCCTGGACAGAATCTATTTGAAAATGGTTTGTTACTTCGATAAATATATTTTTTAGGGATTCTTTTTCTATTTGCAGGAAATCTGATGGTTTGTGTTTATATCCAGTTCTTGACTTTTTAAGTTTACCATCTAGAATTAATTTTGCTCGCACAAGTCTATGGTCTGTGAGATGAGAAGTGTTTATGATTTGAATGTCTTCAGTAGTTCTTTTATTCTTTACTATTATGAAGTCTATTTCATTCCGTGTTTTACCATCTGGTGAGCACCAAGTCCATTGCAATACATTCTTGAGAATATCATGTATGTGCGGAAAAACCTTCATGAGTTCAAAGTCAACAGTGATATCCACGACTACAACACCAGAAGTAAAAATACGGAACCCTAAGAAGATCGCAGTGAAGGCCAGTCGTCTCCGCAAGGTTAGCACGTCGTTCGTGGGGAACTGCATACGTTTTTACAATAAAATACCCACTGAAATTGTTAATTTACCGGACAGTAAATTTAAGTCTCATGTTAAGAGTAATTTGCGAAGCAAGGCGTATTATACTGTCAACGATTTCTTAAACGACAAAAATGCCTTTAAGCCAGTAGTAGTCTGATTCTATTAGGAATAAACCTAAATACATGTAATCATTATAAGTACCTACCTGAAATAACTGTACCGTTTTATGTAAGAAGAGAGCACTTAATGCTGTTTCTCGCCGAACAAGTCGCTTAATCTTTGCTATTATCAATGTCCGGTGGCTTGAATATGTCATGCTCGCTTAAAGGGCTTTGCTTACGGTGGCGTCGTTGATCGGGTCGCCACCTTCCCTAACGTATGGTTGAGGGAGGCGATGGCTGAGATATGCGTCATACTCGTGATCGGGTGCTGTTTGTGGAGTCCGGACTGTTCATGCTTGCAAGGGCATAGTACCTAATTAACTACTTAAATACTAGTGTTATTATTATTATTATCGTATTGACGAGAGACATCATTCTGATCTTGACACGTTTTATTGTTATTGACCCTGTACATCTCTGACAATATAACATTAATGTTCCTTTTTTGTTCTGACGCTTAAGAGACCGTATACATCTCTTTGAATATTAGAATAATTATTGATTGTATTTGGACGCTCAGAGACCTTATACATCTCTGGAATATTGAATAATATCATTAACTTCTGTTAATGCTGATACAGATCTTATATCGAATGTAATGGTCATATTTTGCAATTTTGTTTTGTTTACATTGCCTTAGTGACATTTAGTTTGTTAACCTTTTATATATAATTTTAAATTATTATTGTGTAAGATTACTATTTTATTGTAAATTACTGTTTGACATGTAAAAGTGCCCTTGTGGCCTATTTGCAGAATAAATAATTGATTTGATTGATTTGATTTGATTTGATTTACGTTTCGGTTTTTTCTTAAAGTTTAAAATTCATAATCTTCAATTGGTTCTCCATGCAGAATTCTATTAGGATTTCACCTCGGTCATTTCTGTGTCCATATCCCCATGGGCCCATGACATTTCTGTCTTCATTCATAGGTGCTCCGATTTTGGCGTTGAAATCGCCCATAATGAAAATATTCCCTTGAGCATTGCTCATTGCTGTGAGGATGTCGCGGTAAAATTTCTGAAGATCTTCAATGTTGGCTTTTTCTGTGGGCGCATAAACTTGAATAAAGTTGTATATTTTATTTTTGGAAAAGAGGATATCTAATCTTGCAACTCTGTCTGACACTGGCATGAAGTTGGTTATATTATTTTTCCAAGCACTGCACCATGAAGCCCACACCATTTCTGCCACTCTTGTCCCCTGTGTATAGCATTATGTAGTTGTCGTTTTGAACAATGTCTGTACTTCCTTTTTTAACTTCGGACAGACCTAAAATGTCCCACTTAATATTTTTCAAAGCAATTTCCAGCTCAATCAGTCTCGGAGGTGAAACCAGTGAGCGCACTGTAACGTGTTATCTTATCTCGCTACTACAGTTAGTATTCAATTTTCACAAACCTTTCTAATCATAATTTGTAATTTCATACCAACCTTTAACCTCATTTGAAAGATTTTGACGTTTCTACTTCTTAGAACAAATGACATCTGTCATTTCGGTTTAAGACAACTTATTAACCTTAAATTTTTAACGTTTGATCTTTGATTAGGCTGTCATTCGAGCGTTTTTTCAATAGAACGAAACGCAGGCGACTAGATTCGTTGTCTGTGGTTTTTTCTTGCGATTTCCGTTTTTGTCTGCGATTGAGGTGTAAGAGGAATCTTTTGACGAAATTATTGAAAATCCATTGTAATCGGCTGTGGAAACATGTTTTTCCGGTGGAAAAGGAGGCAAGGTATATTCCTGCGCTGGAAGGAGTTCATATTTGTAAGTATTTTACCGAAATTGTCGTGTTGGACTTAGAAATGGCATTTTGCTTGTGTTGATTCGGGAAAATAACATTTTCTCTGGTTTTTTCAGTTTTGAAAAGCTGCATTCGCTGCATTTAGCGATGCCGCGGTCTTCTATTTGAGAGGCGTAAGTAGTTTTGTAACTCTTTAAAAGATTAGGTTGAAATACACAAATAACATCCACATTTTCTTGATACGTTTTTCTGTTTTGTTTACAGATCCTAAAACGAAATACTAGGATGCCTTTTTCTGTTTCTCCTACTTATTTTCTTCTTTATTAGAGCTCTTTTTACCTTTTTCTTTGAGCTGTTTTTAGTACTTTTCGTACTTGGCGAAGGTGTTCTTAAAGCTTATCTGTAAGCATGAACCTTTAGTTAATTTTGCACCCGCCCCGGGTTAAGGGCTGCATTCCTTTGCTTAGGATGAAGATTATTCATTCTTTCCGAGGCTCTGCCATATCCTGCAACCTTTTGTAATCTCACTCATTCGGAGGCTCTGCTAAATCCTGCACCCTCATTTAATTTAAAACTACTCTCGACTGCGAGACGACTCATCGACTACATCTGTTTGGACGGCGTGTGAGCCTCGGTCACTCTTCAGCCAGAGCGGAGCTGGATCCCTGAGCCCGTAGAAGACCATTGGAGAGCCCGGAGTGAACAAAGCCTTAAGCTACCTAGTGTTACGAAGTGGTAATCCCACTATACAGGTCGGTGACACCTTTTTTCAGTCTAGAGTGCCTTAGAATCTTGAACTTAGAATCTTAAACTTAAAAGCTTGATCTTAGATCTTAGAACCTAATTCCTAACTTAAGACCTAGTTTTAACTACTCTAAGGGTCATGTACTGGAAGTGTAGCGCCAGGTATTGAGACAATATAATCAGTTCCTTATATAATCTTTTTGTTTAATTTTATAACATAGCATAGTAACCTTTCTACTGTCATACTTTCTTAAGCACTGGACTTGAGATTAAAAGTTCCAGCGCTCTACTTTAGACTCTGCTGATCCGGCAGTTTTTGACTGGAGGCCTGGCGCCCGAGTATTTCTATTTTTAGAACCTCCTAGGAGAGTTGATTTTCTAGTTCATTTATTTCTTTGGCAACCAGTCTTGTTTCCAGTGGCTCCCTCTGACGCCATCTGGTGAAACCTCTGCTCTTTTTAAAGAATTAAATGTATCTTGTGGACTATATGTAACTGTTCACAAGTATAACATTACAGCACATTGTATGTGCATACATGTATAGTTTGTTTCTTATTCTTGTTTCTGTTTTCGAAGTTGTTGTTATAGTTGTTTGTATCGTTTTGTAGATTTTGATTTGGAGGGTTTTGGTCTTTCTCTTCCACGGTGACGAGCCGGCTTGGAAGATTTGATTTGTGTTTTATTGACGTTGTGATATCTCGTTCCAGGTTAGTGGTTGAGGTATGTATTTTTCTCGGACATGGAGTATGAACGCTCACGCATGATTTGGAATGCATCAGTCCGTTGAACTGTTTTCTTGGCAGGCTCTCGTTGTTCTTTGGGATTTGATACTTCTGTTCTTTGGATTTTATTTTGGATCTTGCTGGTTAAAGGTTCGGGATTGACTCTTGGGCTGGGGGTATCCAAGTTCCTTTTTCTTTTTTCATTCTCAAGTTCTCATTTTTTCTTGCTTTCCGTTTCTCCTTAGTTTCCTTTGAGAAATCTTTTGTTATATAAGTGTTTTCCTTCATCTTCTTTTTGTTCCTAAGTATTTGAATTTTCTTCTGAAGAGTTGTCGTTGCCAACAAGATGGGTCGTATTTTTCCATTATCTCTTTTTTTGCCAAGACGTTGCACTTTGTTTATTTCAGTATTTCCTATAGGTACATCCAACTCGTTTATAGTTGTTATGACAAGATTGTTCAGATCTTCTGATTTTTCGTTACAAGCTTCTGGTATTCCGTGTATTAGGACGTTATTTTGTCTGGCATTTAAATCCAGAAGATATATTTTCTGGTTTAGTTCTTGCACTTCGCTTTTCAGTTTTTCGTTTTCAGCTATAAGTGGTTCTAACTTCGCATCAACTCTTTGCAGCACCGCTGTAGTGATCGATTCTTTTAATTCGATCGTTTGTTTGTTTAGCTCTTCCTTCATTATTTCCACAAGTAGTGACATTTCTCCTGACAGTTGTCTAGACATGGTGTGAAACGGAACGTATCTTTTTTCAATCGATACTAATGCTACGCAATGTACATCGAAGTTGTTGCGTGGATATTGGCCAACCTTTGTCCCTGCCCGAGATTATGTCATAATTTATGTTTGACAGCTGGATATAACCTCAAATTCTGGGATACTTCTCCTGGCGTTGATGGAATCCCGTACTCGTTTGTAACTCGAGCATCCAATATGACTAAACATTATTTTTTAAATATTATAAATCATGTTTTCTCCACTGGAATAGTGCCGGATTCATGGAAAATTCAAATTGTTATCCCAATCCTAAAGCCCGGGAAAAATCCAAACGATCCTTCATCGTATCGTCCGATAGCATTATCATCGGTTTTGGCTAAAATTTTGGAGCATTTGATCAAAAATCGACTTGAATGGATACTAGAGAACCGAAACATTTTAGCTAGGTCTCAATTTGGGTTTCGTAGAGGAATGGGCACTATAGACAGCCTCAGCATTTTAACAACAGACATTCGCATTGCCTTCAGCAACAACGAAAATGTAGTAGCAGTATTTTTGGATATAGCCGCTGCATATGATAACGTTAATCTCGCGTTACTCAGGCAAAAAATGCAACAGCTGAGTGTTCCGTCGAGGATGACTAATTTTATATGCAACCTTTTTATGGCTCGGTTTATTCGCGTTCGAACAAATGGATCTCTACTTCCCCCCAGACCAGTATGGAAAGGACTACCACAGGGCTCGGTGTTGAGCCCAATACTATATAGTCTGTATACGTATGATTTGGAATCTACAGTGGACAGTTTTTGTAATATATTACAATATGCAGACGATATAGTACTGTACGTTAATTCCGCTTCATTTAAGGATTGCGAAGCTAGACTGAACTCGGCTCTGTTTTATTTAAATGATTGGCTTGGTCTTCATGGCCTCTCTCTTTCAATATCTAAGTGCAAATCCTTAGTATTTTCTCGTAAAAGAAACATTCCCCATATAGACTTATCCCTAGATGACCAGGTGATAGAAGTTGTGGAATCTGTAAAATTTCTGGGCGTGTTTCTTGACTCCAAGATGACCGGCATCACCCACCTAAACTATATTGCTAATAAGTGTGAAAAGAGCGTTAACGTGATGCGGTCTCTGTCGGGTGTACGTTGGGGGGCTCATCCCTACATGCAAAAAATATTGTACAATGCTATAGTTCGTAGCCATTTTGATTACGCTAGTTTTATTTTAGAACCTTGCAACAAGCTAGCTCTAGTCAAACTAGACAGAATTCAAGCTAAGTGTCTGCGGATTATTACTGGCGCAATGAAGTCTTCACCGATAAATGCGTTGCAAGTGGAATGTGTCGACCCCCCGCTTATCTTGCGCAGACAATATCTAGCGGATAGATTCTTTCTTAACATAGCTCAGTATCTTTCTCACCCTCTTTTGTCCAAATGTAAAACTTTATCAGATTTTTCTTCCTCCTCTGGTTACTGGAGAAATAAAGAGCTCCCCCTCTGGTCAAATCCTTTAAAAAATATTCGTCCATTCCTCTACATCAATTAGTCAATAACCCAATTTTCTGCTTTGATTATGACACACTAATATTTCAACCTCCAGTAATTCTGCATCTAGGTATCAACAAAAAGTCTGCAAATGCTAATTCTGAATTTAATCAAATCATGGATAAAAAATTTAGTGGATGGTTGCAAATTTTTACTTACGCCTCGAAAATTTCCCCTTTAGATAGTGTAGGTTCGGCCGTATGGATCCCTAAGTATAAGATAATCTTAAATTTTAAAAGTCCGCCTCAATCTTCTATATTTACCGGAGAGGCTGTAGCTCTCTATGAAGCTGTTTCTTATGTTAGTTCTCATAACCTCAACAAGTCCATTATATTAACTGATTCCCTGAGCTGCTTACAGGATTTGATTGGATTTCCATTCCACTCTAGAAATAACTTCTATTTAACTTTAAAAATTAAGGATAAACTTCGTGAATGCAATAATTCTCATATACAGGTTATTTTAGCGTGGATTCCTAGCCATTGTGGTATAACGGGCAACGAAGTGGTGGATCACTGCGCAATAAACGCCATTCGGCAGGGAATTGAATCATCCACCAATTGTCACCCCCGAGACCTAAGGTCTGAAGTTAAAGCTTTATTACATCATAAATGGAATAAATTGTGGCAACTATCACGGCAAACCAAGGGCAAGCATTATGGAAGTCTGCAGCCAAATATTCCAATAAAACCTTGGTTTTTTAAGAACAAGGAATTCTCTAAACTGAACACATCCACAATTATAAGGTTGCGCCTTGGTCATATTTGCTCGCCGGTTTTTTTGGCCAAGCTGAGGATTCGGGACGGCTCGGTCTGCGAATGTGGACTGGCCGAGGGTACTATGGAACACATATTGTTGGAATGTCCTAAAATTACTTTTCCATTGTATAATCTACTTCCACGTTGTATAAGTCGTCCAATCAATATCAACTTTCTCTTAACCTTAGTTTTCTCGCCATACTGTGGAGTATTAAATAAATTCTTGTCCAAAAACAACATTAAGTTGTGATAGATCCTCAAATATAACTCATTGTGTATGTGTATTGTATATAAGTATAAGTAGTTAATAAACACTTTTAACCCCATATTATCCTTTTATAATACAAACGAACTGTAGGTAGATTGTGTTTGTTGTAGTTTGTGTTTTGTTGTAGATTGGCGGTTCGATCGGTCGGATATACTACCGAACACTACTTGTAGTCCACCGTCAAGATTAAATACTGGCCGTGTCTTATCCAAACTCGACATTGGCGGAATCATCAAGGCTTTGATGGAGCCATATAGCACCAAAAATTGAATTGATTTTAACCTCAAATTCCGTTGAATGAGTAATTAGTATAGTGTTTCACTTCGAGAACTGCTCGATACACCGAATTTATTAGCAACAAATGTTCGCGGGCACTTTACTGTCACTTTTTTAATGTTTTTAGCACTATTTGACTTGTTTAAACATACGCATAAGGATTAAAACAAGGGAGCGACTGTCAACACGTCCATATCGTTTGCAACCGGAACCGGTATTGACAATATATAATATCAATAAAAATAAGACATATCATAATGTACCTCCTGTTCCTCGATGACGATCTTCTCGACGCGCGCGGCGACAGGGTCGAGCGCCTGCGCGGCGAGCGCGAGCGCGAGGATCTCCGGCGCGCGCTCCTTCAAGCACTCGAACAGCGTGTACGTCATGGCGCAGCCCAGCCACTGCTCCGCCTCTTCGCCCACTAGCGACAGGATCTTGTCTTTCACCGCTGCTGATCTGGAATGACAAAACGGACACAATCACATGAAACTATACATTTGCACCAACAAAGAGTAGTGTGACAGGTAGTGTGGAGATTTCTTAAACTTTATGGATTGAATTTCAGTCTTGGTAAATATTCCTTATATTATTCATGAAGTAAAAAAAATATTTTTTTTTGCAATTCCCAAGATACACCATGTCAACAGATTTAGCTCTTGTTGTCTGAAAATAAAGCAATCTATAGAATTATTTACAAGATGTTTGTTAGTTTAGAATGGCCTTCGTGTGGTTACTTTGGTGTTTGAAATGGTGTCCCAAGGGTTAATAATGCATACACTTTATTAGAACTTTATAAATTATATACTTACAAGTGTTGATTATAAAAGATGTCCACATTAAAATTAGGCTTGTCTGTGGGGTATGTGTCCCCCCACAATATCTCTAATATAAACGACTTCTCTCCATCAACATACTGGAAATGAAAGATTAATAAATGATGAATACTGTAACCACTTTATTAGAGAGTAAAATTAGCTGTTTGTCACTCACATCAACTACATAACTACTACATGCGCAATAATAAGATATATGGATATGTCTGCAAGGAATTAGAAAGTAAGAGCATCTATTCTAAATCTGCACTGTAACAGAATAAGGAAACAGGAATAGGTGAAGAAAAAGTGTTTTTTTTATCAAAAGTAAAATTGTGACTGGAAAATTATGCTACTCTCATTTTTTTCTGATTTGTTGTTCAGTTGGTTTACAGTATTTGCAGGATTCATTTGTTTATGAGTACTGTAAGAAGAGAAGTACTGTATAGAAGTGGTTTTAAATGCTTTAGTCTACAATTTCTGCTGCCCCGCTTTGGGGTATCATGTAGTGGTTAATTGAATGGCATAAATAAATAAATAAATCTAAATTGAGTAAATATATAATAATGAAGTTACCTTATACTGGTAGGTTTTGCTATTGACTTGCTTGAAGTTCTCGTCCCCATCATAGATAGACTTCAACACTTCCACTTCCTCTGCTTGCTGCTCGGCATCATCAGACATTTTGGAATCCTACAACTGGAAACTAACTTAGTAATATGTCACATAGAAACAACAAAGTAAAGCTAGTGGCAGTGTGAAGTCTGATATTAGGATAAAAATAAGTTGAAATGTGTTTTCAGGAAAATTATTTCTATAACCTATAAATCAAATATACACAACGGTTTACCTGTGTCTTGGTATAAATTGTTGGTGCGACCGCTTGTAGGGGTTTAATCGCGTAACGAATTAAATCAAAAGAGCTTTAAATAATAAATTCTTAAATCATTCTAAAAAAAATAAACTTTCTAATACTTACATTTATTTTACAACAGTGGCGCACGATGAATCAGACATGTAATTGTAAGTATATTAAATTATTTAAGTTTTTTTAAACAAAATACGGAACAACATTAAATAATTGCCAAATCTATGTTTTATTAATTTTCGTACTTGTAGAACAAAATGTCATTATGACATGACACACACTACCACAGACTAATAAGAGATACCACACTACACAGCTGACTTGACTTGTGGGGCATCCAGATTATTCACGTGATTTGGGGTATACAGATTAAGTGATTTTATCCCAATTTGCCAGGACAACATGTCGAAGTCAGAATTGGGTGTGTCGTACAGACGTAACAACTGCAACTACAATTTTATTCAGTGTGGCCAGTTAATAGTAAGAAAGCGAAAATTGCCGCATTCAAACGGTACTGCGAAGCGGGCTGCAAGATTGTTACTAACCGATGAGATAGGGCAAGACAGCACGTCTAACATGGGACGGCCGCGACATACTCTCGATTTTTCTCACACTATACCTCTTGTTCTAAGTGTTCTAATAAGAGAGAGACGGATAGTGCGAGAAAAATCGAGAGCTCGCGCGCCGTCGCGTGATAGCCGTGCAGCACACAAAAATCGAGAGTATGTAACGGCCGTCTCATGATAGACGTGCTGTCTCACCCTATCTCATCGGTTAGTAACAATCTTGCAGTCCGCTTCGCAGGACCGTTTGAATGCGGCATTTTTCACTTTCTTACTATTAACTGGCCACACTGAATGAAATTGTAGTTACGAAACACCGGTTTAAAAAAATGGACAAAATTACAGTGTAAAATATTAAAACAATATTCTTCAGTATATATTTTTTAATTTTCGTTTAATTTTATTTGAATGAATATTGTGAGAAAAAAAACACTTGGCAGATCATGCCAATTCCATGGTCCAAATTGTGATTTTCATGCAATTAGTCAGGAAAACTCGTTTGACGGTTGGATTGCAGCGCAACATGCATCCACACGATAGCAATTAGTCAGATTCTGATGAATTGGGGCTGACTAATCATGTAATGTATATGCCCCATGACAGGCCATTATTGGGTCAATGGCCAAACTAGCTCACTGTCCAAATTATACAAATTATTTTACAAGGCAAGGACACCATTTAATATAATTGCAATAATAACTGACTTTATTACAAAAAGTTTACTTAGTTGAATGTCATAAATAAATTAAAGAAAAAAAAAGCGATAACATTTCTTCATGACGTTAAGGCCCATTTAGATTATGCAAGTTTCTTGTACAAGAATCGGCAATAATTGTATGCAATTATTGTGTTTCAATAATAGTATTCAAGAATTGCACGAAAGAGTTTACACACGGGCAATATTCACAAAGTTGAATACAATTATTGAATACAACTATTGACATGAAATAATTGCTACCCTCTTTTGTTTACATTTATGCAATTATTGCAAGGAAAGAATTGTATTCAAGTATTGGCAAGTCTAAACCTTTTAGTTGTACAATATATTACGTATTGCTGCAATTTTTGTACGCATTTGCAGTCGTAGATTTGCATTCAATATTGAACGTTCGGTGTGGGTGAAAAAAATGAGTAAAGTGTCGAAATTTGGGTCTTCCGATGTGATAAAATTTCTCGAAATATACAGAATCCATGAATGTCTGTGGAATACGGAACATATTAATTATAAAAATCGAGATGCCCGGGAATGTTCACATTTGTTGATTGTATGTTATTTTTTGATAATTTAAAATTTGTACGGTTTTTTCACGACTGTATAAACACAAACTATTACAAACAATTATTGAAATAAAATAAAGTTGATTCAAATAACGCTTTTCGTTTATTTATGTCTAATCTACCTGAAGGAAAAACATTGTAAGGAAACCTGCATACATCTGCGAAGAAATTCAAAGATGTATGTGAAGTCCCCAACCCGCACTGGGCCAGCAAGGAGACTAACTGCCCGTTCCCTCCATCCATGAGAGGGTGCCCAGCAGTGGGACGTATAATAGGCTGATTTATTATTATTATTAATCTTACCTGTATAAATTCTTCTAATGTCGAATACATCGCATTTAGTACATACTTCGACTAAAAAAGTACTAATAAGTAGTACACTTAGGTACTCTAAATAATTGAGACAGGGTGCCATATGAATCTCCGGTAGCCAAATATTTTAATGTTATTTCTAGCTTAATGCGAGCTGAAATAGCATTACGCAGCACTGTATTCTGTTCTTGGATCGAAGACCTGATTTTTTCGAGCAAATAAGAAAACTGAGCTTTGCTCACACGAAACATGTTCTTGAATTCGGCTTCATCCTCGTTTCGTAGCTCCAGGCATAAAGTGCTAGAAGGACCAAGTATTTTTCTACGTCCTATCCATTTCTTAACCCAACATCTCTTCTTGCGACGTTTTCTTATTAGTTCCTGTTGTAATACCGTTGTTAAAACCGCAGCAACGATGAGCACACTTTCACACACGGAATCCATCTTTTGAATGATAAAGTGGAGAGGCAATTCTTACTTTCAATTGCCTCATGCCTCAGTTTATACCTATTCCAGAATTGAATTCAAATTGCTTTCAATATGAAAGAATATCACGTTAGGTTTAGACTGAGCAATTTTTTATTGCTTCAATTTTATTGTATGGAATGTGCAAGAAAGTTGTATAATGTAAATGGGCCTTAAACATACTTTTTGTTGGGGTTGAGATGGTCGCCATCTTGGCGATAGTCACGTCTATTTGATTTTATAATGGTTTAATTCGTTATTCGTAGTTAATTTATACACTTACTGACTCTGGTAAAGGCCCTCGAGGCTGCCATTTCTCTTATAATATCAATAATATTACTTTTTGTTGCTTGAATTGGACCGTATTTCAGAGATCGAATTTGATGGGCCATATACATTACATGATTTGTCAGCCCCAATTCATCAGAATCTGACTAATTGCTATCGTGTGGATGCATGTTGCGCTGCAATCCAACCGTCAAACGAGTTGTCCGGACTAATTGCATGAAAATCACAATTTGGACCATGGAATTGGCATGATCTGCCAAGTGTTTTTTTTCTCACAATATTCATTCAAATAAAATTAAACGAAAATTTAAAAATATATACTAAAGAATATTGTTTTAATATTTTACACTGTCATTTTATCTTTTTTTTTAAACCAGTGTTTCGTTACTACAATTTCATTCAGTGTGGCCAATAAATAATAAGAAAGTGAAAATTGCCGCATTCAAACGGTCCTGCGAAGCGGACTGCAAGATTGTCACTAACCGATGGATAGGGCGAGACAGCACGTCTATCTTGAGACGGCCGTTACATACTCTCGATTTTTGTGTGCTGCACGGCTATCACGCGACGGCGCGCGAGCTCTCTCGATTTTCTCGCACTATCCGTCTCTCTCTTATTAGAACACTTAGAACAAGAGGTATAGTGTGAGAAAAATCGAGAGTATGTCGCGGCCGTCCCATGTTAGACGTGCTGTCTTGCCCTATCTCATCGGTTAGTAACAATCTTGCAGCCCGCTTCGCAGGACCGTTTGAATGCGGCAATTTTCGCTTTCTTACTATTAACTGGCCACACTGAATGAAAAATTGTAGTTGCAGTTGTTACGTCTCTACGACACACCCAATTCTGACTTCGACATGTTGGGCTTACGGGTAAAATCATATAATCTGGATGCCCCATGACATACCATGTATCAACGATATTTTTCCCTGAAAGTATATGTATATTGAAATTTTTACCTCTGCATATTTTTACATGTTTAACGTAATTGTTAAATTTATTAATAAAATTGGCCTTAAGTATTTGTAGAAACGATTGATTTGAATTTGTTTTAATACCTTTACTGTTGGTAATGGATTCATACAGAATCCCGTAAAGTCGGGCATTCCAATAGTATGGCAATACTCTTTTGACTGACGTTCAAATAGGGAGACAGCAAAATACGTTATTTATTCGAAACTAATTTCACTGCAAGTTCAAAGTGTTGTCAAATTCAATGAACTTAGACAATTATTGTCCTTGTATAGTATTTTACGGCTGTAACTGAATTCTCATTCTATTCATCAAAACTGGACGAAATTATCGTGTGACTAAAGGACATCATCAAAGTTACTCGTGAACCGTGGTTGCATTGTTGTAAAGATGGAGAACAGGAAACCCGCAGGTGATAACTTTAAAGTGCCAACGTTGCCCGTGGCCCCCGTAGCGCGCCCGCTGCATTCGAGCAGTAAGGCGAACATTCCATATGCGAGCTGCTGCTTGCTGATATCCATATGCGAGCGTTATGCGGCACTACACGGACTTAGGTATAATGTGAAAAAGTCCGAGATAATGGTATTTAAGTACGGCAGGGGACCTGAAGTTGTACCGCCCGTTAGACTGAACGGGACTGAGTTAAAAAATGTAAATAGTTTTAGGTATCTCGGACATATACTGACAGACAAACTAAAAGATGACGACGATCTCGAGAGACAACGGCGGGCCATTGCTATGCGAAGTAATATGTTGGCACGTCGGTTCGCTCACTCCTCTGACCAAGTCAAGATTACTCTGTTCGGGGCTTATTGCCAGGCGTTCTACACTAGCCACCTGTGGTGCCATTACACGAAGCGGTCGTTTAACAGACTCAGAGTGCAGTACAACAACGCGTTTCGTGTGATGTTACGGCTGCCGTGGCGATGTAGCGCGTCTGGGATGTTCGCCGTGAACAGAGTGGACGACTTTTACGCAATTATGCGTAAAAGTCACTGGTCCTTTGTCGGGAGAGTGAGCGAATCGACAAACAGTATTGTTAAGATAGTGTCCACAGCATGCTATCTTTTACGATGACGAGTAACTTTTAAATTTAATTTAATTTTAACTTTTTAATTTTAATTGTATGGTATTTTATTTTTGTAAATTTTTAAATGGGTTTTTACCTAAATAAACAACAATTTTTTTTATTTTTTTTTATTCCAGAAACGAAAGAATGTACGTTGGGCCTCAAGACCGCGAAAGAGAAGAAGAACTCCTCCCGCTGGGTCTTGACGGACTTCGACCTCGGCCGAGCGCTTGGCAAAGGTAAATTCGGGAATGTTTATTTAGCACGCGAGAAGGAATCCCTCTACGTGGTAGCGTTGAAGGTGTTGTTCAAGAGCCAGATCCTGGACGCGGACATGGAGCACCAGGTGCGGCGCGAGGTGGAGATCCAGTGTCGGCTGCGGCACCCTAACATCCTGCGCATGTACGGCTACTTCCACGACGAGAAGCGCGTCTACCTCATCCTCGAGTACGCCAAGCACGGCGCGCTCTACGTGCTGCTGAAGCAGCGCGCCCGCTTCGACGAGAAGACCGCCGCCATCTACATCTGGGACCTCACCCAAGCTCTCATCTACTGCCACTCGAAGAAGGTTATACATCGAGATATCAAACCGGAGAATATACTTATAGGGCACAATGGGGTGCTGAAAATAGCTGACTTCGGCTGGTCCGTGCACTCCCCTTCCTCTAGGAGAATGACTCTCTGTGGAACCTTAGATTACTTGTCACCGGAGATGATTGAAGGCAAGCCACACAATTATTCGGTTGATATTTGGAGTCTCGGTGTACTATGCTATGAGTTACTTGTGGGCATACCACCTTTTGATGCTAAGCACTCAAATCAGACTTATTTGAAAATTGTGCATGTTATTATTAAGTATCCAGATTATGTGTCAGAAAAGGCAAAGGACTTGATGGGGAAGCTGCTGATGGTGAACCCGGAGCACCGGCTGCCGCTGGCCAGCGTGCTGCAGCACCCGTGGATCGTGGAGCATGCACCCGCAGGAGCCCTGCCACCCGCCTTCAACCCGGACCCTAATACTAAAGTAGCAGAGAATAAGCATTGATCAACTGCAGACTGATGTTAATGTTTGTATTTCTTAAATTATGATTATAACTGCATGGCCAAAACTTTTGCCTTCAATTTAGGTTTCATTTAATATTTTAAAGTGTTATTTGTCTGTTATGTAGTCATAGGATATTCCCCCTCGTTAACCCTCCGTACACCAGGTGGAACATATGTGACGATTTGTTCAGGCCCGGGGTCTGTAATACCCCACTTGTCTGCGGAGAGTTGAATATTGTTTGTCAATCTGTATATTTATAGGTCCTGATTTAACTGATTGATGAAGTGGCACCGATAAAAACCGCTTCTAGAACTCTTTTATAATGTATGGTATTATTATTGCCTCTGTAGTCAGGGGCACGAATGTAACGATTTTTTAATGACGTGAATGGCTGTCTTTGGCGGTGAAAAGGTTAATATACATTTAGGCAATCCATGTCATAATAATCTTTGCAATATATATATAATACTTTAGTTGTAGCATTATTCATAATAGCATAATTTGTGTTGTATGCTATGGAATGTATTTAGATAATGATATTAATGATGTACTGATCTTTATTGGTAACTATGGTAAGTTTTATTTGTAAGGGGTCTTGGAAATAACTGTAGTCATTGTCAGTCCTGCATTTATTATCTTTAGGTATTCAGACTCGAGTTTATTTGGACGGTCATTCTAAAGACTAAATATGACTGAACTATATTTATAGAAATAACTTAATCATGGTCTTATAATATATATAGTATGAATACATAATTTTAAAACCAAATATTACTTTTTCTTCATGTAATATAGATCCATCGCATACTTATCAAACCTAGGATCTTTTTTCACAACACAATTCCAATATATGAGTTCCCCAAGCAGGCATATGAAGCTCAAGGTGTATCCGATAGCGAGAGCTATGAAGCACCATAAAGCTTCCTTAAGTTCATTAGAGCTTTCACTTCATATGAAGCTCAAGGTGTATCCGATAGCGAGAGCTATGAATGCACCATAAAGCTTCCTTAAGTTCATTAGAGCTTTCACTTCATATGAAGCTCAAGGTGTATCCGATAGCGAGAGCTATGAATGCACCATAAAGCTTCCTTAAGTTCATTAGAGCTTTCACTTCATTGTCGAATGTATCCAACGCTCTGATGGGGTACATGCAGGCCTTTAAATAGCGCTATTTTCGTATAGCGCTATCGTTTATAACGTTATTATTCCTAAAACCGCTATACTCAAAAACGATATTTGACGCGCTGTATAGCGATATCCATTATAACGTTATAAATCAAAACCATTAATATAAAACCGATACTTTTTTAACCGATATAATAATGGTATAACGTTATAGGCTACCCCTTTCTCGCATTCAGTATAGCCTACTCGTGCAATGTAAGCGATGTGATTACGTAACGTAGGTTGTTTGTTAGAGCCTTATCACACTTGCGATTTGCGAGCGTGTTTTCTATACAATTACCAGTCGCGGCGAACACGCTGCGTGATCGCCTTCATACAAAATACGCTTGGAAATCGCAAGTGTGATAAGGCTCTTAGAGTGCACGACGTCATAGTAAAATACAGAATTTTTCGATTTGCTCGGCTTGTCGGCGCAGGTTGTCTTAGGAGTAGTGGCTAAAAAAGAGGCGAAGGTATTCAAATTGGATGAACACTATGTTAACTATGTAGATTATAATTTGACGATATTATTAAAATTTTGCCAATGCCTGCAATACTGAGAAAAGGACGTCGGATCTATTACCAATTTGATAATCCTATAAATGTTTTTGAAAAATAACTCTTCATAGGTATATATTAGGTTAGGAATAGCAAAAGACTGCTGATTACTTGTTGAAATTAATAAATTTATAATAGTTGTAATGAGATTCAATCGTGGATCGTGGTCGTAGATTGCGGATTTATTAAAATGTTAAGTTGGAACTGGTTTCAGAAAATTACATTTTCATAATTAGTTGAACATATTTTATAATCTATCTGTGAGACTCATCTCTATCTGTGAGTTCCTTTAATTGGCTTTGTATTACTATGTAAGACTTATATTATGTTTTTGCAGCTGTTGGTACTCTTTAAGCATAAATAAATAAACCAATAGTTAATATTCTAACATACCTTAGTTTTTTTAACTCAATTTCTGAGACGTGTGTCTTGGTGTTAGTAGAATGTCTCCGGTGTTACGTCGTATAGAGAAGAATTTGTCTAAGGTGTTACCTAATTGTCTCCGGTGTTACTTTTATGTCCTCTTTTCTTTGTATAGTTATCACTATTATTTTACGATTGTTTTTGGAAGTTTCACTTCTTATTTTCTTGTTTAAGTTGTCTTAAAAGTTGATTATCATTTTTCAAAGCTTTTGAAGCGTTTGTCACTCTCAATAGAGAATTATACAAACAAAATGCAAATTTTGGATCTCGGTGGTAACGCTAAATACATATTGTTAATATTATATACTCATGTATGTACTTAAATTAAGACTGAATATACCAAACTGTTTGATTATGCATGCCAAAGTAAAACAAATATAAAAGTAAGTTAAAACTGTGTTTTATTGTCGGTAACTAAGGTAATCCTCTCTGGTAACGCAATAGACACTTTTATGGGGGTTGTTTAAGTTATTTATGAATATAGGAAAAAACATACAATAGAAATCGTGCCCATTTACGTATGTCATGCTTGAATGTTCATGCTATTTGAAAATATACTTGAATGTATAATATCTATGAAAAAATAAAATAAATAAAAAAACTGATATCCTCTCAAAAGTGTGGGTCGAAAAGTTGATTGACCCCATGTAAAATAATGTATTTTATGAATAAAAATCTGAATCTGAATATAAGTAAATATTACGTAGTGTTTTCACGGTATCTAGATCTTTTATTAACTGTTTTGAGATCAAGTCTATATAAAATCCGCATATTAGACGTGATTTAATTTTGGCATATGTTTAACGGACCACCAGATATAGTAAAATATGAACACAAAAAAAATACTTTTGACGACCAAAAATAGTAACTGAGAACCTAATTTTTTTCACCATTTTAATGTGAAATGATAACCTAAATAATAACATCTTACTATCCTATTTAAAGAAAATGTCTCCTAATTAATCATTGCTAACACATAAATAGTAAATGATCACCAAAATGTTACCACCATTTTTATGTTAAATGAAAACCAAATTATAACATCTTACTATCCTATTAAAGAAAATGTGTCCCAACTAATCATTGCTAACCCAAAAATAGTTAATGAGGGCCAAGATTTAATCACCATTTTTATGTTAATTGATAACCAAATTATAACATCTTACTATCCTATTAAAGAAAATGTGTCCCAACTAATCATTGCTAACCCAAAAATAGTTAATGAGGGCCAAGATTTAATCACCATTTTTATGTTAATTGATAACCAAATTATAACATCTTACTATCCTATTAAAGAAAATGTCTCCCAACTAATCATTGCTAACCCAAAACTAACTCAGTCTCCCGCCCTCCGCCCGGGCTCCCGCCAGAAACTTGCTTCGTCGGCCCTTCGTTTCACGTGCGCACTCGACCTACGCTCCGCTCGGGAGGTCGCCGGCTCGCTTCGCTTCGGCCTCGTGCACCCGCTCAGCTCAGGACCTCCTTCGCAAGCTTCTGTCTCCGCGGGCTTTTATATACACTCTAGGGGTAAGACAGACAAGACCACGTGGAAGTGGGGTACGCTGATTCGGGTTTTGGTAGCAATTTTTACCTTTCGATCGCTTTATTTGCTAATATGCATATATTTTATGGCAATCATAGTGACTTATTTAGGTAGAAATATTGTATTAATTTGTTCGCTAAGATTAGGTGCTCAGTTACTAAATTTGGTAATCATTTACTAAATTTGATCTTGGAATACAATTTAATTGTGCAGTCGTTACTAAAACAGGTAGTACCATTGTAATGGTAGAATTCTTTTTTTGGTGTTCAGTACATTTTTTTGGTAAGAAAGCTTGAGGGTATCAAAGTATTTTCTGGTGGTCATTATATTTGTTCCCTTTAATTTTTACGAGCAATATTTGACCCTTGGAAAAAATATGAATTTTGCTTACCGCCTTACAAAGTTACATGCTATCATGAAGTGACATCTATCATTCTAATCAACCTAGAAAAAATATGGTATAGAAACACTTTACACTGTATTTTTTTACTAGAAAGCAAAATGTGATACGCGAATACACATTGGACAAAGATCTTGGACAAGTGAAATGGGCATACGTCAAAGAATTTTGACAAATATTTGACCTTAAAATTGGACAAATTAATTCATCAAATTCATTAGAAATACCGACATTTGATCAAATATTACGAATGCCATTTATTTCAAAATGGCTACGCAAATAGTATAAAAACTTGAACCAAGCTATTGGGCAAGTGGAAATACCACCCTAAGATTTGATGTTCTGCCAATAATATGAGATACTTCCATCTAATAGATATAATCAATCTAATAAACAATCCGTATAATAAATACATGTATACAGGGTGTCCCATAAGTGGCACGTCACAGTGACACCGGAGGTAGGTCAGCTAAAGAGGGACCTAACCAGCCTAACATGACCCCAGTAAAAGTTGCATGGTTTTCGAGTTATTACCAAATTACGTTTTTTAGTGAATTTTCACCTTTTTTAACATTATCAGGGTCAGAATTCTGCTGGTTTTTTGTTGTAATGGAATCTTAAATAGTTATTTAAGATGACATGAGTATGATTCTGTCAAAAAGTTATGTGGATTTCCGTAAAATAATGGATAAATCTTGATTTCAATTGCTAGCAAAACGAGAACTTCGACTTTGGACACCTGCTGTGAAAAAAAAATCCTTGAAACAGAACGAGCAAGTAACATCAAAAAATTGGGCATGTTATGCAGATTTAGAAATGGTACAATACACGAATCTTATGCCCATAAAATAAAACTAGGTAATTTTCATCATTTTACCGATGCCCTACTAAAAAAGGTAAATTAATTAAAAACAGACTTAACTTTCGATTATTTATTTAATTCTTAAATCTAACTTACAGTAAATGTTCAAACTGTTTCCCTCGGACTCTAATGCATAAATGACACCGTTTTATAAAATTACGATTCAATTTTCTTAAACTAATTTCCGATATGGTCCGGGCTGCGTCGAATACGCGTTCACGCAATTCTTCCACGCTTCTTATTGGTTTTGCATACACTTTGTCCTTTAAACATACCCAATAAAAAAAATCCAGTGGATTCAAATCCGGGGATCGCGGTGGCCACAGTATGGGTCCTAATCGCCCAATCCACCTGTCGGGGAATGTGTTGCTGAGGTGCTCGCGAACCCGCCGAGCGTAGTGTGCCGGGCAGCCATCTTGCTGGAACCACATCCTCTGCCTGAGTGCCAACGGCGCGTCTTCCAATAACCCTGGCAGGTCATTTTGAAGCATTTCCAGGTAGTTTGCCCCGTTTAAAATAGCTGGCAACTCGACCGGTCCTATTATTTGGCCGTTAAAAATTCCCGTCCACAAATTGATTTTGAATTGGTATTGGGACCGGTCTTCTCTTTTTTCGTGCGGGTTTTCTAGTTGTCAGCTATGGATATTATGTAAGTTGGTGTATCCGTCCCTTCTGCAGGCCGATTCATCGCTCCACAACACTTCATTAAAAAAGTTGGGATTTTCTCTCCACTTTTGTATCATTTTTCGACAAAATTCAACACGCAGTGCATAATCAGTCGGCTGTAGAGTTTGTACGCGTTGAATGTGGAAGGGATGGTATTTGTTCCTGTTCAAAATTCGTTGTGCCGAGGATTTGGGGACTCCAGTACGGCGTTCAATATTTCGCACTGAAGTTCCTGGCTCCGCTCGCACTTCTTCTAAAACGACGTTGTCGTCAATCGTTCGAGGTCTTCCAGATCGGCTACTCGTCCCTGGTAGTCTGCCCTCGCGATAAGCATTTGCAGTTCTCAAAATGACTTCGTAGTTGGTATGATTACGATTCGGATATCGTTCCAAGTACAACCTTGCAGCCAATCTTGCATTGTAACTCACATTGCCTCGATTTGAAACACGCCTGGTTTCGCCGTAGATTAATAGAACAAAGCTCGTTATGTGGGGGTTCAGGTAGAAATTGACACGTGTGCCAGAGTCGAAGCGAACGATGTCCTTCAAAAGGGTAATAAACATTGTTTCTATCTCTTTTCCTCTCGTGGACCTGGCAATAAGTCGCTCTCAGGTAAAAGAGGACGAATTTTTACCTAATAGGGACGGCTAGCGGGGTTCCTAGTTTCAACTTAGTTAAGTAGGGCATCGGTAAAATGATGAAAATTACCTAGTTTTATGGGCATAAGATTCGTGTATTGTACCATTTCTAAATCTGCATAACATGCCCAATTTTTTGATGTTACTTGCTCGTTTTGTTTGAAGGATTTTTTTTTCACAGCAGGTGTCCAAAGTCGAAGTTCTCGTTTTGCTAGCAATTGAAATCAAGATTTATCCATTATTTTACGGAAATCCACATAACTTTTTGACAGAATCATACTCATGTCATCTTAAATAACTATTTAAGATTCCATTACAACAAAAAAAATAAGCTTCGAGAGCTTTCCAGCAGAATTCTGACCTGATAATGTTAAAAAAGGTGAAAATTCACTAAAAAACGTAATTTGGTAATAACTCGAAAACCATGCAACTTTTACTGGGGTCATGTTAGGCTGGTTAGGTCCCTCTTTAGCTGACCTACCTCCGGTGTCACTGTGACGTGCCACTTATGGGACATCCTGTATAGGTGACGGCACGTAAGTCTAGCGCTGACCGTTTATGCGCAGAAGTCGAAAATAAGGTATCTCGGGGGAGTGAAGGGGACGCGCGGAGGCGTGCGTAAGCGCTCATTGGCTCTCCAGTCGTACTCTGTCCCGCGCACCGATACGACACCCCGCTCACTTCTGGTGGTACAGTCGCGTTCTAAATTGTATTGTTATTAGTTATTACTGTCGTTTTTTTGTGTTAAGTTTGAGTTTGTTTTTTATTGACTGTTTTTATTAAGTTAGTGTTTATTTGTGATTTTAAACAGTAAGTATGCCTAGAAGAAATACTGTTTGAGAAGACAGGCACGGAAAATGGTATACTCGTATGACGTGCATTCTTTCTTAAAGAGAGAAACGAATGAATTACTTGATTCTTTGAAACATATTAAAAGTCAGATTGACGAAACTACGAATATGTAACTCAGTCACTTTTGGACAGCGGCACTGTGGATTTAAAAATGAATAACATGATGCATGAGGGTGTGCTACCCCTATCAGATTTCGATTAATGTTACTGAATAAAAAAAAAAAAATTTTTTTATTTCTACCTCCCCATATTAGTGATGAGATTAGTTTAAACGAACTACCTTAGATATAAAAGAAGGACAAACAAAAACAAGTTTTTATTAGTAAGGATTATTGTAATCAAGTTGTAGTGATAACAATTGCGTTCGCGACAGTACCTATGCGCAGCTATCCCCTCCATGTTTCGTTCACCGCTAGACTTACGTGCCGCTACCTATACGAGCCGTGATTCGAACCCACGACCGGCATTTGACAGCCGCATGCCTGAACCATTAAGCTATCTAGCTTCCCCTTAAGAAATAATAAGATGAATTCCTGAAATCCCTTCAGTAAACTATTTTGATGATCGAAATCTTTCAGAACAAACCCGTAAATGAACCAGTTATCATACGGACATGGAACCACCTGAACCCAATCAGACCATACAATATGCCGAAACAAGGGCCTGGCGCTCACAACATGTTTCCACGCCAGTGGCATGACCGGAGTATTATGACGCAGATCCCAAGGATGCCACACATGAGGCCACAAAGGCCAATGGGCCTGCCTACGCCGTCTATGCGGCCACAGTTTGTATGTTGACTTTGTTTTCATTATAAATATTGCTTACAGCTGCGTGGTGGTAGGTAGTGATATTTTCTAAGAAACACATTGGTTGACCACTCCCACTGACCGATCATCGATCGATATGTCTTCAGTTGGTCGTTGGTAGTGGTATCACAGCAGCCGATTGATCGTCGTTCGATGCGTTGGCCAAGCTATCGATTGATCGTTGTTCGATTCTTCGGTGACGCTATCGATCGACGTTCGACAATTCTACATAGGAGAATCAAAAGGTTGCGATGGTTGCTTAAATTCTATCATCAATATTAGACGTGATTTTTCATATTAATAAGTAATACCATGGACGGCTCACTTCGTGATTTAGTCGCGATGCTACAAGTACATGCCGGGTGCCGGCTACCGTACCGGCCCCAGGGGGTGTGTTAGCCCTGCGACGGATCGCACGCGTTCTATTGCATGCGATGGAAAGGCATGCCCACTTTTAGGCTCGTTGAGCATACCTAAAGAGGGGATTTGTTAACAGGGAACTTTCTGTACCTAGTATTATCATTTATTCTGTGGTGAGTATTTTATTTATTTGGTTCAAGCAACCATGGTATTACAATATCTTATATATATATATGTGTATATACAGCATGGACCCTGTTAGGGTGTAGCAATCTTATTCTAAATACTATATTACCTACTCTTTTTTATTTTATTTTATTATTATATAATATTCGTTATTTTAATTTCGTCTTAGACTAGGTTTTTACAATAATTATATCTAAAAAGTAAAATATAAAACTATACATACAAAACATAAAATCATTATAAAAACCTAACCTAGGGTGCAGCCGGTAGCGAGGCGTGGCCTAAGCTACCGGCGGTCAGGGCGACAGAGACAGGAACCTCCTGACTATACGCGCAGTATCCAGGAGTACCGCCTTCTGTATCTGACCCTTGATTTAGCCGCCTAGCGAGAGTCTCTTGAGGTGATGGTCGAGACTCTTCGCTATTAAACCGTTCGCCGAAACGACTATCGGGACGATGATCGTCGAATCAACATCCCACATGGCGGTTACCTCGTGAGCCAGGTCTAGGTACTTGCTGGCTTTGTCCTTCTCGGCCTTCAAGAGGTTCTCGTCATGGGGGATGGTGATGTCGACGAGCACTGCCTGGCGTTTCGATCGATCTGTCAGCACGATATCAGGCCTATTGGCTAGAATAGTTCTGTCCGTGATCACAGATCGATCCCAATAGAGCGTGGCACGACCATTTTCGAGAACTGGTGCAGGTGTGTACTTATAGTAAGGCACTTCGGAGGCCACAAGACCGTATAGTAGAGCAAGTTGCTGGTGAATAATTCTGGCTACAAGGTTATGTCTGTGCAAGTACTCGCCGTTAGCAAGATGACCACAACCGGAGATAATATGCCTGAGTGACTCCCCGGGACGGCGGCATGCCCGACAAATGTCGACCGTACCGTCCTTCAGGATATACCTCCGGTAATTGTTCGTCATGATAACTTCGTCCGCAATTGCACAGACAAAACCTTCGGTTTCCCCGAAGAGATCCCCGAAACGTAGCCAGTTCACCGACGCGAGCAGATCTACATCGGGCCCTGTGAGGGCCTTGTAGAACCGCCCGTGTAGCTCCTTGCTCCTCCATACCGCCCTGCGGTCCTCGGCGCTCATTACTTTAAGCCTGCGCCAGTTCTCGTTTGCCAAGGAGAGCGGGGTGAAGTTTCCGTCTACTGCTACTACGTCGCGATGCATCCCACACTCGTTGTTTAGGAAATAATCCCTGAGGCTGCACACCTGGCGGTTGTGGAGATCTTTGGCATTTAAAAAGCCTCGACCTCCATACTTCCGCGAGATGTACAGTCTCATAACAGACGAGCGTGGGTGTAGCATGCGATGCGCAGTAAGCAGTACTCGGACTCTTCGGTCCAGGGCATCCAGCTCAGTCTGGGTCCACCTTAGTACGCCAAAGGAGTAAGTAAGCAAGGGCATCACCCAGGCGTTGAAGGCGCGCACCTTGTTGCCGCCCGACAAAAGACTATTAAGTACTTTGGTCAGGCGACAAAAGAAGCGCTCCTTCACCGCCCGCTTTACGCCCTCACCCTCAATACCCAATGACTGTGACATACCAAGATACTTATAGGTTTCTGCTTCGGAGATAGATTTGAGGGTCATTGTCTCAGAAAGTTGCAAATTTGTTGAATTTACAACTTTCCCCCGCTGTACATGCATGACCGCACACTTATCGACACCAAATTCCATTTTGATGGCGCTACTGAAGACTTCTGTTGTTTTCAGTAGTTCCAACAGGTCATGTGCATTCGGTGCAAATAGCTTAAGGTCATCCATATAGAGCAGATGAGAAATGGCCTCACCCTCTCTCCGAAGCCGGCAACCTAGCCCTGAATCCTTCAGCAGGGTGCTAAGCGGATTCAATGCTAGGCAGAACCACAAAGGACTCAGACTGTCGCCCTGGAAGATCCCACGTTCAATCCTTATAGAGTCTTGCAGACCAGACGGGCAATCTCCTCCCCCCGGTTGACGAAGGACTGTGGTCCACTGCCCCATGCAAGCGCCTAAGAAGGATCTCAGAACTGCATCAACTTTATATAATATTATTATTACCAATTTCAAGGTGTTACATTATTACAAGGCGATGTGTATGGGTAATACATAGGTTCACGTTCACAAGTCACAATTATTGGATACAATAATAATACTAATAAAGTGTATTTATAATACTATTTCAAAATATAATGTGGTAGGAACGTCCAAATATTTTTTTTAATTAATTGTGTTCGCTTTGTAGTGATAAGATTGCGTGTTATTAGAATGTATTCACAATAAGGTATCTAGTATTATAGAGAATAGAGTCGGTAACGTCGGTTAACATTAACTACTGATATATACTGACGTATGGGAAGTTCGGATCAATATCTGAATCCCTAACGTTTTTTAACCTATTGTTGCATTCCCTAAAGTTTTATGTCACAATGATCATTTGTCGTAACACTCATATGCCCTATCTTTAGTTTTCCTAGTTAACATCGTATGGATGATTTTTTTTCCATATAATGTTATATTTCCTAACGTCACTTGCCTTATTGCCATATTGATTATTCATCCTAACGTTATGTGCCATAATAGTCATGTATCATAATTATCATAATTATCAGTAAGCCTAATGATCGTTAATCCTAATGATTACTTTTCCTAACTTTGTACGACCTATTGTAGTTTGTCCTATATTTGTGTGTGTGTTATTTGTTAGCCGTGCAGCGAGTCGACGCCACCCCCGCTGCGCGGGGTGTCTATTTCTGGTCTGAGGGACACAAGTGAACCCTAACCGAACCGACCTTAAACTGAGTTCGCTTATGACAAGTCATTTTTGTCCGCCCTGATAATGCACGACCCAATAAAAAACGTAGCAATGCTGTTAACATTCGCTTGTCTTGATTTGTCAAACGACATTTGTTTTGTAAGAAAAATAAACTGTTTTTAACAAACAGGTCCTTGTACCTATTATGGTATTTATGAATAACGGTTGCTTTACGTCGACATAAACTTTGCCATGCTAACATTTTCTTGCGCTAATCATATTGTTTGTTGCAGAAATTCCAGCGACGATATAGGCCGGGTTTTTACGGCTCAGGACCAAATTAAAATTACTCTGATAATCTACAAAGAGGATTCACAGTTAGACAACTACATATAATAAGATTTTTGAATTGTTTGGACCTGATCAGACCATTTTTTATTAGTTCACCTAAAACATAAGTATTTGTACAGAAAATATTGTTTTACGTATGAGTGTGAGTAAGACTCGCATTTTTAGGGGATGTTCTAATCACATTTCTATAACATTACACATACTGACTTTTCGGTAAAGGACCAAACCCTATTTAATAATTTGAAAAGGTTTTATTTCCAAACTGGTGTCAGTAGCATTTGAGATTTACGTAATGCTCACATCTGACTATTCTCGTACGTTAAAGCATGGGCAGAATAAAAGGGAAAAAAAAGAATATTATCTGCATCACTTCATGAATAACGTCTAGGTACAGTAATAATCTAATTGATACGAAAAATAAAACTAACTTAGTAAAACACCATATAATGCGAAGCGCATTCGCCTTAAATAATAAGTAGTGTTCCATACTAGATTCCATGCCTTCTAAACGGAATTAGAATTGGATTCGATATTTATATAAAAAAATATATATTACACACATACATAGATTCACGCCTTCATTCCCGATAGGGGTAGGCAGAGCACATGAAACTTATGTTCCAGTGCCACTTAGCATAAATGAGGTTATAAAATATCGACTAAATGTAATATCGCAGTGATAGGTTGCTAGCCTATCGCCCACAACACACTTTAACCCTGTTCCTTTAGTATTAATCTTACGACACCCACAGGAAGAAAGGGGGAAGTGTTATTCTAACCCGACACCAGTATATATATTGTTATGTAAATACCAAGTACTACAGTCTAAGGTAAAAATGTTCATTATGGTAGTTTTTCAAGTAAACTTTGAAAACTACTTTTTCTCAAACATGCTCGGAAATGTACGCGTTAATATCACGAAATGAAGACGTGAAGTTTCTTGTTTATGGCTCCCTACATTACTTCTTGGCCTTAGGCCAAGAAGTAATGTATGAAAACCCTAAGTAAAACCATTATTGTCCGCTACTCTAACTTTTTAAATTTGCTTACTAATCTTAAACTGACAAAGGAAAATTTACATACTGCCAACCACCACTAGACACTGTTAGCATACTTGCTTCATAAAAAAAATAAAAAAAATCTATGGTACTATACTTTATGTGCGGTTAAACATGGTGCTCGAACGGCTTGTTCAAATGGCATGTTTAAAAAATAAAAAAGGCGCAAATGACCTATTATTTAATTGATTACCAAGTATTTATTTTAATTTTAATATTTCCTCACATCGTTTGAGAAAAGTACTATACAATCCTCGGCCGGAACAGGGATTGCTGGACTCGTTGTATTCGGCCTCGTCTACGACTCGGCCGTCTACCCCAATCTCGTCCAGCAATCCCTTACTTCACGGCCTCTGCAGTAATCTACTATTAAACCTTAGGTTATATTATGGAGAATCCAGTTTTGATTAATTTTTTTCTACACACTGAAACTCCTTGTTTTTCATCTTGGCAAGTATTGTTCAATCTCAAAACAAAGCTTTCTTTTGGATAAACTTGAAACATTGGTAGGTACTAGTAAAACACTTGCAGTAACCCCATCGAGTTACCAGGCAGAGGTGGTAAATAAAACTAGTAAGTATTAGATATTTTAATTTATGAGAGAATATCTCTTTATCTACCTCAGCAGTTGTTTCTAATGCCGGCTGTACACATTGGGCCAACGTTGGCGCGTGAGCAGGAGGCAGCTATGTAAACGAACGAGATCGAATTATAGCCCTCTCCCTCTAACGCATAGCTGCCTTTTGCTCACGCGCCAACGTTGGCCCAATGTGTACAGCAGGCTTATGGTTAAGTTCTCACTTTAGTACGCCTAGGACAATACCGCTCGCGTGCTAGCTGTGCAGGTCTTATACATATGTAGTTATAACATGGAGCAAATCCGTTTAAATCTAAAATGCAAATACCAATAATCCATAAACGGATGGCAATCTTCGATAAAGTTGCTGGACCCTCGTAATAGAGCGATCGTCTTGACAAGGAAATATGCGGATTCAAGTTCTACTAGGTCAAAAAAAATCGTTTATTTCAATCTATAAAACGTATAATTTCTAAAATGTTTGTCACAAAAAAAAATGTGTAGAACTTATCTATAACACTAGAGCAGTGGCTTGGATAGGTGATATCTGACAGTGGTGGATAGTCCATCCGCATTAAGCCGGCTGCAAACACTGGGCCAACGTTGGCGCGTGAGCAGATGCAGCTATGCGTTAGAGGAAGAGGGCTTTGTATCGTTCTCATGCGTTTGCATAGCTGCATCCTACTCACGCGCCAACGTTGGCCCAATGTGTACAGCCGGCATTATATTTTATTTAAACAAACGGTGCTGTAAATGACGAGCATATAGCGTGCAATATAATATGCCTGAATACAATCTTAAGTAAACAATTTTAACTTCGGTTAAATTTTAACAGTTCATTTGAGTCAATTTAAATACTCTTGACGAAACTCCTTAACACGGGACGAACGGTTTTACATTCTAGACCTCATAAAACTAATAGGTAACATTTTTAAAACTACTTTCTCGCTCTACAACTGAGACTTAGAGATGCGTTAGGATGTAAATCGAGCCATTTCATCAGTCAATTGACTATCGGACACATGGAAAAGAATTCATATCAGTTAAGTATCAGTAGTAGTTTGGTTATTTGCTTTAAATAAAATAAAATAGATGATCATGGGTGGTTCATATTTCTTTTAATGCTCGTTAGATGCAGGCATTTGCCGTAGATCGGATCTGATAATGTCTAGATGCCATAACATAGTATTATTGTATTATATAAATCAATCACGCCGACAAAATGGGCGCAAATTTTTTTTTGGACCTTCCCTACACGTAATGTGGGGAAATATTTTTTTTCTCGTTAAACCGGTGTCCTATCGTTGGATATTAGCTTGTTCAAAAATTATATGAGTTTCTTACTACCATTTTTCAACTTAGTAGTCCATTTGAGTAGTATTGGGTTTCAAGCCCAAATTTTTGTTAGAGTCATGCTACCTATATACCCATATACCGTGTCGGCTAGATGGCTGCTACTGGGGATGGGGCAAGTGGCAGGAGTACATATAATGAATTTAAAAGGAAAACTACTAGTTACCGAGTAATTGTCGACCAACATAAAATGTACTTGAAAAGGCCAACTGTCGTACAAATTCGGCCGATGCAACCGCACCATTTACTTGGCGCGTCTCGATGTAACAAATACAGACAGGCAACTATGGAACCTTACACAAGTTATTTGCCAGTTACTAATTAAGTACCTATATATATGACCTTTCGTTGCAGCGTCTTTAACTGAATCGTCTCGATCTAGGAGCGGAATCTACATCTCGCGAGCTGAAGTCACAACCAATCATACAAGTATGTGTATTGTTTTATACCTATACCCACTAATTAGAATGCTTAGCAAGAGACGTATAGTTCTACGTCATCGGCCCCCCTATTCTGTAACTTGTTTTAAGCTCACCTCAGCGCTCACCCATAAATATATCGTGACACCGTAGGTAGAGGTCTAGTTTGGTTAGGCGTGACGGGTGAGGTGAGGCGCGTGAGCGCGTAAGGCCACGGTCTCCTATAAATCAGGCCGACGACCACATCAGTACATCTCCATAGTAAGCGTTGTGACGCAGCGTACGGCGTGATTTATAGGAGACCGTGGCCTTAAGTAATATAACAGCCCAGGAACAAACACGCGCCCCACGTTCCCGCCGGCGGCGTCTGCCCGGCTCTTGACTTCTGCGGGTCGCATTTCTCAACCGAGTTCTAGAGACTATAGTTACTATCATATTCCAACATTTTATATACATTTAATAATGGATCACGGGCTCCTTGAGGACACAACCGGGAATAACGCCGGAGGATTTAATAATAATATTCATTGACTTAACTTCACAAGTTCAGTTTACACAAATGACGTTTTTATTGTTATAACTGTCAATAGCTTCTACATGACAGTCGTTATATACTCATTATCACATCGTTCCCAACCTTATTACAAACCGTCAAGGTCGAAAATTGTCCAGCAGTTTAAAGTAGGTAAATAGATTATGGGTAAGGAGATAAGACTAATGCAATTACATTACATGGCTTCCCGGCGGCTTCGAGAGTTGGACGCGGACGGTGCACCTGGGAACATGGCGGCTGGTGAGTTGTGTCCACATTTTATTCATTTTTAAGAGGAAACACTAAGGCCGAGATAATTGAGAAATAGGTATTTGTAAAATGTATTGCTGTCGCGCAGTGCCTAATCAAGCGAGCGCGAGCGCGATAGAGACAACTGCAGCTTGGACCGAAAATACCTATTGAAAGTAAATGAAATCAACATTTCGTAGTCCCCTGACCCCGTATCATAGTCGGCCTTATCACACGATAAGTGACAGGATAGAGCATCCGTCACTGGCTGACACCTTTCGATAGAACGAGACAACGCTCCTATCTTGTCACTTATCGCGTGATAAGGCCGACCATGATTCCCGAGTCTGATTTCTTCTCCAAAACTTGACCTGTTTAACTATTTTCTTATTAATAATTAAAGGCTTTGGCCGTGTTCCTATGTTTTCCTTTTTTTTAATAATCTAGTCAAACTGGTTTTCTGGATGTTTTAACACAGCGGAAAATCTGGCATTTTTTTTAGGTTTTTTGAAGGTCTCGTTAAAAAATAAATTTATGAAAAAAGGAAAACATAGTCATGTCAGTCAACATGTCAATAGTAGCCATAGATTTATGGAAAAAAAAATTTTGCTCTACTGCCATTATCCAGGGCGAAAACAGGGGGCTACGTTTGTATGGAAAAACGGGCTTTGTGTTTCCTCTTAAGACAGGAAATCTTTATTTTATACTTACAACAAGGTCAGATTAACTTGTCTAACATTATCCTGCGGAGTTCTGAGGCTAGTATAAGTTTTACCGAAACAAAACTTCATGATCGCGTTTGCGTTTCACCCTGAATTTGTATGGGATTTGACAGCTAAACGCAAACGCAGTCGTAACGTTTTGTTTTGGTAAAACTTATACTGGAGCCTCTGGTGGCGAGGCGAACATTTCCTGAGGTTCCCGCGCTCCTCGGCGCCGCGAGAGCGGAGCGGGGGTAACTTTAGCTTTCTAGAATATTCGTTAACGCGGTTGCTGAATCTAATGAACGGGACTGCTTTAATGAATTCTAAATAACACATTGTTTATGCGACTTTATATAACATTCGAAAAAAATGCGTTTCAGGAAGGAATGTTGTACATTGATCTGTGCCGTTATGTATCTTTGCTATTTCATCAATTTGTCGGCAATTTGTTAACAAATATTTATAAAAAACACCCGGCAAGTACAGTCGACGCCACGATCATAGTAGAAAGAGTGGCACTGTTTCTACTATGCCACGATGTTACACTTTTACGCCACAAAAACATGTATGCACAATCGCACATCTCTTTGAAGACGACAATACGGTCCGCCTCACAAGGGGCTTAACCTTTGGACCGTGTCGCATTAAACTTCATGTTCAGCTGCCATATGAAGTTGTCTAACGAGCGAAAACGACAAGGCACTTAGGTGTTCAGCAACTTATGAGACCGACTGTACAATCTTCAGTGCCACTTGACTTTTGTATACTCTACCCTAGCACCTCTAGGCGCCTAATTGTAAGAAACATCCAACTTGGTTCATTCTCGCCGGTGTACTATCGACAACACAGCTAACTGACCATCCGTGCACTTTATGTGCATTATAATAATGTTCTATATAAATAAAGGATAGTCAGTTAACTGTGTTGAAGTTTGTACAACCCCAATGTGAACCCACAAACAGAAAATCAGACCATAAGAAACGGCAATATAAATTCGATCTGAACCCGCCTCCAGCCAGACTTCCACCAACTAAGCGGTAGGTGCTGATCAATACATTGAGTACTTAATTTCATGTGATCTAAATACATCTGCCATGATTATTATCATTATCCATTACTCGGTGCTGAGCGAAATACAAATAAACTGGTACTTATGTTATCTGTGAGGGCAAACACAAATCGAGAGCAGTATTACAAGGTGGCTGTTATTATCTGAAGGCCACGCTTTAACCCTTTAAACGCCAAGTGTCGAGCATAAAATCCCTTTTCTTGGTCGGTTTAGAAAGAAGAAAGAAAGAAAGAAAATAAGTTTATTTCGCAAAAATACAGAATACAACAATATTTTTAAGTACTTATACATTTTGACATTTCGTGAAATGCGAAAAAGGAGTCCACTCAGCACAATGTCGAGCCACAGAAGATGACTCGACGCTGATATTATGTGGATCCTTGAGTTGCACGTCACAGGACTGCACTTCCGTCGTAATACGTTACAGACAAGTGGAAACAAAAGATATTTCGAAAAACCCAACTGCTTTTTACAAATATTTTAGCCTATTTCACTCCTACAATTAAGAGGAAACCAACGACACCACATAGGTCGAAATCCGTCAAACGGTTTAGGCTGCCAGAGAATACAACATTCATTCGTTTATTCATGGCGAAAACCAGGTTATGCGTCATTTCTACATATTAAGGACGCGTTGCGCCAACGTAGGTACGATTTTACGTGAGGTAGGGCACAGCGAAATACGTGAAGTAGGGCACAGCGAAAATTAAATGTCATCCCGCTCGAATTTGGAGCAGCCCAACTGGGGAAGTACCTTCGCCTTGCAGAAGACCACAGCCATAATAACACTACTACTTGCTCTGTAGTGGTCTTGTGTTCCTGGAGGTGGGCAAGGTCGCCAGAGCTCCCGAGGATGCGTTGTGTTGAGAGCGAGGTAATTTGTTCCTACAGCTGTCAACACGGCGAATCCTCAAACATATCAAGGGTCGGCAACGCCCATGTTACTCCTTTGGAGTTCCATGCGTATATAGGCTGCGGTGTCCGCTTACCATCAGGCGGGCCGTACACTTGTTTGCCACCGACGTTGTATAAAAAAAAAAGCTACGATTACAGACCGATCAACGTTAAATATAGCGCCGGCAGCTGTCATACCATAGAATCTAGTCAAACTTTCCGTACATTCAGATTTTCCTGACATTCAGGCAAGACAGACTAAGACTGCCTATTTGATTGATTAAAACTTTATTCATTCCCACATACAATGGCATTAATAACATAGGTGATAAATATGCGAAAGGGATGACTATTTAAGGGATGATAGAATAACACACGTCCGTTCGTTACTATATTTAATTGAGACAGAAAAATGCGAGGCTACCCTCTTCTAGGTTCACATTTATAAAGAGACCGTCTACCCACATATATTACACCTCCACACTAAATTACTATGATACCTAATTATTAACTATCTTAACGTAGCTATCTACTTACGCCCCTATTCATAAACGTTCATCAAGCCCATTTTGGTATCGATACTTGAGTAAGTATGTAAGAAAGAAACAACACAATATCCGTTAACCGAGGCTTGTCAAGTTCCATGAATAAGGGAGCTAATCAATTTCTAAATTAAGCCTACGAATACGACTAGGCAATGGCCTAAGCGCCACCGGCGATCGTGCGGGCACCCGTGGACGTGGTGAAGGAAGAGCCGCCGTGGGCTCATCCGGGGTCTCTTGTACCTCCACACCTCTAATCATATCGGTCCCTTCCTTACCCACCTTCACCAAGCCCCCAGGTTGCGCCCCAGTGGCTTCTCTCTGCTCCGCTTGCTCACCCTCGTGGACCCCTCTGTTGGTCGGGCATGACACGCTCGACAAAAGGTTATTTGGTCAACGTGCCTAACTAGAAGTCGACCGTCTCCGTTATCCAAGGTATATCTCCGCGATCCTTCCTTACCTACAACAGCGCTTTTGACCCATTTGTCCGCTCCCGTGTATTCTCGAGCCCAAACAGGTTCGCCCACTACCAAGTCGCGTGTAACGCCCTGCGCAGCTTGGACTTGGCGGTGCTGTGCTTCGCGCACCTTTCCCTCTAGGTCACGGTCACTACGCAATAAATCAAACCTCGAGCGCAAATTTCGTTTTTGCAACAGCATCGCCGGGGTCTCTCCCGTAGTTCCATGAACGCTGTTCCGATATGCTAAAAGGTATACTTGTATAGCTGTGTCGATATCTACTCCGTCCCTATACGCTTTCTTTATAGCTCTTTTGCACAACTTGACCGCTTGTTCTGCGGCACCATTCGAAGCCGGGTGGTATGCCGGTGATAATAATTGCTCTATACCGTTCTGCGTCAAGAATTGCCTGAACTCAGCGCTCGTGAAAGGTGGACCTTGGTCGGAAACCACCACCACAGGCAATCCAAAACGTGCAAAAGTCGCTCTCAACTCTTTAACTACAGCGGACGCGTTTGTACGAGACATCTCAAACACTTCAATCCACTTGGAACTTGAATCTATTAAAATTAAATACGTCCTGCCCTTATGTTGCAAGAAATCTAGGTGAATCCTAGTCCAGGGTTGAGTGGAATAGGTCCATGTCGCCCGTGGCGGAGCAACCGCCTCCGCCGCGCACGTCTCGCAGCCCCTACACACCGCCTCCAACTCCGCGTCGATATTAGGCCACCACACATAACTACGCGCTAACGACTTCGTTTTAACAATGCCCATGTGGCTAACATGCAGTTGCTTTAGTATCGTCTCGCGTAGCGAACCCGGCACGGTAATACGATAACCCCACACCAAACACCCGCGATCGACATATAACTCGCGCCGTCTAGTAAAGTATGGGCCTATTTCCTCGTCTGGACATTTGGTTGGCCATCCCGACTGAACGTATGTTAACACCCTAGTTAATAAATAGTCATCCCATCCTCGTCGCCACTGAGAAATATGCGAAAGGGATGACTATTTAAGGGATGATAGAATAACACACGTCCGTTCGTTACTATATTTAATTGAGACAGAAGAATGCGAGGCTACCCTCTTCTAGGTTCACATTTATAAAGAGACTGTCTACCCACATATATTACAATAGGTACTAGAGATGGGCCGACTACGGGTTTGGCCGACTAGCCGACTAGCGATTGTGGACTTCGGCTAAGTTCGGGTGCAATCGGGAAACTTCGTTTCGCTTTGCCGTCGCGCTGTCTCAGCTGTCTGCAAGCGTTCAAAGTACCAAATGTGATATTAACTCTGTATTTGAGTAAAATATAAAACGAATGGTAAAAAATGGCAGTTAACTTATTTTATGTATGTCTCGTTACTCTCGTTTTGCTGTGATCCATAAAGTGCCGACTAATCGGCACATTTTGCCGACTAGTCGCCGACTAGTCACCGACTACAAGTGAGGCCGGATAGTCGGCTTTCCCGATTAGTCGGCGACTAGTCGGTAGTACCGACTAGTCGCCGACTAATCGGGAAAGCCGACTAGTGTCGGTACATCTCTAATAGGTACCTTTTTTTACAATAAAGGTAAAAGTAAAATAGTACATATCTAAAGAAAGCATGCAAAAAGTACATTTTTAAGAAGCCAAGCATGTGTCGTGGCAGAGAAATGGCGCTGGCTCCGCTTTATCATGCAGCCAGCCACATCGATGGCATTCTGCCAGGACCTTAGATTACAAAATTAAAACAATACAAGACAAAACCCGTGCACCACTCATCCACTTAAAAGAAGAATAATTATGTAAGTTTGTGTGCGAATGTGTATGCGTGTGTTTGTCACCTACTGTCAGCGCCTCTGAAGCGCTCATAGCCTAGCGGCGCCTGCGAGTCGGAAACGGTAACGCAGGTAAAGCAAAGATGGCAGCTGTCAGTGTTTGGATGGGTGACCGCCTGATGTTTGAGTGGTTAATATGAATGAGCGTTTCCGTGCTTTGGAAGGCACGCTAAGCTGTTGATCCCGGCTGCTGTCTATGACAGTAGTCGTTAAGCCGAGTTAGAGGCCTTCGGGCGGGGCGGCTTAAGAACTTCTAACAATCGAGTTGCCCACTCACTTTACAAAGGGGGGACAACTGTTACTCGCGTCCGCAGGAGCTACCTACCACAACCCTGCACGTGTCTCCTGGTCGGTACTAAAGAGCGTCAAACTTTAAAGGCCGAAATAATATATGCCATACGATTAAATAAATACCTCCTGTCAAAATATTGTACTGAAACTGACGCCACAGATATACCTCATGCGATACGACTACAGTATAGGTACATACAGGACATGAGACATCGCGGATGTAGTAGTCTACTGATCCCGTCAGGTTATCTATTAAACCCTCTATGTACGCTGCAGCCTCTCACCGACAGCCGCGGCCTGCGATGGCGCTCAATTGTAATTGGACAATAGCTGTGAAAATTCCTATTGACCGCCACCGCAGGCCGCGCTAGTGTCATTCAGGCCTTATCTAGTTATAGTTAATTAACCAGCCGTATGTGACGGCCACGTTATCACAAGCTTATCATAGTCAGGAAATTAGAACCTTTTGTTGAGACATCTCAACAGCCATGTAACGTTGCACGTAGCCCATCGACATAATATATAAACAATGTCGATGATAACAATAGGGGAGGGGTTCAAAATAAACTATAATACGCTGTTTTGAGGTGCACCCAAATGATTATAGATTTATGTAATGATAATTCACATAAATATCTGTACATGACTATATTGTCAATATCATAAACGCGTGCACAGATATTTATGTCCTTATTTATGTATGTACGTAATTTAATACCTCTGACTACTACGCGTTTTTAATTCTATGTGTAAGTAGTTGTTTCTATTCAGATAACACTTCCGTAAGTTGACAGAAATCGATATTTTTTTTTATAACCGTGATAAAACGTAATGTGAAAAAATATTGAACATTCCTATAGTCATAGTACAACCTGCCGTGCCATGCCGTGCCACGCCCTCAGTGAGCGCCGGCCCTAACGCGCCGCGTTTTTTAAGGTGGCGTTAAAATCGATTCGATTTATCATTCACCATACGTTAATAATGACTAAGGTCGGTTTGCACCAACTTAAGATTACAGACCGCTCAACGTTAAATAGGGCGCCGGCATCATTCGTTTCATACAAACTTGTCAAACTTTCCATACATTCAGATTTTAACAAACACTGCTTACAGTACGATTACTGTTAGAAGAAAGAAAGAAAATAAGTTTATTTCGCAAAAATACAGAATACAAGAATGTTAGTTAACCACTGACAGATAGTTTGCCTCCATTTAATTTTCAACTTAAATGTCATACAAATAAAGCAATTTTCAGAATACTGTTACCCACGTCTACCGATTCAGAAATAACTGCTTAATTTGTATGAGGTTAAAGTTCAAAATTAAATGAAGGCAAACTATTTGTCAGTGGTAAACCCCAAATAATTCTACTGTACGATCACAAACGGTTTGGTGCCCCTCCCTAAATATGACAAACGATACGTCTTCGCCATCACTCGACGTCAATTTGACAGTGTCGAAAATAGGTTCTAATAGGGCATTACATTACAGCTGTGAAAATAAATAGTTTTTTCATTAGCAACATATAAGTAAACATTTCGAAAATTCCCGGAAAAAGACAATCTTTCATTTATGTTTGCCATTTTAAAATTTAATAAAGATGTTGTTTGATTGTGAAGTCATCCCTACAAATTCCATACTAACGGAGCGTGTTTGACGTTTGATGAAAAGAAGCTGATTTGACTTTTGTCAAATACCGTATTTCTCGGCTGTAGCCATATCAGCCTGTTTGATATTGAAATGAAATGAAATGAAATGAAATTATTTATTTGCATAGGTAGGTACAGTACAGGGATGTTTAAATATATTCGATCATTGTGCAAGCGTGCAAATATGTATGTGTGAATTAAATTGTCAGAGAAAACATAAATTAAAATAACTATACAATGTCAAATTGAATTAATATACTCGTACATTAGTTACATAATAATAGGCATAATCATAATAATCGTCAAAGAGGCTGAATAACATTATATAACTAAATACTACAAATTCTAATACTATTGATGCTCGAGATACGCCTTAACGCTATAAAAACACCGCTCCTGCGTTTAAAGGCGTTTCCCGCTAACATCTTTATTTCCTCTGGCAGGTGGTTGTAAATAACAATGCACATATTAACACGTTTTTCTTGTATATAATTTTGTGACTTCGAGGGTGATACAAAAGGTTCATAATTTTTTACCGTGTTTGCCTAATAGAGCTGGGCGTTTTTTCCCGTAAGCGTTTTCAAAAACGGTTTCTCGTACAATAACGGAATAACAGTTTGTGGCTAGAAACCAGGCCTTTAAAACGTTATAAAATGAACCGGAATTATAACGGTATATTCCGTTAGTGTTCGAAAATTACGTTATAACAAAACCAATATTCTCCATAACGATATAAATACCGTAACAGAATGAATAACAGAACGATATATAATAACGTTATAATATCGTTTTAAAATGCGAGCCGCGCGCTACGGCTGCGCCGTTGCCGCTCTGTGCCAATGCCAACATGCCACCACGTGGGCCGTAGCGCGACGTGCGACGTTGCCGTTACGTTGTTCTAGCTTCTAAATCTTATTAATGCTTGTTTACCTCGATCATTTGCAAATTGGTTGTGAATTTTGAATATTTGGTTGGTTGCGACGATAAATGGCGGAATAAAAATGGGACGCAGGAAACGCAACGCTGCACTGTCCACAGATTCGTGGACTTGCTCATAAATAAAAAGAAAGAGTGCCAATCTTAATAGCCCCTAGGTATACACTATTACAATATGTAAGAGGGTCAATATTTTTCTATGTTAATTGTTTGTCTCGGCACTAAATCGCAGACTCCCAGTATTAGGACCTATTCCAAACAAGCCCTACGACCGACGGTGTTGCCGTGAGCAAAAAATTATGCATAGGTATGTTGGTATGTGCTTTTGTTCATCATAATAAAATTAAAATATACTTTTAGTTTCCGACATTTTATTTTATTTTTGATTTAGAGCCATTCCGAAAAGGGATCCCCTTCATTGGCATAATTTTTTTTAGACTAATATAGTTTCGCATAATTGATTTGGCATAATTTCTATTGGCATAATAATACTGTCGCATAATAATACTTTGGCCTACTACTTTGTTTGGCATACTACGCTAATAGCATAATTTCAGTTGAACTAATCTGTATTGGCCGAATACATATTACGCATACTATTGTTTGGGCTAATAATTATTTGGTATATCTGTTTTGAAGCATAATTTCTGTTTTCTAAATACATTACATAGCATGCATTTACACTTTTCGTGGACGCGGATTATTGGGTCGTGCATTATCAGGGCGGATAAAAATGGCTTGTCATAAGCGAACTCTGTCTTAGGTCGGTTAGGTTAGGGTTCACTTGTGTTCCTCAGACCAGAAATAGACACCCCGCGCAGCGGGGTGGCGTCGGCTCGCTGGAGATTATTAGTCCGCACAGATGACCGTCCCAATGTACATGGATTATCAGGCTGTACATTATTGGGCCGTGCATTATGCTTTCATTGCTTTGTGTACTTATGCGTTTTGTAATGATGCCAAGTAATTATTATGTCTTTTTGTATTTATGCTATCTGATGTTAGTCTTTGTGATGATTATGCTATTTTCGTTTATTATTTTTAATTTTATGCCTAAAAATTTATGCCATAACATGATTAGGCTTAACGCTAATTCGGCTATAAAAAATTATGCGTTATTATATTATTCCAAATGATATTATGCGATCCAATAGAGAACCTTCCGAAAACGACACGTTAAATAAAATCTGATTATGAAACCAAAGAATGTGTGAATTTTCGATTTCGGTTCTTCGCCATAATCTGTCTAGATAGGCTCACGATAGATAGGGGAGACCAAGGACGGTTGGTACACATAAATATATATCGATCCTCCTTTTCTTACGATTCATCCTCCTTTTCTAATTAATTCCTTAGTCACTAAATATTTATGTAAATAACTAGCTGTTGCCAGCGACTTCGTTCGCGTGGAACTTGTTATGGTCTTAGAAAAAATATTGCTATTAAATTATGTTCGGTGCAAGCTATTTATCGCTGTCCCAAACACACTTCTACCATCTTAAAGATATACAAAAACTATCCTATATCCTTCCAAGGGTCTCAAACTATCTGTACGGGAAATTTCATCTAAATCCGTTCAGGGATTAGACCTACGTAAAAGGTAACAGTGCGATGAGTTCGTTAGTTTAAATTGATAAATCTAAATTGAAACCTTCGTTTTTACAAACATAAATATCTTAAGAATCATCAACAGACGTTTTCATACAGTATTAAAGAAAAATATATTTTTATATGTCTACTAAGCTACATTACTGTTATAATAATAAGTACCCAATGTTGATTAAATCTATTCGATTCTGGGAGCATCGCAGTTCTAACCTAACCTATCCTACATTTCTGGTAACTGTTCAAATCTGTAAGTCTTACTTTAAAAAAGGTCTTGCTCTCTATACAACCTTCAAACCTTTTAACTCTCTTAGGAGATGAATAAAAAAAAACGCTGAAATCGTTTTCTAATCATTAAACAAACGGTCCATAACCTAAGTAATAAATCTATGATTTTAAAAATATCTTGCTCTTCGTATAAACTTTGAACCCCCTAGAAACCCTCTTAAGGGATGAATTTCAAAAACATTGAAATGTATTTTTTAGTTTTAAACAAACCGTCTAAAATCGTAGTGATACTAATGTTTTACTTTAAAATTGTCTTGTCCCTATACGGCCTTCGAATCCCCTTTAAATTAAACACTCTTAGGTGATGAATAAAAAAATCTACTAATCTGCTCTCTCTATTTTAAGACCAAAATTAAAAAATCTTACTTAAAAAATGACTTTTCCCTCCATATAAACTTTGAAGCACCATTAACGCCTATAGGGGATGAATTAAAAAAAAACTCTGAAATCAGTTTTGTTGTCTTTTAACATACAGACTAAGACTGACATTAGAAATATCTTACTATATTTTCTTGCTCTCCATATAAACCTTGAATACCGTTTTAATACTTTTAACCCCCTTAGGGGTGGTATTTTTCCAAGACGATGAAAGGATTTTTTTTTTCTAATAAGTAATCGTACCACAAAGTTGCCCATCTCTAGCTCAAACAATAATTTTTCTCATCCTAATCTTGCATAAGTACCTTTTTAACCCCCTTAGGGATGGAATTTTCTAACACGTTAAAAGTACTAACTGTTTTTCTATTCTAATAAGTAATCTTTCTACAACGTTTCAAATCTCAAGCTCAAAAAAAGTGTTTCTCATACAAACCTTTCATCCCTATTTAACCCCCTTAGGGGTGGAATTTTCTAAAACGCTGACAGTCCTTTTTTGTATTGTATTTAGTAATCTTTCTACAAAGTTTGAAGTTTCTAGCTCAAAAAATAAAGTTCCCTCCATACAAACTTTGCACCTCTATTTAACCGCCTTAGGGATGAAATTTTCTAAAACACAGAAAGTACTTATTTCTATTCTAATAAGTAATCTTTCTACAAAGTTTCAAGTCTCTAGTTCAAAAAATAATGTTTCCCCCATACAAACATTGCACCCCTGTCCCCTACTTAACCCCCTTAGGAGTGGAATTTTCTAAAACGCTGCAAGAACTTTTTATGCATCTTAATATGTAATCTTCCTACAAAGTTTCAAGTCAATAGTAAAAAAAAAAAGTTTCCCTCATACAAACTTTGCACCCCTATTTAACCCCCTTAGGGATGGGATTTCCAAAAATTCCATCTTGTCCCTTCTTTTTAGTCCCAGTAGTTTCGGCTGTGCGTTGATGAATTAGTCAGAAACATTTGATGCAGGCATTTAAATTATAAATAATTTACCATGTTATAACAATGCCAAGTCGAGCGCGAAGCAAAAACTGCCGTACCATCCTTTACTGGAACCATTTCGCCACATTTTCGGGCCCTTATTTGAGAACCTCTGGATAAGACCAGAATGCAGAAATTTTCGTCATCCAGTAAGCTATAATCACATACTTAAAATCCAATATTTCAAGTCTGTAGGTCATTTAGTTCTGAAGTTAAGCGAAAGCAAAGTTTCGCATTTATGACACTCACTCACTCATGATCATCAAAATAGAACTAGTACTTCCCATAAACTCAGAGAGCTGAAATTTGGTACAGTTAGGGTTTAATGGCCACATAAAGGGAAAATTATAAAAAAATGCTATTTCAATCCAGTTTTCTAGATACACCAACTGTATACATTACTTTGTAATCCTATACAAATATATAGGATTACAAAGTTACATTTGCAGTGAATGGGAAAATTCAAAAGCAAGAATGGGCCTGCATTCATAGTTTGTATGTATGGATAACACATTACCCTAGAAAAAGAAGTGAGATTCCATAAAAAACACTCCATGTAAAAAAGAGGCCAAGTCTCGAAACTCTTCCACCGTAAAAAGTTGTGAGATATTTCGTAGAGCCAAGTTTCAGGCATTCTTATTAATCTTTATTTGCTTGCTAAATAAAATTTTGTGACTTGGCAATCACACAATACTACATAATTTTAGGTAAGTATGCAAAAATCTATAAATACAGTTAATTTGTGTGATTGCCACGTTGCAGAATTTTATTTAGCAAGCAAAAACATTCCATGTAAAAAAGAGGCCAAGTCTCGAAACTCTTCCACCGTAAAAAGTTGTGAGATATTTCGTAGAGCCAAGTCTTAGGCATTCTTTAATCTTTATTTGCTTGCTAAATAAAATTCTGTAACTTGGCAATCACACCACTTTCCTGCATTAATGGATTTCTGCATACCTAAAGCTATGTAGTATTGTGTGATTGCCAATTCACAAAATTTTATTTAGCAAGCAAATAAAGATAAAAGAATGCCTGAGACTTGGCTCTACGAAATATCTCACAACTTTTTACGGTCGAAGAGTTTCGAGACTTGACCTCTTTTTTACATGGCATGTTTTTTATGGGATGATGCATTTCCGATTAATGAGGCACAGAGTAGCTAAAGACAATCTGATTTGAAAATTATTAGTCAGGATATTCGTATCAGGCTACAACCTGCGCCGACAAGCCGAGCAAATCGAAAAATTCTCTATTTTACTATGACGTCGTGCACTCTAACAAACGACCTACGTTACGTAATCACATCGCTTACATTGCACGAGTAGGCTATACTGAATGCGAGAAAGGGGTAGCCTATAACGTTATTACATTATTATATCGGTTAAAAAAGTATCGGTTTTATATTAATGGTTTAGATTTATAACGTTATAATGGATATCGCTATACAGCGCGTCAAATATCGTTTTCGAGTATAGCGGTTTTAGGAATAATAACTAGGGATCGGAAATTCGGGAGCTTTTATACCTAAACTTCGGCCCCAGTACCTACACGGCGTTGTTGTTGAGTAGCATGGAGGCGGACTCAATTTAATTTTACTAATAAATTTCCAGGGATTTCCCGGAATACCGAAAATTAGGATAACATGAACGCATACGTATTAAAGTATTTAAATAAACTATTTTAGTTGTTCCTATTTACGAAATATTATTTAATCCACATATTCATTTATATAACAGCTACATAACATCAAACCAAAATTGTTTTGTAACTTTTATTAAAAATAATGGTACAAACGTAAGTATCTCTGTTAAATCAATAAATTAAAAAAAATGTACATAGCCACAGAAAAGTGAATAGGTAATCAACCTACAGCGACACACGTGGTATTTTTGCATTTCCGTTCTTGTCTAATGTATGTCATATTACGAGAACAATATTTCTTTGCTATTCCGCTAAAAAAACGTGCTGGTCTATCAGTGAAGATAAGATGCAACTATTAGATATTAGATATTAGATAAGTCTAACGATATAAACGTGGCTTTCAAAACGAATAACACCTTGCGCTTTAGACTGTGCAATGGCAAGGAGAAAGTGGAAAGCTCAAAAAAGTCGGGAGTCTATAAGCTTGGCTGTGACAATTGCAATAAAGTTTATGTGGGACAAACAGGCCGTAGTTTTAGCACAAGGTATAAAGAACATGTTGCGTCGTACCGGCATAATCACCCGGACAAGTCTAATTTTGCAAAACATTTATTGGAGAATAACCATGCGTTGTCTGACAATCATTCTTACAACATCTTGCATGTTTGCGAAAAAGGATTGCGTTTAAGTGTTCTAGAACAACTAGAAATAATTAGGTACAACAATAGAGGCGTTATTATTAACGAACAATTGAATGTTGCGTCATCACCGTTACTACGTGTTCTTCCATCTCTTTCACGCATGAATGGTAGTATGGGGGGACAGAATATAAATATGGCGGACGGCTCCGGGCGGCTCATTTCGGAACCAGCGATAAAACTCCCAGTAGTTCGACACCACTCACACTCCAGATTCGGTTGATACCGTTCAACCAATCTCACTGGAGCGCAAACTCGTAGAGTATTCCAGTGTACAAACTTTCCCGCGTGGTCGTGCCGGAGGCTCCCCCTGGATTTTCCCCAGGCTACCCTCCAACCATGCAATTCGACCGCTATATTGGGTCCGTCCTATTATAGCCACAGTCAGGTTCAAAAAAAAAAAAAAAAAAAAAAAGGGCGGCTCATTTGCTCAGTGGACGTGGCGCAAGCAACATCTCCTGCCAGCATCTCCTGATGATGCCTCGTAGAGAGGCGAAACACGTGTCGAGGTTTTTGTCAATATTGGTGGTGGTTTGCTGTAATTTTTTGCATGTTTATACGCAAATAGTTGCATCTTATCTTCACTGATAGACCAGCACGTTTTTTTAGCGGAATAGCAAAGAAATATTGTTCTCGTAATATATCATGGACTTCCGCAAAGTAACGCCTGATACAATAATTTTTTTTTAATGTATGTCGTTAAAACTGTGTATGTTGACAAAAATCGCTGAAAATAGTCATAACCTAAAAAAAAGGTATGCTTTTCATGATGCTTTATTTGAATCCCGGAACTTAAATAATTAAAATATTCTTTTTAAGAAGCTGACTCCATACTTGCTTCGCTTTTTCCGGGATTTTGCTAGGTTTAGGTATAAAAGCTCCCGAATTTCCGATCTCTAATAATAACGTTATAAATGATAGCGCTATACGAAAATAGCGCTATTTAAAGGCCTGCTAGAAACACAAACTGTTTTTATAAAAACGATCGAACGGTCACACGCAACGGTTGCAATGCAAAACGTGAAAACGTAACTCGAACACTGTAAACTGTTTCATCCGTTTTTTCGTTTCACTTCGTTTGGCGACCGGCGACGGCGCCAACGCACGGAGAAACTAGTTATTTTTGAAACTGTTTTTCAAAACAGTTTTGTGAGAGAAAAAAACGGTTACGTTTCGTTTCACGGAAAAGTCGAAACGACCCAGCTCTATTGCCTAACCTAACCTAACAAAATTACATATTTCTCTCAAGTACAGGCAAGGCAAAGGAAGAATTTATGCTTTTTGAAAAGTGGCACGCGACTTTCGTCCCACCATGATTTACTTATGACTCTGACACATTTTTTTTGTATCATTAAAACTCTGTCCACTTCCACTGCGTTTCCCCATAATATCAACCCATAACCAAGGACAGATGATACATACCCGTGGTAAGCCGTTAATGCTGCTTCAGTTGATACAGTGTCTCTCAGCCTTTTGAGCGCAAATACAAAACGGCCTAGTTTGTTGCAGATTTTGTCAATGCGTGCCTCCGTCAACTGTGATTTCGAGAAAATTAAAAGAGTCAACCTCATCTACTGCCTTATTATTATGTTTAATATTTAATGGTATATACTATTTGAGTAACACGATAAAAATTGAATTAATTTCGTTTTAATTATATTTATATGAAGGTCATTATTATACATCCAATTAATTATGTCCTGTAATGAGGTATTAATGTCATGTTCAAAATTTAATTTATTATTACATTTTATTACAAGAGTTGTATCGTCAGCGTACATTATTGTTTTTTGTGTTGTCGCCTTCGATAAATCATTAACACACAGGAGAAATAATAGTGGGACCCCACTTTTATTAGTTTTAGACCTATTATACACATTCTTGGTGTTTGAATACTTTGAATTTGAATAAGCAATTCTGTGAATTTCAATGCATTGTATTCTGTATATTGTAATATGTAATCCGCAAGTGTTCAGAACGCACAACCCATGCATAATTGTGCAAGTTATGGTATAGTAATCAACGTGCGGCATAAATATAGAGCCTATGTCCAACCTGCTGGTCCATTGCGCAATACGTAGGTATATATATATACGTTATATTTTTGACTTTCGAGAGTTTCGAGCGCTCGACTCTTTCACTCGAAAACTATAAAAACTCGAAAAGTCTTAAATAGCGATAGCAAATTGAAAATCGGCCAAGTGCGTGTCAGGCCACGCGCAGTGTTTCACATCCCCAGTAGTAGCCATTTAGCCGGCAGGGGAGGGGACACATGACTCGAACAAAAATTAGGGCTTTGAAGACCAATATCTCGCAAACGAATCACTGATTTGAAAAACGGTATCAAGAAACCCATAATATTTTTGAACGAGCTATCCAACGATACCCCACAACATGGGTATAACGACAAAAAAAAATAAACGTTGCGTCTGGTGAATATATAAAGAATAATATAAATAATAATATCTATAATATATTAATATCATTACTTATTCTAATACTTCATTATTCAAAATGATTTAATCTTTGGATTGTGTAGTTTGAGAGGGAGAGGACCTACATATATTATGTTGAAACGAGTAAAAATGTAATTTGATGGTGTATAAATGTGCAAAAAAGGTTCAAAGGTAGTACAACCTTTCACAAGAAGTAAAATCATTATCCACAAGGAAACTAGAAATAATTATTACAAAATAATCACTTGATTTTTTTTGTGTTACTGGCTATAAGTAGCATTTATGTTGAAATTCCTTAGCCTATGACGTCATAAATACAGCTACTTCATTACCTACTTAATACCTAGTTGGATAATTGGATATAATATGCTCCAACGGCGTTCTGTAAATTTAATGTTCTTTGCCTAGTTATACTTTCCACTCCCTCCAAGATGATTTTGACTTTAGTTAAGGTTAAATGCACATATTTGTGTCGGTAGAAGCACCCAATTCCCCAAAACATACATACTTTACTAACTTGGCATTTATACGCTTTCGAAAAAACTCAATTTCACTACCATTTAACGTGGAAATAATAAAAACGACTCCTCAGTTTTATCTCCGCATGGCCAGTTGACGACACTTAGCTACAATTATTATTTTATTTTTCATGCTTTACAATGAGAAGCAAATTATTACTTTGCATAAATCATAGTCATGAGATTATCTTACAAATTACCAAGTCAATATAATAAATTACTGGTAACAAAAGATGTTCGCTGCGCCTCATTCGGTCTATCGATTTATTAATAGGTGCGCGTTTACCTCATACGAGTACAGTTGTGGACGAGATGAAATATTTAGCTGAAATAATATTTACATCAAAATCAAAAATAACTTTATTGCCATAACATAACATGCCATAACTTAAATATATATATTACTATGCAATAAGTACAAGAAAAGTACGCTTACTTAAATAAACTAAACTAAACAAAGTATATTACAGGTTGTCTTAACGTATTGTTTAGGAAATTAAGTATATTTTACATTTGACGTTGGCCATGGGTACCAACCTCAGCATGTGCTGAACGAGTGTCCAGCGCTGATTTTCAGTTTGGCCCCTGGCGGTCTTCAGTTGGATTATCGAATGCGCAGCGCAACTAGTTGTACTCGTGTATATATCAACGCCATTGAAAAGTAGTTAAAACACAGATTATATAACAATTAAACATAAGACTTATTAGGTAGCTTCGTGTGTGTGTTCTTCCCATAAAAACATTCCATGTAAAAAAGAGGCCAAGTCTCGAAACTCTTCCACCGTAAAAAGTTGTGAGATATTTCGTAGTACCAAGTCTCAAGCATTATTTATTATTCTTTATTTGCTAGCTAAATAAAATTCTGCAACTTGGCAATCACACAACTTTACTGCATTTATGGATTTTTGCATACCTAAAACTATAAAAAATAAATAAAATAAATAAATAAATATGATGGACAATCTTACACAAATCGACCTAGTCCCAAACTAAGCAAAGCTTGTACTATGGGTACTAGACGACGATAAACATACTTATATAGATAAATAAATACTTAAATACATAGAAAACATCCATGACTCAGGAACAAATATTCATGCTCATCACACAAATAAATGCCCTTTAACGGGATTCGAACCCAGGACCTCTTGCTTCGTAGGCAGGGTCACTACCAACTAGGCTAAAGCGGTCGTCAAAACTATGTAGTAACTATTGTGTGATTGCCAAGTGACAAAATTTTATTTAGCTAGCAAATAAAGAATATAATAAATAATGCCTGAGACTAGGTACTACGAAATATCTCACAACTTTTTACGGTGGAAGAGTTTCGAGACTTGGCCTCTTTTTTACACGGAATGTTTTTATGGGATCTCACTTCTTTTTGTAGGTTATAGTGTTATCAATATGTCCCATTCTTGATTTTTTATTTTTTTGTCCCATTCACTGCAAATATAACTTTGTAATCATACATGTTTATACGAGTATGGCTATTTATGCAGTTGGTGCATCTAGAAAACTCCACTTTAATTGCAATTTTTTTATTGTTCCCTTGATTTATACACTAAGCACTAATTGTATTCTAAATTTGAAGCTTCTATGTCTGCTAAAAGTGCCTTAGACTTTTGATGATCGGTGAGTCAGTCAGTGAGTGACAAAATTAAGAAACTTTGACTAGTTATAAATCTTAAACCACTAGTTCAAATTGAATGAAATTTGAAATGTATCGTGTTTATACAATGCGTGCTTGGTTAATGAAAATGCAGGCTTCTAGTTTTATCCACAACGAACTTATAGGGGGGTCAAAAATGGCTTGAACTGCTTCGTGAAAAAGATGGTACGGCCGTGCCGCTGTTTTGCTCGACTTAGCGGGGGCACTGCCGTGCCCCCAGATATCCACCAGACGCAACATACAAATAATGAACGTAACTCAGGATAGCTCTAGTGGTAATGCTGTGTCACCGGATACCAAACCATCAAGAATGCATTGTGTATTATATTGCTGACGCGTTAATCCGATTTACTAATTAGTTAATCAACTTGACCTTGTAACTTGATGTACGTAACGGCTGGCATTAGTAGTCTACTCGTATTAATACTCTCATTAAAGAAAAAACTGGTTTCTAAATCACAGTTTTTTTACTAAACAAGAAGTTTGATTAAACTAAGTATATGGGACTCTGACGACGATTATATTTCCTCGTCATCACCTTTAAATACTAGACAAGTGCGAGTCGGATTCGCTCACCGAGGCTTTCTCGCACGAGATTTCTCCCTGTACTTGTAGTATAAGACGATATTACTTGCCAAATTTCGTAATTCTAGGTCAGCGAAAGTATCCTATAAATTTTGATTCCCTTGAGTGTCATATTTGCGGCATAAACGGCCGTATCTTTTTTTCACGTTAACTTAGAAGCAAAGAGAACAATTAGCCCGCTATTATTTTTTTACTTTACGGAGTGATAGTGTGTTCGTTTTATTTTTGTACTCAACCCTGCCCTGTGTGCCTCGCTTTACTCTTGATAATCGACCACTAACTGTTGAAAGAAAATACCGGAGCAGACTCCTCAGAGAAAAAAGGCGAAATGGATGTCAATTTAAATAAAAAATATCTGTTTTATGTACCACTCTCCTACTAACTGCATTTGGCACAGTATTCAAAACGTTCAGCGTGTACTTTTCTCAAAGGAATCAGTGTAACCTTGACTTTCGTTTAGATACGGTATTGTTAATTTACTCGTAATTGCTATGAATGTCGGTGCCAGTTACTGACACGTGGTGAAGCCAATAGATACAGGAAGTGATTCCGATGACGACAAACACTTGTTGAGAATCAGTTTTCCCCTCATTAACCTCGGTGCATTTCTCAACCCAAAGGCAGTCCAGAATAGTTTGCGCCGGCCCATTGGTGGTGTAAAGCAAGGCGCGGCAAGTCGGCTATGTCGGCGTTGTCCATCATGCCGTTTTTCTCTAGTAATTTATTACAACTAATACTGTCGTTCATTGTTGTGCTGAGTACGCTTGCGTTGCGAAGTTTCGTGCTGGCTTCTGATGGTAAGTGATCTTTGCCCAAAGGTGACGGTCGCAGTCGCTCTTTATCGATAAGATCGCCTGCTGATTACCTTTACTTTTAAGGCTATTGTCAGATTTAGGTCCGCGTCTCTTCTGTGGACGTTGCCAAAGTTAACGGCTATAAAGCCTAAATTTTGGTTGAACTATCTTCTATATTACTGCGATAAAAACATAATAATCTTTAAATATAAGCCCTTAACTATTGACCACAGAAAAAACTAGTTTTGTTTTTTTGGTTGACAACGACACTTGTAAATGTATAAACTACTCAGAAGAAAATAGGGGCCATATGTATGGTGATTGTTATGTGTGAGTGCAATTCTAGACGGTCATTAAATTCAGTTACGCCAACATACGATTACAGTCTTATCAACGTTAAATGGTGCGGGCAGCTGGCATTCCTTAGAAACTTGGCCAACTTTCCATATAGCCAGATTTTAACTATTACAGCCGGTTTGGGGCAACTCGAACCCGCCCTACAACAAGACCTTCAGCTCGTTTCGTGATGAATGAAGTCTTGGGCCTAAATACGGTCGGAACGGCGTTTCAAAGAAAGCTTTTTTTACCCGACTGCCGAAGGAGGGTTATGTTTGTCTTATTGTTTGGCACGCCCTGCAACCTAAACCGTTTGACGAATCTCGACATGTGACGTGTCGTTGGATTCCTCTTAATCGAGGGAGTGACCGGCTATAAGTATTTGATGAAAGCAGTTGGATTTTTTGAAAAATCTTTTAATTTCACTTGTTTCAATTCACCTTTAATTTACCTGTCACTATTATCTCCTCGCATACAGCGCCAGCGTTATTAAAATGTCATGAAACGGGTCACTAACGTGCTTGCATGCAGCGCTACCCCGGACCAGCGAACGAGAAACCATAGAATGCGAACTCCTTACAAATGTCTACCCAAACACGTGCCTAAAGCCCGGTATGCGCATGTTCGAACTTAACGGCTGCCTGGCATCGTTTTGACACGTACCCCGCCCCCGCCCCCGCCCCGAATAATGGCAATGGCACCCATTCTGTGGGGCCATTTTGCGGCGCTACTAACCTCAATGGTTTTTTCGTTCGGTGCATCGGACACGGCAACAAGAAAAAAACCCATGTTCTTTATTAGGGTTCCGTACCAAAAAAGGCACAAAAGGAACCCTCCGACTGCGTCCGTCTGTCTGTCTGTCTGTCACAAAGTGAAATATCTCACGAACTACTTAAGCTATCCATTTAAAATTTGGAATCGTTTTAAGTGAGAGTTATCCACGTGCATGGAACATGAGAAATTTAAATATAAATTTTAATTTTCTATTTAAAATTACGAATACCGTTTTCCTTTTTTTTCTACATTGGTAAAAATTCTATCTATGAAGGAAAATGTAAAAAAATATACCCCCCCCCCCCCCCTTATCTCCAAAGTTATCCAAGCGAAAAATTTGAAATTATAACTTGTGATTGAGATAATCATAAATATTACTGGAAAAGTATAACTTTTCCTGTATCTAGCGTATTTTTTGTTTTATTTTCATAAATCATTTCCTAGTTAAGTTTGCAATTTAATCCAATTTATAAGTATTTTTTTGTTTTGAAATTCCTATAAGACTATAATAGAAGTACTCTCTTTCAAATTAAAAAAAAATCGAGATCGGTTCACGTGATAAGCAATAATAGCTAAAACACGACATACATAACTTTTTTTTTTTAGGGTTCCGTAGCCAAATGGCAAAAAACCGGAACCCTTATGGATTCGTCATGTCTGTCTGTCTGCCTGTCTGTCCGTATGTCACAGGCATTTTACTCGAGAACTATAAGGTGCATTTGAATAAAATTTTGAGGATAGATGTATTTTGTTAGCCGCTACATAGTTTTTCAAAATAAATATAAAGAGATAATCGCCCCGAAAGTCACTAAAATTGTGTGTCCCCCCCCCCCCTTCCTACTTTTTGAACCGTGTATTATAAAAATATGAAAAAAATCATGGACATAGGGCTTATTAAATTTTTTCAGTGAAAATTATTTTAAACAAGATCGGTTGAAAGGTTTTTGAGATATTTCTAAAAAACTGCCTTCCTTACGTTAGTGCCATAAGATTTCAGTAACTATACGACCTTTTTAATAGACACGGAACCCTTCGTTGTGCTCTTGGCCGCTTTTTTTTATGGTGGAGATAACCTGCGAGCCAGGTACCCAATCACCGGAGGATGACTGGGTTATGTGGTATTTGTATCCACTAAAAACTCCACGGTGCTCTGCATCTGCGCTCTCATGCAGGGGACTCCAGGATCTCACGCTGAACGCACTGGACCCCCCCTCGCGCCTCGCCACATTTGACTCGTCCTTAGGGTAAGGAAATGCTGTCGTCTTCCCTGGGGTTCTTAAGCGAGTGCCCCGGCCCCCGCCCCCCGCCAGAACACTGCGACCCCGATGACCCCTTTAGTCGCCTTCTACGACAGGCGGGGGAGACCGTAGACCTAATCTTATCCAAGCCTACACGGTACAACATATTTACCTACTAAGCTGATTGCCCTTGCACGTCAGTACCAAATGGGGCCGGTAGATGGCGCTGACCCCATTCCTACTTCGCGCTGTTAAGATTTTTCTAGAATTAATGGGGTTGGAACGGTATATTTCAATAGGAGGTCAAAATAAATCGCGATTTAATTGGTAGTTCGATGGTCTTGGTGTTAAGTTATTCGTTGTTTGAAATTGAATTCTGTTGTGTTAGGGTAAAATAAGGAATTTAACAAATATTGGGACATTTACTTTACCTTGAGTCAATTGATAGACTCGCACTTGACCGGTTTTTTTTTTCAATCCGTTTCGTTAGCTCAACTGCAGTGCACAGCGGTGTACGTAAGACCTACCGCGTTTCGTCTTCACATCATATACCCGGCGTCGGCTCGCGTAATTCCAATTCGCAGACACCGCTCGTGGAAAGCATGTGTTTCCTGCCATCCGTGTTCACTCTCGCCATGCTGCTCGGTGAGTCTTCTTATACAAGGTGTGGCCTGTACCATCAGCGAATTATTCGTAATTATAATTTACAAGCGGTCTGTGAAGTGAAACTCGTCCGCGTCAAGACTTGAAAATAACCCGAAAATGTTCTTAGTGGAGTTGTCTTTGTCACTGTGATTATTAAAATAGCCTTTTTAAATTATAAGAGGAAGACGTTGCCATTAAGATATATACCTAGTGAATAATAAAACTGTACCTGTGTATATCCTATAAGTACATAAATTTTACCCTGGAGTGATATCTAAAAAAATACTTTAAAAACACAAAAAAAGTTTTGTAAAATCATAAAAAAAGCATTTAATAAAGGTGAAATAAAAGGTATCGGCGAACTGGTAGAGAACTAGAGAACGCCTTGTGGGATGAAATCCGCCATTAATTTTACTTTTCGCCCGACCACGGCAGAGCCGAAAGGAAGCGATATGATTTTAGCAGTCAGTGTTTGTATTTACGTTTGTTCCACCGTAGCGTTTACGATACTGAACCAATTTTGATGAATGGGGTGTCAATCGATTCCATATTATGCTGCGGGTGGCATAGGCTGCCTTTTGTATATTAAAAAAAACTCTTGTCTTACTGTTGATTTATTTTATAAATCAATAAAATCGTGAAGTCAGCCATCGCTCATGGCATGGATCATAATACATAGTCACCCACACATATAAGTATTTCACAAAATTCAAGATCATTGAAATATTGTAATATTTACTTACATGTAACCGCGGACATGGTTCTCCTGTTAGAACGAGCGAGCGAAGCGAATGAAGTTGTCCGTTTCAGCTCGGGCCAAATTCTTGTGCGTTGGTCTAGCTGTTAATGAAATTATTTTTTTTATTTGCATAGACACTGTAAAGGGATGTTCCAATATTTTATGTTCTTGTGTCTAGCTTGCATGCGAACGTACAAATATGTAAGTAAGTACATACAAGTCATTTTTTTTTTCGAAGCCTGTAGAGTGTCCCACTGCTGAGCAAAGGCCTCCCCTCTCGACTTCCACTCGTCCCGGATTTGAACAATCTCTGGCCAATTGTTACAAAATGCGTCCAGGTCGTCCCGCCATCTCCGTCTCGGCCTGCCACGTCGCCGCCGCCCATCGTGTGGCATCCACTCCGTGGCTATTTTCGCCCACCTCTGTGGATGCATGCGGCAGGCGTGGCCAGCCCATTCCCATTTCAGCTTGGCGGTCTTGACCCCAACGTCGGCAATGCGGGTTTTTGAGTCCGAAACTCTACGGTCTACGCTGCAGACCGTAGAGTTTCGGACACGGTCGATCCGTTTCTTTCACAGTGTATGTTTTTTACATAATAGGCAGGCATAATCATATAATCGTCGTAAAAGAGGCACAATACATTTATTAAGAACCGTATAACTAAATACTACAAGTGATACTTACAGATTGATTGATGTTCTCCAATTGTTCAACCAATTCTGGTAAAATCTTGTGAGCAGGTTCGGTAGAAAGTTATACGACTATAAATGGACCCTTTGTGGTCAATTCGGATTTATGACAATTAAATGTTTTAAACGTCTCGCGAGGTCTACAGCGCACAGAGCCACTGTAGGTTATGTCAATCGGGATGACTTCTGTCAAATATCGGCTGTTAAAAAAATCTTATTATAGTAATGATTTGACCCAGCTGCAGGCCCGACCCGGTAGAACTATACTAATTTTACAATATTTTAAATATGAATTTAGGTTACATTGTGATAATCTAAATCCTTTATTTACAAACCTCCATTGAATCTATTTTAGTTAAATGCTTTGTTTTTTAAAAATGATTTGCCTTTATCTGTCACTTCCACATTTGTGTTTGTAACAGACGGACAAACCGCACTTTAGCTAACAGAGGTTTGTGAAGTTTTACTTCAGCTTTATATCTTTTCACCAATTATCGTGTTTTTTTATCTCCCAAATATAAATTATTATGTTAATAAAAAAAATACTTTGTGGTAGAGCCGAAAGGAAATATTTGTTTGAGTCTTTTTTTGTATCTATATACGTGTGTTCCACCGCAGCGTTTAAGATACTGAACCGATTATGATATCTAGCACCTGGGAAAAATATCGAACACCCGGTATTCAAGAAAAAACATATTTTCTACCCGGTTGCAATCAATGTGTATTTGTAAATAATAAATTTCCTTGAATGAAGCGGAAAGTGAAAATGTTTTCCTTCCTCAAGTCTCTTCATGGAAATCAACAATCAAGTAAAACTTGATTCTATGTCGTCAATTTCTAGTTTTTTTAATTTGCAACCTGATAAACTTTGAACGCTGAATGCTATTTGACCTAGGGAGTTTTGGCAATTCACTTCACATGATTCTTTTGCGGGAACTGAATTTTCTAATTCGGTTTTGTTACTCGAGTACCACACAACACATCATAATCATTTATTCATTCCAAGAATGGTAGTTTACAAAAGCAAGGGTATAAACATTTATGTTCAATACTGTAAAATGGGGTATGTAGGGATCGCGAGGAGAATTGGATTATGAATGGGGAGAGAAGGGATGAAAGGGGGAAAAGATGGGATTTTAAGGCTACTGCTACCTAAATAATGTAAGTATTCCAATTTAAAATGGTATGGCTATATAGTAATATTCATATTAAAAAAAAATCGATCCAACAATCTTCCAAAATCACCTTTGTAAGAAAACCCATCTCACCCCAACTACGAGGGACTACGGGGTGAGGTGGGATTTCGTGTTTATCGCCAAAGTTATGAAATGGAACTACCCAAAAACACAAAAAATGTCCGGAACACTTATTATATACAACATTCAGTTTGCATATGTAAAAATGAAATGCTATCGAGGTTTGAATGTCAGTGTTGTCCCTACTCACCCCGTTTTACGATACATTCTGCTTTAATAAGACTACTTAGGAGCCTCTCAAGCCGAGCTGTATGTGAGCCGCGCGACTTGCAATGTCGTGGGTTCGACCCCGGCTCGTACCACTGAGTTAAAAAAACAGTTTATGTACGAAGTATCATATAATATTTACCAGTGGCTTTTCGGTGAAGGAAAACAGCCTGAAGAACCGGTCTAATCCCAACAAAGTCTAGTTTTCCCTCTGGGCTGGAAGCTCAGATGGCAGTCACTGTCGTAAAACTAGTGCCTATGCCACATATTCGGATTAGGTATCAAAGCGGACCCCGGGCTCCTTTGGATGATGACATGCTGCTTTACTAAGCAAGAAAAGGTATGCATATCATATAATTCTGAGGTATTGCTATACCACAATAGTGCCATAAGATAGCTCAATAGCTTCACACAGTATTATATCACTTTTTACATGACTATCGAAGAGATCTTTAAGGCGCCGTAGGTTCAGCGAAGTTAAGCGAACAGAGTTTTTGAAACGATATAATGCGTCTGTTTATAATAATATGGTTTCAAAAAAATACGAATAGTTTACTTTTCTGCAGCGAAATCAGTGCTTCGAAACATGATTAAGCAAATTTCGCTCGATAGAAAAAAATCACGAACATAGGTCTAAAACACACAAAAATACACTTAAAATATTCGTAACAAATATGCACAAAAGCTATAAATATTGAAATTGCTTCTAAAAATCGGCAATATCATGTTTGAGGGAAATCAGTGTTTACATTTTCATTTATTTAAACGGCCAAAAAATTTAAATTAAAAAATATGATATCGGCGCTTCCGAGCACGCACTTCCATCTCGCTCACGCTTATGCTCAGTGAGAGGGAGAGAAGACCATGAACCTACGGCGCCTTAATGAGGTAGGTGTACGCACTCGCTCCGCGCAGTATTAAATGTAAAACAAATAAATATTCCTAAGTAACAATTCTCCTAAAGACAACAAATTGCAATATAATAAGTAGTTTTAATATCAAGTTTGCTAATGCAGCTACACAATTTTAGGATGTCTGTCTGTGCTTTGTAATTTTGTTATTGGGAATTGGGTTTTATGAAATCTTTATTAAACGAGCGAGCGAGGCGAACGAAGTTCTCCGTTTTAGCTTGGGCCAAAACTGTACCGTTTGTCCGTCTGTCCAGCTGTTCTCCAGCACGGCTAATACAAGACGGCGCGCGAGCTCTCTCGATTTCTCTCGCTCTATCCGTCTCTCTCTTATTGGAAAACGTAGAAAGAGAGATATTAGTGCGAGAAAATTCGAGGGAGCTCCGTGCCGTCATGCCGGAAGCTATAGGTATTCAATATTTTTTTCCGCTCTGAACAAAACAACAGGCGGTCTCACCTCTAAAAGCGATCTCTTAGGGACAACCTTATTGTAGTAGAGACGATGTAAACAATTTGACATTCATTGAGTAGTTGAGACACTTAAGGGCTACCCGAGGTTTTTATCGATTTTTCACAAGTTTTGAATCGTATCTCCTACTTTTTCACTACAGATAGAATTATAAGTCAAACGGCTATCGGTTCTTCAATCTTTTATCTCCATTTTTGTCTACCGGATTTTGAAAGAAACGAAAAATTAATTTCGTAAGATCTTTTAAAACATAAAAAAAAAACACTTATTTTGTATCTCTATCGACGTGAAAGATCTAACATATACGAAATCTACATATTTGGGTTTGTCTATGACGTCTCTAAAACGTGTCTAGGGTTTTCATTTTAAACTAATTAACACAAAAGTTATGGCCAGAAAACCAGTTTTCAGGCCTAAAATTTGATGCCAAATATCTCGAAAACAATGAACTATGAAGTAAATATGGGATACTATATTGCTTAAAGCCGTTGTTATTAATATAATAAGCTACAAAAAACATTAGAAAACTAAGGGATTCAGATCGAAGGTCATTGGCGTATGGGAGCCCCTTGCACTGTAATGTGATTGTAAAGTAGTTAGTCGGCAACAGAGGCCCGGTTGCCCTCCTAACAGCCCTATTTAGGAACACGACATCACTAATAGGTACTGTCCACTTATTTGTAAATTTGAGGCGTATTCACTGCGTACGAAAATGAGCATGTAATGATCGTGACAGTCCCATTGTAAAGATCCTTGGCGATTTCTTGACAATTGGATGCGCGTATGGAAAACGAGTTGTTGTGTTGCTATTATCGAAATACGTTTAACATTAGCATATTCAAAAAAATATTTGACTCAAAGGACACAAAAGTAAAACATTAGTGCGAGTGGAGCGCGGACGAGGGTTCCGTACCGTAATCGCACATATCACACCATAGTGCGAGTGGAGCGCGGACGAGGGTTCCGTACCGTAATCGCACATATCACACCATGCTATGGCTATACGATCTGAAAACCACGCGAGTCGCTTAAGACGCTGTCAACACCAACATGTCCTTGAGGATTTTGGATAGCGCGCACACTGTCTATTTGTATCGGAGTAAACGAGAGCGAGTGTTACTGGGCGGCCCGGTTTTTGAAGATAATAATACATAAATATTGAAATAGAAATAAGGGTGGATTATTTGTGAAATATTACTCGTTAGTGGTTTTGGGTATGAATATGTTGACTTCATGTTTTTAATTGCAGATACATAAGTCAAACAAATAAAGACATAGAACCGTTTAAAGTGATTTTAAGACCAACCTTTGCAATTATTTTCTATCGAGACGATTTCGTCCAATTATGTATCGAGCCCATCCACGGTCTTTGAAATATGGTGAATATTAACATTATATTTTATTTGATGTGCTAGAACAAATCGTTTTTCTTAAAAAACTTGTTAATTAACATCAATTTCACCAAATTAGGTCTTGTCAGCCTCTTAAAAAGAAACAGGCTATCGAACGCGCACACAAAATTTCACGAGAGTCTGCTACATCTGCTATGCTATAGATACTGTCACATGTTTTTACCTCACAATCACCCGTCACCCCTAGTATAGGAATCTTGACGCCGCAATCCTAGCCCATCAACCACAACAATAGTCCAACCCTATTATTCGTGTAATCGTCTCCCGCGACACCATGGGCAACAAATATGCCGTGCTAGCCTAACGCTACACGGGCAAAAACGGGCAAAATGACCTATCCTGGCAAGGAAAAAATATGCCTAGTGACGAAAATCCCATTAGCTACGACAGTTTTTTCTCAAACATGCAATGAAATATTGACGTTGTGTTCTTCATAATGGGCTTCGAAGTTCGAAGTGTCACGTTTCGGGCGCAGCGAGACGAGAGACCCGTAATGGCATTTCGTATGGTCTTTTTTAATTTCCATTCCACAATTTGTGGCACAGGATCACGGCGTTCAGCCATGAAAATTTAAGTTGGATTTCTTGGAGTCTTTTGTTTGAGAAAACCCCTTACTTCCCGGCCTCTGTAGTAATGTATTATAATATTGCTTGTTAGAGACAGGATACGCTCGGGGATCGTGACGTGACAACACCCGACTGTCATAGTAAATTACATTCGTTTCACATGAATATGCGTTTTGCGGAAAAGGGACAAATTATAATTGTTCAATGTTGTGTTGTGTGTGTGTTGTGTTGTGTGTGTTGTGAGAGCACTCTCTCAAAACATTGAACAATTATAACGACAACTTTGTGATTATTTAATCCCCATACTTTTTTGTCCATTTGACAATACTTTTAATACTTTTATTCCTTTTTCGAGAAAATTCTACATTATTGGTTATTCTTGGTGTCAAGACCTCTACTTGTAATCGGCTATGTATGTAATGTAGTCTAGTGCCTGCGGCGCTACCACGCACTTCGAAAGTCGAAGTTCGGGTATTTCCATCTCTATCGCACTCCCTTCATCGAGTGATAGGGATGCATGTATTACGACTTTCGAAGTTCGTGGTAGCGCCGCTGTTTCTCATTCGTTGCCGTTCACACGGAATCCCAAATTGTATCGCATAATTCCCATATTAATATACAACAAAGGTTGTTTGCTAAAACGCGATGTTGTGAACCGGTTAGCGACACCAACTTCCTAAAAGGCGTATCTGTCTATGATGATAGTATAGTGATACGACGTTCCTTGGTATGTGAAGTTTGGGCAATGACTGACTGTCCTTGCGAGTGTCCGATACGCCCTCCAGTTTGAGAAGTTGTTTGTATTCTGTTCTCCGGTCATCGTTAATCAATTTTTTTTGTACGTCCTCAAAGCTATGCATACGTTTTTCACCTTATTAGTAAAAATGCGAACATACACACGCGCACACTCGTCATACAAGACAGACATACAGTCGCAGAATTATTCACGCCATCGCACACGCACTCACAATTGCACGGTGGGAAGAGCGTATGCATTAAGTTACATCTTACATCCAAAGGTGCTGATCTGAACTGCCGTGCCCCCGCCAAGTTTTTTTTTTGTCCTTTCTTTTAAAATACCATGTTACTTAAGCAGAGTTATTATTTTTTAGCTATTCTTTCGATTGGCATCATAAAAGTAGGGTGTTTTTTTTGACATTTAAGTCGGTTCGATTCCCAGACGAAGCAAGTATTTTTTAGAAAATCTATGAATGCAGAATTACTAACTTTTAAAAATAACATAAAGTCTTCTTTGAGCAAAATTCACTATCTACGATATTTAAGGTACTTCCCCTTCATGTCCCATAAGTTTGGGACGCCCTGTATATGTTGGTTATTACAATACTCTGTTTCATTTGAAAGCAGGTGCTTTCAGAATAATATACTTTTCTCAAACATGCTCGGAAATGTACGCGTTAATATCACGAAATGAAGACGTGAAGTTTCTTGTTTATGGCTCCCTACAACTTCTTGGCCTTACGCCAAGAAGTAATGTATGAAAACCCTAAGTAAAACCATTATTGTCCGCTACTCTAACTTTTTAAATTTGCTTACTAATATTAAACTGACAAAGGAAAATTTACATACTGCCACTAGACACTGTAAGCATACTTGCTTCATAGAAAAAATAAAAAGAATCTATGGTACTATACTTTATGTGCGGTTAAACATGGTGTGTCTACGCAGCAACAATACTAAGGCTAAGTTTGTTTAAACAACATAAGGGCATATTAGTTCAATACAGTGTCCTAAATTAATGGTTCCCCTGTGTAGATCATCTTCATATTCCTGGTTTTTTTTTGATTTCTTGTAGTTCTTATTTTTCGATAATATTTTTTACTTCATTTAGCTTTTTGTTTTTGAAAATCTCGGATTTGTATGGCCATGTAAGCTTGTTTCCATACTTTTGGCCTGGGGTGCACGTATCTGGATTTCCAACAGGGAAAAATCATTCCTACTTTGTAGCCAGTTACAAATCAGTTACAAGTTGAGACAAAGAATTCTCTATACGTATCTGGATTTCCAACTAGGAAAAATAATTCCTACTTTGTAGCCAGTTACAAATCAGTTACAAATTGAGACAAAGAATTCTCTATACGTATCTGGATTTCCAACTAGGAAAAATAATTCCTACTATGTAGCTAGTTACAAATGAGTTACAAATAAAGACAAACAATTCTTCCTTCATAACTGGGTTCCAAGCGATAAAAAATATTCCCGTTTCGTAGCTGGTTACAAAACTCAGTTACGTAGCCGGACGGAAGGGCTCGAACGGCTTATTCAAATGGCATGTTTAAAAAATAAAAAAGGCGCTAATTACCTATTATTTAATTGATTACCTAGTATTTATTTTAATTTTAATATTTCCTCACATCGTTTGAGAAAAGTACTATACAATCCTCGGCCGGAACAGGGATTGCTGGACTCGTTGTATTCGGCCTCGTCTACGACTCGGCCGTCTACCCCAATCTCGTCCAGCAATCCCTTACTTCACGGCCTCTGCAGTAATCTACTATAATAGGAATTTGAAGAGAGAAAAAATCAGACAAACGTGATTAAATTACAAACTTAGTCCAGAAAGTATGTTTCATTATTTAACCTAGCTTAAGATACCGTTGAATTGTTCCTGTAATACCTATTTATAATTTCAAAATGTTCGGCCCGTAAACTTCGGACATAAGTGTTATAAGTTTAACGTGTCTGTCTGTGTATCTGTCTGTGGTATCGAAAAATCAAACGGATGGACCGATTTGAATGCGGTTTTTTTTGTGTCATAGATCATTTTATCCTGAGTGTCCTGAGTGTGTTGCTATGTTTCATGAAAATTTGTTCAGCCGTTTTTGAGATATTGGACTTAGAAATGAAAATGTAGGGGCTTTTTTTCAACATTTTCCGTTTAAATCGAAAATTCAAGGTAAAAAAACGGCTTTGGAATGTGCATCTAAAGCTCTTTATTTGATGCCCCACTTAACCCAACTACTAGAATTTGAAATTTTGCCCCCCCTCTCACATCCTCCATTTTTCATGGAAAATATATACATGTTAATTTTTGCCTTGAAAAATGCGATAGGCTAGTTTACAACTATTCCAAATTTCAAATTGATTGCACAAGAGTTGTTTAACGTTGTGACAGACAGATGGACAGACGGACGAGGAGGCACCGTTTTTTACCTTTTACACTACTACTAGTAACTAGGGGATCATCAAGCTTGTAATCGTTATAATAACGATTTATTATTCTAATATTCATGTATTTTGTCTGTTTCCTTATTCAATACAAACTGCAGGGTCCTTGCACAAAACATAAACGGTATGTCATTGGACCTACACGTTTTTATGACCGCACACGGTCAACTTCATTCAGAAGTGGTTTGTTTTTGTTTTTTACATAATTATGTAAATTGTTTGGCTAAAGCCGGAAGTCCACTGCCGCGCAAGCTACGCACGATTACGAGGCTGCTGCCCAGTCTAGTTACTAACTATAACAGTCTGCACTAAAAACAATTTGTTTATGTAACAAAGTTTCAGAAGCACAATCTTCGTGTTTCTGAAACACTAGAAACTGTTGCGGTACACACTTGTTTATCGGCATGATTCTCACATGGAAAATTAAAATTAACGTCTATTGCAGGGAGCGTTTTGCAATTACATATTGAAATCCAATTTCAAACCAACAATTAATGACGCAAAAAGAGGGGTACGTGGTGTATCTGTGTGTCTGTCTGTGACGCTGAAAGCTGACGTGACCGAGATGGTTCTTAGCTACGTTTCAAGAAAACCGGTTCAGCCGGTTTTGTGATATTGAACTTTGAAATGAATGTGCCCATTTGACCTCTCTGAAGCTACGGTAGCCTAGTGGTTCAGGCATGCGGCTGTCAAGCAGCGGTCGTGGGCTCGAATCCCGGCTCGTACCAATGAGTTTTTCGGCACTTATGTACGGAATATTTACAGTTGGCTTTTCGGTGAAGGAAAACATCGTGAGGAAACCGGTCTAATCCCAATAAGGTCTAGTTTTCCCTCTGGGTTGGAAGGTCAGAAGGCAGTCGCTTTCGTAAAACTTAGTGCCTATGCCAAATCTTGGGATTAGGTGTCGAAGCGGACCCCGGGCTCCTTTAGGGCACAACCGGGAATAAATTCACACCCAATTCTATTGCTATAGGCTCGCGCAAGCATCTCTTCCTATTGATGGATTCTTTCCTTCGCATCCCGCGCCGCTGACTCACTCATCTCTGTGGATCTCAGCCTTACAAGACAATTTGTCCGAAAAGCAACAAAACCAAAGACACATTAACAGCCATACTAATATTATAAATAAGAAAATGTATGTATGTATCTGTCTGTTTGTTACCTCTTCACGCTTGAACCGTTGAAGCGCGGGCAAGGACCAAGGGTAGTTTTTATCCCGGAAATCATCACTTAAGGGGGTGAAATTTTGTATGGAGCTACGATATAAACGAGTTCCACGCGGACGGAGTCGCGGGCAGAAGCTAGTCACCCATAAACCTTTATTTTGTACGGGTAATGTGCTATTGATTAATGTGGCAACGTTTGGACAAAATATGATCTAAGAATTCACCCGGACCCGGAGATTCTGAACGTCCTAGCTAGCCCATTTCTCCGCGCGGCCTAGCTCGTAAAAATAGCGAGGTCGTGCTCTTCTGCTTATAATCTAGAATATCTAGATTACCGGCTGGCACTCAATCAGGCAATTATGGTCACGCCAAGGCCACCGGCGTGGTCGGTTGTATATCCGAGTGCGGCAGAAGGAGGGGTTATGTTTTTCGAATGTAGATATGAATGTATATTTGTAAGGGACGCTCTGCGGCTTAAACGGTTTAATGTATTTTAATGTACCTTTTGTGCACATATGCATCTAGAGCCGTTACGAGTTTTAGATCATTTCGTAATCCTTGCAATTCAGTAGTTTATTGTGGAACATACTCGTACCCCTGGTTATAATAAACTAAACACGCGAAATAGGCGCACATACGTCGTCGAGTTGCGGAAACCCGGGCCGGGAAAACCTACCCCTGAATCTACATATTTATACTGTTTTGTGTCTAGACCCGAGGCAGCGTGTCAAGCCATCGTTTGGGTTCACTTCGCCCGCATTCCCAACTCGTCCGCATCCCCAACTCGTCCACATTCCCAACTCGCCCACATTTCCACCTCGTCTGCATTCCCAACTCGTCCACATTCTCAACTCGTCCGCATTCCCAACTGACAACTAACTTACCATAACCACTAAGTATATACATACCTAACTTCCCATTGTTGACGAGCTAGGAATATTGACTAAGTAAGTGGTAATGTAGACGAAATGGGAATGTAGACGAAGTGGAAATAGGACGATATGGGAATGTTGTCAGTATAGAAAGTGGATGATTTGGGAATTGATTGTGGACGAAATGGGATTGTTGACGAGTTGGGAATGCGGCCGAAGTGAACCTAAACGCAAGCCATGTTCAAGTCCACCGCGGGCGAGACCGCAGCCGTGTGATATATTACTTTTGGATTCAATTGAATAAAAATGAAAGTTCAGGCATGTCAAAACAAATAAAAAATACTTATCTTAATTATGTCATGTACCCCTAAATAATACGTTCATTGAGTACTCATAGTAAGCCTTTTCTTACAAGAAAATGTTTAACGCCTTCTTCAATTGCATGTTATTTTGCCTCTCTTTAATAGAATCGGGAAGCTTATTAAACATTCTGGGGCTCATTCACAAAATGCTTTCGGGTAAGAGAGCTGTCTTAGAAGGGTGTGCATGTAGTTTGTTCCGTATCCGGCAGCTTCACTTGCGTTCTGTGTAATGCTCGGCCGGAGCCGCGCGGGCAGAGTGCTATTATTAATATCTTCTTCTTTTTATCCTCGGTTTTCACCGGCGTACTGCTATGCACGGGCCTAAGCCAAGTGCATCACAGGGTAAGTATCTTATCCTATACTTTGTGCTTCTCAAGCGACTATATCGTTTTGTTCTACATATGACTATCGTATAGCAGCCTGTGTGATCGTGCGTGTATGTGTGATGCTGGTGGGCATCTCCGAGAGCGTGCTAGAAGGTGGCTGTGTGGCGGAGCTAGAGCGTGTGGCTGGTTGCGTGGTTGGAATTGGAACCTGTAATTCTTGGTCAGTTTGCAAGAATTTTCTTACAATTCGACATGTGTTGAGAATGACGGCTTTCTGGAGTAGATGGTATGTTTTCGGCGGTAGGTTTAAGGTCTTTAATGATTTATGTAATTGTTTTGGTATCACGCCTGTAGTGGATAGAACAATGGGTACTATAGTTACTTTTTGTAGGTGCCATATACGGGTTATTTCATCTTTCAGTTCGATGTATTTGGTCAGTTTTTCAGCTATCGTAGTTTGTAAATTGTGAGTATTAGGGACGGCAATTTCTATTAGGTATCCAGTTTACTATAGGTGCTGTACTATACACGGTGAATTTGAGTAACCCGACAGATTTTAACCATCGCTTCCAGAGCCTAATAGGAGTAAAAAAAGTAGTATAACTAATGGTCTAAAACGGCCTAGTTTTCGAGATATTAATTATTAAAAAAAAAATACACATAAAAAATTGTCAAGTATAACACACCCTAAGGACGTGACGTAGCCAGATGGATCTGACACATTCATACGCAAGACTACTACCTGCTGATTTCCGGCCAGTCTGTTAACAAATCAGTGAGCTTAGAGGTATTTAATTTTTTTAATTTAAATTTTTATTTATTTTTAAATTTTCTCTTTCACTCCTTTAACTAAAGATTTGTTTACAAGATAGCATCCGTAATAGTTTTTTTTTTTTTTTTTTGCCGTATTTGCCCTATGTTCATATAACATTATTTACTCGTAATATCATCAGGAATTTATGGTTAAAATCTGTCGGGTTACTCAAATTCACCGTGTATATGGCATGGGCACTCTATGTCAAAGCAATATGGGTTAAATTCGAGCTAAGAGGAATTTTCTTTATAGTGTCCATGCCATATACTACCTGTACAGCGTCGAGCACTCGGACGTTTACATATATTTGATGTCAGGGACTGTAGTATTCACTTGCCTTATATTAAAGTACTTCTCTAGCACTGACATGGTTCACTTAATGTCTTATTTTGTTTAAATATACTTTTTTACTACTTTATTATAGTGCGGGGTCCATAATCACGAGTAATTACACTGAAACTAATAATTATACAGTGTATTTGATTTCAAGAGTAACTGTAGCCGAACGGTAAGGCATGACGCGACTTTTAATCTGTAAGTCATGAGTTCGAGCCCGGGAAAGATATAAATATATGCTGCTCCCAAGTTGAATTGAAGCACACTATACAGGGTGTTTTCGGGGTCATGATCCGGAATGACAAAAAGCGAATAAGATGATCATACTGAACAACCTTTCCCATGGGACCAACCACGAAATCGCAAAAAAAAGAGCCAATTAAGAGTTAACTGCGATTTAATTGAGAGTTATGTATGGAATACCTGGTTTTTTTTTGCGATTTCGTGGTTGGTCCCATGGGAAAGGTTGTTCAGTATGATCATCTTATTCGCTTTTTGTCATTCCGGATCATGACCCCGTTAACACCCTGTATACTCGGCCATGGAGCCGGTGTACTTTGTACCGGTAGCCATAGAAACCGCGAGTCCCTGTCCCTGGTCCCTGAGGCTCGGAGGCCCGCCGACTTTGTAAAGAGTTAGGCCGGCGCTTACACGAGAGGGGCTGTGACCCCCGCTCCGGGTCGTACTTGGTTCAACAGGTCTCCACCGCCGTTCAGCGGGGTAGCGCTGCGGGCATCATGGGGATCGTTCAGCGGGGTAGCGCTGCGGGCATCATGGGGATCGTTCAGCGGGGTAACGCTGCGGGCATCATGGGGATCGTTCAGCGGGGTAACGCTGCGGGCATCATGGGGATCGTTCAGCGGGGTAGCGCTGCGGGCATCATGTGGATCGTTCAGCGGGGTAGCGCTGCGGGCATCATGGGGATCGTTCAGCGGGGTAACGCTGCGGGCATCATGGGGATCGTTCAGCGGGGTAGCGCTGCGGGCATCATGGGGATCTTTAAGCCGGGTGCGATGCGGGGTGGGGAGCTTTAGTTTTTATTTATCTTTATATATTTTTTTATCTTCGGTCAAATTTATACTTACTAGTTATTATCATTATTTTTATTTAGTTTTAAGCGTTTATTATCGGTTTTTGTGTTTTTATTCGTGCTTAATTTTATATTACATCAATTTAAAAATCCGGCTGAAAAGTCAGACGGCAGTAATTTTCGAATAGCAACTGCCTACACATCATATTTGAACGAGCCAGTGAAACGAACAAAATTATTTCAGCTAGGGCCAATATTCTTTCAGCTAGGGCCAACATTATTTCAGCTAGGCCCAACATTATTTTTGCTAGGGGCAACATTCTTTCAGCTTGGATCAACATTTTTTCAGCTAGGGCCTACATTCTTTCAGCTAGGGTCCACATTCTTTCGGCTGGGGCCAACATTTTTTTAGCTAGGTCCAACATTTTTTTAGCTAGGGCCATCATTCTTTCAGCTAAGGCCAACATTCTTTCAACAAGGGCCAACATACTTTTAGCGAGGGCCAACATTCTTTCAACTAGGGCCAACATTATTTTAGCTAGGGACTACATTCTTTCAGCTAAGGGCAACATTCTTTCAGCTAGGGCCAACATTCTTTTAGCTAGTGCCTACATTCTTTCAGCTAGGGCCAACATTATTTCAGTTAGGGCCAAAATGTATTCGTATGTCCGGATGTCAACATTTTATGAGTAGGTTCGATAATTATTATGGAGATTAATTAAAAAGATCCACTAGTGTTAACCTTGTTTACCAGTCCGTTTATCGCTAATATCCATTATTTCTTATTCAAGTATTTGGCCGTGGCCGCCTGTGGCGTGGCATCGTCTCTCCTAAACGAACGATTTTAATGCGGTATCGAGATGGTTCTTAGCTTCTTCTAATTATTTAAGAGCTAAGCTCTTGTCGGTGTAGCTCAAAGTAGGCCCTCCTCCTACTCCTATCCCAGGCAATCTCTTTGCCATCTCGATACGACCTAACATCAACTCCTTTTTTGAGCTGCTCTATGCAGTTAATTCTAGGTCTTCCTCTTCCTGGCTTCCCCTAAGCAATTGTTAGCTACGTTTCAACAAAATCGGTTCAGCTGGTTTTGAGGGTTGTTCAACTTTTGTAAGATGTTAATTATTTACCTTTTTGGTACAGAGCCCTAAAAACCGCATTGAAATCGGTGCATCCGTTTGGGAGTAAGGACGCCTCAGACAGACACGCCCCTGCCCCCCTATTCTCTAACTTGTTGTAACGTCACTTTAACGCTCAACCACAAATATATCTTGACACCGCGATGGGTAGTAACTAAGTGTAGGCAGAGATCTAGTTTCGTGACGGGTGACCAGCGGGGTGAGCCGCGTTAGCGCGTAACGAATACCAGCCCTGGTTTGAGTCAGGGTTTAATTTAAAACAGTAATGAGAATGTTAATTGATGTCGATTGACTATTTTGTCTAATTGCGTCTATGACTAGGAAGTACGGAACCATTACAATTGAATTTCCAGCCTATTTTGGCGTCCGGAGCTCCACTAACCAAAGTAAAACTAGAAGTGATTGAATAGGGGCGTTGACAGTGACACCAAACGAAATAAAAATGTATGAGTATAATGTATTTTCTCGAAAAAGGATTTAAAATATTGTCAAATAGGGAAAAAGGTAAAGCAGAGGATTAAATAATCACACAGAAGTGACCAAAGTTTTAAGGGTATATTCTGCCCCTTTTTCGCAAAACGCACCTTCTATGAAACGCACCTTCTATGAAACGCACCTTCTATGAAACGCACCTTCTATGAAACGCACGATTGTTCCCTGAGCGTTTTCTCTCTCTGACAAGCAATATTAAAACAGTTGTAGCTTCGTAATTTTTCGAGATACTCGTATCTGAGTGGGATTTTCGTCTCTAGGCATTTTTTTTGCCTTGTTTCTTTTTGAGTAAGTACTTAGAATCTACAACCCTATTATATCTGAATTTGAGCCATTGGAGCTCAATCTAGTGCCCATTTCGTTGACGCCTGTCACCCCCTCCCGCACCGCACAACTATCACTGGCACCGACTCACTTAATCTCTCAAAATTTTGTCTGTATGATTCCCACCGAACGGTCCCGGCGGGGTCGGGTGGCGCCGAATCGCAACGGATGCGCGAGCCGCGGACCGCGTTGGAATAGGGAGCAGGCAAATGTGATTACTTTGTAATAGCTCGCAGTCCGCTTCAGATTTAAAGCACATAAAAACTTTTTTATCATCAGCGTATAATAAATAGTTAGCATTGTCGAAACAGTAGGTAAGTGATGTCTAATATATATGCGTTGTAGAACAGAGGCCCGAGGTGAGACCCCTGGGGTACGCCAGAAGTTATTTCAATGTAATCTGATTTGTAACCACCCAGGATAACAGCATGAGAACGATTAATAAGGTAAGATTCGACCCACCGAAACAAATCGCCATGGATTCCCAGTGCTTGGAGCTTCAGGAGCAGGATAGCGTGATCTACTCGGTCGAATGCTTTTTCAAAGTCCGTGTATAACGTGCCCACCGCCTTCCATTACAGTTATAACAAAATTTGAAAAGTATGACAAGTTAGATACCGTGGAAAGACTCTTAAGAAAATCGTGCTGCCTATCTGATATACCACTACATATGTCAGGATAAATATAGGTGAACATGATTGATTCGAATAGTTTCCCCATCGTATTGAGTATGGAAATAGGACGGTAGTTGTCAATTTTTGATTTAGACCCTTTTTTATGTATGGGGATGATATGGGGAAAATGCAACATCAAAGAGAATTTTGAAAAAGAATGGCTAAGGGGGATGCGAGACTTCCGGCGCAGGAAGACCAAAAACAGGAGGAACCCCATCACAACCCGGCCCTTTGGATTTATCCAGGGATTTTAAGTACTTCAAACAGTGTCGCTTGTGATGACAACGCTGGATAACACATCAGATTGATTGTTAGGATGAGGATTATCCATTAGATTAGATGAAGATGATGCAGTCACGAAAACACTAAGGTCAGTGACCTGCCGCAGTAAAGTTAGATAGTGTGCGTGAAATGTTGCGCCGCCTAGTGGATTTTCAGTGTCGCGTATGTAGCTTCACATACGTGACACTAAAAATACACACAGATTCAACTGGTTCCGCCTTAAAACAAGTTACATAATAACCAGGCAGCGGCCTCTTCCAGTATGCTCGAGTGCCGTAGACCGTGGGCAAGGCCTCTCGCGCACGCCGCGACAGCCGCGAGACACGAGCGACGAAACGCGGTTACCTAAAGTTAGGAATAAATTAAATACATCGAAATAATCGATTTCAACTTGAGAACATTACGTACTTAACAGGTTTATAAAAATGTACTTGATTCGATGTAAATATTATTGAACCAAGAAATGAATTAGGACGCTGTTAAATGATCTCGATGCAAGCGTAATTATCTTGAGTATATTTTAATATGTTTTTGTTTTGTTTCGAGAGAACCATTCATAATCCATTCATTCAAAATAATGGCGGTCTTTTTATTTTTTCTAACTTCACATAGGTAACAAATCCGGCTTTTTTGACATGCAAATAATTGTCCGATTTAGTCAATAGATATAGATCTAGACTTGTAAATGTGCCCTTGTCGCCTTACCTACACATTTTAATCGATTAATTTCAAAACGTGGATTTTTAGTACGGTCGCGTTCTTTAATTTATGACCGTTTTCGCAAAAATATTCTTTGTATTCCTATTTAATAATTCCTATGCAATTTTACAGGATTACAGATTTACAGGACCTTAACTGGGTCCCAAATTACAGTTCGTGACTTGACTGTACAGTCGACTACTAAGATATTTTAACACTTTGGAACCTTATACTTATGTATATAATGAAAACGGGTGTACACTCGAAATAGTAGATTATACACTAAGGGGATAAAGCACTGTTTTATGTCACGGGAGCGAATTGAATCCCGAACGTAACGAAGGACTCATAATTTAACTCCTGAGCGTAGCGAGGGAGTTATAAGAGTCCTGAGTGCAGTGAGGGGTTCAACCGCCCAAGAATAAAACAGTCTTATCCCCGAGGTGTATACTCTACTTTTCACACCTTATGCGAGACAAAAAAACAGGCTCAGTAGATAAATATTCAAAATAGACCAGAAGCACTGATTCAGACACAGACTTTACGCCTTTTACAGCTTTCCATTTGTCAAAATCGTTGTAGGCTTTTAGGTATTTTTCCTTTGACTTCTCTGGCAGCAGATTGTTGACAATGCCTATGGCATCTAATTTGATAAACTCAGGAGTCAAAACACTTTCATCACTCGACATTTTCAATATTATTTTTGAAATTAAATCTTCTATAGGCACCTACAAGAACTCGATTTGTTCGTCACGCGTGAACAAATGAAGGCGCGCGACGTTCCAAATTCGAAAGCACAAGCCGTGGTCCTAGATTCGAAATTCGAATTTCGAACACCGCGCTCCTCCGGACCGGGGTTCACACGGAGACAAACTTCATTTATTTTGTCAAATCAAGTAGGCCATGGCCTAGGACAAATTGTGTTTAGCAAAATTAAACTTTATGCATATAGTAATAAGAATTATGAAAAGTGAAATCATATTATTAACCAGCGGGTTATAATGAAATTCAGTACAACATTATAACCCGGCTAATACCAAGGGATTTAATGTCTTGCTTTCGGTAGGGTTTACATGACCTATAATTCGGCATTGTCGAGCATGTGGTTTGAAAATTAGTATTACTCCAATAGAAAGGTGGTAAAAAAATATGCCTAGTGACGAACATCCCATTCAGATATCTCAAAGAATTACGAAGCTGCATCCGTTTTAATATTGCTTGTCAGAGAGAAAAAACGCTCGCAGATAGTGACGTCACAATCTGCGAGCTTCTTTTTGAAGGTGCGTTTTGCGGAAAAGAACAGAACATACCCTGTCTTAAAACTTTGGACACTTATAATTTTGTGATTATTTATCCTCTGGCGCTGCTTTTTTGTGTCGAGAAAATGCAACATTATTGATTATTTTACTTAGTGTCTAATATATATACCTTCGTGCATGTGAAAATGTAGACCTATGTTTGACGTCAACTCAACTGTAGGTTCCATTATCCGCTATGATGTCATGCCTCGTACCTGCACGCAGCCGATCGCAGTGGCAACTAAGTGCCTCGTTATATATAGTTATGTACCGAGCTGCCCGCGCCAAATTACCCGCTGTCATGTTTCCGTGTATTGATTTATGCTGCGCGAAAACTGATGGATGGAGTTGTGTGAGTTTTAACTAGTTTTTTTTTTAATAGCGACGTGTATGACTTGTTTATTAGTGATATCAACATCACCATTATTGTAGCCGTCGTGTCATATCGCATACCCCAGTGGCGGATCCAGTGTTTAGTACGGTAATAGTACTCTTTATTATACTGTGGTTTAGGTGTGGGGGAACTTGGCTCCGTTTGGGGGGGCTTGGGCCTGGCGAGGATAGACTTTAGGACTCGGATGCTTTTGGAGGCTTGAGCCCCCTAATGTACGATTCTCACAGACCGGCCCGGTTAGTATCGGAGTAAACGAGAGCGAGTGTTACTGGGCGGCCCGGTTTTTGAAGATAATAGCACATAAATATTGAAATAAAAACAAGGTTGAATTATTTGTGAAATATGACTCGTTAGCGGTTTAGGTATGAATATGTTGACTTCATGTTTGTAATTTAGACCCATACGTCAAAAATATAAAGACATAAGTAGAACCGTTTAATGTGATTTTAAGACCAATCTTTGTAATGATTTTCTATCGAGCCGATTTCGTCCAATTATTCTCGAGCCCGTCCACGGTCTTTGAAATATGGTGAATATTAACATATATTTTATTTGGTGTGCTTGAACATATAGTTTTTCTTAAAAAACTGCTTAAATAACATCAATTTCACCAAATTAGGTCTTGTCAGCCTCTTAATACAGACGTTACATTTCATATTTGAATAGATTTACGGCCGGTCAGCTCCCCGCGGACGCGGACGGCTGTGCTCGGCTCTCGTCGTATCTGACCGGCTCCGTCAGGCTTTTGGCTACCGCCGGATGCTCGCGCATACGTTGCGATGCGGCGCCGCGCGACTCGGCCCAGCCCGCTCGATGGGAATCGTACATAACTCACCTTCGGGATCCGCTAGATGCCCCATGACCGCTCCAACTTTCTAAATGGGTGAATCAGCTTTTTTCTATCACTAGTGTTGCCATGGTTACGTTTAAAAACTGTGATGTTATGGGTTTAAATCGGGTCCAGTAAATGTCTAGCCCGAGTGTCCGCATTCACTTATCTTTCTCTCTCTCTTACGTGGGTTGAAAAGATGCATTCCCCGGGATCCCACCATCAAATCCGAACTTGGTGACAATGGGACCTCAGAAGGTCTGTTCACAATTGACTGAGAAATCGGTGGACATACTTACCTAAAACAATACATACCTACATACAATACACAAATAGAACCTCCTCGTGTTTTGAAGTCGGTTAAAAACAGATTTGTCTCTAGCTCACGAGCTTTAAGAATGGTAATAAGTCGAATCGCATCGCATCGCAGCACTTTTTTTGACTTTAGCTGCTCGTCTTGGCAGTCTGTCTGTGGGTACTGGGTAGGCGCCGCTAGGGGACTACCCGACAGACGGCTGCTGCACGCCGTTGACAATGTACTGATTTTATAGGGCTCCGGGCTAATTGACCAGACCCCGCATCATGGTCGGCCTTATCACGCGATTAGTGATGCGATAGGAGCGTCGTCTCGTTCTATCGCACGGTGTCAGCCGGTGACGGACGTTCTATCCTGTCACTTATCGGGTGATAAGGCCGACCATGATACGGGGTCTGATTGATTAAAAGATAGTATGTAAGGATAGTTTTCATCCCGGGTCCACCCACGCAGACGAAATCGCGGGCGGAAGCTAGTGTTATCATATAATTAATTCTTGACATGACGAAGTGCCGTTTAAGGCCTATGTTCACGTATTTTCGACATAAAACCTAGGAATAGAATATAGCTTATATCCCTCCTCGAGGACCATTCTACATACTGGGGAAAGAATTCTTTAAATTGGATCAGTAATTCATGACATTAGACAAACATCTAAGTACACACAAACTTAAACAGCTACAATATTTACTTTTATACATTATAATACATAATTGTGGGCTGTAGAACTCGCGTCGCGAGTCACTTTTGATACTATATTTTTGGTTACGTTTCGAAAAACAAATCAACAAAAAAACTACTCAATCATGGAACCTACATACAAAATTTCACGAGAATCGGTTGAGAAATGCTAGCCGCACATACGAAAGAATGTTGGCCCAAGCTGGAACGCAGAACTTCATTCGCTTCGCTCGCTCGTCCGACTAGGTTACTTTTGCATATTGATTTATAGTACGCTGGTAACTGAACATGATCGATGTGCGATGAATATAATTTAGTGGTGAAGGTCGTTGCAAAGCCTATCGCATTAATCATGTTAACAGTCTTTTTTTTAAGATGTTCCGGCATTAAATAGCTGGTGTAGTAAATATGTTCCCTGTGGTAATCTACGTAGTAAAAATCGACACTCGGCAAAGTCGTGTCGTCGAGACCCTCGATCCGTGGGTTAAGTTATTTGCGGAAATCGCGAAACGCTGGTAGATGTAACTGGACGGTCTGCTCTCTCTCACTCTTGTTAGAAAACTTAGAAAGAGACGAACAGTGCGAGAGAGCTCGCGTGCCGTCTTGTGCTAACCGTGCTGGTGTCCGAAGACCTGACCCCGTATCATGGTCGGCCTTATCACACGATAAGTGACAGGATAGCGTCCGTCACTGGCTGACACCGTTAGATAGAATGAAACGACTCTCCTTACCTATCTTGTCACTTATCGCGTGATAAGGCCGACCATGATACGGGGTCTGGCTGGCGATGGCGGCTTTCTCGCACAACGCACTCATAGGCTTTTCCTGTACATAGCAGGCGGCAGGCGGTCTGCTTTATCGCTGACTACCCTGACTGGCATTTACGTGAGTGCGTCGCAAGTGTGTACGAACTTGTTTAACAAATAAAAATAAATGCAAATAGTTTATTTTGCAAGAAAAAGGGTTGTTGTGGTCTTATTACAAAATATTCAGCATCTCCTTAATCAGCCATTACTAATGGCATGCAAAATATTAACAGTTTACTAATTATTCCATTGCTAGTAGCCATATATATTTCCTGTGGTATGGTGCACCACGGCCGTCGAAAGCCGTATGGGTGGACATCCAGCAGAGCTGTGCGAGCTTGCGCTTAGGAAGTTGGTGGATTGTTTCCTCGCTCACCGCCTCGCAACCTCGCACGGCGCTGGTGGACACTCGCGCTATGCTTGCGGTCGTATAAATGCCTATTGTTTCTCGTCGTGACCGTTTTTTGCACGGCGCTGCAACCGCACGGTAATGGTTATTGGAACGTGTGCTCGGTGCCATAAGGATACAGTTCTCGTTTAAACTGGCGTTGGTTCTGGTTATGTAAACCGCTTGTATTATAAGCAATCGTACTTCAAAAGAATATTTGTTGGATATAAATAACTCGGCAAGAATCGCATATAATCAAACGTAACTAGTACTCATTTTATTATGCTTCGAGCAGGTTTTTTTATCGTTTTGTGTTAAATGATAGATGTTGAGTTGACGTAGAACCCTTTATAAGAAAACAAAATGAGGCAATTTAATATGAATGTATTATTTATTGAGAAAATATGTAAAAATATGTACTTGTCAACTACCGATGCGCGCCCAAGCGGTGCACAAATTATGTAATAACTATAGTGAATCTACCCTTTTTTTTTCCTTATTTAATTTTAACAACAACTGTAAAACGAGCGAATATATTAGCGACCGATAAACCGTACGCGGTTTTCGCTCGCTGTTCGAATGCACATGTAAATAGCTTTTTAAGTATTTTGCATAACAAAAAAAAAAAGGGAAAATTTTGGAACAGATTACGAAATATAATTTGTTTATACTAAATCTGTATCCAAGATCGTATTGGTTCTTATAAAAGAAAACCGTGTTAGATATACTTTTTAAGATTAGGTAAACTGCTCCAGTTTTATCCCCACCCTGTATTTATAATCATTTGGCGTGGCCGAGCCTAGCCCTGATTGTAGCCTAGAATTTAGTTAAATCAGATAACAATGGTACAGAAAAAGTTATATTCTTTTTCCTGTCAAAGCCTTTATAACATTACCCATAAGATTGAACTTCGCTTGCCCTGCGGGAAATGTTGATTATGCAGTTCCTATAACGCCTTGGTTTTAATAATCCTACAACAATGACATCTAATGAAATGATCAACACTCCGGTTTTCCTTGAGAATCTGGAGCAAAATTGCACTTTTTATCGTGATAAGTAATTAGCGATGTTACTAACTAATCAGTTTTTGCCGCTTTCCTGATGGTGATGGTGACGAAGGGTGCAACACCTGAAGGTCGTTTTTGATCGAATGGATATTTATTTGCAGTTTAGTTTGTAGTTTCTCATAATGTATGATATCTGTAAAGTGTACCTAATAAATAAATAAATTAATAAATAATCGGGGTAGGTACAAATAGGTCTTAATATTATACATTTTTTCGCTCCAGTAATTAACCACGTCGTGGGGTGAAAATTAAAAAACTTGTACATAGTTAAGGGCCTTAATCTAATCTACGCTTTAAGTTTTCTCAGTTTAGTAACGACAATTACCCATGTAAAATGTATGGGTAATTGTCGTTACTAAACTGAGAAAACTTAAAGCGTAGATTAGATTAAGGCCCTTAACTATGTACAATTATTTTGATTTTCACCCGGCTAGTAAAATGTATGAATAAGTTCTATATTTTGATTTTTGAGTAAGAAAAGTAAGAATAGGTATTTATGACTAACACAAAACGAGGTTTTATAAAAATTATCCGTAGTTAACCATTCATAATTTTTTTGTTTATGCGGTTTGGTAATAAAAGTTTTAAATCCTCAGGCATTTTATCGAAAAACTTGACACACTTATTTAATCAGATTTTACTGTAAAGCGCTGATTGTGGATTAACACCCAACACTGGTCTATTTGGAATGATTTTCTTATTTCGGTACAGTATGAGTGGTGATCATGTAACTTTTCGAACGCACGTTAGAACAACTCATCTGTCATTTTCCTATACAAAAACTGGCATATATATCGATCTACCTGGCGATGGCGTCCGTACAGTCGGGGGTATTAATTATAAATATAATATAATATACGTACATATACGAGTATTAGGACACAAAATGTACGCACCTTGATGACATTGACAATAGAGTCCTGTACAGATATTTATGTCGCGTCCCTCGCCGAAGTGCACAACATTTTGAGCTAGCACAGCTGTGGGAAAGTGCAAAAATATGTATCCATTTAATCGTCTCGTAAATATGTACCGACACCGCTGACAAGAGAGCGATGGGATATATTTATGAGTAGGTAAGTTGAATGCACCCATTATTACACTTGACTAGACAAACTTTAGGCTACAGGAGCCTTATATTATAATGCTAGTGCACCTAATTGTGCCCATCGACTTATGAGGCTTACGTGGGTAATGGAATGACGTCCGGTTTCCGCTCTTTAGGTACTTCCTAAACTGTATGCGGTCAATATCGGACGGCACATAATATTAATGTATGCTAATCCTAATCAACAGAAAGGTTTACTCAATGCCGGAATTCATTAAATAGTATTAAATGTAGGAATTAGCGTTTTCCACGGCGGCCCCGCTATTCTGTAACTTGTTGTAAGTTAGCTCACCTCTAATATATCTTGACACTGCGATCCGTAGTAACTAAGCGTAGGTAGAGGTCTGGTTCCGTTAGGCGTGACGGGTGAGGTGAACCTTGGCGATGCCGGACACGGTGTGTATATACTATATAGGTAGGTACTGTGTCATGTGTCTGTGTCGCCCGCGGCGGCGACCACCGATCGATCCAGCTAGCCCACACGGGAACTTCGATTTGAATTGGAATCGATTTTACGTCACACCTGGCCATAAAGTAGTCGCTACGTGGAAGTGACGTAAGCTTTTGTACTCGCCACGGGCGGTAGTAAAGAGTACCTTAGTTCGGCTCGGGCATCAAAAACCTACGATCTGAGACATTCTTTATTTTACCATTCTTGGTGAGTAATATTCTATTACACCGTCAATAACTTGATAAAATATATATGATAAATAAATTAATAAAAAATAACTGATAACGCGCTTCCTCCATTCGTAAGAGACACGTGTATGTCTACCTAGCGAAAAAGGAGGCAAAACACTTCGTTAATTAGCTTTTTCTGAAAAATGACAGTAAATATCTAGTTAAAGTTCTATTAATGTTCGGTTCCTTGATTGAGGTAAAATATCGTAATTTTGGACCGTGTAGGGTTCCGTAGTGGCCTGTCTGTCTTTGTTGCATCGACTCGCGCGCGCCAACTAAATGGTGCGATTGCGTCGGCCGAACTTGTACGAAAGTTGGCGTTTTCTAAGTAGGTACATTTTAAGTTGGTCGACTATTACTCGGTAACTAGTTATGCCTACTTAGCCATGATAGTTTTCCTTTTGAATTCATTATAATTATGAACTACTGCCACAGAGGGGGACACACATGACTCGAACAACAATTAGGGCTTAAAAGCCCAATATCTCGCAAAGAAATTGCTAAGTTGAAAAATGGTTTGAAAAAAACCCATAATATTTTTGAACAAGCTATCCAACGATACCGCACACTATGGGTTTAACGAAAACTATATAAAAGGTACCCTAAAAAAAAAAAAAAGATGGACAGACGTACCTGGCGACACTATAACCAGGTGGAGGTTCTCAATTCCCCGGTTTTTTTTAATGTATGTCCTCCAATTACACGAAGGCGCCTGGACTGGACACCACATCCTCGCTGCGCTCACCTGCACTATAACTTCGCTACGCATCCTGGCTCCACTTCCAGAGGCGGATTATCCCTATAGGCAAAATAGGCACGTGCCCGGGGCACGGGGCACCAATCGGACGCCCACCGGACATTTTTTTCGTTTATAATTTTTAATCTATGTTCGTTAGAGGGTCGCCAATAAGGTGCTTGCCTGGGGCGCTCTCGACGTTTAATCCGCCTGTGACTGCCTCGCACAGCTCTGCTGGATAACCACCCTAAGCATTATAATTTTGAATATGAGTCGCAGAATGTAGGCCCAGCCCGTCACGAGCCCGGATCTGCGCTTGCGCACGACTAAGCGCCATAACTCAAACCGCGTTGATCGATGATCTATGCATACCCTTTACTGCGATATTGATTTATCGTATTTATTCATACTTAATCGAAAGAACTGCTGTCAAGCTCGGCGACACACTTTTGTACAGTGACAGTTCTTGGATAATCGATTCAGGTGCTACGGAGAGCATGTCTGGATATCGAGAATGGTTTAAATCTCTCGATAATTCGTCCCCGAAGGAGGTATGTGTTGCTAACCGCAGGAAGTTAGTAGTGAGTGGTAAAAGGAGACGTACATTTTACTGTTAACTTTCGTGGAAATACTATAGATGACGATACATGTAACGTGACACATGAGATCTGGGGTCGTAGACAAGGTAACAATCGACAAGCGCTAACGCCAATAGAAAATAATAAATTGTAGGGGAATGACAGATGCCGACGAAACACTTTTCGTTAACATCTGTCATTCCCATACATTTTATTAGTTTTCTATTGGCGTTAGCGCTTGTCGATTGTAACCTTGTCTAGGCCCCCAGTTGCGTTTTAGACGAGATGATACGAAACCTAATCATCGTGACGCCAACTTGACGCCCTATATACATAGTCAGTAAAGTACGGAATTTGCATACAGTACCGATGGCGAGTGGAATATAGTATATTACGTATCTGTACCAAGTATGGCTTCAGTCATCGCTATGTTATGAGTTATGAAGTCGTACTAACCAGACTTGCCGCGGTACTAATACAAATCAGGGGGCAAAGTTGCAATACTTACTAAGTACATAGTTTTAGGTAAGTAGGCAAAAATTTATAAATGCAGTAAAGTTGTGTGATATCCTAGTTGCAGAATTTTATTTAGCGAGCAAATAAAGATTGATAAGAATGCCTGACTTGGCTCTACGTAATATCGGCACAACTTTTTACGGTGGAAGGCTTTCGAGACTTGGCCTATTTTTTACACGGTTTTTTTTATGGGACATTTTTTTATCAAAGCCTGAAAAGACACTATGATATAGTTTTATTTAAAAATACAGTAAAATTGGAATATCAAAAGTTAATGTAGGTATGATATTTTAAACGCAATGCTTTTAGGAATTAGTTACCATACATTAATTGATTATTATTGTTACTTGTAATTTTAAGTATTATTTGAACAGCTGTTTGTCCAACGGCTTAGTACAGTCACCAGCAATAATGCCTGCCACATAAATTGAATATCTTAATTTACTATATTTGACGTGGCAGAAGTTTCGCCCTCTGTGTTATATTATAGCAGGTATTAATGCAGTTGACTTAATGTCTTACTGACCTCTTCACTTGAACTCTGCTGGTTCAGCGACCCGAAGAGGGCGAAGAGGAACTCGGCCTCCGATACGAGTTGGCGCCATATTCTGTGCGATCTCTCCTCCCAGTTTTCTGTATGCAGGGTGCGAAGGTCTTTCTCTACCTTATCCTTCTAGCGATATGACATTACGAGTACATCTCTATTATTGAATAATTTAGATATTATGTTCCCTGAACGTAGAACAAACATTATAAAACCGGTGCGAGTCGGACTTGCGCACCAAGGGTTCCTAAAAATTTACTGTTTTCGCAATTTTTCCTTTATCTGTGCTATAAGACGTTGCTTCGCACCAAATTTCAAGATTCTGAGTTCACGGGAAGTACCCTGTAGGTTTTGATTCCCTTGCGAGTTTCGAAAGTTTGCGGCATAAACGGCTGCATCTTTTGATTGCGTTGGCTTAGAAGTTTGATTTTTTCACAGCTCCAAAAGACAGTAGACCTGAGTATTTGGTATAAATTTTAGCTTGATATCTTCACGCGTTCCTGATAAAAAGGGTCTTGACAGACGGACGGACGGACAACAAAGTGATCCTATAAGGGTTCCGTTTTTTCCTATTGAGGTACGGAACCCTAAAAACCACCGGGTCACGTGACATCTTACGGTCACGTGAACTGTTGCGAGTATCTCTCGAATCTCACGGTCACGTGACATCTTACGGTCACGTGAACTGTTGCGAGTATCTCTCGAATCTCACGGTCACGTGACATGTTACGGTCACGTGACCTGTGGCGAGTTTAACAATTTTTCCCCATCACAAAAAGTGCCCAGCGCCACTAAAGAAGTTTTCACTTCAATAGTAAATAAGTGTGACGTAATAAACATACAAAACATAATAACAAGATAAATAAGCCATGCACAATATGTCATGAATAATATACTCTTTAAGTTAATACTATTAAGGGGAAACACTATGGGCGAGATAATTGAGAAATAGGTATTTGGTAAATGTATTGCTATCGCGCCAACCTCAAGCCTCCCCCCGCAGAGCGCGATAGAGACAACTGCAGCTTGGACCGCAAATACCTATTAAAAGTACATAAAATCAACGTTTCGTAGTCCCCTGATTTCTACTCCAAAACTTGACCTATTTAACTATTTTTTTAATTAAAAATCAAAGAAAGGCTTTGGCCGTGTTCCTATGTTTCCTTTTTTTAAATAATGTAGTCAAAATTGTTTTCTGGATGTTTGATAACAGCGGAAAATCTGGCATTTTTTCTAAGGTTTTTGAAGGTCTATAAAGGAATATCTCTTTTAAGAATAAATTTATGAAAAAAAAGGAAAACATAGGAACATGTCAATAGTAACCATAGATTTATGGAATAAACAATATTGCTCTACTGCCATCATCCAGGGAGAAAACAGGGACTACGTTTGCATGGAAAAACGGTCCTTGTGTTTCCTCTTAAACGAGAAACATTTGTTTGTTTATTTGTCAACGGGTTCTCGAAAACGGCTGCGGCGGCGGCGGGGGTTTTATTCTGATTCACAATAATAAAATAACGATGCGGCTACTTCATCATTCACTGAACCACATATCACCATTGGTTGTTTCATGCTACAAGTATTTCAACATAATAATATTGCTGATCATTTCCTATTTATACAAGCTTTATTATTACAAGCTTTTATTTAACTTGCCCTGTTAGTATGGGACAAATCTTGCAAGTTAAATTTGACCCACTTTCCGGTGACCGATTGAGCTGAAATTTTCACGTTATCCACGTTAATCCCCTAGCCTGATCCCCCAGGGGAATTAGCGGCAATTATTTTATATTCAACTAGGAAAAAATGATAATGTTCGGTTATGGCGCTTCGCCGGACGCTACCGCGTCACGCTCGCTTCGCTCGCTCGGCTCGCGCGCTGTAGGGTCGCAGTTCAACTAACAACCTAACCGTTTTTTTCCCCTGGGGGATCAGGCTAGGGGATTAACGTGGACAACAGCGAAATTTTAGGTATAAGTATAGTTTGGATGACAATTCAATATTATGGTACCATCGAGCTGATCTGATGATGGGGACAGAAGGTGGCCATGGGAATTCAGTACTTAACCGACGTAACCCCGTTGAGTTTGGGTCCGTTAGAATCGTCTCAATGAGTAGTTGATGATGGTATACAGAACAGTCGGCAGTAAAAGCTTGTAAGTACCAAAAATGAAATTTCTAACAGAAACTTATCGGACACCCAGGGCAGTGGAATTCGTTTTATTAAAGTTCAGGTATCAACTTCTTTCTACGGAAGACCGCAATCAATAAAAGTAGTCACTATATACAACGTGTTAATAAAATAACGCAAAACCTGAAAACAGTTTGTTCAGAATCGAGAGTAGAATGCAAAAAAAATAAAAAAATAAATTTTTGACGAGATTTATTTTTTACATTTGTATGGAGCAGGTCGCCCCAGTCGGCCAACACTCCATACAAATGTAAAAAATAAATCTTGTCAAAAAATTTTTTTTTTATTTTTTTCGCATTCTATGCTCGATTCTGAACAAACTGTTTTCAGGTTTTGCGTTATTTTATTAACACGTTGTATAGTTATTTAGTAAGGTTGGCAGAGTTCATGAATATGCTGCGTGAATGTTAACACTGCAATGTTCCGAATATTACTCTGATATTACTCTGATATTCATGGAATATAGATACGCACAGTACCTAAGCCAAGAAAGTGATTGATTGATGACCACTTTTGCAGCTTATAATACGCATTTTGGAGTTGAAATATGGCAGAGTCTTGGCTTACTATACATATTGCTAAATACCTATAAAAAACATGCAAATATTTAAAAGTGATCACTGATCAGTATTCACTACAATTCTGTAATTTAAGCGAGCTGTCCATAGATGTTTTGTAATGAGGCGAAAAGGCTATTCTATCTTTTCCATCGAATGCACCTGGACACTGACGGTGTTTAGTTTCGCCCTAATTACCTAGCCTCGCGTCTAGACTACTAACTAATATAGATAGATAGATAACATTGCACAAAGCTATCCGATCCTAGCGGACCACACGGCCACACGACTTGCCGGTCAAATCGGTTGAGCCGTTTAAGCGTGATTGAGTAACAAACATCCAAACATCTAAACATCCAAACATCTAAACCATCGCATTTATAATATTAGTAGGATACTAGTCAGGTCATATTCTCGTTCATTCTATCCTCCGGCGATATTAGCGGACGGAGGGCCGGTGATGAAGGTATAATTGGGGAATTAATTACATTCAATAGGGATCTATTTGCGCGTGGTATCGGTTTATAATTGAGGGCATTCGAGACTGCAAGTAAATAAGTTAGTTGACTACCTAGATAGCGCTTGCCAACCCTTTAATAAATAAATCAATATTAGGGGACAATCTTACACAAATTGATCTACATATAGTCCCATAGTAAGCTCAATAAGGCTTGTGTTATTGGACTAGATGACGATATATTTATTTATTTAATATTTATTGCACAAAAGAACAACTTATCGTACAAAAGGCGGACTTAATGCCGTAAGCATTCTCTACCAGTCATTTAATAGGTTTAAATACATAGGAAACATTCAAGACTCAGAAACAAATATTCTTGTTCATCAGCATCACACAAATATTCTTGTTCATCAGCATCACACAAATATTCTTGTACATCATTATCACACAAATATTCTTTGTTCATCAGCATCAAACAAATATTCTTGTTCATCAGCATCACACAAATATTCTTTTTCATCAGCATCACACAAATATTCTTGTACATCAGCATCACTCAAATATTCTTGTTCATCAGCATCACACAAATATTCTTGTTCATCAGCATATCACAAATATTCTTGTTCATCAGCATCACTCAAATATTCTTGTTCATCAGCATCACACAAATATTCTTGTTCATCAGCATCACACAAATATTCTTGTACATCAGCATCACACAAATATTCTTGTACATCAGCATCACACAAATATTCTTTGTTCATCAGCGTCACACAAATATTCTTTTTCATCAGCATCACACAAATATTCTTGTTCATCAGCATCACACAAATATATTTGTTCATCAGCATCACACAAATATTCTTGTTAATCAGCATCACACAAATATTCTTGTTCATCAGCATCACACAAATATTCTTGTTAATCAGCATCACACAAATATTCTTGTTCATCAGCATCACACAAATATTCTTGTTCATCAGCATCACACAAATATTCTTGTTCATCAGCATCACACAAATATTCTTGTTCATCTGCATCACACAAATATTCTTGTTCATCTGCATCACACAAATATTCTTGTTCATCTGCATCACACAAATATTCTTGTTCATCAGCATCACACAAATATTTGCTCTTACCGGTATTTGAGGTACTTATCGCTGTACATTCAAGACTCAGAAACAAATATTCTTGTTCATCAGCATCACACAAATATTCTTGTTCATCAGCATCACACAAATATTCTTGTACATCATTATCACACAAATATTCTTTGTTCATCAGCATCAAACAAATATTCTTGTTCATCAGCATCACACAAATATTCTTGTTCATCAGCATCACACAAATATTCTTGTTCATCAGCATCACACAAATATTCTTGTTCATCAGCATCACACAAATATTCTTGTTCTACAGCATCACACAAATATTCTTGTTCATCTGCATCATACAAATATTCTTGTACATCAGCATCACACAAATATTCTTGTACATCAGCATCACATAAATATTCTTTGTTCATCAGCATCACACAAATATTCTTGTTCATCAGCATCACACAAATATTCTTATTCATCAGCATCACACAAATATTCTTGTACATCAGCATCACACAAATATTCTTGTACATCAGCATCACACAAATATTCTTATTCATCAGCATCACACAAATATTCTTGTACATCAGCATCACACAAATATTCTTGTTCATCAGCATCACACAAATATTCTTGTACATCAGCATCACACAAATATTCTTGTACATCAGCATCACACAAATATTCTTTGTTCATCAGCATCACACAAATATTCTTTTTCATCAGCATCACACAAATATTCTTGTTCATCAGCATCACACAAATATATTTGTTCATCAGCATCACACAAATATTCTTGTTAATCAGCATCACACAAATATTCTTGTTCATCAGCATCACACAAATATTCTTGTTAATCAGCATCACACAAATATTCTTGTTCATCAGCATCACACAAATATTCTTGTTCATCAGCATCACACAAATATTCTTGTTCATCAGCATCACACAAATATTCTTGTTCATCTGCATCACACAAATATTCTTGTTCATCTGCATCACACAAATATTCTTGTTCATCTGCATCACACAAATATTCTTGTTCATCAGCATCACACAAATATTTGCTCTTACCGGTATTTGAGGTACTTATCGCTGTATTCACAATTAAACCCCTTTCCATGTAACACTAAATGTAACGGACCAATTCCTCAACGTTCCTTCTGTTATCTAGGCAGTCGCTTTCGTAAAAGTAGTGCCTACGCCACATCTTGGCATTAGGTGCCAAAGCGGACCCCGTCCGCCCCCGCGGGGGCTAGGTAACTATTTTTCAACGAGGGAGCGAAGCGAACGAAGCTCTTTGCTTCAGTTTGGGCCAATTTTTTTTTCGTATGTCCGTTCGTCCAGCTGTTCTTCTCTACAGGTCGCATCTCTCAACCGATTCTCGTGATTTTTTCTGAGCAGATTTAATAACTGTACTATAAATTTTTTGCCACTTCAGGTTTTTTTTTATAACCTGGTTTGCGAGTTTTACCGAGCCCCTAGTAAATAAATAAAAACCTTCGAGTACGCTTTGCCGCATTGGTCCGAAGCTCAGCCCCGAAGGCTGTCCAAACGTGCATCCTTGGCACCGCGTTTAATACGTTGTATCTGACTGCGCAGGCGCAGTGCCCGCGCCGCCGCGACCGAGACCGCCTGCGCCAGAGTTGCGAGTTCGAATACGTACTTTGTTGGTTTACGACCATGCCCGAGTGTAGCGGTGAGTTTTGGTCACCCCGTAAAGGCCAGTGGTAGACAGATATTTATGTAACCGGGTGTAACGCTACGAAATAAAATAAAATTTACACATGAATTTTTAATTTCCATGTTCATACTTATCTGTCGTGCTCTCTGACGTCTGACACAACTGGCTTCGTCACGTCAGAGAATGTTAATAGAACCGTAATAAATGTATGAAACCGATATTACGCGCGCGACAGAGAGGACTGATACACGTGCGCAGTTCACGTCAGATAATGATGGAACCGGCTTACGTTTTTATAAACATTTAATTTAGTGCAACCCTAACGAAAGCTGTCTGAGTAGTGAGGGTTCAGGTGTAACAAATGGGTGCATACAACTGAGTCATATATCATTAATGTCTCACATCGCTGTTGTGTCAGCGGATTAAGGTTTCGGAACATATTTATGCGGGGTTAAAATCGATAAGTATACCTATACATGTTTTTGCTCTTGGCCGTGTATGACATGACATTGTTGTCATGTAAATCTTTAAAAAAAGGTTTTTTTTTTAGTCACTGATGAGTTCAACTAACCACCTTCTCTGCCACCGTCTAGTTTTTAATTATTTTATTAAAATGCTCCATCAGATGAATTTGATGGTACAAAATTATATTGTATTGTATTGACACCTATACTATTCATACAAAAAGTTTCAAATCCATACGTATATTTAATGAAATTCAGCGAATATTGCCTTGTAACATTTTTTGATTTCATTAATGGGTGAGGACCAAATTCTTGACCAGTATAAGATAACCTCCAGTATAGTTAGCACGGTTAGTCGGTAGTTAGCCATACAAACTGAAGAAGTGAAAAAAGTTCTGTTGTGATACAAAAATTAACCATAGAATTGTATGGTTAATATGAGTAAATACCTATCTTTAATTGCCCTACTACTACAGAGCCGAAAGGGAGGGATACGTTTTAGCAGTCTTATATGTTTGTATTTATTTACGTGTATTCCACCGTAGCGTTTAACATACTTAGTTTAACCGATTTTGATAAACGACGTGTCAATCGATTCCTAAGTAGGGTATGCTACGAGTTTATGTGAAAAAAAAAAACACATTTATTTATGCTAAACGTGGTACTAAAACACAAGTTTCATGTGCTCTGCCTACCCCTTTTAGGGATGAAGGCGTGAATGTATGCACGTATGTATTTCAGTTCATCATCATAAACTTAAGAGCCGGGCTCTTGTCGGTGGTGTAATCGCCCGCGCCATTCTGTTGTTCTCTCTGCCGGATCGGGAGCGTCTCCCTGCTGACAGCCAACGCACGAGGATATTTCCTTTTTTCCAAACATGAATTTTGAGAGTGTACCATTAGCACTGTATTAAATAATCAAAGATTTTGGAAAGTCTTTTTGCACTTTACAAAATAGGCACCATAGGGGCGATTTCACTGCAGATTTATCCGAACAACATTAAATTAACCAAATCGGTCAGTTATATTTTGCATACAAAACCAACTTAATACTTACCTGCAACAAGTTATGTGAGACTAGACGATTGGGAAAGTTCCTAGGCACCGCCGCGTACTATATCCGATTTTTTTCAGATAGATGTACATACATATACTCGTACTATTTATAATGAAGTATGTATTTCTCACGTTATCCACGTTAAGCTAGATAAATAATCTTTAAGATGTTTTTTACACAAAATTCAGGATTTGTAAAGATACTGAATACTTACTGATATATTGAATAAAGAAAATAATAAACCGATTTTGATATGTTCGTCAATATTTTTCTATGTTAAACTATACATTAAACGGCTCAAAAATTAATTTCTTATGCCCGATTTATCAGAAAATGACACTACACTCGAGGTGTTAGGGAAATAGAAGCTGATATGTATTTTTTTCTGAAGCGCGGCGGCGTGTAAATTTGAATGCCCCCCTGCCTACCCCCCAGGGGGTGGCGGACGGCTACCGGGCTAAATTAGCTTAGCTTTACGTATATCACATCTGTGCCGAGTAAATTCATCCGATACCAACATTTTTACCTTATGACGTAATGACACTACTGCACTGTTTTGAGCTCTTGATACATTACATTAACTTTCTCTTTAGCTTGGTCCATAAACGCACGTCTTGGTCTTCCCCTGCCTCTCCTTCCTTCTATCTTCCCTTCAATTATAGTTTTTATGTAATTGTCATGTCGTATCGTATCAGGTGCCCTAGCATATTTCCCCTTCTGTTTTCAATAGTAATTTATTAGTAGACATTTTGTTACGAATCGTCTCGCACGCAGGCTTGATGACTCCCAGACTCCGCCAGGTTATACAGAAGACTGAGGAGTATAACCTGCCTCTCTGCTTAGCGTTCGTGGACTACGAGAAAGCCTTCGATTCGATCGAAACCTGGGCTGTACTACAGTCTCTCCAACAGTGCCAAGTAGACTGCCGCTATATCGAAGTACTGAAGTGTTAATTTGTACGAGAACGCCACTATGTCAGTCCGACTCCAGGATCGGAGTTCGAAGCCTATTCCGCTGCAGCGGGGTGTCAGGCAAGGGGATGTTATTTCCCCAAAACTGTTCACCGCTCCACTGGAGGACGTTTTCAAGACTCTGGTTTGGAGAAGGCTAGGCATCAACATCGACGGCGCGTACATCACTCACCTTCAGTTTGCTGATGATCAAAGTAGTCTTGGTTGAGACCATGGAGGACTTAAGTACGATGCTCGATGACATCAGTAAAGCCTCCGAGCGAGTTGGTCTAAGGATGAACACGGATAAGACAAAGATTATGTCAAACCTCCATGTAGTACCAACTCCCATTTCAATCGGACACTTTACGCTCGAAGTTGTAGACGATTATATTATATCTAGGACACTTATACCTAGGACAGATTATCCAGTTAGGTAGGTCCAACTTTGAGAAAGAGGTCAATCATCGAATCCGACTCGGCTGGGCAGCATTCGGGAGGCTACGGCACATCTTTTCGTCCAATATTTCGCAGTGTCTCGTCAAGACGAGAGTGTGTGTTGCCAACTTGCCAGTGATGACGTATGGCACGGAAACGTGGTCGCTTACTATGGGCCTCATAAGAAGGCTAAAAGTCACCCAAAGTGCAATGGAGAGGGCTATGTCGGGAATTTCTCTGCGCGATCGCATTAGAAATGAGGCTATCCGCAGCAGAACCAAGGTAACCGATATAGCCCTCCGAATCGCTAAATTTAAGTGGCAGTGGGCGGGGCACATTGCACGTAGAACCGATGGCCGTTAGGGCGGAAAGGTTCTCGAGTGGCGACCACGTACCGGAAGGCGCAGTGTGGGTAGGACCCCAAGGTGGACTGATGACCTGGTAAAGGTCGCGGGAGTCCGCTGGATGCGGGTGGCGCAGGACCGGTCATACTCGTAGTGGCACTCTTTGAGGCAGGCCTATGTCTAGCAGTGACGTCTTTCGGCTGATATGATGATGATGATGACACGTACCGTGCCACACTTCGGTCAGTTTTATAACGTCGCTTTGTTATCTTCGTTTAATATTTGGGTCAATCAACTATTTCTCGTCCCGTTAGCCAGGAGACAAAATTACACAGTTTCTTAGAAGCTAGTTCATACAAAAAGGGAATTGAACATGAAAAGAAGACCCCAAATTCGGTTAATTTAAACCGACAAAATCGCCTTTTTAAAATGAGACCCAGGAGACGTTACCTTAGCTACGAGTAAATAGAAAAAAGTTGATTTACCCATTTAGCAAAAAAGATCCCCCTTAAGTGCATTTTCATAATTTAAGTAAAACAAACTATACTGTAATTTATTTTCAAGAGCAGAATTCATGGTCCTTTCATTAGTGTTGTTATCTAGTGTTGTTATTATTATTATCGTATTGACGAGAGACATCATTCTGATCTTGACACGTTTTATTGTTATTGACCCTGTACATCTCTGACAATATTACATTAATGTTCCTTTTTTTGTTTTGTTTTGACGCTTAGAGACCGTATACATCTCTACAAACACTAGAATGATTATTAATTGTATTTGGACGCTCAGAGACCTTATACATCTCTGGAATACTGAATTAATATCATTAACTTCTTGTTAATGCTGATACAGACCTTATATCGAATGTAATGGTCATATTTTGCAATTTTGTTTAGACAACTATTTCAAAGTATTTAACCTATGTCTCCGACAGACTGGGTTCTTTTGAACCGGAAGGATAAGAAATATAGCCTAACAGTAATACACATAAGTGACATAAGGTATAAAAATAGGTTGTAAATAACATGTTTTTTATATTACGACCTATGTTATTGGTCCACAAAAATATATAATGCCATTCCTGACCGCATTAAAAACCTTAAAAATGCCAGTTCGTTCTACAGTGAACTGAAAAAATGGCTGGTTAATAACGCCTTTTATGACTACTATACCTACACATACTGCGTGACTAACTAACATTCTAACATTTTAATATATTCTTCCTCATTATGGAATTCTAAATAGGACTTTATTACCAATTTTATTTTCATTTGACATGTGTATACATTTTTGAAATAATTAAACGCTTTGACTGGCTTTGTCAACATAAATAGATTAGAATTAATTAAATTTAATCTAATATTAACTTTTTGACGTTTAATGTATTTGTGCATTATAAATAAATGAGTATGAGTATGAGTATTACTTGGAGGATATATATATAGGAAGGATAATGTGAAATGTCTTTTTTTCTTAGGGTCACATTTACGAATAGTAAGAAACTTTTTTGCTTAATACGATTGATTTAGTCGTCGAAACGCACATGTTTTACCACGCGTCGTTTATCCTTGTTCAACGATTTAAATGAGCTCTTTTTCGGTTCCCTGACCGCACGTTGGTCCTCGGCAATTTTCACTTTCAACCCGTGAAGCAATATTTTGATTTGGAGCACGCTGTTTACAGCTAACAGAAGATGGATTTCCTGTTCGTTCGGGCATCGTTGCAGGAGAGCGATCACCCTTTTGCGGAGATTGTCTATCTCCAGATAAGTTTTGACTTCTTCGGGAAAATCTGCGCTCTTACCTGAGCACTTCTTCAGAACTTGGATCGTCGTTAGATGATGGTGAGGAAGATAATTCGTCACTCGCTTCATCAGAATCTTCCATGCGTCTTGGTAGGAGATTAAAGCGGTTGTTACTTGGGACTTGCACGATATCAAGTGGCTTTGAAGAAACGTTGGTAGATGCTGGGTATGAGTATGACTTTGTAATGGTTTCACCTTTATGGGTTTTTGGGTAACATGACAGACACTGAAATGTATCCCTTAGTTGTTGTGTCATGCGGCCGTAGCGCGGCATGTTTTTGGATTTGCCGATGAAATTGCTGTTGCACAACTTGTATTTCTTCACCGTTCGCGTTGAATGCCGACATTTTGGTGTTATATCTCGGTCAATAAGTGCACATCACTATCGTAATATTTCTGAAGGTAGGTAGTAAGGGTCTAACACCTCAAGTCTTTGTATTTGAACTCCGAGGGACTTGCGCAACCGATTCTGCAATTAGGTATACATTTTTAAAGAACTGGGGACCGATTTTTGACTTTCGAGCGCTCGACTCTTTCACTCGAAAACAGTCAAAAACGATGAAATGCTATTTTTGACATACGAGCGATAGAAAATTGAAAAACGAGTGGTGTTGACCACTCGTATTCAATTCTATCGGTAGCAACTTCATCTATTTAATTTTGGACGGACTAATAATTTAAAAGATATATATATTTAAATAGAATATATTGATTCGATGCTAACAGACACGCTTTAAGTCGCTTAAAATTAAGTTAAAATTTAGTTAACTACTTGATAAACTTAATACGTGTTAACCGGCCTTTAGAGTGTTGCGAGCTCTCCTGTCACTGACTTCTAAGCCGATGTTTGCAGCGAATGTATGGTTGACATTATTTAATGTGGCCGACTTATTGAATAGCAATCTTTTACCTTGCATTGCACCGTAGAGTTGCTTTTTGAATGGAATAATATGATCCAACACAAAAAATCTCAATATCTACGCTCACGCTGATTGCACGGCGTCTGCCTCTCGGCTTGCAGGTCCAACGTGGTACGCCTGAAGGTTGACAGTGATTCTTATGTATTTGGTTTCAGGAGCAAACGGTGCGCGAGCGACGGAGCTAGGGAGACGGGAGGCCGTGCCAGTCCTGTACCTACACGGCTCGCACTACGAAGTCGGCTTTGATCAGGTAACAAACAGTGCGCGAGCGGCGGAGCTAGGGAGACGGGAGGCCGTGCCCGTCCTGTACCTACACGGCTCGCACTACGAAGTCGGCTTTGATCAGGTAACAAACAGTGCGCGAGCGGCGGAGCTAGGGAGACGGGAGGCCGTGCCCGTCCTGTACCTACACGGCTCGCACTACGAAGTCGGCTTTGATCAGGTAACAAACAGTGCGCGAGCGGCGGAGCTAGGGAGACGGGAGGCCGTGCCCGTCCTGTACCTACACGGCTCGCACTACGAAGTCGGCTTTGATCAGGTAACAAACAGTGCGCGAGCGGCGGAGCTAGGGAGACGGGAGGCCGTGCCCGTCCTGTACCTACACGGCTCGCACTACGAAGTCGGCTTTGATCAGGTAACAAACAGTGCGCGAGCGGTGGAGCTAGGGAGACGGGAGGCCGTGCCCGTCCTGTAAATACCTACACGGCTCGCACTACGAAGTCGGCTTTGATCAGGTAACAACCCATGGACAACAGTGTCAGTCCACATCCACATCTACACGCAATGACAGTAGCACGTTGTTGCAGCGCAGCGCGACAAATTCAGATTTTTTACAACGCAGATTTGAATGAATTAATTAATGCTTCTTTATTTCAGACAATAGTAATAATAATGTAAAAAAGTATAAATTTGCTGCTCAGCGAAATATTTGCAATTTAGACATTAATTTATACGACGCAAGTCGGACCGATGACGTCACCCACTCTTAGTCTTATTTACCATAAAAATTATGAAACCGTACCGTAACATCTCCAGGACAATTTCAATAATCTGTGTAGAGAACTTTAGGTTAGGTTTGTTTTAAGACAATCCGGAAAAGTCTACACGTTAAAAACTACTTAGGGCAAATGATGATTACTGCAAACGTTACATTTATAATGGCAAACAAAATTATTTTGTTAATATTAAGTTAGAAAACGAATAAAACCATGTTCCAGGGTCGTATCTTCAAATCAGTCATCCAGAGCTTCGTCGAGCGCCACTTCTCGATGCTGCCGTTTGAGCAGGAGTACGCGACGGAGGCGGGGCGGGCCGCTTACGACAGGACGCTCGCCAACATGCGGCGGAGGCTGCCGTGGTACGTGCGCGAGCTGCAGGGCCTCGCGGAGGGCGCGCAGGTGCCCTTCTATAAGGTGAGACCAGCATAGCAGCGAGGTCGCGTATAATGCCGGATAGCCGTATGTACTCGAAAAACGCGATTGATGATTGTATGAAAAAAATATACCTCGCCGAGTTTGTTTTGCCTGTTCTTCTCGTGGCAAGGGTTTCCAACGTTATAATATCTAGACACTACTGCCTGCCTGACGGACTTGACTGTCTAAGACTTCATACTCTAGAGAAGTCATAAACGCGTGTCGACCTTACTTACCTTTACCACCAGGGGGCCTAGACAAGGTTACAATCGACAAGCGCTAACGCCATCATCATTCTCCTAGTGTTGTTCCCGGTTATGCCCCTAAAGGAGCTCGGGGTCCGCTTTGACACCTAATCCCAAGATTTGGCATAGGCGCTAGTTTTACGAAAGCGACTGCCATCTGACCTTCCAACCCAGAGGGAAAACTAGACCTTATTGGGATTAGACCGGTTTCCTCACGATGTTTTCCTTCACCGAAAAGCTAACAGTAAATATTCCGTACATAAGTTCCGAAAAACTCATTGGTACGAGCCGGGATTCGAACCCACGACCGCCGCTTGACAGCCGCATGCCTGAACCACTAGGCTACCGTAGCTATTACACAAGCGCTAACGCCAATAGAAGCTAATAAAATGTATGGGAATGACAGATGTTAACGAAAAATGTTTCGTCGGCATCTGTCATTCCCATACATTTTATTAGTTTCTATTAGCGTTAGCGCTTGTCGATTGTAACCTTGTCTACGGCCCCAGGAACAGATACCTATCCATAGTGACACTAACTACAGGAGGCATTTTATTTGGAAGAAATTGAGCCTATGTTAACCCCCCCGCTGCTTCCAGATATTCCTCCTCCACCTGGACGACATCGTGCTAACGGCGAACGATGCGCTCGCGCCGCGCCCTGACACCGGCGGCTGTACCTCCATCGCCATCAACACCGACGACTACGTACGTTATTGTGATACAAGTGACTAATACGCCACTATAATACAGTAACACAAAAGACAAATTCGCGTTATGACAAAACTTCATCCTAAGTAGCTGTTTGTCCATTTCGTGATATACAAACACTATAGGTTGGTTAGATTCATTAGGTATCTTTCAGATGCCCGAAGGGCAAGCAGACCAGAAATTGGACCTCGCTGAGCGGGACGTCAAAACTGCCGAAGTACCAGGAGACCATACATTAATAGGAGAACCTTGAGTTTTTTCCATTTTCATAACCAGAACCTCCTATTATTATACTTATGGTTTCCTGGTATTTAGACAGTTTTGACGGAGCCCCGCTTTGCGGGGTCCTATTTCTGGTCTGTTTGCCCTTCGGGCATCTGAAGATACCTAATGAACCTAACCTACCTATCTTTTACAAGTTCAAGTCTCACTCTGCTGAATTCGCTTTAAATGTTAATTGAAATTACAACCATCAACGCTATTTCAACGCAAGTAGGTACCTACGCACGAGCGAAGTAGATTCTACAAACCGATCCATCTCCCCTAATATTTATGTTAATTTATTATTACCTACCCTTAATAAACCAACCTCTAATGATCTCCTGTAACATTCCAGGCTATCCTAGGGCACAACGAGGATGCCTTCGCCTCCAGCCTCAACCACTGGTACATCGTGTCCGCGCACATCGTCCCCACAGAAGAGGACAAAAAGCTAGGGGTCAGTACCTACAGTACACAGTTCAAGACGAAATATAATTTGATGTTCGACAGTAGGTTTTTTTCTACTTGAAAATATCGTTAAAATGGTAACTACGCTCCCCGCTTTTCCTTCATTCAGCCCTATTGCTGGCATGCGGGAGCCAATCCACGAAGAACGCGTCCAAATAATAAACCGTCTCCTTGTTGGTCTGCCATGTTTTCCGAAAAACCTTTATCTGAAAGTTCACTAGGTATAACGTTTACCCATAAACTGTCAACACCTTTGCCATTTTAGCACAACATAGGTAGGTATCATACATAACGTATGTCCTAGCTTATGATTATAACGTGAAACTGCCAGCCTTCTGGGCACCCTACCCTAAAGCCCTTGAGTTCTAGAGCCCTTTTTTTGTAAATATGCGATTCGTTATACGTTATACGTTATACACCCTAATTAACACTTTCGCAACCGGACTAAAAATGGAACTATTCACCAGAAACCGACAGAATTCTCTATGCGTGTAAGTTCATACTACTGCCCGCCTAGCGGGCTCAGCCGGCATCTGAGCAAACATTACGAGTGCCTGCTAGGCGGGTTATTGGTTGCGAACGTGTTTAACAGTTCTGCTACCACCTTACATGAAATTATTCGAGCTATTTCCATATCCCAGGCGGTGGAAGAGCGTTTCTCGTCGCTGAGCTACGCGGGCAACATGCCCGGGTACACGATGGGCTTCAACGACCACGGGCTGGTGTTTTCCATCAACACGCTGAGCCCGCTGCAGCTCAAGCCTGGTGGCACGCGTGAGTACAGCCACCTGCAATAATACTTCAACGACCACGGGCTGGTGTTTTCCATCAACACGCTGAGCCCGCTGCAGCTCAAGCCTGGTGGCACGCGTGAGTACAGCCACCTGCAATAATACTTCAACGACCACGGGCTGGTGTTTTCCATCAACACGCTGAGCCCGCTGCAGCTCAAGCCTGGTGGCACGCGTGAGTACAGCCACCTGCAATAATACTTCAACGACCACGGGCTGGTGTTTTCCATCAACACGCTGAGCCCGCTGCAGCTCAAGCCTGGTGGCACGCGTGAGTACAGCCACCTGCAATAATACTTCGACGACCACGGGCTGGTGTTTTCCATCAACACGCTGAGCCCGCTGCAGCTCAAGCCTGGTGGCACGCGTGAGTACAGCCACCTGCAATAATACTTCGACGACCACGGGCTGGTGTTTTCCATCAACACGCTGAGCCCGCTGCAGCTCAAGCCTGGTGGCACGCGTGAGTACAGCCACCTGCAATAATACTTCGACGACCACGGGCTGGTGTTTTCCATCAACACGCTGAGCCCGCTGCAGCTCAAGCCTGGTGGCACGCGTGAGTACAGCCACCTGCAATAATACTTCGACGACCGCTTTAGCCTAGTTGGTAGTGACTGGTAGTGACCCTGCCTACGAAGCAAGAGGTCCTGGGTTGGTAAGGGCATTTATTTGTGTGATGAGCACGAATATATGTTCCTGAGTCATGGATGTTTTCTATGTATTTAAGTATGTATTTATCTGTATAAGTATGTTTATCGTTGTCTAGTACCCATAGAGTACAAGCTTTGCTTAGTTTGGGACTAGTTCGAGTTGTGTAAGATTGTCCCCGAATATTTATATAATGTTTATATAATATTTATATTATACATCACCATCCAAAGGCCTCAAGATACCTGTACGTACAACCTTTGGAACGTTTATATTTCTGAAGCAGACCAGTTTATGAATATCATGTCACTGTGCCTAGTTGCCGCATGCTACATCTATTGAAATCATCGTATATGTAGGTACATCACACTACTGAGGGCCATGACTTTGGGTCCTAATCCTAAGTAGCACACTCCGCTCTAAATTGTAATTTAGTTTAGTTTATTCTGAGACATCACACATCTCACCACACGCTTTTTCATAATATATACACTCCTTGTCGACACATAGTTACACCTTATATTTTGTCATTTTTATTACTCATTTATCAAACAGATCTATTTTATTTATTCGATGTTATTTGCAAGCTTTATTTATTTAATATTATTTTTTCTTGTAATAATTAACCTGCATCGTGACCCGAGGTACTGGCAGAATATCAGTGCTTGCTCACACGAGCAAAGCAAAACTGAGCTAGTAGGTACCTTTTTGGCATTATTGCACCGCACAAGTATGCATTAAATTTAATTTATAATTCTGTTTCCGTACCACAATTGTTTTACTTGTTCTTTTATCATTGTTTTTTTTCTGTATTTTTTTTATATTTATTTTGTTGCAAAAAGCCAAATAAATGATTTATCTATCTATTTGTCCCATTATATAAGTTTAATTTATTACGGAACATTTCTTGTCGTAAAAGATCCAAGAATCTTCACCTTGTCCACCTTGTGTCACATGATATTGTATTCGACCAATTCGATGTCGCGAAAGCGGCCTCCATTTTTCCCGTTATTCAATTGATCGCTTGCCTTCCAGCGCGCGTGTTCATCACTCGACAACTGCTGACGGCCAAGAACTTCGCCGACGCCGAGAGGATCATGCGCGACGAGGGACTGGGCGCTGGGAACGGTAAGCATAACACATGCGTTCGTAGATGGTGCCAGAATGGATACCGAAAGTGAGCGTTTGATTCTGTCAAGTCCATTGTGTATATCATCATTATCATCATCATATCAGCCGAAAGACGTCCACTGCTGGACATAGGCCTCCCCCAAAGAGTGCCAAAGCGACCGGTCCTGCGCCTCCCGCATCCAGCGGACTCCCGCAACCTTTACCAGGTCATCAGTCCACCTTGTCGGGGGCCTACCCACGCCGCGCCTTTTGGTACGTGGTCGCCACTCGAGAACCTTTCCGCCCCAACGGCCATCGGTTCTACGTGCTGTGTGCCCCGCCCACTGCCATTTAAGTTTAGCGATCCGGAGGGCCACATCGGTTACCTTGGTTCTGCTGCGGACACCCTCATTTCTGATGCGATCACGCAGAGAAACTCCCAACATGGTATATATCATGATATAATTTTTACAATCGAATGACGACTTCCAGAGATTACTTACAGATACAGATTACAAACCTAAACAATATTAATTAGTCTATAAGTATAATCTAACCTAACCTTCCCTTAGACTAAGACCCTTCCTATTGTGAAATACACAAAGGTCTACTCGCACCTACTTATTCGTAACAGTTTTTCGTCTGCAAATGCAGGCTTTAACATAAACATGATCTGGTCGGAGCCCTGGGGCGCGCGGCGGCTGTACAGCGTGGAAGTAGCCCCGGAACTGAACTCGGCCGTGTCCGCAGTCAGCGTGCGGAAGTACGAGCGCGACTCGCTCGCACACACCAACATGTGAGTACAAAGGTGCTGGCACTAGCGGATCCTGCTAAGGGGCTGAAATAATCGATCAAACTAATACGTGAGGGCAATACACAAGTATAGGTCCGGCATAGTACACTACCTGAGATGAGAATTGAGCTACCGGAGTCAAAGTACGATTTATACGAATATAGTGAGGATCCATGTACATTTGACATACAGTTAATTTGTGGTGAGTGCAAACTGAGATAGCTACCTTCATGTAGAAGGACTTCTGGTCGAAGGCTGTCCTTTTCCAGAGGTTTCGACGCCATGTATTGCTGTCTTAATGTGTTACAAAGTTTAGTATTTTGATGTGTATGTTAATGTGTAAAGTATTGTATGATGTAAATACATTCTAACTAACGTCTAACTCGTGAAGCCTCAAGGACACTCGAAGCCTATTTGCAGAATATTTTCTTTACACAAATTCCCTTGGCACCCAGCTACCAAAACCTGAACGTGACGGAAGTAACGGGCATGATAGTGGACAGCAGCCTGGCGCGGCTCAGCGCCATCCAGCGCCGCGCGCCGCCCGCGACGCGCCGCGACATCGCCGACATCCTCTCCGACGCCGAGGGCAAGGAGTACTCCGTGTGGCAGAACCGGCCGGAGGCGATCGTTAAGACTATAGCCACGGGTGAGTCAACACCGGGCTTAGCTCTTTAGCCACCGCACAAAGGCATCTGAGACCTTACCGCCTGCCAATCTGCCGGTTGAGTCGGTGGTACAAGCCACTAGACCCATTTCAATTCTTAAATATGGACGCTTCAACTCCAGGGGTGTTGCATGCGCGATGCGACGATACCTGGAGTTGCAAGCGGCCATATGCTACGGCACAGATTAAAGAATACAAGTACAGATACCCAATCTCATAGAGCAAAAGCGTACCGTCCTAATGTAGGCAATTCTGTATACAATTTTAGTCCCGTAGCTACACCAGTAGATGCAGTATCCGAGCTACCACGGCTATGACGCTGTCAGCCTTTAGTAATACATTGAGATATCACCAGATGGCGTTGACTTCCCGGGCAACAAATAGAGTATTTTTGATTTTTTCTATATAAAAGTAGTATTTTAGAGACAATATTACACATCACACAAAAATATACATAACCAAATGCTTAGAGCCTGTGGTTCCATAGAACTTTCGCGACCCGTGATGGCGCCATCTAGTGACAGTACCCAATAATACGTAGCAAGCTTGAAAGCTGACTCGTATAGTACGAGTTACATGGATTTAGTATCAATTTTATTGCATTTACTAAACTTATAAAATATACCTTTATTGTATGTGCGGAAGTATGTTTGTGATATAATTAAGGTACGTTGAATTTATTAAGGTGTAAAAATCATTCTATCTTCACGATTACTGGTTCAAATGTTTCGCTCGGTACCTGTGTCGCCATCTATGAGTTCTTTTTAGTATCAATTATACGTTGTTCTAGTTGGGAGGCCATGGTTACGGTAACCACTTACCATCAAGTGAGCCGTAAGCTTGTTTGCCACCGAGATGGTATAAAAAAAAGAAAATCTCGCTTGCTTATACCAATATTATCAATGTGTGACGGCAATACTCAAGTATAGGCCCAGCAAAGACTACTCCGTTCACGTGGAATGGAGCAACTGGAGTCTAAGAACAATTTCTGTGATACAGTATAATTTTATAAGTCTAAACTGGCTTAGACTTTGTTTTGACATTTGTTCTATGTAAAAGGGCAACACTGGTCACCCGACCAGTGTTGCCCTTTTACATAAACAAATGTCAAACCAAATTTCTCCTTTCTCATCTCGTCTTTATGTCCCCATTCTCTTGTCATCGCCACGTCCCCATTCTCGTCTCGTTTTATATCGCCAATTCTCACCTCATCTCCATACCCCCATTTCCACCTTTTCCCAATATTACCCAGTGTTCATGTCCCCATGGCCAAATTCCCACCCCCATTCCTGTCTCTATTTTCTTAAACGCAGTTCAATAAGTAAAACTTGTCCCAAAATTAGACCGACATTTTGTTTATGTGTGTCATACGTTGTCTCAGGTATCTTCGACCTGGAGAAGCGCACGTGGAGCATCTACATCGGGAAACCGAACGCCTCGGAACCGGTCGCCGTGCTCCCCATCCGGTTCACGAGGCTCAACGACGTCTACTGAACCAGACCGTTCGGTATAGAAGTCTACTGAACCGGACCGCACAGCTCTAGACGTCTACTGTAACAGACCGGACGGTACTAGACGTTTACTGTAACAGACCGGACGGTACTAGACGTCTACTGTAACGGACCGGACGGTACTAGACGTCTACTGTAACAGACCGGACGGTACTAGACGTCTACTGTAACGGACCGGACGGTACTAGACGTCTACTGTAACGGACCGGACGGTACTAGACGTCTACTGTAACGGACCGGACGGTACTAGACGTCTACTGTAACGGACCGGACGGTACTAGACGTCTACAGCATCAGCATAGATACAATAAGAGTATAAGTAAATAAATTATGAACAGACTAGATGAATAATAGAGAATTAGCTAAGCTGCAGCCTCAGATAACGCTGTGGTCACAGTCGCGTTCATGGATCGTAATCGTGCCCAAGTACTTACTAAATAAATAATAGCGACTGTACCTAGCTTAATAAAATGTATTTCTTTCGAGTTATGTTACGTCCGTTCTGAGATATTTTGTTATGTATATTTTTCCTTTTGTACGAGGTAGGTATTGGTACTATTATTTTAGTACAGTCAACTCCGAATAGATTCTGTTTTTACCTTTATTACAACGCAAGGTGAAAATAGCATACAACTTTTTGAAGCCTACTGTACAACTCAATGTAGTGAAACGCACTGATAAAACACGTGTATTAATATCATCATCATCATCATATTTATATAGGAATAATTTATTTAAGTATAATCGGTTTGTTTATACAGGTTATTAATATAATTTAGAAAAAAGAATTTACTTGATAGTCTTGATACTATAAAGTGCGTTTTAAAGCACATCGGACGTGACAGACATACATACACAAAAGTGCAAGTTTTTACACTTTTTACATTAAATTATATATATTAATTCAAGTTACCATCTCTAGGTTAGCTTTATGTAGATGTATATCCCATGAAAGCATAATTGTGTAGAAATTGCATGTACATTGTAACTGCGTCACTGAGCGCTCCCGAGCTTACGGACACAATGACAATGTATTATGTTATATATTCTATACACGTATAAACTTCATGGAGGTAAAACTGTGCGAGATATAATTAATGATTATGTAATACGAATAAGTCTAAGAGTATTAAATTTATTTGTGTATGAATATGCAATACTATTTGTAATTTGTTTTGTAAAGCATAAATTGTATATTACTTGTAATAAGATAATAAAAGTATTTTAGCCAGTTATTTCTTATTTTTATTCCGTTTGCCCATTTCTTAAACTGGCACGTCCGTTTCTAACCCCACTGGACCATTTAGGTATTCAGGGGAATAACCTGTATTAATAGATATACGTACATACATATCAGTGTAGGTAAACACGCCTTTATGACATTGACAATAGAGTCATGTACAGAACTGGGGGCACGGCAGTGTCCCCGCCAAGTCGAGCAAAACAGCAGCACGGCCGTACCATCCTTTTCTCGAAGCAGTTCAGGCCATTTTCGACCCCCCTATAACTTCGTTGTGGATAAAACTAGAAGCCTGAATTTTCAGTAACCGTATAATTGTATTAAAACGATATATTTCAAATTTCATTCAATTTGAACCAGTAGTTTAAAAATGATAACTAGTCAAAGTTTCTTAATTTTGTCACTGACTGACTCACCGATAATCAAAAGTCTAAGGTAGAAGTTCAAATTTAGAATACAATTGGTGTTTAGTGTATAAATCAAGGGAAAACTAAAAAAAAAAAAAACAGTCCAGTTTTCTAGATACACTAACTGCATAAATAAAATTGCCAAGTTACAGAATTTTACTTAGCAAGTAAATAAAGATTTATAAGAATGCCTGAGACTTGGTTCTACGAAATATGTCACAACTTTTTACGCTGTAAGAGTTTCGAGAATTGGCCTCTTTTTTAAATGGAATGTTTTTATGGGATATTTATGTCCTTACTAGCTTCTGCCCGCGACTCCGTCCGCGTGAAACTCGTTTATATCGTAGCTCCATACAAACTTTCACCCCCCACTTCATCCCCTTCGGGGATGATTTCCGGAATAAAAACTATCCTATGTCCTTCTCCAGGACTCAAACTATCTCTATATTAGTATGGATAGTATGAATTTATGTGGGTACGTATATTAACAGTGTACGTAATGATTTCCATGATCTATATGTATCTTAGCCATAATAACACCAATCTGACAAAATTGTCTTAATATTATTTTTATACGAATGATGTTATGTTAATTATGTATGACTGTCCTAATAATACTGTTGACATGTAAAACTATGTTTAATAAAGGATTAAATGAAATGAAATGAAATGAAATACTTGCTCTGTAGGTACGTGGTGTGTTCCTGGCGGTGATTTAATGGATGCCAGGGCTCCCTAGATACGTGGTGTGTTCCTGGCAGTGAGTTAAAGGACGCCAGGGCTCTCTAGGTACGTGGTGTGTTCCTGGCGGTGACTTAAAGGACGCCAGGGCTCCCTAGGTACGTGGTGTGTTCCTGGCGGTGACTTAAAGGACGCCAGGGCTCCCTAGGTACGTGGTGTGTTCCTGGCGGTGACTTAAAGGACGCCAGGGCTCCCTAGGTACGTGGTGTGTTCCTGGCGGTGACTTAAAGGACGCCAGGGCTCCCTAGGTACGTGGTGTGTTCCTGGCGGTGACTTAAAGGACGCCAGGGCTCCCTAGGTACGTGGTGTGTTCCTGGCGGTGACTTAAAGGACGCCAGGGCTCCCTAGGTACGTGGTGTGTTCCTGGCGGTGAGTTAAAGGACACCAGGGCTCCCTAGGTACGCGGTGTGTTCCTGGCGGTGAGTTAATGGATGCCAGGGCTCCCTAGATACGTGGTGTGTTCCTGGCGGTGACTTAAAGGACGCCAGGGCTCCCTAGGTACGTGGTGTGTTCCTGGCGGTGACTTAAAGGACGCCAGGGCTCCCTAGGTACGTGGTGTGTTCCTGGCGGTGACTTAAAGGACGCCAGGGCTACCTAGGTACGTGGTGTGTTCCTGGCGGTGACTTAAAGGACGCCAGGGCTACCTAGGTACGTGGTGTGTTCCTGGCGGTGACTTAAAGGACGCCAGGGCTACCTAGGTACGTGGTGTGTTCCTGGCGGTGACTTAAAGGACGCCAGGGCTACCTAGGTACGTGGTGTGTTCCTGGCGGTGACTTAAAGGACGCCAGGGCTACCTAGGTACGCGGTGTGTTCCTGGCGGTGACTTAAAGGACGCTAGGGCTCCCTAGCTACGTGGTGGTGGTGGTAAATATAGAGGCGTCGGCAGAGAGTACAACTCTGTACCATTTGGCGTCGAGTCGAGACCCTAGGTCCGTGGGGTCCCAGTGCGCAAAAGTTACTTGCGGAAATCGCGAAATGTCTGGTCGACGTGACGGTGACCGAAGAGCTGGCGGCTTTCTCGCGCAATGCATCAGCATTGCAATTCAGCGAGGAAATCCCGCATCCTCGGTACAATGCCTCGAGGGCCTTTCTTATATTTAACGGTTTTATTTAATTTAGTTTCGGAATATATTATAGTAAAATTGTAGACGTTTGTGTAAATATCGATAGAATTATCGAAATTAGTTAACGAATCAAACCTGGCCCTATAGGTTTTTTTTTTTTCGTTTATTTGGGTAAACAAACAGCCACTACAATGATTACTTAAAATAAGTTTAAAGAAAATGTTTACAGTATGTGAGGCCCACACCGTTTACCACTGGTTAATATTACAATATTTATCATTCAGAGAGTGGGCAACGTCAGTTTTAAGAACGGGCGGTACCCATTAACAACAACAAAGAAAGCGAAGGTATACTTATACGATACAAAGCACACGTATGTTACCAGCGCAGTAAAATAGTAAACCCATTACAATAACATGTTACTGATAATATAAGTTACTAGCTTCTGCCCGCGACTCCGTCCGCGTGGAACTCGTTTATATCGCAGCTCCATACACACTTTCACCCCCTTAGGGGATGATTTCCGGGATAAAAACTATCCTATGTCCTTCCCCGGGACTCAAACTATCTCTATACCAAAATTCATCTAAATCGGTTCAGCGGTTTAAGCTTGAAGAGGTAACAGACAGACAGACAGACAGATAGACAGACACACTTTTCGCATTTATAATATTAAGTATGGAGTATGGATTAATAAGATATATGCTAATTTATATCAACAAGTACATATTACCAGTTACCAGCTTTCGTTAGCACAACCATAGGAACAATTTAGCGGAATTAACGTAATAATCTTAATTAGTGGTGCGGTTTATGCTAAGGGTACAATTTTTAGGGCTCCGTAGCCAAATGGCAAAAAACGGAACCCTTATAGATTCGTCATGTCTGTCTGTCCGTCCGTCCGTATGTCACAGGCATTTTACTCGAAGACTATAAGGTGTATTTGAATAACATTTTGAGGATAGGTGTATTTTGTTAGCCGCTACGTAGTTTTGTAATTAAATTACAAAAAAAAATTTTTTAGGGCTCACTCCCTACATAAAACTAAAAATAAAAAAAAAAAATCATTGCAAGCCCACGTGTGGCACATCGATCAATAGGCCTTTCAAAATAAATATAAGGTTTCTCAGCATTTTTTTTGATTAACTGAATAAAGTCGGAGATAATCTCTTAAGTTTTGAACCGTGTATTTTAAAAATATGAAAAAAATCACGGACTTATTAAATTCTTTCAGCAAAAATTGTTTTGAACAAGATCGGTTCAAAGGTACTCGAGATATTTCTACAAAACTGCCTTCCTTAAAGAAAAGGAAGTAAGTGCCGTGAGATTTCAGTAACGATACGACCTGTTTTATAGGCATTGAACCCTTCGTTGTGCGTGGTCCGACACGCACTTGGCCGCTTTTTTATATATATATATATATATATATATATATATATATATATATATTATAATCTACTTTAAACCTACCCATTTAGTACAAAAATATTAGTCTATATGAGTTAACCCTTCGGATGCTTTAGCGCTGACATTGCTGAAGGATAATACAATTTGCGCTTCTGTCATAGTCAATTTTCAATAGCACTGATCAGTGCTAAGACATACGAAGGGTTAAGAGTATGACAATTAGTTTTTTATAAACAGTTATACTATTGCTAAAAATGTCAACTTGACAGAATTGCTTATTATACGTATCGTTGAGTGTATTAAGAGCAATGCAATCAAGTTGAAGGTTGCAGAGACCATACAAAACCATTGATTCGAGTAATACGCGCCTAGACCTTAGATCTAACATGTCATATTTATTTAACAGTTGCGTATAACTTAATCTACTGCGATAGCATCGAAAGTGCATAGTGTTTAAATATTTTTTTTGGAGAGACTCGAGTGCGTTCGAATATTTATCGTAATATGGGTTCCAAACTGAGACGGCATGTTCTAATTGAGAGCGTATTAGCACGTATTAGTGATTTGAATAAGTGCAAATATGTATTAGGGTGACGGAATTCGGTGCTTGAGCGCATTACAAAACCATACATTTTAAAAGCTTTACTGATAATGGAATCCACGTGTTGATCAAGGTGCAACTTTGAGTCGAGTAATATTCCAAGGTCCCTTATTGATTGCACTGTAGCCAATATAGTATTACATAGATAATAAGAGTTAATAAAGGTTATCCTCTTTTTAGTAAATTACATAATTTTACATTTATTTATATTCAAATCGAGTTTATTGTTAGCACAATACTCAGAGAAGCGATCCAAGTCCTGCTGAAATTGTTCACAATCATTAACGTTGCCTATAGTGTGATATATTTTTAAATCGTTGGCGTAGAGTAAAGTATTACAAAAGTGAAAACAGGAGTCAATATCGTTAATGAAAATTGTGAACAATAAGAGACCCAGGATGGACCCCTGGGGGACACCAGAGCTGATAGTAATGGCGTATGATTCAGATCCATTTACAGCAACTTTTTGAGTGCGGTTAGTAATGTAGGATTTGAACCAGCGCCATAAGTTTCCGCGAATTCCATTAAAAGCTATCTTTTCCAAGAGCAATTGATGATCCACACTGTCGAAAGCCTTGCGGAAATCTGTGTACACACTATCTACCTGCTTATTGGCATCTAAGCTTTCGAATAGGTAAGTTGTATAGATAAGAAGATTTGTGCTAGTTGAGCGACGTTGAACGAAACCATGTTGATTTGGATTTATTTGAGTATGTAAATCCATACTAATATTATAAATGCGAAAGTGTGTGTGTTTGTTTCCCCAAGGAAAACCGAATATCGCGAATCCATGAACTCGTTATTCGACATGTCTGGGCATAACCAAGTCCTGTTAAAATAATGACATCGTAACTATGTGAATGGACGTTCATATACAAGGTGTTTAATTTAGTATGGAGGCCCCGACAGTTTTGATAATAAACAGATATACTTACTATCCATAGTTACCAAGTAATAAATTAAAGATTAGCTTCTTATGTTCCAAAGTTGAGGGATTCTTAGTCCCATCCGATGCTTTTAATTATATCATCATCTTTAAGCTCCTAATGTATTTACGTAATGGGTTGCCGAGATAGTTACGAGGGTAGTCCCAAAAATATCCGACCTGACAAAAAAAAACAAAAGAAAATCTAAAACTTTTATTTTATTTTTCTACATAATCTCCTTTTAGTTCTATGCACTTGGCCCAGCGATGTTCGAAAGCTTCAACGCCTTGTTTGTAGTGAGATTTGTCGAGCTCGTCAAAATACCCATCAACCGCAGCCTCCACTTCATCATTGCTGGCAAATCTTTTACCACCAAGCCATTTTTTTAAATTTGGAAATAAAAAATAATCGGAAGGGGCCAAATCGGGCGAATAGGGTGCATGCGGAAGTAATTCGAACTTTAACTCGCGGATTTTAGCCATGGCCTTGGCACACGTGTGTACTGGTGCATTGTCATGGTGAAACAAATTTTTTTTTTTCGCCAGATGCGGTCGTTTTTCACAGATTTTTTCACTCAATTGATGCAAAAGGTTAGCATAATACTCGCCATTGATAGTCTTTCCTTTCTGAAGATAATCTATGAAGATTATCCCACGGCAATCCCAAAAAACGGAGGCCATGACCTTTCCTGCTGATGTAACGGTTTTTGCCTTCTTTGGGGCCGGTTCTCCTCTTCGAGTCCATTGCTTAGACTGTTCTTTCGTCTCTGGTGTGTAATAATGCACCCACGTTTCATCCATAGTGATAAAACGCCGCAAAAACTCCGCTTTATTGTTGTGAAATATTGCCAAACACTCGGTCGAAATATCTTCGCGACGTCGTTTTTGTTCGTCTGTGAGCAATCGCGGCACCCACCTTGCGCACATCTTTTTCATATCCAAATTTTCAGTCAATATGCGATGTACAGCACTTTTTGAAATCCCTGCCATGTCTGCTAGCTCGCGTACTTTCAATCTACGGTCATCTAATACCATTTTGTAGATTTTTTTTACTGTTTCTGGCGTAGTCACTTCATTTGGTCGACCACATCGATGTTCATCTTCGCAACTAGAGCGACCGCGTTTAAACTCGGCCACCCAATATTTTACTGTTGTAAACGATGGAGCAGACTCCCCCAAAGTAGAATCTAGCTCCGCTTTAATAATAGTTGGACTAAAACCTTTCAAATGAAAGTATTGTATCACTTAACGATGGCCAATTTTCTCCATGTCTGAAAATTTGTTCACAGCGTCCACTATTGATGGCTACTAAACAAAAGACAAACGACGCTGCGTGTTCGAATTTCAAATTTAAACTTTTTAAAGTGCATTATTTTCAAAAAGAGTATTTACTCAAAATAAAAACCTCTTTAAGCGTGTCAGGTCGGGTACGTCTGGGACTGCCCTCGTATGTAACATAAACAATGTTTTCTCGATACATGCACTTGAAATAATCCTATAGTTAAGAAGTTGAGTGTTGTTACTACATGTTCGCAGTGTTGGCACAATTTTATTGTAATTGCGCTAAACCAATAATTATCTTCCACGTATCTAAATAGGTCAAAAACTGTTCACAGATAGCTTAAGTAGGTCAAGGTCAATTCGTATGGCGAGTATTGAGGTGTGTCACCTTTTCGCACAAGGATAGTTGCGTGCCGCACCCAGACGTACTTGTAGCTATGCAGCGAGGCAGTTTCCCGAGTTTATCTTAACAATAGTTTGTTTTTGAGAGTTAAATGTTCGTTTAGGTATATTTCTTGCATGAGACCGCTTAGCGTTAATTGTAATTTGTTAAGTCCCTTGACTGCACGGAATGCCGCTAGGATGTTGTTATCATGACCGAAGTAAGACGCACTATTATATTTTTTGGTCGATTAGCATTGGAATCGGCGTGTGGGACCCGGTGAATTGACACGATATCGCCTGGTGTGATGGTGCATTTTATGGTGGATCCGATTTTGGTAATAATACTAATCAAGTTTTTGCCGCGTTTCTCTGGCAAGTTACATATTTCTATGTTGCTCGTCCTTGCCTGTTGTTCCAATTTATCTATGGTACGTTGAATTCAACAAGTGTAATGCAATATCTTTTAGTCTTTTAGACTTCCTGCGACTCCTAACGCGAGTCTGTAAATTCAAGGGAGTTTTCGACATCATTTAAGCGAATCTTTACCTCTGCTAGAGAATGATTTATGGTTGTGTTGTCTTGGTTAAGCTTTTGAATGTCTAGTTTTATGCCGGCTAGTGTCTCATTGAGTTGTTGGAAGTGTGCCGGGAGGATTCGATATCGGAGTCAACTCGGTACGCGTTGTCATCCGTTCCGCTCATTCGCGCTGCGTAGGAAGGAGAGCTTGCGTCGAAAGTCGATGTGAAATAAATCAGGTTGTGCGGATACGAATCTAAAATGTTGTTTCACCAAGTTCAATACACTAAAACTAACGTTGCACACTGCACTTAAGGTCACTTTATGTTGTTGCTGATTCAATTCACTTTTATTTATGAGGAACTAGCTTCTGCCCGCGACTCCGTCCGCGTGGAACTCGTTTATATCGTATCTCCATATAAACTTTCACCCCCCACTTCATCCCCTTGGGGGATGATTTCCGGGATAAAAACTATCCTATGTCCTTCCCCGGGACTCAAAATATCTCGATACCAAATTTCATCGCAATCGGTTCAGCGGTTTCAGCGTGAAGAGGTAACAGACAGACACACTTTACCATGTATAATATTAAGTATGGATTTTTGTTAGCAAAGATGGTAAACGCGTGCTAACGCTCCGAATGATCCCGGTGGCTGGCAGGTTTAGCAGATCACATTGGCATTTACGTATTCCTAAACCGTGTTTCCACGATGTCTTTCCATGTGTGATATGTTTGTGTGCATCAAAATGAGAACGCGTTTTCCTTTTTCATAATGTGTGCGTATGTAAATAAACAGATCGTTTTTTCATTAGTGAGTAATCTTTTGCATGTGTTATTTCTTCACCCCCCGCAAAATTTGGCAGACTTTTTTGTACTCAAATACGACATACACTCGCGTGCAAAAGTATCGAATCACTTAGCATTTTTTCGTTTGCATCAGATATCTTTGTAAATCGGTTAATTCTTCTAAATTATTTAAATGTAATTATGTTTGTTGGAATATTAGCTTTATAAAAAGCTATGAAACATGAGCATTGGCCCTAGATTATTCAGATTATGGCCAATCTGCCGGTTTCCCGTGTTGTTGCGGCTTCTAACACCCACAAGTTGCACTACCCTTGACCCCTATAAAACGGGGGTGGTGGGGTATTTCTTATCAGAGTCACTCGGAGTCCTTCCCGGCAACCTCCGCCGAGGAAGTTGACCGCCTCGCCGAGCTGTTCAGCCGGAACGCCCAGTCGGCCCTCGCAGCCGCCACCACCACGAGCCCCGCCACCACATACCGCCACAAGAAGCCGCCGCCGTTCATCCAGAGGATGCTGGAGGAGAAGCGCAGGATGCGACGGCTCTACAATGAGACCCGCTGCCCCACCCTGAAGACCCGGCTCAACGCCCTCGCCGAGAAAATTGGGACTAGCCTCGCGGCGAACTCCCACTACTCCTGGCTCGAGGGCGTCGACTCCGCAGCCGAGGAAGGCTGGGGCGGCATACACCGCCTATGCCGTCGCCTCTCGAACAAACCGCTCCCAACAAGACCACTCCTCGCCCCAGACGGTTCAAGATGGTACCGTGCAGAGGACAGGGCGCGCATATTCGCCGAGCACCTCGAGAACCAGTTCCGGCCAAACGCGTCCGCTGATGCCGAGCACACAGCACAGCTGGAACGCGAGGTCGAGGGGTATCTCGAGGCCACACCGCCGCCAGAAGATGACCCCATCATCTTCTCCCCCGGCCAAATCCAACGGGCAGTACGGAAGACCCAGCTCCGCAAGGCCCCAGGACCAGACGCGATCCCAAACGAGGCGCTTCGTCACCTGCCCCCGCGAGCCATCGCGACGCTGACGCGGCTCTTCAATGGGATCGCGAGAACCTGCCACTTTCCCAACTGCTGGAAGCTGGGGAAAGTCATACTGCTGCCCAAGCCGGGGAAGAACATTCTCCGCCCTGACAGCTACCGACCCATCACCCTGCTGTCCTCGGTGTCAAAGGTGTTCGAGCGACTTCTTCTCCACCATTTGACACCTCACATCGAGCCCCGCGCAGAACAGTTCGGCTTCAGGGCGGAACACTCCACAACGCTACAGGTCACTAGGATCCTCCACACCGCGGCGGCGGCGCGGAACAAAAAGGAGCACGCGGTGGCGGTGCTCCTGGACATGGAGAAGGCTTTTGACCGGGTCTGGCACTCAGGCCTGGTCTACAAGCTAACAACCAGCACGGCGCCACGACGGCTCGTGCACACCATAGCCAGCTTCCTCTCCGATCGCAGCTTCCAAGCCGTGGTAGAAGGCAAGCTCTCGGAGAGGAAACCCATCGCAGCCGGAGTCCCCCAGGGAAGCTGTTTGTCGCCGGCCCTGTACGCGCGGTACACCGACGACATCCCAGTGGAAGAGGGGGCCACACTTGCCTTATACGCCGACGACGCCGCGTACATCGCGACGTCGTACAAGCTTCCGCACGCAGCCGTCAAAATCCAGCGCACCTTGGACGCGCTCCCCAGCTGGCTGGACCGCTGGCGACTGAGGGTGAACGTGGCGAAGACCCAGGCCATCACCCTCAGCCCAAAGATAAACCAGCCTCCAGAACTCCGCCTCCTAGGACACCCGCTGACGTGGCTGCGGACTGTTAAGTACCTGGGCGTCACCATCGACCGGCAACTTAGCATGTCCGCCCACGTCAGAAACACCATCAACAGTGCCAGAACAGCCCGGATCCTACTCGCCCCGGTGATGAAGTCATCCCTCCCCCTAACCGCCAAGATTGGCATTTACAAGGGCTACATCAGGTCACGGCTCACCTATGCAGCCCCCGCGTGGTACGCGCTGGTGGGAGAGTGCAATAAGCGACGACTCCGCGCGCAACAGTCGTTAGCGCTTCGCACCGCAACCGGCGTGCACCACTACGTTAGCAACCGAGTGCTCCACCGTGACCTGAAGATCGAACACCTGGACGACTTCATCACCAGACTGGCCAGAGCTATGTTCTCGCGGGCAGATGGCTCGCGCCAGACGCACCTGCAGGACATAGCTCCCTACCACTCCAGACCGCCCGACAAGAGGGCTTTGCCGCGGGATCTGATCCGCCCGGATCCACCCGCCGCCACCTGAACTGACAAAAGGATGTTCCTGCAGTGCCGTCGGCTCGCAGGTCGCTCGCTGGGCCTCTCCTAACGGAGTCCCACCCGGCAGGGCTTGACCGCGCCGACGGACGAAGCAGACGACCCCACCGGACCAGACGGGCATTACGCCCACCACAGACACCCGTCCGTAGTTGCGGACGGCGCCCGATCCCGCCAAAAGCGGCACAGCCGCGAAAGGCTCCTCCAAGCCCCTATCGGGGCTTGAGAGATGACCATCAAGGTTCTTATCAGTCACTTACCAGAAGTCGACCTGCACACATCTCCGCATCTTATCCTGTGAAGAATACCCTGAAAAAATGGAAGCCACCGAAGCTCAAGTCGCCGTAGTCGTCAAGCTCCTGCAAGAAGGGCGTAGTCAACGCTCAGTGGCTGCCGAAGTGAATCTGAGCCAGTCCACAGTCTGTAAACTGTACCAGAGGTTTCAGCTGACAGGATTTCTTACTGCAAGACCAAGAAGCGGCCGCAGAAGGTGCACATCGGAGAGAGACGACCGCTTCATTGTGTCGACGGCTCTTCGAAATCGTCACCAGACTGGAGTTACCATCCAGCAGCATCTGCGGGAGGTGCGAGGAGTGGTTGCCAGCGAGTGGACCGTGAGAAGAAGACTCAAGGCGGCGACCCTGACACCCAGGAGGCCTGCGACTGGGCCCAGGTTGCTGGCAAGGCACCGCACAGCCCGAAAGGAATTTGTCAGGATTCACAAAAATTGGACCCTTGACCAATGGACCCCGATTCTGTTCTCGGACGAGTGCAGAATGTGTTTGAATGGCTGCGACCGAAGAGGAAGAGTCTACAGGAGGCCAGAAGAACGCTACGCTCAGTGCTGCTTCTCCGAAAGGGTCGCCTATGGAGGTGGCTCAGTCATGTTCTGGGGCGGCATCTCGTACGATGCACGGACTGAGCTGGTTTTTGTACCTGGTGGTGGTCGTGGCGGTGGATTAACTGCTGCCAGGTACATAACGGAGATTTTGGAAGACCACGTCGTCCCTTATGCTTTGATGAGGGGTTCATGCTAATGCAGGACAATGCCCCTTGTCATACCGCAAGGGTCACCGCTGCCTACCTCCACGAGGTGGGCATCGATACCATGGCCTGGCCTGCGATGAGCCCGGACCTTAACCCCATTGAGCACATGTGGGAATCCTGCTCCAGGCACTGTCGACGAGCTGAAGATTGCCTTGCTGGAGGAGTGGGAAGCGATTCCTCAAAATTATATCAGGAAGTTAATAAAATCAATGAAAAATCGTTTACTTTGTGTCGGTAGGGTTAGGGGGGGGTAATACCCGTTACTAGCGTATTCATAATAAATTGAATTTTATTCTGAAAAAGCCTTTTATTTCGAGTTTCCCTTGTTGATTTTAAAGCCATTTTCGAGCTACTTCCGGTATTCGAGTTTTTTTCAGCCTTTGGATCTGAAATATTATTGAGTTGGCACATTTTCCAAAGCGTTACATTGTAAGCTTTCATTTGATACCATTATTTTCAGATTCGAATGGGAAACTACAAAGATATCGGATGCAGACGAAAAATTGCAAAGTGATTCGATACTTTTGCACGCGAGTGTACAAGCTACTCCAGGTATGTATCTAAGTCTACACCCCTTTTGTATCTAACTATCAACACAAAGAATGCTTGGATATTCCCCCTGGGCGGCCCACAAGCTCCCCAGTGAGGTTATCCATTAACATATTTGTAACAGGCCGCACTGCAGGCCTAACAAGGAAAAAAAAAAAAAAACTTTGGATCGATAAAGGCACGGCAAGGGGCTTGCGATTCGTGAAGTAACGAGCAGCCATAGGCTACGGCGTCTGCGCTAGGGCTATGGACCATCAATATAGGTGGTATAGGGTGGGTGGGTTGCACCAAGCCGTCTGTAATCAGTCGCGGTGTTCGTTAAAATCTGAATGTATGGATAACAGCTGCCGTTGATCGGTCTGTACTCGTAAGTTAATGCACCCAGGGTCATTAACTAGGACTTAATAAAACGAGTGTAAAATACAATTAATATTATTTCATTCATTAACCATTACATACAATTAAAATATAAGATCTGTAATATAAGCTGAACAATTTCAATTGAACTCACTTTAATGTACAGTCAAGGAATTTAATTTCCGACCCAGCTAAGGCTCAATATTGTATAGCAAACTGTCACCATAAGAGCTAGCTAGAGCACGACGTTCCTTTGACATATCGCATGCATTGTTATATGTTAGTAACTAGGCAACCAGAACTTAAACGAGCTATCGAGGAATTTTAAACGTGCTATCTCCTCAATCCCCACTTCCTGGTGTAACTCTGCTATTTCTAGCTCTTAATAGTTCACGGTTAGCGGCAGGTATTTTATTTTTCAAATTAATAACGTAATTGAAAATTATTTTCAGATTTCTCGATTGACACTGACGCATGTTCGTAATTAGAAAAGCAAATGATAACTTTTCGCAAAGAGGTTATCTGTAATGTGAAGTGACAAATAAATATGTATTGAGAATTTGACATTTCAATACTATTACTGAAATAGAAGTTTCGACCTTAATGCATTGCGAATGTCTAACGACATTTCAACGAAATGGGTAGGTATTTAAATTCCTTGACTGTACAACAGAATATATGGCGACACAGGGTTTTGGTTTTGAGGGGGGTTAGGACCCCATTAAGTATTAATAAGTATTTATTCATAGAAAATAGGAAAATACACATTTCAATGTGAGAGAAACAAGCCTAACAAGTACTTTCCGCATAAAGTCTGGGTAAGAATATATAGTAGTCGCTATACCACATGAAACTAGTGCCCACGCCAATTCTTACTAATACGAGCAACCGGGACAATGATTGGATGAAGTGAGACGGCACAGTATTGATCACTTCGGACTTAATGAAGAGTACCGAATAGATTAAAAAGTCTCTATTATTGTGTCATAAGTACACGACAATGCGTTACAGATGATTTTCTCTACATGCCGGGAAATAATGCATGCAGCACGTAGCTTAGCAGTGAATTTGTTAATATTTGCAAAAAAGTAGGTACAAATAATGCCTTAATAGTATTTTTAACTAGGTTCCGTTTTAAAAACAACTATGTTATGTACAAATACAAATTATAAGTAAAAAATCTATTAGGGACCAATTTATTCTTGTAATACTTACAAGAAAAACGAGATAGATCCAATATAAGATTACTAATATTAAAAACCGCCGTCGCATCAAATACATAACAGAAAAAGTCCATAAAGATATTTAATTGAACACACTATTACTTATATAGTCAGGGGTATTAATATACGTACCAACATAGAAAAGTCATAAATATCTTTACACTCCTTTATGACATCGACAATAGGGTCTATATTTATGTATGTATATTACAGAGGCGCCGCGTGAAAGTTTTCGATGGGCAACCCGGAACAATAATTAACGAAGGAGTTCATTAATTTTAGGCAATTTTGGGAATCGGCTTGTATGGGCGCTCCGCCACTGACATATTAATACTCTTGACTGAACAATTTATGGTGATTTGGAATGGAACGCTTTGGGAGATTTGACAGTGATATATATCTGTCACACCGACCAGTTAATATGTCCAATCGATGTGGTATACTCTTGGCTCGACTCAGTCGTTTTTTGTCAAGTTCTTAAATTCATCCTTTTCTGCTTTCGTCACCCATTCTTCATTCGTCACTTTCGATATTCAACATAGACTATCATTGAACATGCCTAAAGACGATGTTGACGAATACCGAACTAAGCCGGAATTACAAATAGCCAAATATCGAAAGTGACGAATGAAGAATGGGTGACGAAAGCAGAAAGGGACGAATTTAAGAACTTGACAAAAAGACGACTGAGACGAGCCAAGAGTATACCATCGATGTGACATGGTCATACCAAGGTTAAAGCGTCTCACAGTCAACAGTAAACTTGTCATTAGCTGTCAAATTTACTATTGACCGCGTAGTCTCACGACCCCCGGCCCACCACGAATTGATCAACCTATGCACTTTATCTATAGAACATTGACTGTCATGTATTTGGGGAGTCTCACTTGAAGCGTGCGCGCAGGGCTTCTCTAGCCGCAGCCGCAGCCGCCGGCGGGCGGCGGCGCGGGCCCGGAGCCCGAGCTGAAGCCACCGAAGCGGCGCGACGGGGGACGCGGAGGCCTGGAACACGATATACGAGAATGGTAGATAAGTAAAATAATAAATATTAGGAGACAATCTTACACAAATCTACCCAGTCCCAAACTAAGCGAAGCTGGAACTAGACGACGATAAACATGCTTACATAGATAAATAAATACTTAAATACATAGAAAACATCCATGACTCAGGAACAAATATTCGTGCTCAAATTATTTAATTCAGACAATGTCCATAGTGTTAGTATACATTACATTTACTTATCCAAAGTTAGTTATATCTAATGTCATAAAATAAAATATCATACAATCTTATATTCAGATTACAGAGCCTCTCGCTTCCATATGCACCGAGTCCCAGTGTTTCCACAAAGCGCAGGCTGGAGTCTCAAGCACCAGGCGCACGAGGCTATTGTGGAGATGTCACACACGAATGCCCTTACCGGGAACCCAGGACCTCTTGCTTTGTAGGCAGGGTCACTACCAACTAGGCTACCGCGGTCGTCATAAGTATTAAACAATAACCCGCTAGTCGGATATCAATAAATGGGTGAGGACCAAATTATTGGCCAATAGTTAGCCTGGTCAGTCGGTAGTTGGGTGAGGACCAAATTCTTGAAAGGGTGGGGGCCATACGCATATGCAGGGCCTACGTAACGGTGGCGTGGGCGGCGGCGTGCGCCTTGGCTGGCACTCCTCGGTGGGAGCTCGACAGGGAGGTGCTAGCTGAGGCGCACAGGGAGCGGATGCGGTGGAGTCACCGGGGAGTATCCCGCTCCCGAGGAGGTGAGGGCGGCGCGGCGGCAGACCGAGCGTAGGCTGCGCGAACGGGGGAAAAGCGACCTAGAGGACTCCCCCCACGGAATCCGCACTGTGGGGGCACTCCTCGGGTCGCTGGACGAATGGCTGGACAGGGCCCATGGTAAGGTGGACTTCCGATTAACGCAGGTAGTGACCGGACACGGATGTTTCGAAATCAAAAGGGAGGGAAGCCCCGCCTGCCATGAGTGCGGCGTCGAAGATGATACGGCCCTGCACACCCTGGACTAGTGTACTCGCTGGACCGACGAGCGCCGCACAATGGTGGTGGCCCTCGGAGTGAGTGATCTCTCGCTACGCAACATGGCCGCCATGCCGCCATGGCGGCGCAGACGGAGGGGTCGAAGACGCGCGCGGTTTGCTGCCGCGGGCCGCGTCCTCCCCTAGTAGGGTAAGTGGGTTGCACATTGCACATGGCCCTACACGTCTGGGGGGAAAGTCAAGCATCTCTGACTTACCCCTCTCTTGGCGCGGGTGTCCTGGCGTAGTTAGCCAGGACCGCCGGGGGGCGTCGTGGTTATCCCAAGACGCCCCCTTAACGGCAGAGTGGATGACGCCGCTGGGGTTTTAGTGGGTAGGCTCCACCCCTCCCTCCGACTTATGCGGAGGGCGACAGGAGGAGAGATCCCCACATAACCCCCCACTTTGGTCTTCCCCGGGTCGGGGGGTATGTGCCCCCTTGGACTCGATCCGTTGAGTCCGAGGGGCATAAACACATTTCCCCAGCATCATAAAAAAAAAAAACAAATTCTTAGCCACCGATTGACCAGGCTAACGGCCCTTAAGGCCCCCGGAGCGGCTCATACCTAACTCTATCTGTTACTGGCCGCACTCGCAGGCCAAACAGGGTAAAAATGGTAAAAAAAAAAACCAGGCTAAACTGGGCCAGAATTTGGTCCTCACCCAAATCATGTTAGCGCCTATTGCTAATGTCAATTTTGACAGTCAATATACTAGTGGGTCCGTGAGTTGAAGAAATCGCCAAAAAAAAAATGTCAAATCACAAGTAAGTTGACACAAAGGGCCCCCCCCACACTACCGGCGTCTTGTGAACGTTCTCATACAAAATTGTGCGTTGCGTCGACGCCGCGTTTTTGTATGAGAACGTTCACAAGACGCCGGTAGTGTGGGGGGGCAAACGCGCGCACGCTTAATAAACGCAGTCCGCATAGTGCCAGTTCCAGTGCAGTAGTTCCAGTGCCAGGAGCCCGCTAGGTGGGCGCTTCGCCCTGCTGCTGACGACCTCCATAGCTTATTTGGTAGTGACCCTACCTACGAAGCCGGACGTCCCGGGTTCAAATCCCGGTAAGGCCATTTATTTGTGTGATGGATGAGCACGAATATTAGTTCCTAACTCATGGATATGTTCTATGTAATAGGGAATATGCATGTGATTTAGAAATGGACAAAAAAAATCACGTGTAATCTATATTGCTTAATAAATATACACATGATTATTTTTTCAAATTATCATGTTTCTATTGATAAAATAAATTGTTTAAAAGTACTATTTTTCAAATTCCCTCGCAAATTTCCAAAACGCAACGCTATTGGCGGAGCGAAACGTGACGTCACCGTGCAGGTCGTTAGTATGATTATTGAAAGTTATTCGCATTGTTTGGCCGCTGTTTATGATAAATAATCAGTGTTTTTTGGTAATTATTAAGTGAAAAAAGACTCGCCACAATGACTGAAGGCGGTTTTGTCAAGGCACAGTCGGATAATCTGCCTAAAATTGATGTGTTCATGATGACTAAATTTAATACATACTTCGCAAATATTTGTGACTTTACGTCCGCTGAACTAAGAGGAGTAGAAGCTGCAAGGTAAATAAGTTACAGATATTCAATAAATTTTCATATTCCTTGTTTTTATACTCGTGAGATTGGTCAATTAAATAAGTATAACCTATTTTGGCGATTCAAATAGCTAGACTTTTAAACTACTTCAAATAGGTGTCTTTGTTAAATAAGTGGAATAAAAAACTAGTAGATATTTATCCATACTATATACTATTTTACTATACTATAACTTTATATATTATATATACTAACTTCTGCCCGCGACTCCGTCCGCGTGGAACTCATTTATATCGTAGCTCCATACAAACTTTCACCCCCACTTCATCCCTTTGGGGGATATGGGGGGAGCTACGATATAAACGAGTTCCACGCGGACGGAGTCGCGGGCAGAAGCTAGTTATATTATATATTTTATATATACTTACTTAATAATAAATTATAAATGCGAAAGTGTGTCTGTCTGTCTGTTTGTTACCTCTTCACGCTTAAACTGCTGAACCGATTTGGATGAAATTTGGTATAGAGATAGTATAAACTAGTTCCACGCGGACGGAGTCGCGGGCAGAAGCTAGTATTATATAATCAAAGATATGTAGGTACCTATTAGGAATGTTAAATGTTGAGAACATCTTTATGAACTTTAACAAACTAGGTTGTTTTCGTCAAGGCTTATAAATAAAACAAATTTGTGTAGGTCACTCAGTAAAAAGGATTAAATTCTTTTAACTTTCTTCGATCAACAGTGCAAACAAAGAAACTTAGCTAAAACGTTTCATGATCAAAATCAACACTCGTAGTCAGCTGTTGATCAACAAAAATCATAATATTTGGAACATTAATAACTAAAAAAATTGGGAATCAGAATAGTTTTATGAATAAGTATATAATACAATTTTGAGGTTAGGTTATTGTTTACCTATATTGTTCGCGAGTCGTAATAAAAAAGATTTTAGGTACATACATATTTAATACTCACGTCGAAATGATCTTCACAACAATATAAACTACTCAAGCACGATACATTATCTCTCCTCATCGCCTTACACCACTTTATCCTTATATTTGCACCTTTGGGCATATGAAAATATTTGCAGTTTTAATGTGATTTTCACACATAGGGACAATACAATATTTATAATAAGCTTTTGTGTGCTCTTCCATTACAATAAGTTGATCTTATAAGCTTTAATCACTCACATTTATTAAAAGTGTGAATCAAACACTTTGTTGTTAGTTTGTTTAAGAACCGCCGTGCACTAAGCTGCACGGTGACGTCACAAATGAGCGCGCCAAAATGGTGGCGTTTTGATCGTCCGAAAATGATAGTAATTTTAATTTTTTTCTTTTAGCTTATTTAATAATATTGTGAAAGTGTTATATTTTTTTCCGGTTATATAATTACTTATAGAATAGATAAAAAAAATAAAAAAATGTCATGAATATTCCCTATTATTAATCTACATAAATACTTGTATCGTCGTATAGTACCCATAGTACAGCTTTAGTTAGTTTGGGACTAGATCGATTTGTGCAAGATTGTCCCATAATGTTTATTATTTTATTTGCCCGTAAGCGCTTTCCGCTACGAGCGGTTTCTCCCATGCATCGATTGGCAAGCGTGATTGGCAGTGCGCGTGTCAATACCAGAGGCTCTAGTATAAGTTTTACCGAAACAAAACGTTACGATCGCGTTCGCGTTTAGCTGTCAAATCCCATACAAATTGAGGGTAAAACGCAAACGCGATCGTAAAGTTTTGTTTCGGTAAAATGTATACTAGAGCCTCAGGCCACGAAGCCCTCATCCCGCCGCGTTGACATAAGTATGCCCCCTGGGACCGTAACCAAAGGGCTGGCACACATTGTTGCGAGCGCTGTGAACACGACCACGTATTTCCGGCCTATTTGGTTTTGAACTTTTTACAAGCTTTTATGTCATTTCACCTGTCCCGTTGTCTGTCTGTCTGTTTGTCTGTAATCAAATTGAGCTGAAATTTTGGGTTTAAGTATAGTTTGGATGACAATTCAATATTATGGTACCATCGAGCTGATCTGATGATGGAGACAGAAGGTGGCCATGGGAATTCAGTACTTAACCGACGCAACCCCGTTGAGTTGGGGCTCGTTGGAATCGTCTCAATGAGTAGTTGATGATGGTATACAGAAAAGTACAGTCGGCAATAAAAGCGTGTACCAAAAATGTTTTTTTTTGACAAAAGCTTGCAATGCCTCGAGGGCCTTTTTTAAATTTAACTTAGTTTTAATTTAATTTAGTTAAAATGTTAGTTGGAGGAGATGGCGGGTCGACCTTGATACGTTTTGTACAGATTAGCGAACACTGTCCTGTCCTGTCGTGACGAGTGGCGGAAAAAAGGGGAGGCTTTTGGGGCTAGGGGTGTTACATACCCGCTGCCCGGGCTCCTGTAGTCCCGCGAGTACTTCTCCCCGTGCTTGTTGTAGCTCGAGTTGATCAACGTCTGCCAACTGCAATTATTATAAATAAAATATCATTAAAAAACCCATGTGCTTTTTAGGGTTCCGTACAGTCAGCATCACATAGTTAGCAGCAGCCAAAGTAGCCAAATATATCGTAACACTTCCTTATTCCTATAGTAATAAGGAAGTGTTACGATATATTTGGCTACTTTGGCTGCTACTAACTATGTGATGCTGACTGTACCAAAGAGGTAAAAAAGGAACCTTTATGGTGCGACTTCGTCTGTTTTCGTATATGTCATTCCCACAATTTAGAGGAATCCAACGACACGTCATAAGTCGAGATTCGTCAAACGGTTTAGGCTGCAGGGAGTGCCAGAGAATAAGACATACACACATAAATAATAAATAAATAAATATTAGGGGACAATCTTACACAAATCGAGCTTGCCCCATAGTAAGCTCAATAAGGCTTGTGTTATGGGTACTAGACGACGATATATATAATAGATATAAATACTTAAATACATAGAAAACATCCAAGACTAAGAAACAAATAATCATGCTCATCAGTCTCATCACACAAATATTTGCCCTTACCGGGATTCGAACCCAGGACCTTTTGCTTCGTAGGCAGGGTCACTACCAACTAGGCTAAAGCGGTCGTCGACATACATACGCTCGAAAAACATACCCTCCTCTCCTTCGGCAGTCGGGTAAAAATCTTGAATTTAAAATGTGTGTGCGATGAGACGGCCGCGCCACAGATAGGTGCATGTAATACCTAAATTGAAGAATAAATAACTTTGACTTTGATGAACTGCCAAAGGGCTAGAAACATGCCGCTTGTAGTGACAACTAATATGCAAGTTTAGCCTAAGGGCTATATTAAGTAAAATTTTAGACATAAATAACCTGGGAAAAGCATCATGCTAAGGTTGTTTAGTTGGTAATAATAATGAATGTCTTTCTGAGATGAGATGACGACTGTGTTTTTACCCGACTGCCGAAGGAGGGTATGTGACCTTATTCTTTGGCACGCCTTTGCAGCCTAATCCGTTTGACGGATTTCGACATATGAGGTGTCATTGGATTCCTCTTAATCGTGGGAGTGACATAGGCTATAAAAAACGAAAAAAGCAGTTGACTTTTTTGAAAAATCTTTTTATTTCACTTTTTTATATTTGACACCTAGCCTAGCTGTCATGCATACAGTGTGACAAATATATAAAATCACATCTGCAAATTGCTTACTATGGTGAAAGAGTGTATGCTCAGATACTTCACAGAACCTTGATCTTAGTACAGACATATTTGCTGCACATTTTTAACCTACTTCAAAAAAAGAGTTACTCAATTTGTCGGAATCTTTTTATGTATGTTCCCGGATTGCTCAAAAACGCCTAGACTGATTTGGAAAATTCTTCTTTTGCTAGAAAGGGCATCTTTCCCAGGGGGTCCCATGGTCATCAAGTGATGATGGGACCCTGGACAAATCGAGGGAACTCTTCAAATTGTGATTTGGCTACCGATTTAAAGTCGGTCAACTTTATTTTTTGAGTAAATTATCTATACAAACCTTGTACTAGTAAATAATTGTACCCTCTTTCGCCGGCCAAGGGCTTATTAGAAGGCATCTTTCAAAAACCGAAGAGCTTACCGATCATACAACCAAAATAGCCCAGTGGAGTGCGAAGTCTCTACAAGGAAGACACCACCAAGATTTAAGCCAACACAATGTCGACAAAGAGGCGTCGAACGCATGGCTAAATCGCGGCGAGCTCTTCCTAGAGACTGAGGGCTTCATGATGGCTATCCAGGATCAGGTTATCAAGACCCGCAACTATCAAAAATTTATTATAAAAAATGGAACTTTAGATTTATGTAGAAAGTGTAATAGCCCAGGAGAAACCATTCAACACATGACCGGAGCATGCAGAGCCATAGTCCAAACTGACTACAAGCACAGACACGACCAAGTAGCCAACATAGTACATCAGAAACTAGCAATTAAATATAACTTGATTCCTCAACCAGCCATTCCACACTACAAGTATACGCCTGAAAACGTGCTAGAAAACCAAACCCACAGAATGTACTTCGATAGAGCCATTTTAACAGACCGAACTACACACTTCAATAGACCGGATATCACTGTAGTAGACAAGATCAACAAGACAGCTCTTTTAATTGATGTAGCAATTCCAAACACTCATAACTTACAAAGTACAATAGCTGGCAAACTAACCAAATATACCGATTTAAAGGTTGAAATAACCAGAATATGGAAACTAAGAAACGTCATCGTGTTGTCCACTACAGGTGTCATCCCTCAACAGTTGCATACCTCTATCAAAACCCTGTCATTGCCACCGTTTTCTTATATTGTAATGCAGAAAGCTGTAATCCTAAACACTTGCAGAATAGTCAGAAAATTCCTACAGAATGATTCACTCAGTAACGTACAAGCCCGAGCACATCCATCAGTCACTCTTTTTCCACCCGAGTCCAACCATAACCAAGAACAACTCTCCGATCATCATCATCATCATCATCAAGATCTTCTGCCTTAATTAAAACTTAATAGGTATATGAGATGCACTTGGCTTCGGCCCGTACTTCCTATTACACCGGTATTTACCTAAATACTGAGAAATTTAAAGAAACAAAAAAAAAAATAATAATAAAAAGATAAAACACAACTTTTTAGATTAGTGAATACTAACAATATGGAATAAATAAAGCTTAAATAAATAAATTGGAACAGTTGCATTTGTTTTGTTACATTCCAGTTTAAAACAAAGCAAACTGTACTCTATTTCCTATCATATTTGATTTTATGATTTTTGTATGATGGGGTTAGTCTTTATAGACTCGTTAAGAGGCTGGCAAGACCTAATTTGGTGAAATTGATGTTATTTAAGCAGTTTTTGAAGAAAAACTATTTGTTCTAGCACATCAAATAAAATATATGTTAATATTCACCATATTTCAAAGACCGTAGACGGGCTCGATACATAATTTGACGAAATCGGCTCAATAGAAAATAATTGCAAAGATTCCATATAATCATCACATTAAACGGTTCTATGTCTTTATTATTTTGACGCATGGGTCTGCAATTAAAATCATTAAGTCGACATATTCATACCTAAACTGCTAGCGAGTCATAAATAATCCACCCTTTTTTTTATTTCAATATTTATGTACTATATTATCTTCAAAAACCGGGCCCGGCCAGTAACACTCGCTCTCGTTTACTCTGATACAAATAGACAGTGTGCGCGCTATCCAAAATACTCAAGGGCACTTTGGTGTTGACAGCGTCTTAAGTAACCAGGCTATTGGTAGAAACATCGACTGGCACTGAAAATATCTAGTGTAACTGCTATTTCCAACTGTAAATTATTGAATAAAATGGCACTTACAAGAGGTAAAAGAAGTTGAGTATGGCCCACAGGATGCCGTAGAGGCTGAACGGCCTCTTGCCCACCTGCCCATCTGAAAATACATGTATAATCTGATACTATCTGTGGTGAAACTTTAGGCAGATTTTTTATTCAAATTCCCGGCTTTGTGTCTATACAATATTTTCTGGGAATACCAGGGGACTTCTACGTATTCCTGAAACATGAAAAGCTTATGGATAATTCTCAATGATTTCAACTGACGTCACAAACATGTCAGAATTTTTAAGGAAATCCCTGTGGTTTCTACCCGACTGCCAAGGGAGAGGAGGGTTACTTTGTTACGTTTTTGGGTTTTTGGTAGGGGTCAGGGACCACTATGACATAACTCGGTGAATGAACCATATATATATACTCTCCTGAGCAATGTCGGCCACGGCGACTGCTTCAACTCCGGCGTTGACCATATAATAAAAAAAAATAAAAAAAATAAAAATGCGTGGGTAATCTCCAGAACCACTTTTGATCCACATTCTTAAATTCTTTCGACTGTGTGTAGAATGGACTTTCTTGATGGATGAAGGCTATATTGTATCCAGCGGCTTTGCCCGCGTATTTTGCAATACGCGGGCAAAGCTCTGCAATCAATTTGAACTGTAACTAAACTAAAACCAAGGATTTTTATTTATTTTATTTTAGTTATTTATTTGTTACACATTACATTTATAGGCTTACAGTAAAGTACCTAGGCGCCTACAATGTTAGGACTTATTTTAATACTGTGCTTAATAAGTTAAATGAATACATAACAAAACTTAAATACTAATCTAGGCACGTTGCTATATACCTACTAACAATACATGTTACATAGGGCACTTATTTTAGTGAGCAGGGTTTGCCAGCTATCGGCAAACACGTCGGCATCCTGCATCAACACGAGTTGATTGAGTAGCGCCGGCGCACGGGCCGCGGGCGCCGCAAACAGCGAACGTTGGCGGCGCCCTGCCCGCGAATACTGCTCGGAGACAAACAGAGGCGAGATGGGACTTACGCCTAAGATTAAGTGTCTCGAGCCCGACCATCCCTGCTACAAAAAGCGATGGATATAGGAAAGGATAGTATCCATACTGCTTTTTGTATAAGTATCGGGCAAATTTCCGCTGTACTCTTTCGAGTAAGAGTCTGTAATAGTCTTCGACTGGATCCCATATCAGAGTTGTATTCTAATTTGCTCCGCATGTAGGCATTATATAGTACGATTGATACGGCCGTGCTAGTAAACTGCGGCGCTGTACGCATTACAAATCCCAACGTTTTATTTGCACTCTTTACTACACTCTGAATGTGACTATGGAAATCTAATCTAGAGTCTAGCACGAGACCTAAGTCGCGAATAGTTTCAAATGTTGCAACTAGCTATGCTTTATTGTTTTAGGTCAAGGTAGGCAATGAGATAAAAACAAGCTAGTTAAAATATTCCCTCATTATTAAACAAATAGCTGGAAAATTCCACTATGATTGCATTGCATATGTAGTACATTATTATGGTTTTAAAAACTGGTAAACAGGCCCAACTTCAGTGTTTCCTGATGGCAATGCACCCACGCAGACCGTGGTCTGCTGTAATATGACGTCAGAATTGCATATCAACACGAAACAACGTCCCATGTTACTTGAATGTTTGTAGATATGTTTACGTTTTTTCGACTATGCTGTGGAGGATACAAGTTATTAGCTTCCTTAACGAGTAGGAAAGCTTAGTAATTGACTGAAAAATCGAAGGTCAGAGTAAAACTAGAGTCTAAACGTAGATGTATCATAATATTATCAATCACTGACGTGGCCTCGTTTTTATAGAACTTTTGTAAATCTGAGATTAATTTTAAAGAAAGCTAGAATACCTGAACTGATGTACGGCATGGTTTATTAAACACCGATTTCTTTAGCTTATTTAACTTGCAATTTGCGATTAATCAACACTGCTAAAAACTTCAAATATTTGAGACGAAAATATATTTTAGCTTGGACTGATAATGGTACTGACAGTTTATAGGCGTTTTCAAGCCTAAGGGGAGCAACCGTGTGAACCTCGACTTTTGAGGTGTTTTTGCAGATAAACTGTTTATAGCTATTTAAATTAGACACTGAAGGATAAGTATAATATAAAAAAATTACATTATTATGGAATTGAGAAAAACATGAGAGGAACAGACAAAGCATCGTTATGACTTCTTTCCTTTTATAAACATTTTTGTCACAAAATTTTGAATATTTGAAAGTAGTATAATTATGCTGTATGGCTGGAAGTATTAAAACCCTAGCCCAACCTTAGCCTCACAAGGAAAGAACAAAAAAAAAACATGTTGTTATTTTTGTACCGTCCTATTTTTTACGTATTCTTCGTTTCTGTTATACAAAAACGTCGCCACCAAGATAGATAGAAGACAGAGAAGTTTCTGCGCACGATGAAGAAATTAAGAACTACTATAGCAGCAAACGTTGGCAGTACCGGCTGAAACATCAAGATGAGCCTACGGGGTATTAAATTGGTCACATTAGATGCTACTAATACTATACTAAAGTTTCGTCAACCTCCCTGGCAGTATTATGCAGCAGTGGCACAGGATTTCGGCTTCACCGTGGACGAGCAACAGGTAAAAAAGCAAATGCTCGGCAGCTTCAAATCACTCGGTAAAGAACATCCGAATTTCGGCAGACACAGCATTGCGTGGGTAGAGTGGTGGAGAAAAATCGTTAACGCGTCCTTCGCGGGGCTCGTCCCATCTTCTGCTGACGTCAACAGCATCGCTGACAAGCTCATAGACGACTTCAAGACGTCCAAATGCTGGAAACGTGCTGATGGCGGAGAAAAACTGCTGAATCTCATCCGTGACAAAGGAATTTCAATCGGCGTCATCTCCAACTACGACCCTCGGCTCCATGAGGTATTACAAAACGTTAGTTTTAGCAACCATTTTGATTTCATCCTAACCTCCTATGATGCTGGCTTTAGTAAGCCGGACAAAGAAATATTCCACCTCGCTATAAAACTGTCAAAATCCGCAGTATCCCCTAAAGAATGTCTCCACATTGGGGATGATTTGGAGAAGGACTACGTAGGAGCGCGAGCAGCGGGCTGGCACTCTGTGCTGGTTGCTGCGGAGGTAACTGAGACACCACCAGCCTGGAAGCATGTGTTCAAGGACTTGGAGGCTCTCGGCTCGGCCATCCAACGGGACAAGCTGATCCTCTGAGTCCGCAACTAGATTTAAGTGTTCTTAGATGATAAAGTGACTTGGGATAAATTTTGTTATTAACTCAGCACATGTATATGCCCAGTGATTCCTTAAACACAATTGACATTTTAGAGAAACTATTACAGTTTAAATATGAAGTTCATACAGATTAAGTACCTATATAAAACCTAGTTCTAGTTATTAAATTGTCAATTATTGCTGACCATTCTTGTTAATATTCAACATGATGTTCAAAAAAATCTGTGCTTATATCATGTCACTTTATTGTTGAATGTGTGATTGTATGTGTGTATGCCATCTATGTTGGTTGTAAGGAATGTGTTAGTTTCATACATCATCAGTAGCCAAGCTATACAATAATATTGTCATTATTAACTTAGCACAGACTATAAGAAAGGAATAGATGAAGTTGCTAATATAGTTGCAGTCAGCTACAAAAATCTCAGACGTGACTGCAGTGTCATACTACAGGCTTTTCAAGTAATTGGGAACATCATAAAAAGAAAAGAATCCATCAAATTAAGAAACTGCTTTTTTTAGGTCGGTTAAAAAATACGTTTTTTTTCCCAACTAATGTTAATGTTACAAGTAGGTATATCCCGACCAAGCTAAGTTGGCACCTCGCTCAGTGCGACATAGTCGACGCGAGGTGCAAACTTAGCTCGGTCGGGTTGTAAATATCCTTGGCCCTTTGAGTGTCCTGCATCATTTCATAAAACGCAATTAAATTTATAGTATTAACTATATTAAATATTATTTATAATCGGTTGTCACTTCCCTCGCCTTGTTAGCTTGTTATTTGAAAAATTTATACCACAATATAAAATTGCAGGAGATACTAGAGAGACAAAGACTTCTCGGCGTCCCAACATTTATATAATTGTTCAGTTTCGCCATTCTTAATTTTAGAATATATTTTAATTATAATGTGGCAACACACTAGCCTAGCCTAGCCTTAGAAGTTATTTTAACTGTTGTGTTGGTCACACCATTTACCCCCACTCCTAACTGTTAGCTTTCGAATCCCGAACAGTCCGCTATTGTCGTTAATTTCACAATAATAATGCATGTTTTAATATTTAAAACTCATTCTCTGCTTTCTACGTCTACCTTCTCTATCTTCTATGCCTTTCGTTTATACAGTTGAGTTCTAAAATATGGGCACGGACAAAGCAATCATAAATAATGTGAACACAACTTTACTTTCAAGGGCACAAGGTTGAATTGAACCTTTAGGAACGTCCACATATTTATGAACTAGACTGCACTCCACACATTCCTCATACCTATCATGGATTTGTGTGCAATAAGTGCAATGACTGTTTGTTGTACAGTCAAGTGCAGACATATGTATCGATAACATCCTCTCATAAACATGTACCAAAACCTTAATCCGCTGACATAAGATTTATGGGTTATGTATGGGACATATTTATGAGTAAGTTATATGCACCCATATTTTTACACTTGACTGTATGGTCACAAAACATATTTAAATAGTCAATACGTTATTTACGATACAAGTGCCGAAAATAGGAAATTCGCAACGACTGGCGATAAATGAAAACACGACTGAAGGGAGTGTTTTAAATCGACACGAGTTGCGAATTTCCTATTCGCACGTGTATCGTACACACAGCAACACACCTAACTAACCATACCGTGAAAACCTAGAACCTTATTGCACTGCACTTAAGGGTCAGATTAGATTTCCGATGGTCACTTAGCTGTGTTGTCGACTGTACAACGTTTTACTGTACATATGGCTCTTTAGAGTTTCGACATATGCACGAAAAGTGCTCTTTTCCGCACTAGTGCGGGAAAGTAGCACCATATGTACTGTAAAGTAAATTTTTACTGTTTATACATAGTAATAGCTCCCAGGTTAGGACCTGGTAAGTGTCCCGTAACCTGTCAATACAATGAGTCCTACATATGCCTTAAAGCCATATGCTATAAGTTTAAATAAATAAATAAATAAAGTACCTACACTTTCTTTGGTCCATCCATCAACATCCTATGAAAGATTACTGTGTTTATTTATTTTCCAAGGATTGGCCACTGTTTCAATAAGTTGTTTGACTACATTATTTTAAGTTACTTAGTGATATTAGAGGTAAATTCGCGTTATACATATTTAATAAATATTTAAAATGTTCATGTTTGTAGTTTGGTCACAAGTCTGTGAATTTCATGGGCGACATGTTTCAAACTCTTCTGGAGTGTTTCTGCTGACAATTTAAGCGTGGCTCATGGTAGTTTATGTAGTATCGGAATCAAATTTAAATTGTACCTACTGTTATTGGAATATTATACCAACATATAAGCTTAAAATGTATATTTATATGTCTAATATATGCTATATTTTATATATGAGGCTATTAGTTAATAATGTCATATCAAACTTTGCACAAACATTGTTATTTTTGTAATCAATAATAAAAGCTATAACTTACACTAATCATAACATAAGCCTTTTAAATGCAAAAATATCAAAACTATTGTATTTGATTATTTGTTGGTTGTGTTTGATATATTTGAAACTTATTACTTTGATAATACTTGATTTATATAATTTATGTTTATTAAATATATCCTCGTCTAGTACCCGTAACACGAGCCTTCATTGAGTTTTTTATCGGGCGGCTAGTTCGATTTGCGTAAGGTTGTCCCCTGAATATTTGTATATTTTATCGTCCAGGCATTGGCAATGTAAAATAATCAAAGTAATTATGTTTATTTTCAAGATTTGTATATTATTTGGAATATTGTGTTTTAAAAGTACTTACTACTACAACTATATTAACATAACTTGATTGTAGGAATGGGTTTTCTGGAATGACTGATTTTATGTGATGTAGCCTGATTATTGTTTTACATTGGCAGAATCAGCGTTTGCTGTTTTTACATGTAGGAGAGATATATATATATATTATACATATACAGCTTGGCTATATAATAGTGTCAGTAGCGAAGTAGTTGTCTTGTAGAATGTACAGAGTAAAAAAATATAACGAAACATAGTAGGTATACTCCTCAAAAGAAAATAAGGGCCGTTTTAATTTTTCTATTTTATCGTTAATTATTGGATAAACTAATTGATAAATGGCTAATTAATGATGTCCCGCATCCTTCAGAATCCAACCTTTCATACTGGTGTTCGTAATAGCTCGAAAAAATATGTAGGTATAATTTTCACGTAACAATCACCATACTTGTGGGCCCCATTTTCTTTTGAGTGGTATATGGTATATGTAAAATGTCCATCCTTGTCAAATATGAAAGAAAGAATGAAATGTATTTATTTGGTCTCGTTGATTGGGGTATTCACGTGTCCGCCATTTTGTTCACACTACTAAACGTAAAAAAAAGCGGCCAAGTGCGTGTCGGACCACGCACAACGAAGGGTTCCGTGCCTATTAAAAAGGTCGTATCGTTACTGAAATCTTATGGCACTTACGTCCTTTTCTTTAAGGAAGGCAGTTTTTTTTAAATATCCTTATAACCTTTGAACCGATTTTGTTCAAAACAATTTTCGCTGAAAGAATTTAATAAGCACTGTCCATGATTTTTTTCATATTTTTAAAATACACAAAAAATTAGAAGGGTGGGGGGGGGGGGGGGGGACTTGCTGAGAATATATTTATTTTGAACGACCTATCGATTGATCTGCCACACGTGGGCTTGCGATGAAAAAAAATTAACTTTCAGTTTTATGTATGGAGTGCACCCCTAAAACATTTTTTTTTTAGTAAAAACATTTTTTTAGGTACACCCCTAAAAAATTTTTTTTTGAAATTTAATTACAAAACTAGCGGTTAACAAAATACACCTATCCTCAAAATTTTATTTAAATACACCTTATAGTTTTCGAGTAAAATGCCTGTGACATACGGACGGACACACAGACAGACAAACATGACGAATCTATAAGGGTTCCGTTTTTTCCAATTGGCTACGGAACCCTAAAAAGGCCCCAATTCATATTTAAAATTTGTAACAAAACAAATGCTTATTCGAACAGTCAATTCAATTCAATTATTTATTCTGCAAATAGGCCACAAGGGCACTTTTACATGTCAAACGGTAATTTACAATAAAATAGGTAATAATAATCTTACACAATCATCATCATCATTATCATATCAGCCGAAAGACGTCCACTGCTGGACATAGGCCTCCCCCAAAGAGTGCCAAAGCGACCGGTCCTGCGCCACCCGCATCCAGCGGACTCCCGCAACCTTTACCAGGTCACCAGTCCACCTTGTCGGGGGCCTACCCACGCCGCGCCTTCCGGTACGTGGTCGCCACTCGAGAACCTTTTCGCCCCAACGGCCATCGGTTCTACGTACTATGTGCCCCGCCCACTGCCACTTAAGTTTAGCGATCCGGAGAATCTTACACAATAATAATTTAAAATTATATATAACAGGTTAACAAACTAAATGTCACTAAGTTAATGTAAACAAAACAAAATTGCAAAATATGACCCACTACTACGTCGAAGAGGGGCCTTAAGTTTTTTACCTGTACCTACCTAGCTGTTTTTGTCCACCGTTAAGTTGATGTTAGCTTACTGTAATCTGAACTGTAGTCAATTCTAACTTAAAAGTTCCTATTAATTATTTGCTTTAGTTGTGTTCAATTCAACAAATAAATATATATAATATAAAACATGTGCGTTTTATTGTCTCCCATCAGGTCACAGCTATGTTTAGGTGAGGCTTTCTTTATTGCCGCCTTTAGTATGTAGTGTCTAGTATACAAACAACCTCTTATGACCTGGAAGTGGCCCAGAGTCGTCGTCTTCGACGTAAGTCGAAGCTAAAATGACTTATTCGAAAGATTTTAATTTTGGCTCTTCAGGTGAATAATTATAGTAAGTTCTAGTCTAGTAGTCATATAACTAGTTATTTCCAGCTAATCAGGGTTACTTAGTCAGCTTCCGGCAAAATCACATCATTATATCAGACAACAGTTTCCGTGAATTACAAGATTCCGAAGTGAATTATTATAAAAGTGATTCACTTTGATAGCTAAACCTAAAAAAACATCATTAACATAAGTATTTTGCGCAAATACTAATTCCATGACACAAAAAATGTGGTAATTATTTGGTAGTTTCATGGAAAAATACTGGTCATCATAAGAATGTCGTACTATTTTTGATGCTCTGTATTCTCCTTAAGCGCTGCTTGAGTTGAGGTCAGCAACCATAAATAAAGTGAAAGGAGTATTCCAAATATCAACAAGAGAACAAAGGAATGTCCGGTCTAGAAGCGCGCAATGTATCACGAATAGCTATTTTACATTTCATTGATCTAAATCGTATGAAAACCAGCAAAATACAGGTTAGCCAATGTAAGCATAACGCCGCACATGCGTAGGAGGCGTTTCCGATCTGCGCAGGTTTAGCAAAATTAGTATTATCTGTGCATCGGATTGTTGTGGCGCTGGCAACACTGGCCCCGTGCTCAGCGGGCAGGCAACACGGAAAACTGCTGCGCGTCTATCCATGTCAAGAGTGAAACTTGGGATCAATATAAATTAAAAATGCGAAATCCTCACATAAAACAACGTAATTCGTGATTATCCGTAAATGATAGCGCTCCGCGGGTATTCTAGCGCTCGCATCGGGCCGCGGCGTGTGTTTTATCGCGACCCATCCTCCATTGAGAGGGCAAAATGACGGGGCCTTTCTAGTGAAGTGTCGAGACATTATGTAGTGGTTGATGACTGTAGATTGTGGACGTCGCGTCGTGTTATTATGACACGATGATTAGTTTGTGGGTGATCGTTGTGGCGGCGTGGGGGGCGCGCGGGGAGCAGGTGATGCTGCTGGACACGACGACGGAGGCGACGCTGTCCTGGACGCGGTTCCCATACGGGCCGCAGGCGAGCACGCCCGGCTGGCTCGAGGAATCCTACACGAACTTCGAGAAGCAGATTAACTGGCGTTCGTACGTGGTGTGCGATGTGGCGCACCACAACGTCAACAACTGGCTCTGGACGCCGTTCATCGAGCGACGGAACGCGAATCGGATCTACATCGAGATAAAGTTCACCATTCGGGACTGCTCGCTGTTCCCCGGGAACGCGTTGAGCTGTAAGGAGACCTTCAGCCTGCTGTACTATGAGTTTGACGTCGCGACTCGCGAGCAGCCCCCCTGGGAGCCCGAGAGCTACAAGCTGGTCGGCCCCATCGCGGCAGGCGAGGGCCGCTTCAATACCAACTCGGAGGTAGACATAAACACTGAGGTAAAAAGCATTGCTGTGACCAAGCGGGGTGTCTATTTTGCATTCAGAGACAAAGGTGCTTGCATATCTCTACTTGCTGTCAAAGTCTACTACATAACTTGTCCGGAGACCACTATAAACTTTGCAAGATTCCCGGCAACACCCACAGGTAGGGAAGTGACTGTTATTGAGCAAGCCAACGGGACGTGTGTGGAGAATGCTGAGACAGCTCAAGGTGAGGCAGCCCCTGTATATCTGTGCAAAGGTGACGGCAAGTGGACACTGCCAAGCGGCTCGTGCAAGTGTCGGGCTGGGTACGAACCAAATCACCACAACCAAGAATGCACTGAGTGCCAGCCTGGCAAATTCAAATCTTACACTGGAGATGACCCCTGTGCACCATGCCCAGACTACTCCGAAACCCTAGCTTATGCATCAGTAGAATGCAAGTGTGTGCCTGGCTTTTATAGGGCTAAGAAGGATCCGAAGAACATTCCCTGTACACAACCACCTTCAGCCCCAGATAATCTAACAGTTTTAATTGCAGACCAGTTTTCTATATCTCTCACTTGGAAACCGCCACACAAGAATGGAGGACGTAATGATGTCACTTACCGGGTCTACTGTACCAACTGTGGGCCCAATGTTGAGTACCGGCCCGCTGCCACTTCCCTCAATTCCACAAAAGTGACCATTAGCAATTTAGAACCAGTGACTGAGTATAAATTCCAAGTATTTGCTGAGAATGGAATAACTGAGCAGACCGGTGAACCACCGAAGAAGGCTGAAATCACTGCCATCACCGAAGCTTCGGTCAGTGTAGTGACCAAACTAAGAGTTTTAAACGCTGAGAGTGATAAGTTATCTATTGCTTGGAACTCACCACCAATAGATTCCTCTGATCCAGATGACACAATAGAAAGCTATGAGGTCAAATGCTTCCCCAAAGACAATTCAGAGAAAAGTGGAAACACAACACTTAAACTCACTAAAGAGCCTCATGTGATTATAACGGGCCTGAAAAGGGATACAGAGTACGGCATCAGAGTCAGAGCTAAAATGAGGAGGGGTTGGGGGGAGTTCAGTAATGTGGTGTACACTAGGACAGGCGCGGTGACTCCGGAGACGAGTTTTGTCGGAGACGAAGAGGGCGCGCAAGTCAGATTAGTCGCTGGCGTCATGGTTGCTGTGGTGGTACTTTCTGTCATCGCTATCATAGCTACTGTCTTGTTCTTACGCTCGCGAGCAGATGACGAATGCGATAAGAAACAGCCGAACGATTGCAACGCGTTAAACTACAGGAACGGCGAGGTCTACACCGGCCCTGAGCGACCAGCAAAGACGAGCAGCAACGCCACAACCCCTCTCTTCGCTGGTACGGGCTCTAGAACCTACATAGACCCTCACACTTACGAAGACCCTAACCAGGCGGTGAGAGAATTCGCGCGCGAGATCGACGCCTCCTGCATTACGATAGAGGCAATTATAGGAGGCGGAGAGTTCGGAGATGTATGCCGAGGCAAGCTCAAGCTCCCGGCCAGCTGTGGACAAGAAATAGATGTAGCTATTAAGACTCTTAAGCCAGGCTCCACAGAAAGAGCCAGGCGGGACTTCCTTGCCGAGGCTTCTATCATGGGGCAGTTCGAACACCCCAACGTAATTTTCCTTCAAGGCGTCGTCACGAAATGTAACCCTATCATGATCATAACAGAGTTCATGGAGAACGGCTCCCTGGATACCTTCCTGCGCGCGAATGACGGGAAATTCCGCGTACTGCAGCTAGTAGGAATGCTGCGCGGTATCGCCACTGGTATGCAGTATCTGTCCGAGATGAACTATATACATCGCGACCTCGCAGCGCGCAATGTTCTTGTCAATTCGCAATTAGTTTGCAAAATCGCAGACTTTGGGCTTTCGCGCGAAATTGAATCCACCGCTGATGGCGCATACACCACCAGAGGTGGTAAGATTCCGGTCCGATGGACGGCCCCAGAAGCCATCGCGTTTAGGAAATTCACATCCGCCAGCGACGTGTGGTCTATGGGCATAGTTTGCTGGGAGGTCATGAGCTTCGGCGAGCGCCCGTATTGGAACTGGAGTAACCAGGACGTCATAAAGTCTATAGAGAAGGGTTATCGTCTACCCGCGCCTATGGACTGCCCTGAAGCGGTATACCAGCTGATGTTGGACTGCTGGCAGAAGGAACGAACTCATCGGCCTACATTTTCGAGCATCGTGAAAACGCTCGACAAGCTGATCCGCTGTCCGGACACGCTGCGGAAAATCGCGCAGAACCGCTCGGCGGATCCTCTCGCTGGGGACACGCCGGACATGATCCAGTTCTCCTCCGTCGAAGAGTGGTTGGAGTGCATCAAAATGTCGCGGTATATCGAGAAGTTCCGTGCGGCAGGTATAGCAGACATGGACGCAGTGGTGGACCTGACGGTACACCAGTTGGCTTCGCTCGGTGTGACCCTGGTCGGTCACCAGAAGAAGATAATGAACAGTGTTCAGAACATGCGCGCCCAGATCCGTGTGAGCGGCCCGTATGGGTTCCTTGTGTGAGTGCAAAGTGGAGTGATCTCGGACTTCGGAAAAGCATTTTGTATATTTTTCTAACTCTCGTAGACCTAGGGTGATATGCTAAGAGAATTTAACTATTTTGCTGTATTTATTTTTGCTTCCCTATCGGCCTACGTTGGCATCGACCGTCTTTACCACAACGAAGCAGAGCCATACTTATTTTAGAGCTATATCAAGAGACTCTGACTGAACTCTTTTTGTGATCTTTTATTTACATTTTTACTTATTAATTGTAGAATTATTTTACGAGTAGCGAAGTACAATACGAGTTAGAGCTTGTGTTGTGAGGAACATGTTGCGCGTAGGTAGAGAATTTGCGGTACACATTTTGATGATCGTATATGTATATTCATGGTTTTTGATATCGGGACATAGTATAAAGGTGTTAAATGTAAGTAGTGTAATCCCCGTAGACGATATGACTTATTTACTATATTATGTGATCAAAATCGAGTACTTAACGTAACTTGCCGTGTGCATTTAATTTTGTAAATATTTTTTGATAAGCGCAAATTCTAAATGAATGTGTAAGTCCGCCTTCTGTAACTTTTTTTATTACTTTTTTTAAAGGCAGCTGAATTTAATTGTTATGCGGTATGCGGTATTCACGACACAGCTATATCTGTGTGGTGACAGGGTAAACGTATTATTGTGTCGGCTCCGTCTGCCTTGACAGACGAGCGCAGGGCAAGGGTGTTTTTAGACCTCAACACAGTATTCTATCATTCATTAACCACAAACTGCATTTCCATAGTATACAAAGATAAAATTACAAAATTAAATCGGCAACGCGCATGTGCAGTTGCAAGTGTCCACAGACTGCGGCGACCGCTTTCATTATTGCCACGACTTAGTATTGAATAAGAATCAGCCTCGTTCCATTGCTGACTAAGGGCCGGCGCTCACTGAGGGCGTGGCACGGCATGGCACGGCAGGTTGTACTGCGGCATCCCGCGGCGTTCCGTGGCATGCCGTGGAATCCCGTGGCATGCCAGTGCGTCTTCTCCCTCCCTTGCCCCCGCGCACCGACGGGACTGCGCCCCATTAACCGAAATGACCGCTGCACAAGTTTCAACCTTATTTCAACTAGCTTAGCAATCATAATTCCTCGACACAAAGTGACTTACGTCTCGCGGGATGCAATGGCGCGACGCGGCAACCCGTGGAATTAAAAGGCATGACACGTCATGCCGCAGCATCCCGCGGCGCGTCGCGTCATGCTGCAGCATCCCGCGGCACGTCGTATCGAAATAAAGTAACATGAATTTTAAACTCATTGAAATAAGATTCAAAATGACTTGATTAGTAATAAAATCCTTTGCCATTACACGCCGTGCCGTGCCGGCAGTGAGCGCCGGCCTTTATTCATTTTAAACACCGAAAAGGGTCTTTAACGCCCTTACCCGTAGTCGTATAGTTTATATATTAGTGATAATATAATACTGCCAACTAGGTTAAGGCTTTCTCGGCTTGTCATAGTCATCGGCTTTGCGAATGATACCTGTAGGGGGCACCAGTGTCGAGTATTGACCTATATGGAGGTATAGATAGTCAATAGTAATCAAGTAAAATGACAAGCAACAATCATCACATTTAGAATACCTTAATTTCGTTCGATACTCTATATTGCTATTATTTTAGACTAACCCAATATTATTTGGTGGTCTTACTTTTTCTTCGTTTAACTATTTTCAATTTTACTATATGTAGTTGATCTTTATGATTTTGATGAGTAACATTTTTTATACAGTTTCTGACTCATAGCATGAATAAGATAATAGATTGAATTTCTTTTGTTCGATCTTATCAGTCAGTGTTACGATTAGATGCAGAATACCTTTTATGCTTCACTTATCTTATAATAGTTATAATTTATTATTTTTATGACATTTCGAATTGTTCATCTTTTGTATTCATTTTTCATAAATCTATGGCCAGCGTGCCATTGAAAAGATTTTTTTATTTTAAAGATTAAATTAAATGGGATTTAAATTTCGGAAGTATTTGTTTTGTTGAGATATGTTTGAAAACTGCTAGAGTAGTGCATTATGTGATTCTGTTGGAGATTTTTATATTGTTCGCGCTCTTTGACTGGCGCCCTCTATCGGTATTGCTCTGGTAACTCAAGGCTGCTGCGATGTTTTTTTTAATGCTATGCGATTTATGTATGCCGTGTCCGCTTCGGACATACACTGGATTGAAAGATATACAGTTTGAGTATTTAAATATTTATATAAATCGATACGATTGAGTGAATGATCTAATCATATTGATTTTACACAAATTTTTGGTATCTATTGTTATGTTGTCAATGAGACATATATACAGGTAGCTATCTCATCCTTTTATAAATTAAAATAATATTTTTAAATCATGTCAATCAAAATTGCCGAGGATTCTCTAGCCGTTATGGCAAGGGTCACGTCTATTATTTTTCTTAAATGGTTTAATCTGTTAATTCGTAGTTCATTTTTCCCTTCACTGACTGGCAAAGCTGCTAGGTATTTCTCTTTTATGATAATAATTAAATGGCCTAAACTAAAGTTAAGTTACTCACTCAAACATTATAATCTATGGCAAATCGTGTTTCAGCTCACTAATATATTTACACATAAAAGTACCAAGTGTCTGTATATCTTCAAATCTATTACAAATTGTGGACGCATCTGTAAAGCTTGGCTACTCACACGCCTGCTATAGGCAAGCAGGGACAGGGTTTGTTGCCCCTGCCTGCCTACACTGCACATTACAATTAAAGAGGCAATTAAGTACGGGTCCAATTCCAATATTGCTCCTGCAGCAGGTGTGTGAGTAGCCAGCTTTAGGTAAGAGCGGCAGTGGACATCACTGAAGCCTCGCCTCTGTTGCCCTCAGAATATAGGTACCTCAAAAGTAGACCCCAGCGTAACTTACGTCGATGTATCATTTGTTTATCCTTGCGGTGTTTGCGTGGTAGTGTCACGTGAAGTCTACATTTAATATAACGGTATAAATATCTGACTAGACTGACTCTAAAAGTTGATGCTTTTTCCTCTTGTTGCTATAAAGGTATAATTATTTTAATTTTCGCCATCGTAGCGTTTCCTGTATGCGGGCACGTGGCAATGACTCACGACAATAGCGACTTTCCCCGACGTAATTCTTTAACGATAGCTCTCCTTTTGGAGAGGTATTTTTTTTTTACTACTTACTAGACTTTATTTTACTACGATGGTGGCAGACAAGCTTACGGCCTACCCGTACTAAGCAGAGACTATCGCCTATGGACGCTTTTGCAATGCAACTCCAGAATGATGACGCCGTGATTGTGATCATTGATTTGAAGGCTCGTTAACAATCGAATTTCTGTGACATCAGGATGAAAGTCGCTAAAGTGATCGCCATTGCCAAGTGTGCTCCCTAAGCTACTTCGGAGCCCGGGGTCAGTTTGCTACTTTAAATCAACAATTGCCGTAGTTTTTGCAAAAGCGAATACTAGGTGAACTTCCTTGGTTCTATTTTGTACGATTTCACCAAACTTTATTAAGTTTACATATTTTAAAATATTCTGACTATCTCTTTAACATATACTATTCATATCGTCTCCTTGCTAACGAGTGAGAACAACAAGAAGAAAAAGTTTGCAGATAGTATCAAATTAAGAAAACCCATTTTATTTATAAAGATTCGTTGTAGTATCTTTAAATCGTGGTTTTTTAAACGTAACATTGCTGTCGGTCTATAAATATTCACAAAATATACTATACACACGCTAACACCGTTTTGCATATAATCGAAACCGTTCATACGTTCCGTTTCACCGTTTTATTCCGTTCATAAAATTGTGAAGACTAAGATATACTCTATGTTTTAAACAATCGACGTCATATACATGTTTATATAAGCACTAATACAGTGGTCCGATCATACGGCGCCCATAACTTAGTAACTATTTATTGAAATGAGTGGTTTTTCCTCTAAGCACGGTTATCACAAGACGGCGCACGTTCAGTGTCGGACTATCCGTCTGTTGCTAAGCGTTCTAATTAGAAAGAGACAGATAACCTATCTCGCCGCGACACAGCTCGCGCGCCGTCCGGTGATAGCCGTGCTGTATTTTTGATTTCTTATTTTTTTAAATCAAACGCACATTGTACCGCATCAGTAGATGACGTTGATGTTTGCAAACAATGTAATTTTGGAAATCGAGTGGTTTCTTTTAAAGCTTTTAAATGTTTGTGACGTCGATTGTCGTTACAGTGTTGTTGTTTTTTGACTGACTGACCTGTAAACACGCAATAATAATGCTCAATATGTCACTATATCTAAGCTCGCTAGTTACTTACTCACTATCTGTTATACATTGTCAGAAATGATGGTGACACTTTAGAAAACTAAACAAATCTGTGATTTTCGTTCACTGCCAGTTATTTTTATGTATTACGAAAACATTTTTCGTTGACTAGGAAATATTAAGAATGGATTTCTTGAAGTATTACAGGAAATTTTAAGTTGTTTTTTTGGGATATAAACTCCATGAACGAAATAAGCTGTATTTTCAAACTTTATGTTTATTATTGTTTGTTATGATGGCACGAACGGGCGTAATATTTTGAATGAGTCTTTTACAAGCATATTTAACTTTAGTTGCTGTCACCAGAACTTCTGACCGTGTTTTACACTTGAGAAGAAATTTTGAAACAAAACTCATCAAGGTCAATCAATTTTTTCTTGTAGCCCGTTGCTATGGTATTAACGTCAATTCGATTCTTTAATCTATTTTCGTGGGAATATGTTTCGCTAAGATAGTTTCTCTAAGAACATCGATGTCCCCACGCATGGGCAAATTATTACAACTAAGAGTTGATAGACCTTGTTCAGCTATAAAGACTGCCATACTTTGTGAACAAGACTTTTTTATATACTTTTATATTTCCCTGAGATTACGTGGTATTATTTGGTGTGTAATGGCGCGATTGCATTGATCCGATGTGACTGAAATTCACAGAATACCGTATAAACGTGAAACATCTTCTCATGTCTAACTCACGTCCAACGTGACGATATCGTCAGTTGCAAACGGACCATTGTAACCGCAACCCAAATGTTCTATTAATTCAATTGTCTTTTTTAATACTTTATTCTGTAAATAATGTGAGTGTCTCAAATTTTTATTATACTAAATACAATGATATAGCAATAATTAAACAATAAAGTTATCTATAAAGAATTATAAAATAAACTGCACAGATAATTCCATGTATGATTTTTATATTCCATCGTCGTATTTAGCCTTAACGTTGTCCTTAAGCTTAATGCTGGGAATTCAATTACGGATGTTATAGTGACATAAATATTTATATACATGGACCTATCCGTGTAGTCTGAAGAAAGTAATTTTAAATCCAGTCGCACTTCAACTGTTCAACTCGAAAGCAATAATTAACTCATACGTACATATCCCTTCATCATACCCCAATCGAAAGTATTTCGACTCAGAAGTCCCTTAATTCTCCACATATATGTATACATATATACTACCTACGTATATTACCTATTAACTTTATTTTTATTATACTGACGTCTTCCATTTCCAATTCGGGATATCATTTCTAGTCTTCGGCCAGCTATTTTCAAAAACAAAATAGTCTTAATCGTTCCAGAGAGTGTATGCGTCCTTATACATAAGGCACATACAAACATTAATTGTATACACCTCCTAAAAATATTATTGTAAGGACAGCCTTCCCGCGTCTAAAAAAGTACTGAAATATGGGCTAACATTTGTTGCTGCCGCTAGATGACGCTTTAATTATTCTTAGATTAATTTGAAACAATAAATAAAAGGTTTTTTTTTAATAATAATAAGAAACCATCTAGGACTAAAATCATTTTCTTTATGTGGATCTCTTCGTAAGGAGAAATCCTTTAAATTAAAAAAAAAAGCAGCCAAGTGCGTGTCGGACCACGCACAACGAGGGTTCCGTCCCTATTAAAAAGGTCGTATGGTTACTGAAATCTTATGGCACTTACGTCCTTTTCTTTAAGGAAGGCAGTTTTTTAGAAATATCTCAAAAACGTTTGAACCGATCTTGTTCAAAACAATTTTTGCTGAAAGAATTTAATAACCCCTATGAGCCTGATTTTTTTCATCCTGCCTATCGATTGCTGTGCCACACGTGGTCATGCAATGAAAAATAAAATTTGACTTTCAGTTTTATGTACAGTCCGCTGCAGAGAAAAGGACCCCCCCTGCATAGAAGTTTGCATACTAAACTTCTATGCAGGGGGGTTACCTTTCTCTGCAGCTGACCGTACCTATGGAGTGCACCCCTAAAACTATTTTTTTTTAGTAATTTAATTACTAAAAAAAAATGAATCGGTTAACAAAATACACCTATCCTCAAAATTTTATTGAAATACACCTTATAGTTTGCGAGTAAAATGCCTGTGACATACGGACGGACATACAGACAGACAGAGAGACAGAAGTGTAATCAGTATTACTGGATTTCTCTCGGTATTCCCTTTATACGTCCAGTAAGACATTTCCACTAGCGAGAGTCTTACCCATTCATGTCTGCATCATCATCAATGGCCTTTAAGTCTATTACAGACTACAAGCAGTGTCAAGAAGGGAGACAACGTCTTCCATGGCTGTGTAAGCCAATGCGGGAGCGGCATACTACGTCTGCAATACGTGTGTAAATGACCCACATTTTGAGCACTTGGCCCACGTAGTTACTTTTGCTGCTGACTGTACAAACTGCTTTTTGCAAAATGGCAATGGATGTTAAGATTTACCTTTTTTTATATAAGCCAACAAGGTTTCTGTTAAACTATTGTGAATTTTGCGATATTTTCTCCGTCTCAGTTCTTTTATTTTGCTATAATATAATGGACCAAGTGCAATCGATAGTTCCCTGTGCACTCAGGTAGTTTCGCCGTTCAGTGACTTATTAAGGCGCCGTAGGTTCATGGTCTTCTCTCCCTCTCACTGAGCATAAGCCTGAGCGAGATGGAAGTGCGTGCTCGGAAGCGCGGATATCATGTTTTTTAATTTAAATTTTTTGGCTGTTTAAATAAATAAAAATGTAAACACTGATTTCCCTCAAACATGATATTGCCGATTTTTAGAAGCAATTCTAACATTTATAGCTTTTGTGCATAATTTGTTACGAATATTTTAAGTGTATTTTTCTGTGTTTTAGACCTATGTTCGTGATTTTTTTCTATCGAGGGAAATTTGCTTAATCATGTTTCGAAGCACTGATTTCCCTGCAGAAAAGCCTCAAGATTACTATTCGTATTTTTTTGAAAGCATATTATTATAAACAGACGCATTATATTGTTTCAAAAACTCTGTTCGCTTAACTTCACTGAACCTACGGCGCCTTAATGCGTTCATACGCACTACCAACTCGATCCGTCTATCAAGATAGCAACTAACTGGAACACTAGTTACACGTATTATGCAGACATGAATGGGTAAGACTCGCTAGTGGAAATGTCTTACTGGACGTACGAGTATAAAGGGAATACCGAGAGGAATTCCATCAGGATAAACTTAAGTCGTGTAAGTTTGCATAATCATTGCATGTGGCAAAAACTTCGATGCAATTTCTTTAAAATTACCTGTTCCTCCCTAATGATAAATAAATGTTTTATATTTCTTGGCTAAAAATAGATGACAAAATAATAACTTGGCATTGCACATGTGTAGTTCTGTAAAATAAACAATGCTTTCTGCCTATGCATTCGTTTACAAAATGACACCAATGCGATTAAAAATGTTAGCCCCATGACATTTCAAATTCTGCAGCGTTGCTAATTGTTTTGTAGAATACGACTCTGTTTGTTTCTAATGAAGGCCTAAATCGAACGATAAAACTTAAAAGGGGAGGTCTTTCACAATGCTTCTCCTGCGTTCCTATTTTGTATTGAAAACCGTTTTCGTACGTGCTCATACGACGCGCTAAGGTATTTGGCCACTATTCATAGGTTAGAATTTGGAACGAATAAGAAAGACTTTTTATAGCCCGTGATATTACCTAGCATTTCTCTTGTATTTTAAGAAACAGCTAGTATTTCTTTTATTTTTGTTATAGTATCTACTTATTTATTAATTTTATTATCTTTAACATACATTTCCCGTTTTTGTCATGCGTATCTGAAATCATGCCAGGCGACTCGGACTTGACCGAATTTGAAATAGGCCATTTCAATCATATACATAACTGGATATGGTTGAAAATCGAATGCTGTCAAGCATAGTCTAAGCAAGAGATGTACATGGCTCTATCACGGTGTGATCTATGTCAAATCGCAGTACACATACCGAGGATCAGAATTATTTATAAGAATGACACAGTACCTAATGCTGTCTCATAGACTGTATGTCCTGTCTAAACTGTGTTGGTCTGCAATTTTGCATGTCCTCAATTCGTACCTTTCCAATGGAGAGTAAAATTAATGAATCTTAAAGTAAAAAAAAATGGTCATTTTCAGTCTCACAAGATGGCGTTGTCGTTTGGCAATTACAGCGCCATCTATTGAGACTATACGAATTTTCATTTGATAATAACACGAATAACTTATCTCTCTGTGTCCCCCCCTTCTCAGTACCACCAATATGTACCTATTTTATAAAGTAGATGTAGCCTCCATTTTCATGACACCAACATACATAAAGCGCAATCATTAGATTATAATATATGTTAGAGGGTCGAAATCAAGTTATTTATGATCCAATATTTTTAAAAGATTAGCTAGTATAAATTGAAAAATATATATTAAGATTTTTGATACATAGGGCGTTACGGATGTAAGATACGTAGGAATAATGAATGTCCATTAAATACGATGGAATATATTTGACGCTGATTAAGACGGTCGGCGGGGGTTTGAAAATGGAAGAAAAGTTCATAATCGCATAATATTTCCCAAGTGAGCAAATACTCAGCAGGTACGGTCAGACTTTAATTGTTAAAGCCATTTAAAGCTTAATTTATACAGAACACTTAAAAGTTAAATTATTCAAAATCAAAATTAGTTGACCCCTAAATGGCTCAAGAAACAATTAAAGTAGTTGACTGTACCAAATGATTGGTCATTGGTAATATCATAACGAATATAAGTGCTGTGCCACAGTCTATAACACAAATTATGCGTGAATAAATAGCATGGCTGTATTCGGTAGGACTTATTAGTGCACACACTTGGCTTAGCAGTGCAATTTAGAAAATAAACACACATACATACATACATATACTCACGCCCGTATCCCATTGGGGTAGGCAGAGACTAAGGAACGCCAAATACTACGGTCCTGACATACTTCTTTCGCTTCGATCACATCCATACATCTCCTCATACAGGCTCGTCGGTTGCGGGTACTCCTGACCTGGCCTTTTAACAGTATCGCTGAAATTTGGTCATGATACCCTCGCCTAGGCCGCCCCCTACCGACCCTTCCATCCATCTCCTGGACATAAATCCCCTTAGTCAGTCTTCTTTCACACATCCTCGCAACATGCCCAAACCACTGAAGCGTATAGATAAATTAACGAGAGCATGGAATTGCATATGTAGTAGTATTGTATGTTTACAGGCATTCTATATTTGAATTTTCTATTTTCTCGTACTACGACTACAAATGCAATTCCATGTTCTAATTAATTCACCTTATACCTTGGTCAATCCTAGTCACTACATCGTCTTCTATTCCAAACAAAATAAACACAATGTGTGGGTAATTTGCATTTACGCAAGTCCTCGAATAAACTCCGCCATCTTATTAATTCACGCGCGATTCGTGCGGTTTTGTCGCGACGGAATTGTTCAGTAATCTAAATCTAATCTTTTTTATAATTTTATTTTTCAAACTACCAGAGGTCAGGACTGAACACGTGTCTATTTTGTTTAAATATTTTGGCTTCCATTTTCAAGGTTTCGCCAGTGAATGTTGTGTAAATGGCTGTAACGTAAATGTAAGAATGTAAATTGTAACTGATAATAATACGCGTAAATGCAATATGCGAGCGACATTTTATTACAATGTCTGCCATGCCATGACTTGCTCGCGTCTAGAACAAATTCAAATAACTTATTTTTTTTCATCTTATTCCTTTAAAGTAAGATAACATTTTTTTTAATTGATGATGCTCGTCATCACGGATCTTTTAAACCTACTTTCATTTTAGCAAAGGTCAAAACACAAAAAAAAACATTTTCTTGTGTAGATGGTTTGTTTAAATTGTGATGTTATCATTATATTATGATATTAAAAATATTGAAAATAATGTAGGTTTTCAACTGTATTTATGGCAGCTTATAGACATAGACGGCAGCACCGTCGATGACTGATTTTGTATTAATTATGGAAACTTGTTTTTTTACTATTTTAGGCTCTATTTTTATTTCTAGAACGATCCGTGCAAGTCAGGGTCGGCTGTATTTTTATTTCTTATATTATATAATGATGTCACAATATTTAACAGTGATTTTCTTGGTATTTGCAGTTACAGCACCAGCCTAAAACATACATCCTGTCATATCAGTAATTAGATCTTTCAAAAGTTAGGGTGTGTCTAATTTAAGCCTGCATCACACTGGCGCGGCCTTGCCGCGGCGGAATAGTATAGTATAAACTTGTCATTAGCTGTCAAATTTACTATTGACCGGCACCGCAGGCCGCTCCAGTCTGTGAGAGGCCCTCGATCGAATCGATCAAAAGAAAGAAAAAACTGTATTTGACAATGCTAAGCCAACCCTTTTGTATTGTATTTTGGCTTATCATTGGTGTAGTCTGAGTACATACATACCTAACTACATCTTTATGAACACACGAACGAAACATTTTGTAAAGTTTATATCAACGACGGATGGATAGATATCCATCCGTTGCTTCCTGGAACTGCTAAGAAAATTGCTGTTAAAACGATTTAGGTTTCATGTGATACATACAGAGCCATCATTTACGGAAAATTTCGTTTTAAAATCGCTTAAGCTAACGTAGTTTATGTCGAAATGTAGCAACACCAAGTAAAGTATACACATAGAGTGACGTTAGGGTTATTGCATAAGATTTTTTTATATAGCGCGCTGAGGAATGTGTCGTGTTTTAGGGCAAAAAGTCTGTTACGTAATGACAGTCACTGACTTTTTGTAATAAGCACACGTGGCCCCGTATCGTGTTGGGATGCTGTGGGAATGAGCTATGCTCTCTTGAAAGAAAATTGAAATTCACTGCTCATAAGTGCTTTATTTCTTGGTCGTTATCTTGCCTTTATTACAAGCAGAGAGATCGTTGGAATACAAATATATTGTGAAAATATACGGGCTTGGCGTTCAGGTGGTAATCCACTGCGCCACACGCTACGCACTGCAGCAACCCACTTTAGATGGCATATATATATCTTGCGAACGTAGCGTAGTGTGTGTGCCGCTGTGGGATTGCCAGTAATTTCAATACGAAGATGCCTATATTTTGTATGATCGAAGTAACAACGCCATCTAGTACAGTTTTTAAACAATTTCTCCTGTAACTTTAGCTCTCATTTATTTTTACTTCTCTGAGAGAAGAACATCTTAATTACTGAGACTAAAAATTAGTTTCATTCCCAGAATCTCAACTTAAAAGCTTTTCTACAAAGTTTGAAAACGAAAACCAATAATGGTGTCGAGTTTAACTTCGTTTTGGTTGTTTGTAGCACTTGCACGATTTTGGGGCATTAGGAAGGACATGACTATGGTGGCAGATTTATTGACTGGTCTACGTACAGTACACGTTTTTAACGCACATGGGTCTTCAGCTGGACCTGGGTGAGTCTTAACACCGGCTCTGAGCCATAACGAATATCCCATTTTGACGTTTGGATATTTCTGTCTCTTTCGTACTTATTTTACTCGAGCGACAAGGTTGGGGAAACACGGACTTCGAGAGTCATGATAGCGTTGTATGCTTGTTGTGTGTAATAGAGTTGGTGTCAAGATATTATTGAGCGCGTTAGCAGCGTAGATATTTTTGCATCTGACTGAAGTAACTCAAGTCTAAATTACATCGGCAGGGTTAGATGCTTTAAAGAAAGTCGTCTTCCATGCGCTTCGGGAAAGAGAAAAAAAATGTGCAAGACCCATGCAAGTTACCACAGATACAGATATACATATATCTATATTTATTATATCTGTGCTGGTTACCTAAGGGTGCCAATAAAGAGGTTTTGATCGAGATTAGCCCATAATATTCGACTTACAGTTAAAACTGTGTGCTAGAAGTTTGCCTGTCGAATAAATATGTCGATTATGCAACTCATAGGTTCGTTGGGATACTTGATTTGTTAATGATGAATGAAATCCAATAACATTTAAAGATCTGGCAAGGTGTTAACGTGTCAACAACTGCTTGCTTTAACAGATTACGCCATGACAACTATAGACGTTCTCGGCACTGTGGGCTTGCGCCAACTATAAGAGTCCTTGCGTGTCAATGTCAACTTATAACTACTATAAACTATAAGTAAATGTTGCATTCTTAGTGTACTTAACTGACTTATAAAAAGAGAATTCTATGTTGTTTTTTTGCGCCTTTTCAGTGATTATAAAAACATTGTATATCTAATGTGGTCTTTATTTAATAATATGTTAAATTACTAGCTATAACAATACTATTAACTGACAATTGTCTCATACAAATCATGATGTTGTCATATCTTGTCGTGTCCACTCGAAATAACATATTTTATAACAATTGTAAACTTTTTCGTTACAGTATAGCGTAGTAGCAATACACTCGTAGGTTTATGGTCGACATAATGCGATTCTCCCATTGCACCGCGACCCGCCGCGGTGCGCGGAGCGACAGATATTACCATTGTATGCAAGGATCTCAATTTATATAGAAAACACGCCTAGTACAACACACTGCCGACGCGGCACGCGGCAATGCGCGTGAAAAAAATCTGTCGCTCCGCGCACCGCGGCGGGACGCGATGCAGTGGGAGAATCGCCTAAGTAGCTCTCTTTCACATTTATATACGTAATTAGAAAAGGACGTAATAATTATGTCGACTGTAAACTCGCCCGCTCTGCCAATGTTCGCAAAGCAATGTTTCTCGTCTCTTTTTATTCCGAGAATGGCAAGAGACAGCTTTTTGGTGACAGGCTATATAGAACCTTAATGTCAAGGTGTTGCAGTTGCAATTACAATGCCGTAATAATAGTAACAATAATGTAGAACGCCATCTAGTGAGTTTCCTATTGTACTAAAAGTCTTATTTCGAGTTAACAGATAGAATATATGTACGGCGCGGTGGTTATAGTTAACTTAGGCAGTTTTTAAATCTTTAATACAGTTAGAAGAGAAAATGTAAGCTTGGCTATAATTTATGTAATAAACTATTGATACTTATGTGTATTGCATGTTTTATTTCATCTTATCCTAGTCATTGACTGCTGTTCGCCAACAAACGTAGGTAAATCGGTAGGTATGCTGTGTAATCCCTGTTTAGGTAATATCGACGACACAGCTAACTGACCATCCATGCACTTTATATGCATTGTAATAAGGTTCTATATAAAATACAGGTCAGTTAACTGTGTAGGCATTTTTACAATAAAAAAATGCAGGAATTGCACACTACAAATGGAATTTGTCTCAACTGACAGAGAAGCATAAACATGCATGTTCACCAATTTGTAAGCCGTAAGGCGCCACATAGTGAACTTTAAGCTACTGAGTAGTTAGAATGAAACCTTTAATAATTTCATCTATATGCAGGTATTGTTGCCTCATGCCAGCTATAGTTGCGTCTCTGTCGGTTGATGTGACAATCTGCAACATGGGACTGCATCTAAGTAAGAGGAGAGCCGAAATATGCCCGTAACATAAAATATATTCGTCCGCTAAAATAAAAGATTCTCGATTCATCATCAATCATCATCATCATATCAGCTGAAAGGCGTCTACTGCTGGACTTCGGCGCCCTCCAAAGATAGATAGATAAAAACTTAGGTAGGTAGGTACCTAAGTATACGAGTATGATATCAGTGATGAAAAAAAATTATAGCGGGCGTGTATAATTTCGGAAATTGCGTACCTACAAACCAATTTCTCACAGACAGTATTTGCCTAATGGCAAAGAGAATAAGGTAAACGTCCTAGTCCTCGACATTACACTGGTGCATGACACGGGAAGTTTATGTCAGCAATATTGGTTAAATGCGAACTGAGAGGATTTTTCTTCATTCGATTACATTAGCTAATGACTACGTGTATTTATTGACATTAGATATAATGACTGAATAATGAATAGCCAAGCAAAACATATAATTGAGGTACCACCTTTCACGCACCAGCGCTAGGTGGCGCCACTTGTTGATCCCACGCGAGCTGCATTTGCGCACAAATTCGGTATTAGTTAGAACAATAAATGCACTTTATGATGAAAGCAAGCCGCGTGGCAGAGTGGTAGTGGTGGTAGGGACCAAACTGAGTGATTTGATCCGCAGCAGCGCAAGTTTCACCATTAAGGACCCAGAGATGGCGCCACTTTTTCAAAAAATTTTACAAGCTAAACGAATTATATAATGCCAATGTTATATATATCTCAAATGAAACCTCATTATGTAAATGCCTTATCAACCAATATGAACCAAAAACTGTTGGCAGAAAATGGCGTATTCAGTTTTTTTTTGTACTGGATTGTTCATTTTTACATGATTTCGTTAAAAAAATGTATGCTACATGTATGTTTTAATACATTGCTGGGTAGATAACAAGTATTATAAAAAAAACTCGACACCAATATCTTTCATTGTGCACGGAATATGAAAGTTTAGTGTTTATTTTAGTTTATTACTGGAAAACCTCTTTAAGTGGACCAGAGTTCTCGGTTCCAGTCCCTTGGCAACGAATTACCTCTATAAGTGGAATTTTGGGACCTCTATAAGCGGAATCCATTTTTTCGAAAATTTCTTATTTTTACCTCTGTAACTGGAAGCAGCTGTCTCCGAAACCTATGAGTGGAATAGCTCGGCGTTATAAAATTTGAATTTTTAATAAAACGTCACAAGGAGGGTAGTTTGTTTCGTTAACATTATGGTTCGTGTGTTCGGATTTTTTTCATTAAAGTACAATTGTTACATTGATTTATTTAACCATACTGGTTTCTCTTGCATAAATAAATATTATGATAATGAGTGATTTTGTTTAATTGATTTTGATTTTGAAATTTTTAAAATTGTACCTATACGAGGACATTGGATTATTTACAGTATTGCTTATTTAAAAGTCAGGATTACAATACCTATTTTTTGTTAATACATACATACATACATTTAATAAAAGATGATTATCTATATTTAAGCCTTGATCTTTTATTTGACCATAGGTACTATACGTGACCTCTATAAGCGACATTATTAGCATCCACAACCTCTGTTAGCGAGAGCCTCTGTAAGTGAGAAAATGTTTTATTTGAACCTGGTTAACTGGAAAACTGGATAAATGGAAAACCTGGATAAGCGGAACTAAACAGCCGGGCCCTTGCAATTCCACTTATCCAGTTTCCACTGTAATATGCACACCATTTCAAAAAAACTAAAACTAAACCTATTATTTATTCTGTGACTAAACTAATGGATTACCTACTTATTAAAAATATTAAATAAAAATACATAAAACTTGGCGAAAACGGGCAAATTCAGTTTTTTTGTTTAATTGATTGGTAGTTTCATTAAAAAAATAACATGTATGTTTTAATATATGTGTATATAACTGGGGTCAACAACAAGTACTTACATATAATATTTTTCTTTTTGTGTAATTTATACAACGTGCTTTCATTTGAAATATAAAACGTGAAATTGAATTTCTTTTAGCTCGTACAATTTTATGAAATAAATTTTGAAGAAGTGGCGTTATCTCTATTCCTAAGGGGTGAAACTGCCGCTGCTGCGGGTCATATCACTGTTTAATGGTTGGTCCCTATTACCACTGTGCCAAGCGGCTTGCTTTCATTCATCACAAAGAGCAGCATTCCACCAAAAAAGTCGTCATAACAAGTATGACTAAAATGTAGCTTCAAACACACACACACACACTACAGTTCCATGTTCCATTTTATATAACAAATTAAAAATTAGTGTTAAGTTATTGAGTTTTCCAAAACACGGAATTGCAGCTGTGAAATATTTTATCCATTTAATATAACATGGGTATTAAACGAAACAAATTGATCCGTGCCATACTAAATATATAAATAGCTACTTTTGAAGCATTAAAACCAAACCATATTTCCAGAAGCATTACTAAATTTCTCAACCAAGAATACAACTATGAAATTCTTCGTTCTAATTTTGTGTTTTGTCGTTTTTACCACAGGAACGCCGTTACTAGAGAACATGTTTGGTATCCTCAACCCTCAAAGTTTGATGAGCTTCGGGATGGGAAGTAGAGGGGACAGACTCACGGGAGATACACCGCTGGTGTCGTCACTGAAGAAGCCGATGCTGGTTACAAACTGAGGTGGGAAAAGAGAAAGGTACGCAATGACCCATTACGAGTAGTACCTTTTACAACTCCTGCTAATTAAAAATATACTGAAGAGCCGCAGATAGTTTTTTATTTTTTTAAATCCACTAAATGTGAGGCTCGTTTGTAGAAAACAGGCAAAGCCGCGGGACAAAATATAGCATATGTACATCCCGAAGGCATTTTTTATGTCATCACCATAAAAAGGCCATGCCAGGATAAGCTAAGTGAATCTGCCACCGGCGAGTTTTGGCTTACTGTAATTATTTTGATGATGTGGCTTTCTATTAATAACAAGTATGCAATTTCAGCCCCCAAACTTTATAGTTTGTTTGTAAAAAAAGTAATATGATCTTTCTTCAATATTTTTTTTTCTAGCCAGCCAGCCGGCTACGTATATTGTGCATAAAGTAGAGACAACTGTATTATATGACTCAAATATAGGATACCTGTAGAACCCGCGAGCCTGTCTTTTTTTTAATTGCGAAAATTGAATCGACAAAAAAATCCGGATAGGTAGGTACATAATTCTTGAACTTGCACACTAAATTTCACGAGGATCGGTTGAGAAGTGCGACCTGTAAAGAACAGAATCCGGACATGAAATAATTTTACCCCGAGCCGAAACGGAGAACTCGTTCGCGTCGCTCAATCTTTCAATAATGGGATGTGCCTCTTTAATTGCATTTACAATTACCTAAACGTTGTTGAATGTGCCTTGACGTTTTGTTCCTGATGCAAGGCTGACGATGTTTACGTAATAAAATATTATTTGATCATCGTTACGGCTACCACTCACGATCTTGGGATATTTGAATTGACCTTTGCTCTAAAACACACTATTACACAATATTGACGGTATTTGCCTACGAAGCAAGTGGGGGTTCGAATCCCGGTAAGGGAATTTATTTGTGTGATAAGCACGAACATTTGTTTCTGAGTCATGGATGTTTTCTATGTATTTAAATATTTATATCTTTATATGTGTATGTTTATCGTTGAATGATGTCTACGAGCTGTTCAACTCACGAACTCACATATTATATATATATATATTTTTTTTTAAATATATGAAATCAAATCAAATCAAATCAATTATTTATTCTGCAAATAGGCCACAAGGGCACTTTTACATGTCAAACGGTAATTTACAATAAAATAATAATAATCTTACACAATAATAATTTAAAATTATATATAAAAGGTTAACAAACGAAATGTCACTAAGTTAATGTAAACAAAACTGCAAAATATGACCATTACATTCGATAGGTATAAGATCTGTATATTCAGCATTAACAGAAGTTAATGATATTAATTCAGTATTCCAGAGATGTATAAGGTCTCTGAGCGTCCAAATACGATTAATAATTATTCTAATATTCTAAGAGATGTATACGGTCTCTAAGCGTCAAAACAAAAAAGGAACATTAATGTTATATTGTCAGAGATGTACAGGGTCAATAACAATAAAACGTGTCAAGATCAGAATGAGGTCTCTCGTCAATACGATAATAATAATAATAACACTAGTATTTAAGTAGTTAACTAGGCCCTTGCAAGCATGAACAGTCCGGACTCCACAAACAGCACCTGATCACGAGTAAGTATGACGCATATCTCAGCCATCGCCTCCCTCAACCATATGTTAGGGAAGGTGGCGACCCGATCAACGACGCCACCGTAAGCAAAGCCCTTTAAGCGAGCATGACATATTCAAGCCACCGGACATTGATAATAGCAAAGATTAAACGACTTATTCGGCGAGAAACAGCATTACGTGCTCTCTTCTTACATAAAACGGAACAGTTATTTTAGGTAGGTACTTACTTATAATGATTACATGTATTTAGGTATATTCCTAATAGAATCAGACTACTACTGGCTTAAAGTAATTTTTGTCGTTTAAGAAAGCGTTGACAGTATAATACGCCTTGCTTAGCAAATTACTCTTAACATGAGACTTAAATTTACTGTACGGTAAATTAACAATTTCAGTGGGTATTTTATTGTAAAAACGTATGCAGTTCCCCACGAACGACGTGCTAACCTTGCGGAGACGACTGGCCTTCACTGCGATCTTCTTAGGGTTCCGTATTTTTACTTCTGGTGTTGTAGTCGTGGATATCATGCACTGTTGAGTTTGAACTCATGAAGGTTTTTCCGCAAAAATTTAATCGATTACAAAATTCTACTAATATTAAATGCGAAACATTGGATGTTATAATATACCTACAAATTAATGGATTCAAAAAGTAGGTAGTTATTTATATTTAATCGTATGGCATGCATTATTTTGGCATTATGTAGGTACTTATGAATATTGAATATCTTATTGTCGCCGAGTGAATATGATATCGTGACCATGGTATAACAACACAGGTACTCTCTTCCGAGACTCGCGAACCACGTGACTGACACGAGCCTACGTCATCATGCTGTTAAATGCCGTTTGATGACGTAGGCTTGTGTCAGTCACGTGGTTCGCGAGTCTCGGAAGAGAGTACCTGTGTTGTTATACCATGATCGTGACTGAGTTCTCCGATTGCGTCACAACGTCATTAATCAATGAATATCTGGTGTTCTTGTAGTCCGGTGAGAATTTTGTGACTTGATCACTCCATTAAGGCGCCGCGCCGTAGGTTCAGCGAAGTTAAGCGAACAGAGTTTTTGAAACAATATAATGCGTCTGTTTATAATAATATGGTTTCAAAAAAATACGAATAGTAATCTTGAGGCTTTTCTGCAGGGAAATCAGTGCTTCGAAACATGATTAAGCAAATTTCGCTCGATAGAAAAAAAATCACGAACATAGGTCTAAAACAAACAAAAATACACTTAAAATATTCGTAACAAATTATGCACAAAAGCTATTTATATTAAAATTGCTTCTAAAAATCGGCAATATCATGTTTGAGAGAAATCAGTTTACATTTTTTTTTTAAACGGCCAAATAATTTAAATTAAAAAACATGATATACGCGCTTCCGAGCACGCACTTCCATCTCGCTCACGCTTATGCTCAGTGAGAGGGAAAGAAGACCATGAACCTACGGCGCCTTAAGAGGAAACACTAAGGGCGAGATAATTGAGAAATAGGGTATTTGTAAAATGTATTGCTGTCGCGCCAACCTCAAGCCTCCCCCCGCAGAGCGCGATAGAGACAACTGCAGCTTGGACCGAAAATACCTACTAAAAGTACATAAATCAATTTTTTAACAGAAACTTATTTAAGAATACATTTATTAAAAAAAGGAAAACATAGGAACATGCCAATATAGTAGCCATAGATTTATGGAAAAAATAATTGCTCTACTGCCATTATCCAAGGCAGAGGCGTCTCTAGCCCATGTCGCGCCCGGGTGCAACCATTACCGTAGTGCCCTCTAGCACCCCCGCCTAGCGCGCGCTAGCGCCCGAGTCGAGGCGAGTGGCGCCCTGTGAGTGGCGCTCGGCGCCCCCTGGGACCGTGCGCCCGGGTGCAACCATTACCGTAGTGCCCTCTAGCACCCCCGCTTAGCGCGCGCTAGCGCCCGAGTCGAGGCGAGTGGCGCCCTGTGAGTGGCGCTCGGCGCCCCCTGGGACCGTGCGCCCGGGTGCAACCATTACCGTAGTGCCCTCTAGCACCCCCGCCTAGCGCGCGCTAGCGCCCGAGTCGAGGCGAGTGGCGCCCTGTGAGTGGCGCTCGGCGCCCCCTGGGACCGTGCGCCCGGGTGCAACGCACCCCCTGCACTATAGGTAAAGCCGCCCCTGATCCAGGGCGTAAACAGGGGACTACGTTTATATGGAAAACGGCCCTTGTGTTTCCTCTTAAGCCAGGTTTAGACGAAGCCTGTGCTGGCTCACGGGCTTGAAAAATAGGCCGGCGCTCTACGCCCGCCGGTGCTGGCAGCCAGTGCTTTACATACAATAACAAGCCAGCACTCTGGCTTCGTCTAAACCTGGCTTTGGGCATACCGTAAAACGTCCCAACTTGGACTTTGGACTGTACAAATCGCCCAACGAATGGTCCAAATTAACTCTTATGTTCCTATCTAGTACTAAGTATCTACTTATTACTTGTTTAGCTGTAACTAACTATAATTAGATTTATTTAACAGCCGTCATCCCCGTACAGTAAAAATCAACGATGACATAAATTGTACTGAAATGACAGCTGTCAAATGATGGAAGGGCATTTTCACTATAAATTATTATTATACCTAGTCATTTTTTTTTAATGTAATCGTATGGCATACATTACTTTGGCCTTTTTAAAGTTTGTCACTCTTTAGTACCACCCAGGGGACACGGTCTTGCAGGGTTGTGGTAGGTAGCTCCTGCGGACGCGAGTAACAGTTGTCCCCCCTTTGTCAAGTGAGTGGGCAACTCGACTGTTAGAAGTTCTTAAGCCGCCCGAAGGCCTCTAACTCGGCTTAACGACTACTGTCATAGACAGCAGCCGGGATCAACTGCTTAGCGTGCCTTCCAATCCAAACCACGAAAGCGCTCATTTATCATTTACCTAGTCATCACTTTTGTTTTGTCACCACGACATTTCACAAAGCAGAACTGTGTCCAGTGTCCATCTGTAAAATTTCAATGAATCGTTGATACGGACTGCCACACCAGTATGCCACGTGGGATGCAAGGGCACAGGGTGTCAGAACCACTCCCTTCACTACGGGTACTATAGTACCCAACCTCAATAAACCGTCGCTATACCCGTGCTAATACCGTTGATTCGCCGCGGCTTTTGGCGGTCGAAATGAGGCGGTCACCCATTATTGTATAATATTTTTTTGACGCCTCTTTCAATATCTGATCTGAGACATATGCTCTTAGGTTTTTTTTATTTGTAATGAAATAGGCTATGTATATAAATTATTTAATTAGAGTAAATAAGTAATTTTGATATTTAAAATAGGAAACAAAACCAAAAACACCTAATTTCAATGAAACCAATTCAATTTAAGGAAATGATAAATAATATAAAACGTACGCAGGCGCCACCTTAACGAAAAAGAAGTGAAACTTTTTCAAGAAAAGGATAGAGACGTTTATTAGCCGTTTTATTTCCTATGTATGAGTATATTAGATATAAATTTGTGAGCTCTGACTATTCACTATGTCGTGGGCACCTTAGTACCCAAGATGAAGCGACATCCAAATAGTGTTGTGTTGTGTACTGTAATACGCAGGGTGAAGCGAAGGACCACGGCATGAACCGGCGGATAAAGCAAGTGAATAGGTAGTTAGGTAGGTACTTACTTACTTAGTTCCCGGGCTGCAGCAGCCGCTTTTATCGACACGTTTTACGGCCAAAATGTACTGGAACATCACATAAACATAAGGATAAACATACTCGTATCATGCTACTAGGCCAGCAGTAGGTCCTCCTTGCACCGTCTCATTTAAGCGGTCGACATACTTACTACCGTCTTCAGTAGGTTTATTTTCTATGGTAGGTACGTCAGCGTCATGTAAGTAGTTAGCAGCAGCCAGAGTAGCCAAAAATATTTCGTAACACACCCTTAGTCTTACAGTAATAAAGACGTGTACCGAAATATTTGGCTACCTTGGACGCTGACTGTACCAGGTATCGTATTCTTCATCGCAGATCTAGTTTTGGCATGCTAACTTGCGTGATTCTACCAATTGTTTAACAAACCTCCACTTTCTTGAAAGGGTGTTTAATTTACGTAACAACTCAGTGTACCTGAAGCGTTATTATCTTATTTACCTAACGGCGGTTACATTAGTTGATAAGCCCGCTCATTCTGTAATTAGAACTACCATGTTTCCAAATTGCCACTTTTTATTTAAATACCTTTTTTGTTGACGCAGAGAGAATGCATATTTACGCGTCCCTCGGACCTGTGACTTCCACAGGTTCATTGAATTCACTGTATGAGAGGCAGAGGGGTTCGCTCGACTATTCAACGTCTTTAGGTTATATGGTCTGTGGTACTTACTTAGTCGGAAGCCCCTTCGGGGCCCAACTTAATAACCCAGGTAAAAAAGACCCAGACAAGAGAGAGAGCCAGAGGCCTAGACAAGAGTCCCGGGCTGCAGCAGCCGCTTTTATCGACACGTTTAACGGCCAAAATGTACTGGAACATGTGGAAGTCCAAGGGGGTATGTGGGACTTGCCCTTATGAGGGAAGACTCCTCTGAATCACTGCCTCGTGAGCATTCAGAGCAAAAGGAGGGAAGGGTGTCAGCACGTTTATTTAATTCCTACCTATGTACGTAGGTACTTATATTGTAGTAGACACCTATATCTTACAGTTGCAACAGGGAAGTCTATGTTTCCTATATTCCTCTGTGATTATAAATATTCTGACAACAATAAACTTGATACTCGGACAGCGGGAGTCCGCAGGACCGGTCATTGTGGCTCTCTTTGGGGGAGGCCTATTATGTCCAGCAGTGGACGTCTTTCAGCTGATATCAAATAAAAACATTTATTTGCTTAACAATACACATGTTTACATACAAAATGAGATGCCTGGCGGACCCCAAACTAGGCTGAGCCTGAATCTTGGGACCATGGAATACCTACAATTCGTAAAACAATATGAATAATAATAATAAGTTATACAATAAATCAGAATGAACTCAAAAGAAGAAATATGATGACGATGATGGAACCTGACATTGGCGATGTCATCGAAACGTTTTACAACGTACTAATAATAGTGGATAAATACTGATTATTTACAAATGAATATGAAAATATTTACAGTAGTAAGTATGGAAATAAAGATATTTCAGAAATATTTACGATTGTGAGCTTGAGCATTCCCATAATAATTTGTAGGTGGAGTAGGTAGGTAGGTACTCAAGTAGGGTCAATAAAGGCATGTAATTTATTAGACGCTTTTATTTGTCTGTCTGCCTGTAATCAAATCTTGCAAGTTAAATTTGGCCCACTTCCCGGCGACCGATTGAGCTGAAATTTTGGGTAAAGTATAGTATGGATGACAATTCAATATTATGGTACCATCGAGCTGATCTGATGATGGAGACTGAAGGTGGCCATGGAAATTCAGTACTTAACCGACGTAACCCCGTTGAGTTTGGGCTCGTTTGAATCGTCTCAATGAATAGTTGATGATGGTATACAGAAACTTTTTCTCCTATTTAGTTATCATTATTTTGCTACTTATTATAGGTACCTACAGTAAATGTTATGAAATTCTCTAGAATTAAGAATGTATTAGAGTACCTATACCGGAACCTTTATTATCAATAAGTAATACCTACTAATAAATTTAATGTAAAATTACTAAAAAACGTAGTAACGTAGGTATAAGGAAAATTTTAAGCATGCCTAATTGACATGCTCCTATAAACTAAAATAATTTTTGCCCCGACTTTTTGGTCAAATGGAGTGTAAACACAATATAAATCGGTAAGTAATGGCCATTGGTAGTACCTAGTATGATTACTTCGTTCGCGACACGATTCAACCATTTGCCGGTGATAACGGTTTTATGGAGATTAAAGCGATTAGAGGATTTGATAAGTTCATTAATTTAATTACTCGCGTGTATATGCGTCTTGGACATTTGTGCAGTAGGTATACAAACAGTTTTATTTATTTATTTGATATACTACTGTCTGTGCCGCGAAGGTTCGCCCGCGTATTGCCTATATGACATCCAAAAAATCCATTCTATACACAGCCACATAATAAGTAATACCTAGTACTGCTCAGGTGAAAGGAGTTTTGAAATTCGTTCAGTGGCTCCGGGATTACCCATTACATACAAAATTACAGTTAAAATCTCACAGACTTGAAAGAAAAACAAAATCCGGCTGTAGGTACTGGAGCCGGGGGTCCGCTTCGGCACCTAACACCAAGATGGCGTAGGCGGTTTTACGAAAGTGATTGCCATCCCACCTTCCAGGCCAGAGGGGATAGATTAACCTAGACCTTGTTATTAAATATGATATAATATTTTAAGTTATGGTCAATACATTATTCTATTCTATAACAAGGACTAGTTTTCCCTATCATCTCACACGATTTAGGCCTGACAATAAGCCTCGCTCACAGACAAACTCACGCACGACTGTATGCTCAAAAGGGGCGGGGCAGGCAGGGATACGCTAATATGCTCTGCTTCAATATATGTAAAAAAAAATGTGAATAATGAATAAAGTATACTGTAATCTATGTACCCTATACTACTAATAGCTTTTATTTATACATAAGAAAAGTCGATGAAGTTGTATGTTTCTATGTAGGGGTAGGCGGTATAATCTCCGGTACGTCACATCCGATTTTAAATTCTTTGATTAGTATAATAGAAGCGATCTGGCGAATGGACATAGGCTATAATTACTTTTATTATTATAAAAAAGATTCCGACGAATTGAGAACCTCCTCCTTTTTTGAAGTCAGTTAATAACATAACATTTGTTTCGTGTTATGTTCGCATTGTTAGACAGTTTTGGAGTCCCTGGCGACTATCCATTATTAAATGAATTATTTGTCTGGACTGGGTGGGGTAAACTACACATTACAATCAAACAATTGTTAACAAATAAATTATTATATTTATTATGTCAAAAAAAACATAAAACTTAATCTGTAGATATATACACGTAAATATAACCCAGAACACGCTGTATAATTCTCGGATGTATACGACAATACAATTTGCCATAGCGGGTCAGAATGGGGTAAACGTCCCTATTGTGGACACCCAACAATATTCGTCACGTTCCGTCAAAATAGCTGTCAACAATAGGACCGTTTACCCTACAACATGAACAAGTCTATTAAACATAACATTGCAATCTGTGTATACAAAAAAGGCATTATGAAGTCTTATTTGAATAGTCATACGGAGTATTATTGCTTTGTCATCTACTTTTACATTCAAAGTTGAACACAACTTGACGGTATCAGCGTTATTCGTCCCATTCGTTTTTTGTTCCATTCGTATGTCGTGTCATTCTGGATTCGTCACACATTCTTTATTCGTCTTGTTCGATGTATGTCTTAACCTTCCTAAGTCTAATTCTGTAACTTTTCTCATTCTTAATAAATCTCAATCGTTTTTCGTCACGTCTTCCTAGGACTCATTCTTCCTTTTCGATTTTGATCTCATTCAATTGTTCGCCTAAATTTTTTGGACACGTTCGATGTTTTAGTATTAGTCTATTCGTAATTAGTCTCATTCGTTTTCAGTCCAATTCTAAGTTCGTTTCATTCGTTTTGCGTCTTGTTCGCTATTTGTAGCTGTCTTTTCCCGTGAATCTAAATTACCATTATTGAATCATTTTTTAGCATAAGAGTTCTAAAAATAGCGGTCATAAATTGGTAGAGGACACGGGTATGTCCTAAAACTACGTCTACTCCCAGTGTAGGGACATGGCAACCCCCTCGCTCACTAGCAGTCCGCAGTGCAATCAGCGAATATAGCGACTAAGACGTACGTCGTACGGGACGAGTAGCGAACGTGCCCAAAAAAGAACGAGACGAGTTGCCAATAACGACAGAAAAGGAGAGAGACCAATAACGAATGTGTCGAAAGATAAAGTGCGAATGATACTAAAAACGAAGACAAATGAAGAATGCCTAGGAAGACCGTGACTAAATAAGATTAGGATTTATTAAGAATGAGACAATTAGACTTAGGAAGATTAAGACATATAGCGAACAAGACGAATAAAGAATGTGTGACGAATCCAGAATGACACGACATACGAATGGAACAAAAAACGAATGGGGCGCATAACGCTGATACCAACTTGACTTGGGCAGGGCAAATAGAAGTGGACGTCCGTCCCCTTGGATATTTGGTCCGAATTATATCAAAACTGATCCCGGCCGTCGGGATAGTTCATTAATACCTAGGCAATGCAGGCGATCAAATAATCCCGTAGTTCATATTCATATTGAACTAAAGAGAGTATTTACGTAAAATCAGCATGATTATTTAATATTAAACGTATGTGACCGTCCAAAACACAATTGTATTGAAAGCCCCGGAAGAAAATAACTGCAAAAAGTTCAACATAAATTATCGGTCGACCAGTTCCACGATCATTGCGAATATAAAAAGAACATAATTTTTTGTAATACGAAATTAATGAAATTTCAAAGTTTACCAAGGGTTAAATAATGTGTGTGATGTCAGCTAAATGTGAATGTCAATTACACTTTTATTATAACTATGGACTCGGAAAACGATTTGGTAAGTATACGAACTAATACCTATATTATAGTGTAATGTAATGACTCATATTTATATCAGTCCAGAATTAGACCTATTTGCATCACTCTTTCCAATCATTAGTACAGTTCAGTGTTATATCCTTCAAAACAAATTGTGCCACTGCGCAATTAGGGTGTCAATAACTAGGTGTTTTTACCCTATCTTCTGTCGGTACTAAACTTAGTTATTGAAACTGGAAGCGAAGTTAAGCGAACTCTCTGGACTGGCGCGATGTCTTAAGTACTAGTATATAGTAGTAGTATGACGACCGGTTAGCCTAGCTAGTGGGTAGTGACGCTGCCTACGAAGCTGAAGGTCCTGGGTTCGAATCCCGGTAAGGACAAATATTTGTGTGATGAGCATGAATATTTGTTTCTGAGTCATGGAAGTTTTTCTATGTATTTAAGTATTTATATGTATTATATATATCGTCGTCTAGTACCCATAACGCAAGCCTTACTGAGCTTACTGTGGGACTAGGTTGATGTGTGTAAGATTGTCCCTTAATATTTATTTATTATTTATAAGTTACCGTTTACACGAGAACAGTGCTTGAATGAATTGTATTATTCATATTAATATTAGGGGACAATATCATACACAAATTTAACTAACCTCAATCTCATAGCAACCTCAATAAGGCGTGTGTTATGGGTAAGAGACGACATATTTAAAGGATATCAAAACTGCATAGAAATAAACAAAAATTGATGCTCAAGATACAAATATTTGCGCTCGGTTCCTGCTGGGATTTGAGGCGAGGACCGTCAACTTCGTAGATATTAGCGTCCCTATCATACCTACTAGTTGGGCCACATGGCTCGCCATTGGTATATAGGGGTAACAATTAGTTTTTGTTTTTGTCTGCCACTGACATTTGTGTTCGAAAAGAGTTAATAAATCGTAACGATCTTTTTTGGACGGTCACATGTGCGCTCTGCATGCGCAGTACACTTACGTATACTTTTGAATCATCGGAAGTCAAAGATTTTTTCAATTCGCGATTCCCAAAACCTAATACTAGAAGCCATAATTCGATAGGTACTGTATGTAACAAATGGCATCGTTATATCAAATTAACAATATAAATATTTTAATAAATATGATTATTTACTATTAGTCTAACCTTTCTATATCAATCGTCATCAACTCTTAATTCCATCAGGTCGTCAAAAATAAACAATCATTAAAAGAAAATAATATTAGGTACATGAACTTGACAATTTGTCAAGTGACTGAAATATGGTTGAGATAGACGATTTAGCAGGTTCCTAATATCTCACTAAATCGAAATATTAAATTCAAGAATACTTTTAAAGGAACATAATTTTTATGATTAAATCTATGTAGGTATCTGATAAATAATGCAATAAAAGTATGGTAGATATTTTTGAAAAAAAAAACATACAGTGGAACATAGAACCTCCTCCTTTTTTGAAGTCAGTTAAAAAAAGCGACACAATCACAAATCATAATCAATCTCACTTTACAACAGCCAATTCCAAAGTCACAACTAAACTTGTCGACTTTAGTTTTACATACTACACAATACAGCGTTGCGACGCACTTATTTGTCAGCGTATCTACACTATTTGCGCTGTAGCATGGTGCGGGTGACAGTTGCCTGTATGACGTTGACATCTGTCAGTACCACATGACTAGACTAGACATGACGTTACAGAAATTGTCACCCGCACCATGCTACAGCGCAAATAGTGTAGTGTTCAGAGCAACGCAACACGCCAGGGACGCTGCGTTACGCCTCGATTACACTTGACGAGCGGCAAGACAGCACACGGTACCACGGTAGTGCCTTTTAAATTGCTTGAGCACGGTAGTCAACAAGGTTTCAGAAATATGCGGTTCACTTCGATTTCAGAAACATGTATCAATATCTGACACCATAAAATTGGATACATCAGCTGTTTCAGAATGGCGTAAACATAAAATATGTCTACTGAAACAAGTTTCGTATGCTTGTACACGTGTAGCAGTCAAATATAAGGAAACATGCGTTGGGTTCATTAATATAGTCACAGCTGTTCCCAATATTTATACTGAAATCGAAGTGAGACCACATATTTCTGAAACCTTGTTGATGTATACATATTTCGGATGCTGACTGTACCTACCAACCCAGTCTAACCTTTACGTTACAAGGGTATTAATTGTGCTGCGATGACAGATGATCGCGTACACAAACAGTTTAAAATGTATTTGGTGTTTATGGCCCGTTTTATAAAGCAGGCAACACAGAGGACTCGACCAATATTGACTGATCATTTGACCAATGGTTACCTGTTGACTTGTAGCTTGAAACGAGCCACGATTCACTGGTTCGTCTTTACCATGACGAGTACTCTGCCGCACTGTCTCGCCACTCTACGTACGTGTAAGGCGGATGTCACACTGAGCCGCATCTCCGGACGGAGGTGCGGAGCTGCATACAAATTTCGCCGGACGGAGGTGCGGAGCTGCATACAAATTTCGCCGGACGGAGGTGCGGTGCAGTGTGACGTACCACACGGAATTTATATACAGACTGAGGTACTTGCATACAACGAGAAACGCACCTCCGTCCGGAGATATGCGGCGCAGTGTGACATGCACCTAAATCGGTCATAATTATAAGATTTTAGATAACCAGTAGCTTTCCCCGAACCTACTTATAAGGAATTTACCCTCATATTCTTTAAGAATACAATTTTACTAATTTATAATTAACTTTCGTAAAGCAAGACGCCTCACGCTTCCCATTTCATTTCGTTTTCGAATCGACTAAGTGCTAAATAACGTTTTATTTTAATTGACACAGAATATAACATTGTACTCGTACCTATGGTTTTCGAGCGCACACACATATTTTGGTACTGAATACAAGGCTCCCGAGCCCGAATTGACTATATGCTTTCAAGCATGCGAGGTGTCAAATTATATATGAAAGAAAACACTTCCTCGCATATCTCTGTTTCATTCACCCTGGCACTATCTATGATAAGTCACGGGTCTGGAACACTGTGGGAGATTGAACAGTGACATAATCTTGTCATAACGTGTCACATCGACTGGGTGGCCTATTCGAATTTGTTCCCGCCTTTTTGTTACGCCTGGGAACAAATATTCCCACCTGTTACCACTGGGGACAACTGGGAAAGAATCATTCCCATTTGTTACCACGGTTTTGACGCTTTGTGCCAGATTTTCAAAGCACCAGATTCGCGGAACGCCAGATTCGCAGTACGCCAGATTCGCATAAAGCCAGATTTTCAGATTCGCAGTATACCAGATTCGCAGAATGCCAGATTCGCACGATGACAGTTTTGAGATTAGCATAGTACCAAATTCGCAAAACAACAGATTCGCTGAACGCCAGATTCGCAGAAAGCCAGATTCTCAGATTGCCAGATTCGCACAATGCCGGATTCGTTTCTTGTCAGCATTGTTACTTTCCTGACGCCATTATTTGCTAGATTTTGATTACCGGTTTGACAAGAAACGAATCTGGCATTGTGCGAATCTGGCAATCTGAGAATCTGGCGTTCTGCGAATCTGGCGTTCAGCGAATCTGTTGTTCTGCGAATTTGGTACTATGCGAATCTCAAAACTGGCATCGTGCGAATCTGGCATTCTGCGAATCTGGTATACTGCGAATCTGAAAATCTGGCATTATGCGAATCTGGCGTACTGCGAATCTGGCGTTCCGCGAATCTGGTGCTTTGAAAATCTGGCACAAAGCGTCAAAACCGTTACCACTGGGGACAAATGGGTATGATTATTTCCCAGTTGTCCCCAGTGGTAACAAATGGAAATGATTATTTCCCAGTTGTCCTTAGTAGCAACAATGGGAATATTTATTCCCATTTGTTTCCAGGGGTAACAAAAAGGTGAGAATAAATGAGAATAGCCCGACTGGTTAATTAGCCAGTTAATACGGCCAATCGACATGACAGACACGTCAAGACGGTTATAACAGTGAATTCTCCCAAAGCGTTTCAAGCCGCAACCTTTTATAAGTCTGCTTACAGTCTACAGGTTTAGTTTGGGCGCGTGAATGAACTCGGTAGCCGTGTTTTCGCTGTTAGGGCTCAGTGTGCAGGCACGTGAAACCACCCGGCTTCCGGGTCTTAAATATATTAGTATATAGTACTCAGCTGGCCGCCATTGTCATTTAAATGTAAGTTAACTATCATTGCAATAATAATACGTATAATATCTCTTTGTACATAGCCTGTATTATATCACGTTTGACATAAAATGAATTGTATATGAACATGGAAATACCAGTTAAAAACTCAATAAATAAATGTCATATCTTAACTATGCTAGGCACTTGGATATCAATATACGGATGAGTAGAGTTAGTAGTATGTATTAACATTTAACACTATATTCTTAGATATTAATTGTAGTACCGTTTAACTGAGTCGGTTCGTGCGGGGCGGGGTAGGTGACTGTCGCCTATCGACAGTGCCAGGGAAACTAGCACTAGAGCTCTAGCGTCACACAAACACACTCCTCCCGCACCGTGCACGCACCGCTGAAACCGACTCGGTGAAGGGCCTATAACTGTACGGGATTGAATCGCACTATTTAGGATATGATTGCAGACAAAATAGTTTGTATATGTTGTTCAAAAGACACTAGAATGGCAATGATTGTGTTAAGCACCTGAGGCAAGACAAACGGACATGTAAGACGAGGAAGCAACGCGCACGGGGCGCGGGCGCCAGGTTTATAAACGGTATAGAAAAGACGGGACAAAGTACTACTACTGAACGCTTTACGAAGTGCCCATCCAGTCTTTTCTCCACGGCTATCACAGGACGACATAGACTATCCGTCGCATTGTAAGCGTTCTAATTCGAAAGAGACGAATAGTCTATCTCGCCGCGACACAGCTCGCGGGCCGTCAAATAATAGTAAGTGCGCCGCGTCCTTGCCTTATCATCTTTCGGTGTGTCCTAGATTTTATATTACAGCAAATACCAGCTAAAATATCCCTTGCATAGTTATCATAGCATAGTTGCATAGTTAGTTAGAAAATCTAGTGGAAAAGCCTACCGTTGTAGTTACAACGGTAGGCTTTTCCACTAGATTTTCTTATGTTTAACCATTTTCTTGGTGAAAATGGGCGTAACAACTGGGAATGATTCTTTCCCAGTTGTCCCCAGTGGTAACAAATGGAAATTATTCTTTCCCAGTTGTCCCCAGTGGTAACAAATGGAAATGATTCTTTCCCAGTTGTCCCCAGTGGTAACAAATAGAAATGATTATTTCCCAGTTGTCCCCAGTAGCAACAGATAGGAATATTTATTCCCATTTGTTCCCAGGGGTAACAAAAAGGCGGGAACAAATGAGAATAGCCCGACTGGTTAATTAACCAGTTACGACTCAGCGGCATGACAGACACGTCAAGACGGTTATAACAGTTAATTCTCCCAAGCGTTACAAGCCGCGAACTTTCATAAGTCTGCTTACAGGCAACAGGTTTAGTTTGGGCGCGTGAATGAACTCGGTAGCCATGTCCTCCGCTGTTAGAGCTCAGTGTGCAGGCACGTGAAACAAGTAAACAACCCGGCTTCCGGGTCTTACATACATATATTAGTATATAGTACTCAGCTGGCCGCCATTGTTATTTAAATGCAAGTTAACTATCTTTGCAATGATAATACGTATCTCTCTCTGTGTACATCGCCTGTATTACATCACGTTTGACATCAAAATGAATTGTATATGAACATGGAAATACCGTTTAAAACTCAATAAATTAATGTCATATCTTATCTACGCTAGGCACTTGGATATCAATATACGGATGAGTTGAGCTAGTAGTATGTATTAACATTTAACACTATATTCTTAGATATTAATTGTAGGATCGTTTAACTGAGTCGGTTCGTGCGGGGCGGGCTAGGTGACTGTCGCCTATCGACAGTGCCAGAGAAACCAGCGGTGCTACCACGAACTTCGAAAGTCGAAATTCGTAATACATGCATCCCTGTCACTCAATTATGGGAGTGCGATAGAGATGGAAATACCCGAACTTCGACTTACGAAGTTCGTGGTAGCGCCGCAGCACTAGAGCTCTAGCGTCACACAAACACACTCCTCCCGCACCGTGCACGCACCGCTGAAACCGACTCGGTGAAGGGCCTATAACTGTATGGGATTGAATCGCACGATTTAGGATATGATTGCAGACAAAATAGTTTGTATATGTTGTTCAAAAGACACTAGAATGGCAATGATTGTGTTAAGCACCTGAGGCAAGATATACGGAGATGTAAGACGAGAAAGCAACGCGCACAGGGCGCGGGCGCCAGTTTTATAAACGGTATAGAAAAGACGGGACAAAGTACTACTACTACTAGCTACTGAACGCTTTACGAAGTGCCCATCCGGTCTTTTCTCCACGGCTATCACAGCAGGGGGGCTAGCACAACTGACGCCGCCCCGCGACGCGAGTCGACAAAAATCTACCCTCCTCTGTCGAATTTACACGGAGCGAGTGAGACAGGGGACGCTCAGTCGCGCGAGAAGCGGCTTGTCAGCAAGTTGTGCTAGACGTACAGGGGGGCTAGCACAACTGACGCCGCGCCGCGACGCGAGTCGACCAAAATCTACCCTCCTCTGTCGAATTTACACGGAGCGAGTGAGACAGGGGACGCTCAGTCGCGCGAGAAGCGGCTTGTCAGCAAGTTGTGCTAGACGTACAGGGGGGCTAGCACAACTGACGCCGCGCCGCGACGCGAGTCGACAAAAATCTACCCTCCTCTGTCGAATTTACACGGAGCGAGTGAGACAGGGGACGCTCAGTCGCGCGAGAAGCGGCTTGTCAGCAAGTTGTGCTAGACGTACAGGGGGGCTAGCACAACTGACGCCGCGCCGCGACGCGAGTCGGCAAAAATCTACCCTCCTCTGTCGAATTTACACGGAGCGAGTGAGACAGGGGACGCTCAGTCGCGCGAGAAGCGGCTTGTCAGCAAGTTGTGCTAGACGTACAGGGGGGCTAGCACAACTGACGCCGCCCCGCGACGCGAGTCGACAAAAATCTACCCTCCTCTGTCGAATTTACACGGAGCGAGTGAGACAGGGGACGCTCAGTCGCGCGAGAAGCGGCTTGTCAGCAAGTTGTGCTAGACGTACAGGACGCCCCGCGAGCGGTGACGCGGCGACATATACTATCCGTCGCATTGTAAGCAGGGTTCGAAAGGACAATTATCGTGACAATAACTGATGGATAATTATCGATTGATAATAACAAAAAATTGCGCTCGTGAAAGTGAACTGTATTCGAACGTGTATTTCCGCACTTGCGTCTATCCGAACGCACGAAGTGTCAACGCGACGTGCCGCGCCGTGGGGATTCCCCTTTAAAAGAAGAATTCAGTTCGGATCATACAAAGTTGAGCGAACTCGAGTGTCATTGGTTCTTATACTGGTGATAATTATCCGACAACTATCGGATAATTATCCGATAGTTATCAAGAAGCGTAATTATCTTGATAATTTCAAACCCTGATTGTAAGCGTTCTAATTCGAAAGAGACGGATATAGTCTATCTCGCCGCAACACTGTTTTGCAAAATGGCGCTAAAGACAAAGAGCGCCTTAATTTTCTATCTTTAGACATATACATGAAAAATTGTAAGTGCGCCACGTCCTTGCCTTATCTTATCATATTTCGGTGTGTCCTAGATTTTATATTACAGCAAATACCAGCTAAAATATCCCTTGCATATCGACAACAAGCTTTTCCATTAGATTTTCTTATGTGAAAACGTATTTAATTCTGGTAGAAAAGCAGTAGATAACTTGCACAATTTATGGCGGGTCGTGGCTCTGGGATTATCGTAAGACGTAAGACGTCCACTGCTGGACATGGACACACTCAAGCGTAAAAACATTGTCTGGGACACTTTACTGGGCGAGATTTACGAAGGGGATGCCTTGATTTGAGTCGAACACGCCCCCTAGACAGAGACACGCTGATGCCTTCCGCGCACGACGAAAATAGATGTAACACTCTTCGGAAAAGGCTTTTTTGGACAAATTTCGATAAATACCTAACTTAGTGAAGTTTTATTTACATTTCATAAAGTGAGATTTTAGATGAGATAAAATACTATAGTATTAACTTGATTGTGTCGTAAAATAATGTATCGTGTTTTAAGTAAATAAAACATAGATTAAATTACTTGTTCCGAACTCTGATCCCAAGTGTCGAATGTTTAATTGTTTTGTCACGAAAATTGGGGAATCTGATCAGATTATGCTAGTTACATTGTTAAATCTGATCTGACTATCCTGGTTACATTGTAAAATCTGATCTGATTATCCTGGTTACATTGTAAAATCTCATCTGATTATCCTGGTTACATTATTAAATCTGATCTGATTATCCTGGTTACATTGTTAAATCTGATCTGATTATGCTGGTTACATTGTTAAGGCGGTGCATTGGAAATTATCGCGTGCTTTGAAACGCCGTTCTGACTAGATTAAGAAACAATAAGGTCCGATTTTCAGATATATGATTCTTGACTATATGATTGTTTATCTGATTTGATCGAGACATGATTGCTTACAATTTCCTCGTTAAAAAAAAAACCAAAGTTGGGTCTGTATTTTCCTTTTTTTACTCAGCCTACTCAAACGATAGATACATTATTTTACGACGGAATCAAGTTAATAGTATAGTATCTTATCGCATCTAAAATCTCACTTGATGAAATTTGAATAAAACTTCACTAAGTTCCGCCATTCCCGAAGGGGTGTGCCAAGGCTGTGAAACAAGTCTATAACACGATACAGAGGGCGCTAGTCTTAGCGGGAATGTAATGCAGAAATACACAGCGTAAGTCATTGTCCACGTAGCTCAGTTGGTAGAGCAGTCTAGCGTTAATAGAAAGGTCGCAGGTTCGAGTCCTGTCGGGGGCTACAGACGAAGATGGTTTATTTTTCCATTATATTCTTTCTCTGTATCATATCGATTATTCCCGAAGGGTGTTACATCTCTTTTTCTCGTGCGCGGAAGGCATCAGCGTGCCTCTGTCTAGGGGGCGTGTTCAACTCAAAATAAGGCATCCACTTAACCATTTAACAGCCATGTTTCATCACTGTTAAACAAAAAGAGTTCCAAAGAAGACCCATCACGGATTATGCAAGTTATGAGTACATAGTTATACAATTCCGTGTTAACTTCAATATGAATATTTACATTTCTTGAACTTATTGCTAGTTATTAAAATTGGTGTCATCATGATCAAATTCACAGCTTCAAATATGTAAAAAATATCATATACATACACATTGCTTTATATTGTACAAGTTTAGCACTTCATATAATGATTTATAGTTTTTGTTATATTTTATTACTAATTATTACTCAAGCTTGCTTATTCATAAAAGTTCATCAAACCTATTTTAGTTAGAATGTCGTTATATTTGTTTGTATTTATGTCACTTTGTATTGTTTGCGGGAAAGGGACGAACCAGATTTTAGTAAACAGAGGTTTATTAAGTTCCAGCACGTCTAGCACGGGACGGCTGCGACATACTCTCGATTTTTATCGCACTATTAATACGAGAGAGACGGATAGTGCGAGAAAAATCGAGAGAGCTCGCGCGCCGTCGCGTGCTAGCCGTGCATTGGAGGCGCGTGAAAATGTTCGATGGGTAACCCGGAATAAAAAAGTAATGAACGAGTTTAGAGCATATAACTATATACTTGCCTAAAAATAAATTTTAGGCAAGTCGGTGGGAATTGGCGCGAATGACAATAGTAGTAAGTAACTAAGCACTCGGCACTGCCCGTGGAAAAAGGTGCCAAATTCTAAGGATTAGTCTAATGTGATAGCTATCTCACTGCGATATAAACAACTATCGTAGATAGATATTAGCATTAAAATAATTAATGATCATTTCAATCGTGAAAAATAAAATAAATATATATATATTATATATATATATTATATATATATAAAGTAGTAGAAACTATAATGGAAATGCTCAAATATACATATATATATATATATATATATATATGTATATTTGAGCATTTCCATTATAGTTTCTACTACTTAAGTAAGTACGTAAATTATGTTAACGCATTTTTTGAGATTCTTTAGAATTATGAATGTATAATTATAACTAGAGCCGGAATTATGGTAACGTAACTAACCATTATGATCTGAGGCCCTACCGCGAAACGAAAACGAATTTCGTTCGTGTATCTCCCTCTCTGTTGCACTTGCCAGTTCGAGCGACAGAGAGGGAGATACCCGAACGAAGTTCGTTTTGACTTTGCGGTAGCCCCTCTGTTTTGTTTGCACATCAATACCCTATCACAGAGTATCACTTTTTAAGCGCACATGGCGTTGGCGCTAAAACATGAACGCGAATTGGGTGCCAAAGGGCACCGTTATTGGTGGAAACTATTCTAGGAATGCTCAATCAATCAATCAATCATTTATTTGTCAAACATAGGTAGAAAATACAGCTGGAGAAAATTACAATCTAGTATCACTATGTTTTGCCTGTTGGCATACAAATATCAATATCAATGCAACATACATATATACACGCCGTTATCCCTAAAAGAGGTAGGCAGAGCACATTAAACTTGTGTTCCAGTACCACTATTAGCATAAGTGTGGGTAAAAATGATCGATGATATTGCAGTGACAGGTTGCTAGCCCATCGCCCACAACACACTTCAACCCTGTTCCCTTAGTCGACTCTTACGACACCCACAGGAAGAAAGGGGGTGATTCTATTCTAACCTTCTTCTCTCTTAAGTCTTTCATAAATTTGAACGATTTCAAGCAAGTTATTTGTATGGAAAAAGCTTAGCGCATCCCCAGTGGCCGCTCAACTCAAAACTTGAAATTTTTGAACTAAAATGGCGGCGAAAGAAACAGATCGAGATAGTGTCCACGTTAGTAAACAACAGATAGCAATTATGCAGTTTTCAATATGGCGGATCAGTTTACTGTCATTTAGGTCATTTCTAGTGTCGTGTAGTTTTGCAAACGCACGCTAACACTCGGCAATAAAAAAGTTTTTTTTTGTCAGAAACTTATTATACTTGTTCACAGTACTTATGCTGTCAGAGACTACGAATGGCTTCAACTACCTACATACTCACATACTGCCAATGTCTCGCTAACTCCACCTAAATTGCCATTTAAATCTGATCACTGACTCAAGTACCTACAGGATTTTCTGATGCGATCCAATCAAAAATATCCACGCCAGTGAACGCAGTTAAGGCGGTGCATTGGAAAATTATCGCGTGCTTTGAAACGCCGTTCTGACTAGATTAAGAAACAATAAGGTCTGATTTTCAGATATATGATTCTTGACTATATGATTGTTCATCTGATTTTATCGATACTCATGTATCGAAAAATTCCTCGATAGAAAAAAAATCCATAGTTGGGTCTGTTTTTCCTTTTTTTACTCAGCCTACTCAAACGATACATTATTTAACGACACAATCAAGTTAATACTATAGTATTTTATTTCATCTAAAATCTCACTTTATGAAATTTAAACAAAACTTCACTAAGTTAGGTATTTATCGAAATTTGTCCGAAAAAGCCATTCCCGAAGAGTGTTACATCTATTTTCCTCGTGCGCGGAAGGCATCAGCGTGTCTCTGTCTAGGGGGCGTGTTTAGATTTAAAACTATATAGATTTCAAGGTTATAATAGCAAAAGTTTCCCGATGGTGATGTTAAAGTTGACAATGGGAGAGTTGAACAGTTTTGTGGGGGGTTAGCTATAGTAACCCATCACTGCGATAACACGTTTTCTTCAACTTTAAAACTCCGATTGAGAAGTGGCCCCGAAAATTAAATTTCGCTACCTTTTGCCGTTAACACATAGTACCTACGTTAATAGGGGTGTTTAGTTGTTGACACCAAATAAAATAACCAATAATGTTGAATTTTCCCGAAAAAGGATTAAGAGGCTGACAAGACCTAATTTTGTGAAATTGATGTTATTTAAGCAGTTTTTTAAGAAAAACTATTTGTTCTAGCACATCAAATAAAATATATGTTTATATTCACCATATTTCAAAGATTTAGAATTTGACGAAATCGGCTCGATAGAAAATAATTGCAAAGATTGGTCTTAAAATCACATTAAACGGTTCCGTCTTAATTATTTTGACGTGACTGCAATTAAAATCATGAAGTCAACATATTCATACCTAAACCGCTAGCGAGTCATATTTCACAAATAATCCACCCTTTTTATGATATCCTGTAACTCTCGTAAGAGATCCCGACTCCCACGATACAGGCTGTGCCTGGTGTGGAAGTCACCGCTCATTTAAATTAATTAATCATTTAATCATTTATTTTTGGTAAATAAACTATTCTTATTCTTTTTTTTTTTCATTTAAATATGTATGTACTATTATCTTCAAAAACCGGGCCGCCCAGTAACACTCGCTCTCGTTTACTCTGATACAAATAGACAGTGTGCGCGCTATCCAAAATCCTCAAGGGCACTTTTGTGTTGACAGCGTCTCAAAAATATTGTCAAATGGAGAAAAACGTAAAGCACCCTGCTTTATTAATAATCACAAAGTTATAAGAGTCCAAAGTTTTAAGAGGGGGTATATTCTGTCCCTTTTCCGCAAAACGCACCTTCACATGAAACGATTACCATTTACTATGACGTTCAAGACCCGGGACTTCACGGGTCCCAAGCGTTTTCTCTCTCTATCAAGCAATATTAAAACGGTAATTTTTTGAGATAAATTAATAGGATTTTCGGCATTAGGCATATTTCTTTGCCACAACCACAACCCAATTGTGTTAGTTACACCTACGACATGGACAAAAAAAACCAGCACGCAATGAGAAGTGGGGAGAGTGGGGATTGAAATATCTATAAGGTGAGTCGGGGCAAGAGTAACATCGGGGGAAGAGGTTCAAAAGCTTCTCCAGCTAATTCTTTTGAATTGAGCGCCTTTTTGTAATTTTAAGTATGCCTTCAATGAGGTAATACTTTTGAAGGTACAATATTCTAGAAATGCTCAAATCCATGCTAATATTATAAATGCGAAAGTGTGTCTGTCTGTTAGGTCTTCACGCTTAAACCGCTGAACCGATTTAGACGAAATTCTGAAATGACGTAATATATGGACAGCCCCTAAGTGAACTATGACGTAGACGTATCAGCGTCAGCTGCTTGTCTAAAATAGGATAATCCCTCGCTTTAGATTATTATTGTCACCCCATGACCCCATGGTCCCTAGATATGGAATAAAACATATAAATAATAATAATAAAATGTAAACATCTTTTTAACGTCGAACGTACAATGGGTTATTCCCACCTGTTACCAGTGGTAACAGCTGGGATTTTATTTCCCATCTTTTACCAGTGAAAACTAATTTTAGTGGTAAAAGATGGAAATAATATTCCCAGTTGTTACCTACCGAGTACTTTAGTGGTAAAAGAAGGGGAAAAAAATCCCAGCTGTTACCACTGGTAACAAATCGGTGGTAAAAGGAGGGAAATAACCCCGTAAGAGGCTACACTGACCAGTGTCGAGCGTATATCTTGTGTAAATGGTTAGCTAACTGACAATTGATTCAAAACAATTATTAAATTATCTTATCATTAGCTAATGCCGAACACTATACGATATAAAATGCAATCACATTAGGATTCATGTAAAACGGTGTTCATTAAAATAGGCCAAATATCATCAAACCTACTTTGTGAGCGCTTAAGAAAACAGCATGGTTAGCACAAGCCGGCGCGCGAGCTCTCTCTCGCTCTCTCGCACTATCCGCCCCTCTCCTATTATGGATATCGTGGATACACATCATATCTGGACAGAAAGTTATTTAACGGGAAGAACGCAACTGACAGAGATATAAATAATGATCGGAAATAACAATAATGCTCTCATAAGGGTAAGGACCAAATTCTTGGTCAGTAGTTAGCCTGGTTAGTCGGTAGTTAGCCATACAAACTGAAGAAGTGAAACAAGTTCCGTTGTGACACAAAAATTAACCGAAGAATTGTATGGTTAATTTTCGTGTCACAGCGGAAAACTTTAATAGAAAATTTAATTTAGTGAAGTGAAATAAGTAAGCTGGTTAAGAATTTGGTCCTTACCCTTAAAGAAAAAATATATGTTTTAGTGAATAAAATTGGCGTTCCTCAAGGAAGTGTTCTTGGTCCATTGCTACTTTTAATTTTTAATTGGAATTAATGATTTCGCCGACTAGACTCACCCTAGCTTTGAATCAAAAATAAATATGACATTATCATTTATCACATTGTTTCAGAATAATAGAAGATTAACATAACAAAAACAAAAGCCATGTAATTTCACTGTTATAATGCTAACCACTATTTCAATGTAGAGTTAGTTGACATTGTTAAATTCTTACCCCCTTAAGCTGCAAACGCACAGAGAGCGGTGGCGGGGCGGCGCGGTGCGGCGCGGAGGCGGTACCGGTTGTAATGTTCGAGCTAATATGAAAGGATCCGCACAGAACGGCGCGGCGCGGCGCGGTTTTCTGTGCGGATCCTTTCATATTAGCTCGAACATTACAACCGGTACCGCCTCCGCGCCGCACCGCGCCGCCCCGCCACCGCTGTCAGTGCGTTTCGGCCTTTATTCATAAAACTTAAAATGCCTCTGCTAAATAAAATGTGCTATGTCCCTTTCTTAGGAACACAAATGTCAAAATGACAGATAAGGACAAATTAATTTTAAAGCCATTTTAGTTAAAACAGGCTTGTAGGACGTTTATGAATACGGCTGTTAGGCTTTAATATTGACAATTATTTAAATTGGATAATTCATGTACACTGTATTTGCAAAAAACTGGATCGATTTGTCTTCGCGCTTAAAAGATTAAGGCAAACAGTGTCACTAGACGCAGCTCTGACAGCGTACCACGGCTACGTTTCCTCTGTCCTTAATTATGGACTATTGTTATGGGGAAATTCTGTGGACACTCTCAGAGCATGAAGACTCAAAAAAGGTATATTAGAGCCCTGGACAACGCATGGCATCTAGAAAGTTGTAAACTCCTTTAAAAATATATATATACTTTCTCTGTATCTACATAAGAGTTGCATGCCTCTTTGTTAAGGACCACCCTAGTTATTTTACGATTCGTTGTGACACTACTGCAAGACATACAAGGGCTCGATACCAAAACCATTAATAAAAATAATTATACGAAACATGCATACTTCTCTATAACAACTTGCCTGATAATAGAAAATTTGAAAATAAACCATTGTTCTAAAGTAAATTGACAAAATGGCTGCAGGAGAAATGTTTTTATAGCGTAAACGATTTTTTTACTTAAGCAGGTAATTTGATTTTATTTGACTGAATTTATTGTATATTAAATATTAACAATTATAAAACTATGACATTATAACAATTTGCACACCTGCATGCAGGTTGAATATGCCCGTACAATTTTAGCCTTAAGATCATGCTTTCTTACCATTATCTGACAAATAAAGTAATTTGATTTGATTTTCGATTAGAAATCTTAGAAAGAGACGGATAGTGCGAGAGAGCTCACGCTTTCTTGTTCTAACCGTGCAGTGGATGTATAAAAGTCAACCAAGTAAAAAGAGCTCCAAGTCCAAGCGCTTCATAAAATGTATGGCTACTTCTTTTATTTGCTCTTACATTCTAAATTTCAGTCAAATCTGAAGACTATTCTTAGAATTAATTGACTGTATCTGATTATTGTTCAATCATTAAATTATCTAACATTTCGGCCAATTCTATTGAAAACTGTTTTAATTTTAATAGATAAACACTTTAAACAGAAGTATGACACTTATAGATGATATACAGACTTGTCTGAATGCCCAAGCTGAGGGCATTATAGCTAGCATCTTTAACTTACAAACTAACACTAAATAATTTACTCGTTCACATTTGTTCAACAGTTAAAATATGAGATTTCACGAAACCCACATCAGTTCTTTGGTAACTCAATACTATACTAAGAATGTAGAGCACTGGGTTCTATTCCTTCTGAGGTACTGCTATACGGTGTCCACTCTAGCATTTGTACATGTAGAGCACATGTAGAGCACTGGGTTCTATTCCTTCTGAGGTACTGCTATACGGTGTCCACTCTAGCATTTGCTTCCGCTAGCTTGCTGTAAACAGCCTGAGGCTTACGCTTAAACGTAACATATGTGTACACTAGACTTGCTAATACACTAATATTTAAACCGACAAAATTAAGCCAGGAAAACACATAGTCTCCACCTATGACCATACCAAGGTATGTAACTAAAATGTTCTTAAGGCAACCTATGATAGTAGTGGTTAAGGCACTGTTGTATTGCGTACATAGCATTACACTGAATGCGAGAACGAACCCCATAAAGCATGATGTCAGGAACTGGATTAAGAAGAGCATGTCACACCAATGCTCATACTTGATTGAAGCCTCAATGTCTCCAACATGCCAGGCCACATACGCCGCAGGAACAATCATGAAGAGTGCATTATAGTACATGAGCCCATACTTCCCAAGCTCCTTTGAGTCGAGTTTCTTCTTGCTGACCACTCCATTGGCTGCAGTGAAGGCGTCGTTGAGCAGAACAAGCGTGTACCCTTGCCAGGAGAATGTCACATCGTCTGCAGCAGCCAGCAATGCTCCACCAACCATAGCCATAACACTCCCTTGCACCGGCCAGGATGCTCTCACTCCGAGTATAATCCTTTCCAATATCATAGTCATGAGAATGCTGAATCGTCGCAGCGCAGTCAGCATCGGCAGACTCAACTCTTTCGTTCCTCCTAGACCGGTCACCATGTTCCCGAGGTAGATTATCGGCAGCGGCCAGATGCGGCGCGCGACGCCCATGTCCAGCGGCGGGAACTGGACGACGCGGGCCCGCCGAGCGATCCACAGGACCACTATGGTCGCTATCATCTGACCCAGGCCCAGAACTAGGTACGATGGGAACGCATACGTGGTCAGAACACTCTTGTTGACCACTGTGATCATAAAGGACGCGAGCGCGTAAAAGGTGGCGCTCATCGCCCGCTTATAGATCTTCGCGCCGCTCTCAGGCTCGTCCTGGCCGCGTCCCGACATCGTGAATGCTAATTACCAACTAACTAACGATCAAATCATTGATACTACGTCATACGCTTACCGATAGTCACGACGCCGGTCATCGGGTAATCGTGCGGGGCGCTCTCATGGCCACAGCTATGTTATAAACGGATAAAATAATAAAACCTTGTACGTTATTCGCGGCCGTATCACCATTTATCTACGTTTCCTTTCCGCTTATGACATTAGCAGCGGTTTACTTCACGATGACGTATGGAGTGATGTTGCCAGCAAAATATCACACATGATTGATATCGTGGCATTGTGCATTTGTTATGTTGGCTTACCTTTTGTCAAAACCAATTTATACAATTTATAAAATGTGACCACAGGTAAGAAAAATTAACATGACACGTAGGCACACTGAGAGTATATTATAATAATGGAAAGAAGACTTGCTACCAACCAAGCTTAACAGTTTCACAAATATAATTTCGCAAGTAGATCTTATTACAAAACAGGAACGAACGACTGTTGGATATTCTAATTATTTTACAAGTCTTATATTTGAAGAAAACTAAACACAAACAAATTATTTAAGAAATGGGGTATACAATCAAGCCCTCCAACATAACAAGCAATTTATTGCTCACTTGTTTTCTACTAAAATTATTTTCATTTAACAAAACTTAAGAACTTATTAAAAAAAACTACGTGAATAATTTGCTTCTAATGACAAAAATCATTGAAATTGTGTAAACATTTTCTACACGCACGCATTCCAATCCGTCTGTTGTCAGACACAGACAATCAAAGGGACTGACTGAGCAAGCGACATTTTGGTATTTTTTTCCGTGTATTGCCATGCCAGTCAACAGTATTCGACTCAGGTCCTAAAAGATCGTCATTAGCTAGCTTTGTTATAATTAGTTATAGATTCGCAAACATGTATATTTAGGGTGCGCGGAGGTAACCCGGATCGATAGCGCAGTGCAGTTTACGTGGGCAATAGTTTCAGTGAGTTGTTTGGACGCGCAGTTTGCTGAAAGCGGTCGAGTCATTACGTTTACAGTTATAAGGGCGTCAGTGTTTACGTGACGGTGATTTCAGGCGATGGCGATGCCGGAGCAGTTTTCTTTGCGGTGGAACGATTTCCACTCGAACCTGTCTCAGTCCTTCCACGCTCTGCTGGAAGGTGAAGATCTGGTGGACGTGACTTTGGCAGCTGGAGGACAGTACGTGCATGCTCACAAACTCATCTTGTCAGTATGCAGTCCCTACTTCAAGGAATTATTCAAGGTATGGAGCTATGACTCACTGTTTTTTCATTGTTGTTGCCTGAGCCAAGTTATCTGGTTTAAAACAAGTATTGTTTGTTTATGGTATGATAAGTGCGCGCATTCTATTCTATCGTTGATAGCGAATTTTTTAAATATTTAATATTGTTTATTATTATCTGTGTATTGCATGTAAGCTAATTATTATAAACTTTTACCCTAATAATACAAAATCTTTGAGTATTATTAGCCTTCATTATAGTTATTGGTACATGTATAAGTTATATTATTATACTCCTTGAAAACTACAAAGTTAAACATTGGGAGGAAAATTACTCTAAAAATCAACTTCAAGGATCCATGCCAAAAAATTTTGGTTGTTCGTAAACTTAGTTATCTGTTTTGTTTATTCCCATATCCCAGGTTTTCCACATGAACACACAGACTTGTATTCACGTTCCAATTCTTTAAAAAAAATTGCTATAGATGAGAATCACAGCAACAAAACAAATAACCTGCTATGGCTACATAGCAGGTAATACCCCAATCACACGTACCAAGCAAACGGGCGAGACAGTACTCGGCCTAGTAGATAGATAGGTAGCTGAGCCACTGTCTCGCCGCTTTTACGCCGAGTAGCTCTCTCTCGCCACTCTACTCGGTATGTGTGATCAGGGTTTAAGAGACTGCAAAATGGAATTAAATTTTAATCCTCTCAAGAAACAAACGGGAATCTAGATACGGGATTCTGTAGAATTGGGAACCTGTAGAAGTGAGAGTAAAGAAATCTTTGGTGTTGGGACCATTTTTTCATGCAGTCAAGTCCAAAATATGTATCAATTGAATCCTCTCTTAAATATGTAACATTCATTCTGTGATTTTGTGGTGTTGCTAAGAGTATATCTTCAGATGGTGTATCAGTGGTAGCCGCGCGCTGCTACGGAGCGCTTTGCATCGTCATTCGCCTCGTAAATATGCCTAAACTAAAAAAAGCTAAAACATACTGTATCACAGCAGGTTGTAAGAATAACGACAAAAAATCGGAACATTCGTTTTTCTCGCTGCCACCGGGTCGGTCAGAGAAGGTTACCAAAAGGTAAGGAAATGTGTGATCCTGTACTGTTAGTATTGCATATCTTAGGTAGCTAGGTAAATTACTACGTGGTTAAAAAACGGGCAGAATGTTTCTATATTCTGAACATACTTACAAAGATTTTAATAGCTAGGTATTTTTTTTTTTTTTATAGGTACTCATTAACATAATCAAATAAATCATATAAATCGCGAAGCAAACAATATAGGTAAAGACTTCGGATGAACATTGAACTCTATGTTTGCATAGGTGCTTATCAATTTTTTTTGAATTAAAACAACACATTGTCCGCTCAATTTAAAATTTTGACAATTAATGAAGAGTCATAATTGCTAAAAATTGCATAGGGAATTACTCGCACAGAATAAGTTATAGTATCTTAGTAGATCGCACGCGTATTATTTAATAGATCGAGCTGGCGGCAAGGCAACCCTAGTTGCTATAAGTTTAGGCATGTTTGGCGTACATAAACAGTAAATTTGTTAACAGAGAACCTGCTATACGCATAATACGCAGTACTATTACTTATTCTGTGACAACACCTAAATCCGCTGACATAAGAGTGATGGGACATATTTATAAGTAAGTTGTATGTGGGTAAGGCCGTTATTTCTTGTTCCTGATTAAGCAGTTTAAATCGTCTACATTTTAATCTCTTCCAGTGTGTTACGCCAATTAGCCATATAAATGTATTACTAATATTCGTAACACACTGGAATTGATTAAAATGTAGACGATTTTAACTGCTTAATCAGGAACAAGAAAAAACGGCTTTACCCATGTACCCATATTTTTACGCTTGACTGTACTTGTTATCCCATGCCTACCCTGGTATGGATAGAAATGGGTAGAGTTGGGTAAATACCAAGTATAATCCCATTACTTACCTGCCTCAAGCAGAGCTGTATAAATACCTAATACGATACTTGGGTCGTTATGCCAGTTATGAAACCAGCTTCGTATAGCAACCTTTTGGCTAAGAGTTGTCTTTGTTAAAATCTTTTATTTTAACGTAAGCTTTTCATAATAGTTGTAGATTACGATAATATATAGATTTAAAATAAAAATATTCTGTCCGGCACTCCACTAGTCTGGTACAGTCAGCATCAAAAGTAACTGCGCAAACGAAGATGTCAAAAGTCGTTATTAAAAGGGAATAAGAGCTTTTGACGTCTACGAAAGCACAGCTACTTTTGATGGTGACCGTCAGGGACTGATTATGGTTACGGTTTTACCGGTATGAAACCGGTATTCCATTACGGTATCGTAATGGTGTAAAGGTTACGCGCGCCGCGCCAACAACGGTACCGTAACCGTTTTGAAATATCGGTTACCGTTATCGATTTTAAGGTAACCGAAACCTTTGTAATACCGGTTCGAAACCGGTATTATAAAGATTATCGAAAAAATAAGCGAACTTACACTTACACAGACAACTTCTTCCAATAGGAACCAACGAACGAATCAGAAAAGTATCAGAACATAACCGACAAAACTGAAAGACAAAACGGCAGCGCCGGCGATTTGGCAACGACGTCAAAATCGAAGTACCGGTAACTTTTAAAAAGCGGTTAGGGTACCGAAAAAAATTAAGGTAACCGACCGACACCGCTATATGAAAAACGATATGACGTCATATCGGTTATAAAACATACCGGTATTTTTCGGTTATGCAGTCCCTGGTGACTGTACATCAAATTTATTCCGGCACCCTCTGACACACCTCCCCACGTTTTCTCCAGGCTTGCTCTTCCAAATGAATATTTTTCCAATAATCCAGCACCCCTTCGTTTTTAATATAGATTATAGACTACATACATCACAGCATCCATTACAGATGATTGTATGTTAGCCATACTAATAATACTATAGTTGCGAAAGTGTGGCAGTCTGTTAGATCTTCACGATTAAACATATGAACCGCTTTATGTATAAAGATAGTTTGAGTACTGGGGTAGGACACAAATCTTCCCCTAAAGAGGTCAAATGAGGGGTGGAAATCTTCCCTTAAAGGGGTCAAATGAGGGGTGGAAATCTTCCCTTAAAGAGGTCAAATGAGGGGTGGAAATCTTCCCTTAAAGGGGTCAAATGAGGGGTGGAAATCTTCCCTTAAAGAGGTCAAATGAGGGGTGGAAATCTTCCCTTAAAGGGGTCAAATGAGGGGTGGAAATGTGTATGGAGCTACCTAGAATATAAAGAGTTCCACGCGGACGGAGTCGCGGGCAGAAGCCTGTATATACATATATATATATACTAGCTGCCCGGCCCGGCTTCGCACGGATTACCCGTTTTCCCGTAGGAATGAAGCATTTTCCCGCGGTAAAAAGTAGCCTATGTTCATCAGGGATAATGTCGGCTTCTATGGTAACACAATTTTACAAATCGGTCCAGTAGTTTCGGAGCCTATTCAATACAAACAAACAATAAAAAATTTTTTCTTTATAATATTAGAGTAGATAGTGTAGAATATAGTATGTCAAAAAGATACCAACAAAGAACTAAAAAAATCAATCCTCCTGTGTATTAGTATAGTATGACCTATCACCTATTATTTTTCATATTATGATTTGTATGCATCCATATTGTATGTATACTTGACTATACTAGACATTTTAATTATTAGCTTGACAGGATCCGCTACTGCGCCACCGAGTACAGTCACCAGCAGAAGAAGCTACGCAAAATAACATGCTCAAAATGATCTAGACATTCTTATTTTGCTTCCTGTACATATTTAAGTACCACGAAACGGTAACATCTCAGCATGGAGATTGAATCCCTGTTTATCGTGAATTACATTCGTAATTTTATTGTTCAAGTGCTTAAGCGAAAGAATTTTATTTACAAGTAGGTAAAGCAATGTCCCGTAGTTTCAGTGTTCGATAGGAAACCGTATGGCTCGCGGTATTTGAGCTCCCGGAGCGTTGTGGAACCGCCCTGTGCAACCCAAACTGAGCCTGATTATTTCGCTTTATTACAATGAAATAACGTGCAAAAGTGTAAACATCTTTCACTTCGACTGTAAGCATGTAACTTGTCCTTCAAAGTTTGCCAAAGATTTTTCAGCCACTTGGCGGTTTTGATTGTGCTGAAATTTGACATGCCTGCGTCAATAGGGGTGTAGACACTAAATAAAATAATCAATAATGTCATAACTTCTCGAAAAAGGATTAAAAATGAAGTCAAATGGAAAAAAAATCAACGCAAAAGGTTAAATAATCACGAAGTTATGTGTTCAAAGTTTTAAGGGTATGTTCTGTCCCTTTTTCGCAAAACGCAACTTCGTATGAAACGATGACGCTGGAAGATTGTGACGTCACTAATAGACGGCAATGTGCCGTGCCCATGGTGTTCGGGGCCGCCGTCGACGCGGCCCCCCGGCAGCATCCCGTAACGTCACGTCACACACTGTTTGCGTTTTCTCTCTCTAACAAGCAATATGAAAACGCTTGTAGCTTCGTAAGTCTGAGATATCTGAATGGGATTTTCTTCACCAGGCATATTTTTTGCCTTCTTTCTTTTGGAGTAATAATAATTTTCGAGTCTACACCTGTATTCGGTGCCAATACAATATTATAGCACATCAAACTCGTAAACTGCACAAGATAACCAATATGTTTGGGCCTATTGAAACCCTTTCAACGTGAACTTGATAAAACCGTCCACAAATGACTGTGGGAAATGGCTGTGGTAACGTGGGACTATACTTAATATTATAAGTGCGAAAGTGTGTCTCTGTTACCTCTTCACGCTTAAACCGCTGGACCGATTTAGATGAAATTGGATTTTGAGATGGTTTGAGTCCCGGGAAAGGACATAGGATAGTTTGTATCCCGGAAATCATCCCCCAAGGGGTGACATGGTGGGTGAAAGTGGGTATAGCGCTGCGTTATAAACGAGTTCCACACCGACGGAGTCGCGGCCAGAAGCTAGTACTTTATAATACACGGTGGAATTTAATCGGTGATCAGGAATCCAAAAATCTTAATTATCAATCTACACAGAAACCAATTCGTGAGATCTCGTGCAATATAGCTCACAATCTAATTAATCACACTTAATTAACATCGGTAAAATGTACACTGACTGAATAAATGGACACCCTACTTTTATTGAAGGGAAGTTACTCGTAAGTGTACATACGTCAAGTGCTTGCTGGCTTTGGCGGGAAACTAGACAGATCAGACGATTTGAAGCAATTTGTTATGAATTTGACAATGACAAATTGACAGCTTATTGCTCATTTATGTTTTAAGTTTCTATGGCTGATAGTTTGAAAAGAGGTATTAAACTTTTCAGACTAAACCATTAGTAGGGTGACAATAAATTTTAATTAAAATTTAATTTCAACTTATAAATTAGTTATAATAAAAAAAAACTTGGTTCCACTTAAGTACTACATAAACGTGACCGCCATCGATTACTGAATTAGAAAAATGGGTTCCTGTTCACCGATTAAATTCCACCGTGTATAAATAGCTCTTTCGATAAAGTACTCGTGATTATCAGTGTAAATAACATAAAACTCCTAGATAATTGTATAATTCATAATAGTGGGTTTTTTTGAGAGACGTTCATAATCCATACTATCCATCCATACTTAATATTATAAATGCGAAAGTGTGTCTGTCTGTCTGTCTGTTACCTCTTCACACTTAAACCGCTGAACCGATTTAGATGAAATTCGGTACGGAGATAGTTCGAATCCGGGGGAAGGACATGGGATAGTTTTTATCCTGGATATCATCCCCCAAGGGGGTGAAATGTGGGGTGAAAGTTTGTATGGAGCTACGATATAAACGAGTTCCACGCGGACGGAGTCGCGGGCAAAAGCTAGTATTTCAAATATCTAAAAACAAATTGTACGAAAAACGATGATACCGGTTTATGTATAACTGCTTATTAATACTAAATGATGCAACGACCCAGAACACCGACACAGTTAACTGCCAAGTACAAAGTTCGATGTTCAATTATTTAAGTTAATATGTTTTTGGATTTAAGCCTTATATGTAATTCGCGACTTCGTCCGCGTGGAACTCGCTTATATCGTAGCTTTATACAAATGATCACTTCCCGTTTTACTCCCTCAGGGGATGATTTCCGGGATAAAAACTATCCTATGGCCTTCCCCGGGACTCTATCTCTATATACTTTCAAAATCGGTTCAGTGGTTTGCGTGAAGAGGTAACAGACAGACAGACAGATATACGTACTTTCGCATTTGGAAAATGTAGAGTCGAGAATGAAAAAGGTAGATCCAAAAGTTCATCGGTAATTTATTATAAAAATGGATACATTGGCCAGAAAAAGACTTGTACATACTTCACGAACAAGAAACTTTTTGGTTGCTATTTTATTTTTATTTCGTGTATTAAAATTATGGGTATCAGAATTTTTACAGAATAAATCCATGTTCTTAATGACATAAACAATATTTCCATAAAGGTATTGGGACGCTAGTGTTAAAATGCTATTTCTTTAAAGAGTTCTCTCACGGATTGTCTTGCTCTCAGGTTATATACTCGTATAGAACGAATGGCTCTTTTTAACCGACTTCAAAAGAAAGGAGGAGGTTCTCACCCATTCGGTTGTATTCTTTTTTTTGTCAATGTTTGTTACCTCAGAACTCCGTCATTGATGAGCCGATTTTTTTTTTTTTTTGTTTGTATGAATATGCTTCCAGGTGGGTCCCATCTTTTTCAAAAATCCAGTTGGATGATGGGATCCATGAGGAATTGAGGGAACTCCTCAATTATATTAGGCACGCGTGTAGTGATTTTGGTATTTTCTATTATAACTCGTGTATTTACACCCGGAAATCATAAATTTGGTGGAGTGGAATTGATGAAGAAGACCACAGATGACTTATGGAATTCCTCAATTATGTACTTAAAAGTACAAAAGTAGGTAGGTACGTCACAGGTTCTGATAAGATTGCGTTTAAGAAGCAACTAATGAAGTGCCAAAGGTGATCCTTGTGGAATCGACGGAAGTCCTCAAATATTATCGGCCCACATACAGCGATTGGGTTTATTCTTTAATAATCAACGCTTCGGAAATCAGTTCAGGTCATGTGGTAAATTGGAAAATAAATGTTTTTTTTGTTTTTTTTTTTTTTTTCCAAAAGAAGTACATAGCATTATACATATATTAAATTACCCGCCAAACTGTCAGAACAGTTTGTTGGCGAGACTGCGCTCATTTTATGTTTCTATCTATGCCTATATATATAATCTATGCTATGCCTATATATATATACATTGTTGACTATTCTAACTACATGCAAACAAGTGTTACTAATTGCTAAAATATAACTACTACTGCCCTGCTATCAGAGCTACATTCTAATGCAGGCTGGAGTATGCAAATACCAGAATGACAAATATATATTTATAACTTTTAGGTTTGAACTTAAAGAGCCAAGACCAGGGTAACTTTCCCAACAGCTCCTTTTTTAATCTACTTTTTAATTCCGTTAAGCTGCTGTTGTCCACGTTAATCCCCTAGCCTGATCCCCCAGGGGAAAAAAACGGTTAGGTTGTTAGTTGAACTGCGACCCTACAGCGCGCGAGCCGAGCGAGCGAAGCGAGCGTGACGCGGTAGCGTCCGGCGAAGCGCCATAACCGAACATTATCATTTTTTCCTAGTTGAATATAAAATAATTGCCGCTAATTCCCCTGGGGGATCAGGCTAGGGGATTAACGTGGATAACGTGGTTAAGCTACACTTTTTTTCCTCCATTAGCCAATCATATTCATTAAATATTTTTGGTACTATAAATTCATTTGTTCTTCTACCGTAATAATTTTTAACAGTGGTTTGTTTATATTTATTTTTCCCAATGTTCTTTGTTCTATATTTACTTAGCTTCAACACCTTAAATTTATTACTGTAATAATTTTCGATGCCTATCAAATACCCCTGATGCACCCTTTGATGTATAGGCAATATTTTACATAAGTTGATTAATTTTTCGTAATTGCCTCTTAGATTCTTTTTAGTTTTTTTAATTTACTAATTACTTTATTAGATCTTACTTGTAACTTTTTTATTTCATCCAAATATGTTTAATATCTGTTCTACACTCGCGGTCAAAGAAACCGGGTCAGTGACGAAAACCTCAATATTTTGTAAATCGTTGGTCGTATCTGCATGAAACTAACTCTGTTTTATAGAGAATTTAATATCCTTCTAAATCCAACCTTCAATGTTCTACGTAGTAACTGGAAAAAGGTTTAATTGAAAAAAAAAAACCAATTAGGTACTTATTTGAAATTGCGTTCGTTTTACTTTTGCTTGTTTTTAAGCAATTGTTTTCAATCTATCAAAGAACTATGATAAAAGGCTGTCATTGTTTTATTTTGTGGTCATTCTTGAATGTCTATCATGCCGCTAACACGAGATGAATGTACTCGTATCATCACTATGTTAGAAGAAGGAAGAAGTCAGAGGTATACAGCGAGAAGAACAGGTGTGTCACTTTCTACAGTGCAGCGAGTCCTCCAACGTTACCTACAAACTGGGCAGAACCTTAGAAGACCAGGAACCGGCAAAACAAGATGTACTACAGCTAGAGAAGATCGATTTATTGTTACAACCATGCTCCGAAATCGGCACCTCACAGCAGTTGAAGTGAAAAATCAGCTTTTAGAGACCCGAAGGGACGGCATCAGCGAGCGGACTGTCAGGCGGCGGCTCAAAGAAGCAAATTTGACCCCACATAGGCCGGCCAATGGCCCAAAACTTGAAAGAATACATCGAACAGCAAGACGACTTTATGCCCGCGATCACAGATACTGGGGTGACGAAGATTGGGCAAGAATTTTGTTTTCCGATGAATCCAGATTTATGCTCTATGCAAATGACGGGCGGCAAAGAGTTTACAGACGGCCTGGTGAACGTTTTATTCCAGCATGTTTTGAGGAAAAAGTGGCGTTCGGCGGTGGGTCAGTCATGGTTTGGGCTGGAATCTCTTCAGAGAGTCGCTCGGAGTTAGTTTTAATAGAAAATGGATCATTAACGAGTGCAAGATATGTAGAAGAGATTCTTAATGAGCATGTCGGCCCATACTTAATTAATATGGGTGGAAATTCTATGTTTATGCATGACAACGCCAGGCCACACACAGCTCAAATTGTCAGAGATTATTTTTTGGAGGTTGGTATCAACTGTATGAACTGGCCCTCGAGGAGTCCGGACTTAAATCCGATTGAGCATGTATGGGACGAGCTTGGGAGGCGTGTAAGAGCTCGAAACCCCGCCCCAGCTACACTTAGAGACCTGAAACAGGCGTTAGTGGAAGAATGGGACAATATCCCGCAAGAACGCATAAAGAACTTAATAAACAGCATGCCGAATCGTCTAGAAGCTGTAAGAAGAGCCCGAGGAGGCAATACGAAGTATTAATTTTTATTTTTTGTGTTGTATGTGAAGTACCTACTGCTTATTTTTGTACGTAAAATTGGTTGATTTTTTGTTTCCTATGTAATTTTATTAAACAAAAGAATAACGATTCCACCATTTGATGTTATTTAATTCAGTATAAAATTATCTACAATATGCAGTTTAATTCATGTCCCTAGCTTTATTATTTTAGGAGATATTACAGACTAGCTTTTGCCCGCGACTCCGTCCGCGTAGAATTCGTTTCACTACACAAATTGTTGTTATTTTACCCCCTCTAGAGATTATTTTCTTTTTCACGCTATTCATAATTAAAACTAAAAAAATTACTTTGCTTACCTAGTATATTGTCAGACAATAAAGCACCTAAGAGAAAAGCTTACAAAAATACTGAAACAAAAAAATAAGTTGGCCGCTTCGCCGCTGCTACTTATTCCAATATACTTCTATAAACTATATTGTAAGATTTATTTCGTTCTGCTAAAACATGTAGATTTTTAGATTTATACACACGTGAGCAAGCTACATACAACTGCCCGTGGGAAAAACATGGCGTGCCTAAATGTAATCCCGCTACTTTTAAGGTTTGACCCTGCGATTTGTTAATTGTCATTGAAAACGCTACTTTTAAAGGGAACTGTAGTCGTTTAAAGTTAAATGGCAAGTTATTAGGTATAATTGGAATACGGGGTATGAGTACATCTTCTCCTTTCGCTTCACCAGTTAAGATTGTGCCCTTTACTATGTATTTTCCCAATTCAGTGACCCGTAATCTTGTTCCATTGCACAATTTTGGTGCATCTAAGTTGCGCATTAACATTACGGGTACGCCTACTTTTAATTCGAGTTTGTGGGAAGGTACCCCGGATAGCTCCAGAGAGTTTAAGAACTCAACCGGGTAACTGGTGCTGTCGTCGGATGTCATTACTGTATCTATGGAGTTGTACACTGTTGTTTCGGTTGATATTTTTTCCAAGATTTTTTTATTTATTTTTGATACTGTCTCATTTTTTGGTGCCAGTGTGGTTCTTTCACACAACCAATTTTCATCCAGAATATTTTGTTGCAGATTCGGAAAAACTTGAGCAATAAGCTCGTCTTCCGAATCCACAACATGACAAAATTGGTTGGTGAATAGAATCATACCTTCAACATCAGTTTTTAATCGACCGTCGCCTATCTCGAGTAATTTTTGCGCATACGCACCCGACTCTACATCATCAAACAGCTGGACTCGCATGTTTGTCGTGAGATGGAACTTTTCCACCTTGGTCCACACGCGTGATGCTTTCAGACATGCTTTTATTTCGTCTGCTGGAGTGCCTCGCTCGATAACAGGCAATGTCTGCCTGAAATCACCAGCCAGTAACACAACCACACCACCCATTAACGTTCGATTGCTATGCATATCTTGCAGAGAACGATCGAGCGCCTCAATAGCTCGCTTATGAGACATCGTACATTCGTCCCATACAATCAGTTTGCACTGTTGCAATAGGGCGCCGCGGGCGCTACTCTTGCTAATATTGCAAGTTGGATTTTCTTCGCTTGCTAAATTAAGAGGTAACTTAAAAACTGAGTGTGCTGTTCGGCCACCACTTAATAATGTTGCAGCGATTCCAGAGGAAACCACAGCTAATGCAACATGTTTGTCTTTGCGAATTTTTGCGAGGAGCAAATTAAGCAAAAAAGTCTTGCCTGTGCCGCCCGGCGCATCAAGAAAGAAAATACCACTTTTCCCACTTACAACTCGTTGTAAAACTTTATGATATATCTCCTTTTGCTCGGGTAGTAGACGTGACTCAGTTTCTCTTACGTAAGTGTCCAATATATTGGTATCGTAGCTGAGATCTCTAATCAAATCATTTGACAACCCTTCTCTACGCTCTGGCGTGGGCATACCAAAGTCGGAAAGTTTCTTTCCGGATATTGATAATATTTTGTCTTCTATTAGGCGCAGCGCTTCATTTAAACAGAGATCATTGTTGATCTGACCCATTCTTTCGAATCTGTGCAAAATATCCTCTGATTCTAGTGATCAGTAGCTGACTTATACAAATAGGTATGTCGCCTTCTAGTAAACAGTACATTTTTATTTTAAAAACACTGATATTGTAATTATAAGTAAACAGTACAGTTTTATTTTAAAAACACTGTTATTGTAATTATAAAAATCATTAAAAGATAATGTAACCTTCAGAAACTACTTGCCTATAATATATGTAGTCTAATAGCGATGAACACTTCGCAACAATCACCAAAGTTAAGCAACGTCGAGAGAAGTCAATATTTGGATGGGTGACCGTTTTTTTTCATACAAATTCTCAAACGTCTTTTGATCCCCTTAGGGAATGAATTTTCAAAAACGCAGAAATTAGTTTTCTAATATTTTGATATAAAATCTACGAAGTTTCAAGTTTCTATTTAAAAAAAAAAAATTAAGTCCCATACAATCTTTGGTTCCTTATTCCACCCTCTGAAGTAATTATATCTAAAAAAACGGCACGCTATATCCTACTCTGAGGTATAAACAACAATATTGGAAAGTTTCAATAAAATCGGTTCGCATATTTTTGTTTAATTTGTCCTCAACGCCACTATACCACATTAGAGAAGAATCCATGTTTCTACTGATTACCAAAAGATGGCGCTGGTGATGTGTTCTTAAATCGTTCTTTCTCGAACTCTGTCTACGATACCTAAACTCCATCAAACTCTTTTTTATACGTTCTCATATGGTTTGGCAGAGTTTAAACGCATAGAAAAATCGGAAGAATTACCTACTACGGCTAGAATATGCCTGGAAATGTGTGAAGCTCTGTATCGCACTATTGAAGTTTTTAACGTTAGTTGTATAAATACAATTTACTTCGTTGTTACTTTATTATGTATCTTTGACCACATGGATTTCCATATGGACACTGTTTCACATTTATAATATTAGTGTGATTTTCGTACTGACCCGGTTTCTTTGACCGCGAGTGTATAACTGAGTCCTCTAACGCATAGAACACCACACGCGTATTTTGTTTACTAACTAATCTGTTTAAATGTGGAAATGTTCTCGCGGCTTGGCGAGCACTAAATTGAAGTCGGTTAAAACTTTGTTTATAAGTAAATTATTTGTAATACAAAGATTGTCTGTATGTCAGCGGCTTTACCCCAAACCAGAATACCGTACGACATAATACTATGATAAACTAGGCTGACTTTCTTCCCTGACTGTACGCTTTTGCGATAATCGATACTCGTAGTGGTATAAAAACTAACTCTACCTGATATTCAGAGCAATGACGTGTAGTGGCAGTATCTGACAGGCAACCGGATGGCTCGCGTTAATTTTGTCATGTTTTATACACATTCCTATACACATATTACACATTCCTAAATTCTCCACTGTCTAACTCACTCGCATTGCTAAACTCTTTATTTCGGACAAATTATCCATATAGTATTAGTATGTCACTTAACCTAGGTATGTTAGCATTATATTCTAGTTTTACTCTACCTGATATTTAGAGCAATGACGTGTACTGGCAGTATCTGACAGGCAACCGGATGGCTCGCGATTTGATGAAAATATTGTGCCATCCCTTCTGGTGCGACAATAGGGGCATTCTGGTAGACACTAAATAAAATAATCAATAATGTCATATTTTCTCGAAAAAGGATTAACAATGTAGTCAAATGGAGAAAAAATCAACGCCGAAGGTTGAATAATCACGAAGTTATAAGAGTCCAAAGTTTTAAGTACGGGTCTGTCCCTTTTTCGCAAAACGCAACTTTATATGAAACGATGACGTTGAAAGATTGTGTCGTCACTAAGAGACTGCAATGTGCCGCGCCGCCGTCGACGCGGCCCCCCGACAGCATCCCGTAACGTGACTTCACACACGGTTTGCGTTTCCTCTCTAACAAGCAATATTAAAACGGTTGTAGCTTCGTAATTCTTTGAGATATATGAATTGGATTTTCGTCACGGCATATTTTTTTGCCTTCTTTCTTTTAGAGTAATTATAATTTTCGAGTCTACACCCGTATTGGCTTCGGTCTCGCCTCGCCTACCGCCGGCACTCTAGGTTAGGTGTCTATAATAATGTTATGTTTTGTATGAATGTTTTATATTTTACTTTTTATATAATTATTGTATCATGCTGAGTTGGGCCCATTTCGTGACACTGCACAGATTTACTTCTTCTTTTGTTTTATAATACTGTGTGTTTTGTTGTGTTGTGTCTCGAATAAATATTTGATTTGATTTGATTTGAGATATAATTATCATATAGAGAATAATAATAATAAACCATTTGTATTGGTCGACAGATGAACCCGTGCGAGCACCCCATCGTGATCCTGAAGGACGTGGCGCACCAGGAGCTGCGCCAGTTGCTGCAGTTCATGTACCGCGGCGAGGTGCACGTGCGCCAGCAGGAGCTCAGCGGGTTCCTGCACACCGCCGAGCTGCTGCAGGTCAAGGGGCTCACCGGCGGCCGGGAGGTTGGTACAACTAGTTCATGTACCGCGGCGAGGTGCACGTGCGCCAGCAGGAGCTCAGCGGGTTCCTGCACACCGCCGAGCTGCTGCAGGTCAAGGGGCTCACCGGCGGCCGGGAGGTTGGTACAACTAGTTCATGTACCGCGGCGAGGTGTACGTGCGCCAGCAGGAGCTCAGCGGGTTCCTGCACACCGCCGAGCTGCTGTGCAGGTCAAGGGGCTCACCGGCGGCCGGGAGGTTGGTACAACTAGTTCATGTACCGCGGCGAGGTGCACGTGCGCCAGCAGGAGCTCAGCGGGTTCCTGCACACCGCCGAGCTGCTGCAGGTCAAGGGGCTCACCGGCGGCCGGGAGGTTGGTACAACTAGTTCATGTACCGCGGCGAGGTGCACGTGCGCCAGCAGGAGCTCAGCGGGTTCCTGCACACCGCCGAGCTGCTGCAGGTCAAGGGGCGGCCGGGAGGTTAGCACGACTAGTCGCATTTTTAGGGTTCCGTGCCTTTTCTTTTTATAAAGGACTGTCCAGCACGGCTGTCACGCGATGGCGCGCGAGCCCTCTTGATTTTTCTCGCACTATTCGTCTCTCTCTTATTAGAACACTAGCGACCCGTTTCATTTACACCCACAAATCATAAATTTGGTGGAGTGGAATTGATGACGAAGACCACAGATGACTTATGGAATTCCTCAATTATGTACTTAAAAGTACAAAAGTACGTCACAGATTCTGATAAGATTCCTTTGAAATAGCAACTAATGAAGTGCCAAAGGTGATCCTTGTGGAATCGACGGAAGTCCTCAAATATTATCGGGCCACATACAGCGATTGGGTTTTTTTTGAAGTGAAAACTTCTTTAGCGGCGCTGAGCACTATTTCTCTAATAATCAACCCATTTGCTCTCGGAAATCAGTTCATTTGAGGTTGAGGATTTTTGTTAATTCCTACAGGATTTCACTATAAAATTGCAACTTTCAGGAGAAAGGGGTCAAGCGACTTTATTTTATACTATGTAGTGACTTAGAAAACAAGAGGTATAGTGCGAGAAAAATCGAGAGTATGTCGCGGCCGTCCTGTGATAGACGTGCAGTGAATGCAGTGATTGACCCTATAGTCTCACCTGATGGTAAGCGACGTCAGAGCCTAAGACGAAGCTCACTGGTTCAGAAATAACCTATTCACTCTTGTTTTGAAGGCACCTAGATCGTAGTTCTCAGGAAATACAGATGAAGGGAGCGAATTCCATTCCTTAGCAGTTCGCATTAGGAAAGACGAGGCAAATCGCTTCGTGCGATAAACGGTAAGTTGACAACATAAGGATGCATTCGCTCCCCGCGCCGGGCCGGTCGGCGATGGAACAGGGAAGGTGGAATTAAGTTGTGCAGTTCCTGCTCACACCACCCAAAGGTTAAGACGGGACCCTATTACTAAGACTCCGCCGTCCGTCTGTCTGTCTGTCCGTCTGTCACCTGTCTGTCCGTCTGTCACCTGTCTGTCCGTCTGTCACCAGGCTGTATATCATGAACCGTGATAGTAAGACAGTTGAAATTTTCACAGATGATGTATTTATCTTGCCGCTATAACACCGAATAAGGGCTAATTTAAGGGGGCTCCCGTTCAACAAACGTGATTTTTTTGCCGTTTTTTTTTATAGATAATGGTACGGAACCCTTGTTTCACCATTTTCGTCTGTCTGTCTGCGACTTAGCTCAGCGACCTTTACTACTACAAAGCTGTAATTCGGCATGGGTACAGTCAAGGAATTTAATTTCCGACCCAGCTAAGGCTCAATATTGTATAGCAAACTGTCACCATAAGAGCTAGCTAGAGCACGACGTTCCTTTGACATATCGCATGCATTGTTATATGTTAGTAACTAGGCAACCAGATTAACTACGTTGACATGGTGAACTGATATTTTAAACGCGTTATCTCCTCAATTCCCACTTCCTGGTGTAACTCTGCTATTTCTAGCTCTTAATAGTTCACGGTTAGCGGCAGGTATTTTATTTTTCAAATTAATATCGTAATTGAAAATTATTTTTCAGATTTCTCGATTGACACTGACACATGTTCGTAATTAGAAAAGCAAATGATAACTTTTCGCAAAGAGGTTATCTGTAATGTGAAGTGACAAATAAATATGTATTGACAATTTGACGTCAATACTATTACTGAAATAGAAGTTTCGACCTTAATGCATTGCGAATGTCTAACGACATTTCAACGAAATGGGTAGGTATTTAAATTCCTTGACTGTACATAGTAAAGAAAGAAGGCAAAAAAATATGCTTAGTGATGAAAATCCCATTCAGATATCTCAAAGAATAACGATGCTACAACCGTTTTAATATTGCTTGTTAGAGAGAGAAAACGCTCGTAGATAGTGACGTCACAATCTGCGAGCGTCATAGTAAATGACAATCGTTTTATATGAAGGTGGGTTTTTTGAAAAAAGACAGAAAATAACCCCTCTTAAAACTTTGGACACTTATAACGTTATAACTTTGTGATTATTTATCCTTTTGCGTTGCTTTTTTCTCCATTTGACTACATTCTTGATCTCTTCTCAAGAAAGTACATCATTATTGATTATTTTATTTGGTGTCTATGTCGGCGGCAGATCGTTAAATACGCCAGATCACGAAATTCCTAGGCATATCGTGAAACGGCGCCATTTCATGATATGCCTAAAAGTCGGCTAGGCTTATCACGATGTGCCTGATAAACAATACGGCAGATCGATTAGAGCAACGCATTCGTCGATATTCCTAGCTCTATACCGGGCACATCGTAAAATAGTTTCTTTCTTGGCCACTGGTGGCGCTGCACATGCGATGGCGGCCGTTTTTGTTGGGGGCTAATAATCAGGGCGGACAAAAATGGTTTGTCATAAGCGAACTCTGTCTTAGGTCGGTTAGGTTAGGGTTCACTTGTGTCCCTCAGACCAGAAATAGGCACCCCGCGCAGCGGGGTGGCGTCGACTCGCTGGAGATTATCAGTCCGCACTTCTTATTTTTTTTAATTTACCTAATTCAATTTTGGACACCCTACTTACGTATAACGGTGAGTATTGAACGATATGCCGGCGTTTCATGATATGCCTAGGAATTTCATGATCAGCCTAAACGTCACTGGCTTGGCCAAATCATGAAATGCCGGCGTTTCATGATATGCCTAGGAATTTCATGATCTGCCTAAACGTCATTAGACAAATCGTTAAACGTTAAGTTTTGAACGATATGGCGGATGTCCTTTAGCCAAATCATGAAATGGCGGCGTTTCACGATATGCCTAGGAATTTCGTGATCTGGCGGATTTTACGATCGGCCGCCGACATCTACACCCCAATTGAAATTAAAGAAAACCTCAGCACATCAATCGCCAAATACCTGCGAACTGAGACATTGTTAGTTCCATTTCTAGGCGAGTAATGTACTATTTTACCATCCCTTCTACTGTCTCGCTTTTCTGTAACTTGTTTTGAGTTCACCTCAACGCTCACCCACTAATATATCTCGACGCCGCGATCCGTAGAACTAACCGTAGGCAGAGGTCTAGTTTCGTTAGGCGTGACCGTTGAGGTGAGGCGCGTGAGCGCGTACAGAATAACAGTCCTGTCTGGTTAAAAGCCGAGCATCGATTTATAGTGCACATTTCAATTACGGAGGAAATTAAACAAGCTCCATCGATTCCTGTACCTATATTTGTTGATGCCGAAATGATATTGGTGTCCATAGTTCCTCTCGCCCTGACACGCGTGCGATACACTCGTAGGAGCGAGCGAGCGATAAATGACATACCAATAATGTGGAGTGAATTAAGCTTACTGGGGGGTGTGTTGAAGCCTCGTTTTACTTTGATCCTTCCCTTCCCGTTGCCATGGTGACCTGCTATTCGAATATGGGCTTTAGCGTATTGTAATAAAGACTTGCAGCTTAGTGCACCTAACAGTAATAAAGTTGTATTAGGGTGAGTGTCGTGTCCATCAGACAGATGTGTTATGTTTTCGTATATTTGCATGTAACACCTTGCCTTGATATTAAGGGCGGGTTGCACCGATTTACGATTGCAGATCGATCAACGTAAATAATAAATAATAGAAACCTGTCAAACTTTCCATACATTCAGATTTGAACGGATACCGCTCACGACTACAGCTTTGCCTAAAAATATTTCGTATGTTCTCCTCTACATGACGCATTTCCGGTGAAATTTTGTGAGTAGTTTCAATAATAGGGATGATGACTAAGATTTTGTTATGATGTCATTTGAACCTATTTTTGGAGAGGAACAAATGTTTGTATGGGAGCAACTACAATTAAATAACATAGATATCCAAAAATTTGAGACAAAGATTGACGTCGCTGGCGGCAGCGCAAAACGCTCCATACTGATGGACACCCACGTATGACGTCACAATTGTACAAAGTCTAGTTGTATCGTTATATGGGTTTGTTGTTTTTAGTTTCGTGACGCATTGGTTTTTACTGTAATGTCACGTAAATGTATTTGTCAATAAATAAATAAATAAATAAATAATAAATAAATATGGCAAATCCGGTAAATTATTGTTTCGGTCGGGAAATACTGCGTTTAAGTACGGTCGAGGAAATTGAATGTTTGGCACATGTCAACTCTATTAGAATGACGTTAAGGTCCAAAAGTGCTAAACATTCAATTTCCTCGACTGTACATAGTTGTCATACAATTTTGTTTCTATAAAAGCGTAAGGATTCTATTGGCAGCTTTAAATTTACCTTAGTCAATAAAATAAAAGGTTCAAGGTTTGTATCTTTTTATGATTTTAATTATAATTTATACTTTATTACGATAATTTGATGGTTTACTATCCATTTAGCATCACTACGTTATCAATTTGAACATGAGGCCGCATGCCTATTATATTGATTCCTAGCTTCCGCCTGCGTCTGCGCGTACTCGTGATAAAAACGATCCTATATTTTAAATCAAGCTATAAACTATCTGCGTGCGAAAGTTAATCCAAATCAGTTGAGCCGTTTAAGCGTGATCGAGTAACAAACACCGGGTCGTAGGAATCTTGTCGATTCAGTTTAAAAATAAAATAAAGCCATGAAATAATATAATAATAATTATAATAAAGATAGGCTTGTGAGTTGTACAGCTCACAGAGTAACTAGATTATGTATTCTAATTAATAATGTAATGTTTGAGGTGGATGGGGTTAAAAAAATAAAGTGGAACCGGTTATGGGACTTTTCTATTGAGAGAATTTTCAGCAACCATGTTTTGGCTTAAAATAAAGCCTATCTACTTTTTTTTTTTTTTTTTTTTTTTTTTTTTTTTTTTTATGAGGCAAACGAGCAGACGGATCACCTGATGGTAAGCGATTACCGCCGCCCATGGACACTTGCAACACCAGAGGTGTTGTGAGTGCGTTGCCGGCCTTTAAGATGGGAGTACGCTCTTTTCTTGAAGGTTTGAAGGTCGTATCGGTCCGGAAATACCGCAGGCGACAATCCATTCCACAGTTTAGCTGTGCGAGGCAGGAAGTTTCTGGAGAAGCGCACAGTTGAGGACTGCCAACCATCTAAGTGGTGGTGGTGGTGGTGTACTTCCAAGTGTACTTCTCCAGGGTCACTTTTCTAAACTGTAGGGTTGTTGGTTTCTTGAATTTTTTAACCTAATTTTTATCGGCCCTTTTCTAAGCATGTCAGAAGTTGATGAATCTTTTTTTTTCTATATGAAACAGTCAGCCCAACGGGACACTATAACAAGAAGAAATAGTTGTTCGATAAAAATTACTACATTTAACCGACATATAATTTTGTTTCTTAGTACAATCAGTAGCAATCAAAGTAGCCAAATATATCGTAAATCGTAGCACACCCGTAACCGTAACAAGCTAAGGGCTCTTCATACGGTGCTGAGTGAACCTACAATCTCATCATTTACCAGTGCATGCCCGTAAAATCCAATATTATTCAGTTGTCCCCCTCGCACCTGTGTGGGTGGAGCGAGTAGGAGGGCGGCGGGGTTTAAAAGTTCGTTTTTAGATGGGGTGCACCTGAGGTGCAAGTGTGAAAGTTTTACAGTAGGTCGGAGTTTACGAGGTTTTTTTTTGACTTCGCATGGGTTTACCGTCATTCAGCATAAATGGTACATTGAAACTACAGGTTGAATATATTATATCTATATGAAAATCATCGATACGGAAAATGGCCTAAATAATGTTAACCCTTAAATGCATAATGATGTATATATGCATCGTATATTGTATATGTTTTTTTAAAAACTATGATTTTTTTCTTTATTTTTCCCTCAATCTATACAACATGACACATCTATTTCAATTTATTAAAAAGTTATACAAAAAATCATGCATTTAAGGGTTAAATCTTTAGCGGAGTTAAACGATCCATTGAGTTGTTAAACAAAAATTAACTCGTCAGTTTTGTGACGAAAATTAAGCGTGAGAATTTTGTAAAACATAACTGGTTTCACATTTAAATAACGTGTTGATGCATATTATTTATTGACAGAAAAGAAAAAGTATTTTTTAAACAAACTGTCACTTATTGTCACAAAACTGACACAGTTAATTTTATATGCTTGTTTGCGAGATTTCTTTGTATAGGTATACAAAAGGTCTTAAATATAAGTACATGTCCACCACAAACCAAGTTAGGGCGCAACCATGTTTTTTCCGTGTTGCTAAACCAGCCTACTGTCCCCGCCATCCATATTTTCACAATCAATGCATCTAGGCCCTGCACCCACAAATATATCTTGCCACCGCGATGCGTAGTAACCAGGCGTAGGTAGAGGTCTAGTTTCGTGACGGGTGACCGACGGGGTGAGCCGCTTTAGCGCGTCGCGAATAACAGCGCTGCAGGCCCGGGCGGCCAGGCCACTCAGCGCCCGGCGTCGCACAGTAGCGGCCGTCCGCTCCGCCGATTAAAAAAATTGTTTCCAATTAAATTAAACGGTATTTTTTTATTTTATTTCTGTGGTGTTCGATATTTGAATTCGTTCGCGCTTTGTAACTTATAATATTTGATTTCGTATTTGGACGCGTTCGAAACGACGAGATTTTTGTTTAAGTAAATATTAGTTTTTCTATCGTTTTTGTTGTAGTTTTCTTTTATCGAGCGGAACGGTGTATTATTTTTATTTGGTCCATCACGTTACCCAATTATTATATTAAAACTTGAATAATTTGTAGTAGCTACAAATTAGTACGATACTTTTTTTTTTTTTTTTTACGAAACTAGTTTTATGAAAGTAATTTAATATTTTTATATCAGTGATTGACCAAATAATGTCATAATATCAAAATTGTTCCGCGCGTAATTTTTCTTAATTTTGTTTTTTTCCGGGCAGCGCTAGACGGTTATTTCCATTAGAATTTCCTAGACTAGATCTATAGAAGATGGGTTTGCCGCCAGTTTCGTGTCCCGTCCATTACTTGACGATGAGGAGGGTGAGTTGAGTGCATTGGTTAGCAAAAGTAACTTTGCTCGTATGCCTGTGGATATAGATATTATAGATGCGACACTAAAAACTGCATTTGTGCTTCCTCCGTTGAATTTATTCAAATTGACAGGAGTTTCTGCTCGTCAGACAATAAGGTGGATGTCACACTGCGACGCATCCCCGGACGGAGGTGCGTTTCTCTTTGTATGCAAGTACCTCGGTCTGTATATAAATTCCGTGTGGTACGCACTTTGGTTTTAATTTTGTGGTACACACTGCAACGCACCTCCGTCCGGCGAAATTTGTATGCAGCTCCGCACCTCCGTCCGGAGATGCGGCGCATTGTGACGACCGCCTAATTTCCAAAGGGAAGAACTTTCGCACGCCTAATTCTTCCTGTAAAATAATTTGTATCTCACTCATTCCAACCCCCAAAGACTCCTGAATTTCCCGATATGTCACATCCGGTCTTCTTTTATCAGCTGACGCACAAGGTGGACGTTTTGTTGCGTAACTGCTGATGTTGGTCGACCTTCACGCGCGTCGTCCGTGAGGGATACTCGGCCACGTTGAAATTCTGAATACCACCTGTATATTGTCGTCTTTGAAGGTGCTTCGTTACTAAAGGCAGCAATCATCCGGTCTCCACATTGTTTTTGTGTTAATCCACGTTTAAAGTCGTAATAAATCAAAGCTCTTAAATTTTCACGGGACAATTCTATCAGCAGCGATTCAACGACTTGAAAAAACAATTGAAACCGAACCATTGTTTTTTTTTTTCTATGTGACCAGTGTGTTAATATGATGAAACTTCAGACATTATAAAAAGCGGCCAAGTGCGTGTCGGACCACGCACAACGAGGGTTCCGTGCCTATTAAAAAGGTCGTATCGTTACTGAAATCTTATGGCACTTACGTCCTTTTCTTTAAGGAAGGCAGTTTTTTAGAAATATCTCAAAAACCTTTGAACTGATCTTGTTCGAAACAATTTTCGCTGAGAGAATTTAATAAGCTCTATGAGCATGATTTTTTTCATATTTTTAAAATACACGGTTCAAAAATTAGAGGGGGGGGGGGACACAATTTTAGTGACTTTCGAGGAGATTATCTCCGACTCTATTCACTTAATCAAAAAAATTGCTGAGAAACCTTACCTATATTTATTTTGAAAGGCACATCAATCGATAGGTGCCACATGTGGGCTTGCAGGGAAAAAAAAATGTTGACTTTCAGTTTTATGTATGGAGTGCACCCCTAAAAAAAATTTTATTTATTAATTTAGTTACAAAACTATGTAGCGGTTAACAAAATACACTGAAAATTTTATTCAAATACACCTTATAGTTTTCGAGTAAAATGCCTGTGACATACGGACGGACAGACAGACAGACATGACGAATCTATAAGGATCCCGTTTTTTGCCATTTGGCTACGGAACCCTAAAAAGGTATAATATGTGTCAAAAATAAGTTCGTAAGTATTAGATTGCCGATACTTTCAGTGCAGCCCTCGCACACAAGCTTTGAGCGTGCGCAGATACTTTTGTTGCTTGTATGTACACAGTATCATAAACATGTATATACTTTTCAACATGATCTCTCAACATGAAGGTCTTAAAACCACCTAGAATGTCTACGTGCTTGTGATGCTCGCTCGAGTTCGGAAATATGTGTATGGACTAAGTGATCAAAAATGGGATCCCCTCATTTTACCGACTAACGTTTCACCGAATGCTTTGTGTCATCGAATTTTCATTTCATCGAACTTTTTTGTCTCGGAAACCGTTAACTTTTTAGGTAAAATAAGGGTAATCCATCAAAAACATGTGAGGTTATAAATGTATTGTTAAAGACATAAGGTGGCTCAGATATTTTTGAAACTTTGGAAACGTAGGTACATACATTTGTGAACTCAACTGTACTGTTAGTAAAACGTTGTATTTCATCGTCTGTACTCAGTAGATACTTTTGAGTTATTTGTCCGTGTGAAAATGACCTTTTTCACATTTAATTTATAAATTGAAAAGAAAAAGTTAATTTTTATACAAACTGAATATTTAATTGTCGTCACAAAACTGACACGGAGTTAATTTTTGTTTTACGACTCACGATAATTTGGTACACATATTTTTGAAAATGCCCATAATGCGTCTTACTATTACCGTTCCGATCCTAGACATAATTAAAGATTGAATGCCATCACCGGCATTCAATCTCATTCAGATGTAATTTCCAATTAATCCGATGATGGATGCGACGCCCATCCATTTGGTAACACGTTTGAACATTCGATTACGAATCGATTTCAGTAAGCCTGGGGGCAGTTTCGGGCAGTCTGTGATAATGCCTATTCAAATCAAATCAAATCAAAACATTTATTTGAAGGCAAAAAGCTGGTGCCTGTGCCAAAATACCACAACATGCTGTTATGTTTAGTAACTAAATAGCTCTGCATTTTGCACCGGATATTAAGGAATTTCCGATTTCCCGAGCGTCTGCCGTCTGTGAAATAACTACATTTTATGAACGGAACTGAAGTCTTCCAACTGCGCTATTTACATTCCAACAAGTCTCGCCTCGTAACACCACTCAGATATAACTAATATAGAATCATTCAGATGTACTCGATGAGTATACATGATAATAAATAAAATAAATAAATAAAAATAAAAAAGCCTTTATTTCCCCAATACGACGACCGGTTAGCCTAGTGGGTAGTGACGCTGCCTACGAAGCTGAAGGTCCTGGGTTCGAATCCCGGTAAGGGCAAATATTTGTGTGATGAGCATGAATATTTGTTTCTGAGTCATGGAAATTTTCTATGTATTTAAGTATTTATATCTATTATATATATCGTCGTCTAGTACCCATAACACAAGCCTTAATGAGCTTACTATGGGACTAGGTCGATTTGTGTAAGATTGTCCCCTAATATAAAAAAAAAAATAAGTAAAAAAAAGAATACAAAATTCCCACAAAAAAAACAGGTAACATATGAACTGAAAAATAAATTAAATACAAAATAAATATCTTGATATACTATAGGTATACATAACTATGTTGCAGCCTTATGCTCCTATGTGGAAACCATCCATATCTGGACGAATGCCTCCTCCCATTTGTGCCATTCTCTCCTTTGCTGAGTAAATGATACCATGGATTAAAAACATACAACTCAAGAAGAAGAATAGTAAATTATTTTTACGAAACGTGACTTAATCGCGTTTAATTAACTTATTTATTTACGTCACTGCGGGCGGTAAGTGAGATGTACCGCCCACGGGCGCAGCGGCAAATCTCCTGCGATGTGCGGCATTCACGAATTCACCGCCCTAGGTACGTAATGTAGTGTATTACCTCTCCCGACGTTTCGGATGTGCCGCAACATCCATGTTCACGGGACAACTGGCTTCAGTGGGTATCAAAATTGTTGCTTCGCGGATACTTTCCGATTATTTTCGCAATGTTTATCTGTTGCTAATGAAAAAAACAATTTATTATCTCGGTTGTTAAGGCACTTGTCACGCGAGTAAAAGCGAGTAAGAATTACTATGACAGTACTCGCTACTCGCCGGCGGCGGTGGGACGAGTGCCTAAAGACCCTATTTATGTGCCCGACCAATACAGACACAACATGTTTCATGTGGAGAAAATATTGTAGAAATATACATACAGAAAGTACTTAAGTATGTCATATACCTCAGCCACACCATACCTCATCGCTCTGCTCCTCGCTGCCGCGACGTTGCTCCCTGCAGCAGTGTGCCGCCCGGGAGCAACATCACGGCTCCTCGCTGCCGCGATGTTGCTCCCTGCAGCAGTGTGCCGCCCGGGAGCAACATCGCTCTGCTCCTCGCTGCCGCGATGTTGCTCCCTGCAGCAGTGTGCCGCCCGGGAGCAACATCACGGCTCCTCGCTGCCGCGATGTTGCTCCCTGCAGCAAAGTGCCGCCCGGGAGCAACATCGCTCTGCTCCTCGCTGCCGCGATGTTGCTCCCTGCAGCAGTGTGCCGCCCGGGAGCAACATCGCGGCCCTCATAAGCCAAATAGCGGCATCTCAAAGTGAAATGTCATTGGAACATGCAACTTAAAATCTACGTCTCATGACATAACTTAAAATGCCATTTCATTTTGAGATACCGCTATTTGGCTTATGAGGGCAGTGCTCTACTCACGCGATGTATCGCGTCCGCACCTAGGTTACAATACAATACAACAATACAAATACTCTTTATTGCACACCTCACACAAACAAAGCAGGGCAGGGTAGGTTACTTGCCTTTATTGCCGCTCCTTTGACTCGCGCCCAATAAACCGACTAAACAGGGAGCGGTGCATGACGAGTAACGTTTGCCATAGATCTCTGCCTCCTTTCCTCGCTAATATATTAATAAATAATATAATGTTTATATAATATTGACAGAGTTATTGCGACTCGAAAACCGAGTTCATTTCACACGCAGGTCACAGGCTACTGCACTACAGTCTGGATCGATTATTTGGGCGGTGTCTGAACGTTTCAAACTCAATCCTGTCGCTATAGAAATACGGTTGATATTACTAGAATAAACAAAAACTTCAGGTCTACAATTACAAACGCACTTGTATCGTGTATGCAATTTTGAATTGTACGTGTTTTGTATAAGGTTGATTTTAAAATACAACGTTCGATTGGGGAGGTGACCACCTCAAACAAGCGGTGCAATTTGGAGGCGTGTGGCCGTTTAATAAGGTAGCTGGTTTTAATTACGTGCTTTTCACGAAGGGCTTGCGTATATTCCCAGGTTTATAATTTCAATCAATATACAAGTGCGATAGCTAACTTTGATTTTCATGTTGCCCCAAACTCAGTAGTACAGTCAGCGTCATGTAGTTAGTAGCATCCAAGGTAGCTAAATATTTCGGGACAGTCTTTATTACTGTAAGAATAAGGGTGTGTTACGAAATATTTGGCTACCCTGGCTGCTACTAACTATATGACGCTGACTGTACTAAGCCCGGCCACAGAAAAAATAATAGTACAGTCAAGTGTACAAATAAGGGTGCATACAACTTACCTACTTATAAATATGTTCCATCGCTCTTATGATACATATTTATTCAATTAGGCTCAAAACAAGTCAAACTATAAAATAATACAAAATATGCAATATGTTCGGATCTGGACTATAACTCAAAATATGTGTGCACAGAAAGAACAATTTTACATAAAATACACATTTTGTTGACTGTACTTACGCACAGAAAGTCCTCTAAACGGGATACATAACAGTGTTTGTTGGAAATTGCTAGTCTGTAGACGGTGGATGCGCCCTGGGGACCGATTTTTGACTTTCGAGCGCTCGACTCTTTCACTCGAAAACTGACAAAGATTATGAAATGCTATTTTGAGATAGCGATATAAAACTTAAAAACGCGTGGTATTGACCACTCGTATTCAATTCTATTGGTAGACAGTAAGTGCCTGCCATTTTGACACTACAACCGTATTTACTTTTATTTGATTTTCGAGCGCTCGAAAGTCAAAAATCGGTCCCCTGGACGCTGCGCCGGAAGCACACTGGATGCATGGTACACTTCATTGCGTCGCGGTATTTGGATCGAGTTATTTGCGAATGAAAATTGCAAAAAGCAATGCGTAATGGAATTTTAGTTAATAATGGAACTTAAATTATTCGACATCTTTATTTGTATCAGTTTTTCGCAAAAATGTCTGTCCCTAGGCTTTGCAATATGCGGATGGAGCCGCGTGAGTCCATTTATAATAAACTAGCTGATACCCGCGGCTTCGCCCGCGTGGTTATAGAAAAATGTAACATATTGAATTTTCCCGTGGGAATTAGATGTTTTCCCGCTGGAAAAAGTAGCCTGTCACTCTCCAGCTTCTAAACTATCTCCATACAAAAAACACACACACACACACGCACACGCACACGCACACGCACACGCACACGCACACACACACACACACACACACACGCACACGCACACACACACACACACACGCACTTTCGCATTTATGATATTAGTAAGGATAAATATAAATATTCTATAGTAAGCTCAATAAGGCTTGTGTTATAGGGTGGTTATAGGTACTAGATGACGATGTATTTAATAGATATAAATTCTTAAATACATAGAACACATCCAAGACTCAGAAACAATGCATGCTCATCTCACAAATATTTGCCCTTACCGGGATTCGAACATAGGACCTTCAGCTTCGTAGGCAGCGTCACTATAACCGTTCGTCATCCTACTAATATTGTAAATGCGAAAGTTTGGATATTTGGACGTTTGTTACTCAATCACGCTTAAACGGCTCAACTGATTTGGATGAAATATTGCACCAAGATAGGTTAAAGCCTGGATTAAAATATAGGATAGTTTTTTTATCCTGGGTCCACGCAGACAAAGTCGCGGGCGGAAGCTAGTCATCTATAAAAAGATGTATTAAGCAAATGGTCTTGACAACAGGTTCCGTCGTAATCTGGTGGTTTCAGAATCCAATGTCAATAGATTCCGGTTATTTCAGAATCAGTTCTTTTGGTACCTAGTTTAGAGTTACCACTTAGAGCATCGGTACCGAACTGGGTAATTATCCCCTTGGGGGTAAAACAGCAATTATTTGGGGATATTAAACTAAAAAGAAGAAAAGTGAGGAACCACTGACTTAGAGGATGCCTCGCCAGTCGCCAGCGTTAATATGTGCCACAAAAAAACGTGCATTAGTATCTGACACTACTTCACGGTAGCCTAGTGGTTCAGGCATGCGGCTGCCAAGCGGCGGTCGTGTGGGTTCGAATCCCGGCTCGGGCGATAACATCACATAACATGGCGAAAACATCGTGACGAAACCAGTCTAATCCCAATAAGGTCAAGTTTTCCCTGTGGGTTGGAAGGTCAGATGGCAGTCGCTTTCGTAAAACTAGGGCCTGTGCCAAATCTGGCGATTAGGTGTCAAAGAAGACCCCGGAATTTTAGAGCACAACCGGGAATAACGCTAGGAGGATGATGCCTACTTGACTACATCTAGAAGTCCCTACCCTAGCTCCCGGCCCTAGCCGTAAGGACCAGTCAGATATTTTTTTGACGATTGCCTTAGTTTAGTGCTTACGAAGGACACAGTCCTGAGTTGGAATCCCGGGCTCCCGGTAAGGGCATTTATTTGTATCATGAGCACGAATATATGTTCCTGAGTTATGAAAGTTTTCTATTAAATTATTTATTTCTTTATATAAGTATGTTTATCGTCGTCTAGTACCCATAGTACAAGCTTAGCTTAGTTAGGGACTAGGTGGATTTATGTGCAAATATATATATATATTTTTTTTATATTTTAGGCACATTTTGCTGGAAGCTATACTATAATAGTTATTTACGATACAAGTGCCGAAAATAGGAAATTCGCAACGAGTGGTGATAAATTAAAACATGACCGAAGGGAGTGTTTTAAATCGACACGAGATGCGAATTACCTATTCGCACGTGTATCGTACAACGTTTTACTGTACATATGGCTCTTTAAAGTTTCGACATATGCACGAAAACTGCTCTTTTCCGCACTAGTGCGGGAAAGTAGCACCATATGTACTGTAAAGTGATTTATTGATTTAAACTTTCACGATTCTCACACATTATTTATACTAAACGGGACTTAATCGCGTATAATTAACTTATTTTATTTACCTCACTGAGGTCTCCCGACGTTTCGGATGTGTTGCAACATCCATGGTCACGGGACAACTGGCTTGAGCGGGTATCAACATCTTGCTGCGCGGGTTTTCCGAACTACCCGCATTTGGTATTTATTAACCACTTGTACACTAGGGTTGTCACCCGGCCGACACACAACACTAATAATATCCGGAATATAACGGACGATGTTTTTTGACGCTGGCATTTACTTATGATAGGATTCCACGATAAATAAATAAAATAAGTTAATTATACGCGATTAAGTCCCGTTTAGTATAAATAATGTATAAAGTGATTATTTCTCATTACTAATAATTATTTTGTCTGGTACAGCGCAGTGAATCCCCGCCGCCCGTGGAGGAGTGCCCGCTGAAGGCCGAGCCCTCGGAGCAGCCCGAGTGGGTCCCGGGCGGAGACGACACCACCGCCACGGAGACACCCGCGGAGCCCCGCGACGAGGCCCGCAGCCCGCTCAAAAGGTACACGAAAAAAAAAAAAACTACATATTCTAGAATTAAGAAATGTTCTCCTATTAGTTTTTTCTTTGTTCAAGAATATAATCTCAATTCAATACGATTTCTTTTCAGGCTAGCAATTGAAAAAAAAATGATTAGCGAGTCTTACTTTTTACAATTTAAAGATACTAGTTAGACACAGTATGTGTTCTATATAAAGCCTCGCAACATATAAAGTTTTATAATCGTCTTAAATATTTAAAATATTTCAGAACAAAAGCCTTTATTGCAAGTTTAAAATAGATTAAAAAAAATGATATAAAGTTTAAGTTTGTAACTTGGCAGCAAGTTACAAACTTTGCCCACTTCTGTGCAACCTGTAGCCGGATTGTTATTTGTCTAACGTGAATTGTCGTGACTCGACAGAACGATATAGGTTTCATACATTTACGTATTCACATTCGTCTGTTGCGCTCTGACGTGTCAGCTCCGGTTGTGTCCGGCGTCAGAGCGCGTCAGATATCGTCACGTTAGATAATTGCCTTTTATAAATATCTGTTTAGCCCAATGGTTAGCTGGGAGAGCAAGTAATTTGGTGAAAATCAGTAAAAATATTAAAGGACACTAACTTGCTGCTAACTTTGCCCACTTCCTTACACCTATAGCCGGATTCAACATCACTTATAGCACAACATACAATTTGTGTGTGTTGCGTCACAATTTGTGTGCGTTGTGTCACTATTTGTGTGTGTTGTGTCAGAAGTGATGTTGAATCCGGCTATAGGTGTAAATAAGTGGGCAAAGTTAGCAGCAAGTTACAATGGTTCAACATGTTTCATGCTATGTTTCTTCATCTTTATGAATGTCCCAGATTGCTCAAAAACACACCGACCAAGAACAGCGTACCTGCCACTAAGAAGAAACCGCGACCCGTCATCGAAAGCCCGACCACGCCCGACAACATCGACTTCGCATCCGACGGGTGAGTACTGAGTTCTGGCGCGGCTACGGACCTCTACCAATATGATTGGACGTTAGTGCCAGCGCTAAACCAAAGATATGTAGTCATTCGATAATTCATTGTCATCAGGAATAGGGTATTTGACAACAGTGAAAATTAATTGTTTTTTCATTAGCAGCAGATAAACATTACGAGAATACTCGGAAAGTATCAATCTTTCATTTATGTTTGCTATTTTAAGAACTTTAAATTCATAAATCTAACAATAAGGACGTTGTTTGATTGTGATGTCACAAGCAAGTAATACTTGCAAATTCCATACTAACAGGGCGTTTTTGACGTTTCATAAAAAGAAGCTTTTTTGACTTTTGTCAAATACCGTATTAGGGCGCGTTGCACCAACTTACGATTATACCAACCGGTATCATCACCGATCAATGTTCAATATCGCGCCGGCAGCTGTCATTCTATAGAAACTTGTCAAACTTACATTGAGATTTTAACGAGCATCGCTTCCTATTACAGATGGTTTGGTGCAACTCCCTCTTAGTGTTGTGATTTAGCACTGGGTCGAGCCTTATATACTTGAGGCGTCAAAGCTAGAACTAGCGTCATGTAACCTGAGAGGACTCGTTAGCGCTGACGGCTGGAGTCTATGGCTCGGCCGAGCTCTCTCTAAACTAGTTGGACGTTAGATAATAAAAAAATATACCATTATAATATGAGTAGGTATTTGTAAATATGTAATGCGACAAACATTTCCTTTAAACAGTAGAACTTTATAATTCGCCTGAGCCCACCGTTTTAAATGTTGTAAACAGCAACACCACGCTTGGCTCTAGCGATTCACGTACTAGACTATTTTGAAATCAGTAGTCATTCGCAATTTTCTACGCATTTCAGTAGTCTCTAAAATCATTACGCCAGTTTAGATGTTTTTAGACATGATGCACGAAGTGATTCCCATTTTAGATGTTCCATTAAAATATTATAATAGCTCGGAGAATATATTCCCATATTGTTCTCAGGACGGCTAGCAAAATCGCGCTCCAATTAGAACGCTTAGAAAGAGATGGGTAGCTTAACTCGCGCGTGCTTTTGTGCTAGCCGTGCAGACGACATAGTTCCTTGGAAAACATGGGAATATATGGTTCGATGCGCACCTCAGCTTTCTTACGCACTTTAAATTTTGTTTCATTTTATTTTTCGGTATCCAGCGAACCTCTAATAGATTTCGACAACGAGCTTTATCACAGCGTGCTAGCTATGCCCGAGGCTGCTAAGGAAGCAGGTAAGACTTGCTCAAAAATATCTACACGGACGGAGGAGTAAAAATATGAAAAATATTTTTTAACGTCGATGAAAAGTTCCCGGAGAGTTTTTGTTTCTTTAGTAACGTGTAAATATTTTTGATGTAGATTGTAGATATAGCTTGAACTTTTTCATCACCCTTAGCTTGTATGTTTGTTCCATTGTTTTATTTTTACATAAATTATTTATTCTTTTATTCTTGATGTTCTGATTTTTTCATTCGTGTTTATGAGACTCGTGTAGTCAAGAAAGAGCCAACACCTATTTTAGTATGTCTACGTATGACGTAATCTATTATCTTTTGGATTTATAATACCGAGAATAGTGAACCCCTAGTTTAACTTTTCTTTCAGCAGTCCGTAGCGTTCTTTGACTCTAATATCTCATAATATTTAATCTTGTTTCACTTTTATCCTATAAGCCGTTTGTATCTCCCGAGGTAATTCCAGACAATATCCAGTTGTACCGTCCCAACAACAACCGTATTTTAATTTTATTTCTTCACTGATTTGTTATATTAACTCCCCATCCCAAGGCTGGAACTGTAAAACGACCGCCGTCAAATGTCCGAACTGCCACCGTTTCTTCGCCAACCGATACAACCTGAAAGTGCACATACGGGACAAGCACGACACGCGCGAGGGAACTCTCCAGTGCGAGATATGCAATAAACGGATGAGGAACCCTAGCTGCCTGCGGGTCCATATGTACCATCATCGCAAACAGGCGGCGTATCTAGCGCAACTAGCGACGCCGGAGAACCAGTGAGTAGCGTGCCAGTTACTGGTAAACCAATGTTTCAGCCTGTGGCAAATAGCGAGCAACGTACCAGTTACAGACAACCAGTGTGGAAATAGTAAGTAACGTACCGGTTGGCAGACGACCAGTTGGTCAACCACCCGTGTTTTACACCCTGTGTTACCCACCAGTGATTAAATTACCCGTAGTAAGTAGCCAATTTCTGATATTGAGTAGTTTGATAAGCAAGAAATTGTTCTAGTCAGTTGCACACACTACGGTGACCTTTAACTTAACATTTTTGAAGCTTACTGTACTAGCATTCCCCTATACTTATAGTAAATAATAAATAATTAGATCAGGTGCTTTGTAGCTGTAAGCCAAATCTTACAATAGTCGACAATTAGTGCATTAAATTACGCATGCCTTTAAAATAAGTAGTATAATGTAAACATAGTTCATTGTAAAAGTATGTTTACGAGTATTAAGCAGAAACGTCCGCTAACGAAATTAAAAATATCGATCGAAGTGGAAAATTGAAATATTATTCGCCACGAGAAGGACCCACAACCTCATGGCCAATAAGTTTTCAATTTTCCACTTTTAATTGAAATATTTCCTTTCCGTCCTTTTTTAAGCTTAACAACTGAACTATATTTAAATTAACTACCCACCAAAAGAAAACTATAATTGTATTTGCATATTTTTACCCAATGGTATACCTTAAGTTTTTGGCAACTTTGCCCGCGGGAGATTCACACTTCAATGCGTACCTTTCAATGCGTTTGAATTATCGGGGCGCTTCTCCATTTATTTAACTATCTGCTGAGCGTCCATCAACCCTTGCAGTAAAGTTCACGTTAATGCAACAAAACTTGATTTATTACTATAGTATGGTGGCGTGTTGTTCCAGTGTCCCGAACTTGGATGTGAAGCCATGGCGCGCGGACGGGCCTTACGGCGGTGGGGTCGACTACATTGTCCAAGATTCGTGAGTACATTTTAATTTTGGCCAACTTTGCCCACTCACTTGCACTTTTTTCCCATGCTGTCCAACCTTTTATCATTTTAGTCAGTTCTACACCTGGACCGCTATTACTTCTGTCTTAATGACGGAAGCGGACGACCCTAGGATATCTTCTTTTTCACATTACTGTTCACCATGAACGTGGGGATATCCATGTCCTATTCCGCGGACATATAACCTTGAATCGGGCTCTTGACACAATGTCTTTCTCTTTGTGACAACTTTGCCCATACTGTCGATTTTTCAGTCACGAGAGAGAAATTGCAATCAATTGTTTTTTTGCCCGCCGACAATTTTGTGGACAATCTTGTCAAACTTCATTGAGACGTAGATTAAGGAATGCTTCATAAGTTCATACACATTCAGTCGCGATTGTGTAAGAAGTTAGCTACTTATCCTACGGAGCTCTGACTAATTTGAACATAGTAGCAATTTAGCAATAACTACTTTTTTTATTTGTTATAAAATCAAATGCAACTCTGTCATTGAAATGTAACTTATATTCCGTTGGTCATGTTTAGTTATTTCTATAGAAATCTAGTAGTCCATAGGCTATAAATATATATTGTAGGTTATAATGTTACTTATTGCTATTGCGAACTTATATCGAATCATTGCTTCTTATGCTTTGTCGCTAGCGAAGTTATATTTTTTTTTTGTGAGATGACAATCATACGCGACCCGAAACTAGACGAAAGAGCACGCCCTATGCGGTAGAGCAGGATGCTTTCATTTGAGTTTTATAGCTCTGAAACATCGGTTTTACTATTATTTGTTTTGTTAGTTCTATGAGTTTTTTTTAAACATAAATAAGGATAATATATTTTATCTAATTTGAAGGTTTTTTGGTGAAATAATGTTTGTAGTAGGATGACTATAATTAGATTTTTTAACAGCCGATTTTGACAGCCGTCATCCCGGTTCAATAAACGTCAGTGATGAGTTGATGACTTACGATGACATAAATTGTACTCGGATGATAGCTGTCAAATATTGGATGTAAAGGCATTTTCCCTATAGTTAAAGAGATTTGAACACTTCTTTATTTTTACTCATTGTCAGTAGGTAGTAGTGGCGGCAAGGTCACTGCTCTGGTAAAGTAGAGGGTGCGGGTTCGAGTCCCGCCTTGGGTTCAATTGGAACACTTAAACTATAGTTATTTACGATACATGTGCCGAAAATAGGAAATTCGCAACGAGTGGTGATAAATTAAAACGCGACCGAAGGGAGTTTTTTTAAATCGACACGAGTTGCGAATTACCTATTCGCACGTTTATCGTACAACGTTTTACTGTACATATGGCTCTTTAAAGTTTCGACATATGCACGGAGAGTGCCCTTTTCCGCACTAGTGCGGGAAAGTAGCACCATATGTACTGTACAAATCTTTGTTTTTGTTCTCTGAACAAAATACAGTGATTAATGTACCTACCTACTCTATTTGACTTGTAAAATAATGTGTTTTATGAATAAAAATCTGAGTCTGAATGTATTTCTTAGGGTATATGTAAAAGAAGTGGAATCTACTCTGTGACATTTGGAATTGTATGTAAATATGCGTCTGTAAGTGCGAATTGTAATCTCGAACTACTTTGCGACTTCTTTATTTTTATTTTGCAGTTGCAATTTTTGATCATTATGTTAATTTGGCATTTATGTTTTCATATTGGATTTCAATTTAATGTCCTTGTTTGGTTTTTGTGTTTATTTCTTATATGCATAAAATTCTAATGCCATTATTAAAAAAAAACCGTTAGTTTCTTAGGGGTCATGGTTTTTAATTTGTGAACTTGTTTTTTGTGCAAACTTAGTTGAGAGTCCCCAGCACGGTCGACTCTCCATACAGACGTAGTTGGGTTCTCATTTTAAAACGGATATTCGTATATCATTAAAAAATATATACACACTAGGGTCCGGCGGCATAATATCTAGGTCGGAAACTAGTTTCTATTACTAGAAATTAATAGAAAAAAAAAGTGATTAGAGACTTTGTATGAAGAACGTACTACTCGCTCTATTTTTTTTTCTAAGATCAGAAACTATTGGAAACTATTCCGACCTTGATATGGCGGATATATTTTTTAATGATATACGAATATCCGTTTTAAAATGAGATCCCAACTACGTTTGTATGGAGAGTCGAGTGTCCCGGCGGCTCTGAAGTTTAACGAGTAATGAGGTATTGACGACTTTGATTAAACTAGGAAACAGCTGCTCGCCCAAAGCGAAGTTATCGTAATTTTGACGGAGGCCATTGTTTTTAGCAATTTCGTGGTATCTAGGTTCCGATTCCCGTTCCCAGCATTCCCGTTACGTTAACATCTTTTTCTGTCACTTTGACATTTGCATCGCGACAAAATAGAGTTGTCCATTTACTAACATTACTCATACTTATGGTTATATTAATTATTATAATGGTAAAGGTCTCGGGAGTACGCTGAATGCGGGTGGCGCAGGACCGGTCATTGTGGCACTCTTTGGGGGAGGCCTTTGCCCAGCAGTGGACGTCTTTCGGCTGATATGATGAATAATTATAATAGGGTATCTTTATGATTATGGCCTAGTTCCAAACCGGAGATTTGCCGATTTCTTGCATTGGCGACCAAACAAAGTTGTCAGTATAAGTATGAGCAATATTATCTGTGAAGTTCTGTACATGATCCAATTCTCTTCTTCCTCACAGCTCTCGGAGATTTTGTTATGCTTTTTCCTACATTTGCGACAACAAAGTTATCAGTATAAGTATGCCTAATAATAGGGTACTAATAATCTGTGTGGTCTCCTGGTACCAATCCTTTTTGCTGTCTTTTTCTTGCATTTGCGACCAAACAAAGTTATTAGTATAAGTTCGAGCAATAGGGTATCTTTAAATAAGTATAACTGAATATGTATAAAGCTGCCCAGAGATTTTGCTGTCTTGTGTGACGTAGGAATACATTTGCGACAAAACAAGAGTGCTCAGAGATTTTTCAAGTGATGTGTTAATCTTTTGGTCTCCCGATTAAAACCCTCTCATCCTCGGAGGTCAAACTTGCCGTGTCTTGCTTGCACTTGCGCTCACTGCAAAGCCAGCATCATGCTGAGTTGGGCCCATTTCGTGACACTGCGCAGTTCACTTTTTAACCCCCGACGCAAAGAGAGGGGTGTTATAAGTTTAACGTGTCTGTCTGTGTATCTGTCTGTGGTATCGTAGCTCCCAAACGGATGAACCGATTTTCGTTTTGTTTTTTTTTATGTTATAGATAATTTTATCCCGAGTGTTCAGCCGTTTTTGAGATATTGGACTTTGAAATGAAATGTCGGGGGTTTTTCAACTTTTCTAAGTAGTGTTTTTCTTTTGCCTTTGTTTTGTAATAAGCGTGTGTTGTGTCACATCACTATATAGTATAAAACATAGTTGCTTCCCGCTGTCTGCTCTTATGTATGCTTAGATCTTTAAAACTACGCAACAGATTTTGATGCGGTTTTTTTGAATAGATAGAGTGATTTAAGAGGAAGGTTTATAATATATGTATAATATAGGACCCGTGCGAAGCCGGGGCGGGTCGCTAATATATATATAAAAAAGAAACAAAGTTGCCAGTATAAATGAGTAATATGGTATATCCCGCTCCCGAGGATGCGTTGTGTTGAGAGCGCGGGAATTTGTTCCTTCCTCAAACACATCAAGGGTCGGCAACGCCCATGTTACTCCTTTGCGGCGTCCGCTTACCATCAGGCGGGCCACCGTCGTTGTATAAAATAAAAAAATGCGTGTTCTGCAGGTTCCAGCCGGCGCCGGCCGCGGAGGCGCCCAAGCCGGAAGCGGACGTGGAGCCCGCATGATGGCAGTGGGACGACCTCGCGCCGCCCGACCACCTGTACCGCGCGTTCACGCTCGGCACCCGGTGGGTGCGCAGCGTCTTTATCATCAGGGGCTAGAGACACGGACATCATGTGCCGAAGATTACGATTCTATGACAGTTTTAGGAGACTAAGGGTTATACTTTAAAAAATCTTGGGTTGTTAAGTTCATCGTCGTAAAGACGTCCGGTGCTGGACTATGCCTCCCCCAAAGAGTGCCACAGTGACCGGTCCTGCGCCACCCGCATCCAGCGGACTCCCGCGACCTTTACCAGGTCATCGGTCGACCTCGTGGCTCTCGAGAACCTTTCCGCCCATAATAATATATATCAGGGGGCCTAGACAAGGTTACAATCGACAAGCGCAAACGCCAATAGAAACTAATGAAATGTATGAAAATGACAGTTTTTAACGAAAAGTGTTTCGTCGGCATCTGTCATTCCCCTACATTTTATTAGTTTCTATTGCCGTTAGCGCTTGTCGATTGTAACCTTGTCTACGGCCCCAGGAGACGCCGTTTATGCGGATTAGGAAAAGTTACGCTTTGTAGCTCAACTTTGACAATGTCCACAGGAAAGACTCGGGAGCTGTGTCACGGCAACTACCCGTCTCATTCTAATTACAACGCTTAGAAAGAGACGGAGACGACCCGTCGTCCTATGTATGACCCTTATGAGATGTTTCCATTGGGAAACCTTCGTAATTTTGTAAACTTTGGCACATCAGTAGATAGGAACCGACCGAGCGAAGTGTCACTGGCAAGGAATACCGTAAACTAGGGTTGCTGTAGGAAAAATGGGGTTACTATGATCAATCAAAATGAATTTTTTATGATGACTCGCGAGGTATTCGGATCCGACCAGCGCCATCTAGCAGTGTTTAGAGCAATCATATTTTAAACATATTACAACCCCCTATATCTCGGCGACCCCTCGACCAATTTAGCTCATGTTTGGACTTATTAAATATATTTGTTTAATTAATTTGCCTACCGAATTTCATGAAGTTCCGATTGAAAACGACGCTCGAGTTATGTTCGAACAAACATTTATGGGTGAGGACCAAATTCTTGCCCATAGAATTGTATGGCTAATTTTTGTGTCACAACGGTACTTTTTAACTACTACCGATTAACCAGGCTAACTACTGCCCAAGTATTTGGTCCTCACCCTTGTACATGCTTACAACCAAACGTCGGTATTTCCACTGGACTCGGCGAATTACGTCGCTCGTACAACAATAATAGTTTTGGAAAAATCCGTCACGATCAATGTCAACCCACGAATCAAAGTAACCCCAGTTTACGCTACTTTTCGTTTGTCTAGTTCTGTGTTTTTCAACCCACGGCCCGAAGCTACTAGTTTCAATTTGTACCAAACAGGCAACGCGGGACAGGCCAAGTGAATCTAGTATTTAGTCTAGCATGTTAAGATTTTTTAACTTGTAGCTTCAGAAATTAGTCACTACAGGTTAATTCCTGGGTCGCCTTAAAAAATAACCGACCAAAAATTTGATTAAAAAAAAAATTCAACTCATACAGCGGAACATAGAACCTTCTCCTTTTTTGGAATCGTTTAAAAACAGCGGAAAGTGGGGTTTCGTCAAATATTCTACAAAGAGGTCGTTGCTGAAAAGGGTTGGAGAACACTGCACTTGGCTGGGTCGGTTACCACACAGAGTATCCCCTAGCTGCCCGCCCATCATACAAGAAATTACACTGAAATATGAATCAACTGGGGTAAGAAATAGAGTAGATATTGTTTTGCTTTAAAATCGAACGAAACAATACAACTCTGATTCTATATAAGTGTGTTCTTAACCTAGCAATGTTCCTTATTATGGGCAAATCCTCTGGGAGCTGTAACACAGCGAAAGCTAACACAGTCTCTAAGGCACAAAATGTTAAAATGTATGTGTTTTGGGCAATAAAGAATTTACTGATCCTATAAAATGGTATAAACAGCGGAGATGCCTTTTAATGGGGCTCTAGGCAGCTAGAGGGTATAGTAGGTTTTTAAAATCATACATACTGGTACAGTATAGTAGTAAGATAAAATACAGTAAAATGTAGCTTAAAATACTGTTAAGTGTATGTAACAGGTTACTGTAAGGTTCTCGACGCCCTTGGTGAGTGTAAGCTGTAAAACTGTCACATTCAATGTTTATAAGAATATTCACAGGTTGTAACCTTTTAACCGCGATTTTATAAATATTGGGAACAATAAGCCTGATATATGAGTTAAAAGGTTAAACGAGATTTTTTACATTCCAAAAAAATCTGATATTGAAAGAAACATTCCGTAGCCATTATTATACTCAGCTTTATCGATAAAGTAGTACATCAAATATAGCGTAGCATTTAATATTAGTTGTAATTTATAATACGATGTGTCAATACTACGACATACAGGAAATCCGGTACACTTGGAACAAAATAACGGTACACCCTCCACTCCCAAAGACTGAAACGGCTGTGAAGTAAAAATCGTGCTGACAAAACTAATTTGATTAAATTCATATCGTTGCGGTACCGGAAGTTAGTATTCCGGTACCGCTATAGCTTTCCTTCTTATATTTGAACTTGAACCTAAACGTTATGGTCTACATTGCTTAATTATAATTACTAAACAATTTCATGTTATTATAACTTTATTTAGTTATCGTCTGTTTCCGGCAACATTCATAAAATATCCACTGTCTAATTATCTTACGATACGAATAATGCGGAAATATAGTACATATATTTCAACAAAAAATACTATATACATAAAAAAGTCCTGATTGATCTATCACCGCCGAGCCAATATCACTGGACCTATGTAGAAACTAGTTTTTTCTACAGAAGGCCATTTTTGTATTCGCAGGAATCAAGTAATATGATTGGCTAAATAAAAAAATGTTTTGCAATTAAGAGATTTAGTCCGAATAACGTTTGTATAATAAGTGATACGCGCCGTTCCCTGTCCCTAATGTTAGGGCAAGTTCTCACATCGAACCTTTTTTTTTAATTGTATGGATTCAAGTAAAGTAGTGTCAAGCACAGTTTTTCTTCAGCAGTTTGTATTTTATTTCGAAAACGCGGGGTGTCTGTAAGTACTTATTATCTGTTACCAAAATAATGAACAACGTTCTTATATAATTTAGTTTCACTTATGTAACGAAAACGTTGACTCGGTAACGACTTGCACGTGTGTACCGAGGCTCTAGTATAGGCTTTACCGAAACAAAACTTTACGATCGCGTTTGCGTTTTACCCCCAATTTGTAAGGGATTTGACAGCTAAACGCGAACGCGGTCGTAAAGTTTAGTTTCGGTAAAACTTATACTAGAGCCTCTGGTCTATTCAGGCATTTATTATGTTTACCTATACATCTTGAAGTCGGTGTAGTTATGGTTGTTATAGTTTTTAAACATATATTTTTTTATCAATATGTCATGAACAGGCCAGATACGCACCCTCGTAGCTTGTTCCCGGGGGTCCGCTTTGGTACCTAATCCCAAAATTTGCTGTAGGTACTAGTTTTACGGCTAAACAGTCCCCCGTAATGACTCGTGTTGTTTTAATTTTCTCGGGTTTCTTCATTTCTCTACTCCGAGGAAGTCGTTACACGCCACACCTGGTTGGTTGCTATGTTTTTTTAGTCTAGTTTAGAACAAATTATTGTTAAGTTGGACACCCCGCGCACCTCCACATCGAATTAGTAGCGTGTTAAGTTTCGGTAGAATTAATGCAGCTAACTTAAAGCGGTACCGTGACCAATTCTAAATTTTAACCTATTGACCATCGCCTGGTGTTGACATGAATGACGACGGCGATTAACGCGATTTTACGGTGGTTAAGAGGTTAAAAATCATACAAATACTCTGTGTTTTCAAGATATGCCGTTAAAATGATGTCATATCTTCGGTGCGGTCAAATGGCTGACAGAATATTCATGTGGGTGCTGCATTTATTAACGAAAAGTTTATAAGAATGAGTCACGGATTATTTTAACTTTTTGTTATCTAAGTACAATTGTTTTTACTTTAGGCAGCTAGGTTGGATTAGTTTAGAAAAGTTGCCATTCGTTGAGATGTACAAACTTGGTTCCCGATGAAAATGTTCAACAAAAAATACATTTAACCTAACAGTACAAAATAACGATATGTGTATATTATTCATTTATGAAAAATATGCTTTACTTAGTATTTAAGTTTATATTATATTAGTTTTTTGTTTATTAACGAATCAAAACAATTTTAAATACGTAAATGATGTACACATTTTGTATATATTTTACAAGGGTTTACCATTGATAAGTGCGGATACCTCAACTGTTTGCTGATTATTTTGGTTTATACAAACACTTGCAGCCGCGTACCGTAGTATTGTACAGAGCTCGTGGGAAAATCAAGGGAGACTCATTTTATGTGAAATTATTGGAGATTTAAACGCTTGCGTATTAAATCGTTGGCATATAGTATTGTAACCATATACGTTAGGGTATGTAATCTAGTAAAGCTTTAATGTTAGTTTCCCATCGTATGGTCGGTTAGTTAGAGTTAACTTAGGTTAGTAGGGTGAGTACGTATATAGGACGGCAATAGATAACAATAAAACAATTAGGGCTTGATTGTTGGCCAAAAGTTTCGTAGCGCGGTCTTAGCAGATAATTTGCAAATACCCGTATGTCTAGCGGGTTCCTGGCTCTGAACCACAATAGCATGACGTTGTCTTAACTACAAAAACCCTTAACCCTTAAATGCATAGTGTTGCCAAATGTATACAAAGCATTAGACAGCTCACAGATTAAAAAAACAAGGCTTACGTTCTTGAACGCACCTTTATACCAAACATTTTTTTCTACCAAAAATATTAAAAAAACATGTATTTAAGGGTTAACATTTTAACCTAATTTTAAATGTGTAGAAAGATGAAATAAATACACCGTGGGTACGTAATTATATTAAATAAAAAGTACGGTAATGCTAAAGTTATTATGTGTGGTTACAAAGGTTAAAGTTTTGGCTGACAATCGACCTTTAATTGTGTTCAAATGGTTCGAGAGCCGTGTCATTTACCTTTTCTAAGTGTTAGTGTGAACAATTCAATGTGGATTATAATGACGTTTCAATACATGTTTCCGATATACTTGGCTCAATCAACTTCGTGTTATGCCGTCCCGTTAGGCAGCAGACAACGTGACAGTTCCTTAGAAAAAAATTGTTACAATAATGTACTTCTAACATGCTTAGAAGATGATCCATTATAATAAATAATAATAAATCAATCCTTCCCCTCAGGGGGAACTTCCCATACACCCATAAAAAATTGAAAAGCTCTACATAAGCCTACATTTGGTGGATTTTAGAGACCCATAAAAACACAGTATTTAAGTGACCCGAGTGACGTATCTATCCATGGCAACTAGCGTCAATAAAATTGATTGACCCACTTATATTATTCGTCGTTTGAAGGGCCTGTAATTCTTTTAATCGATAGTCATGATTTCTAGCTATATTTCCCACCCTATTTAGTGAACCCATTCTTTACAATCTCTGTCTTTTCATGGCTCGAGATATTCTATAAAAACAAGTATTCTTACTTATTATACAGGGCGTCCCACGCCTATGCGAGACAAATCTATGAATGCAGTTTAAATTGCTTTTTAAATTAAAATAATGTCTTCTTTTAGTAAAATCTTCCAGCTACAATATTCAAGGTACTTTCCCTCCATGTGGCATTGGCATGGGACGCCCTATATACTCGAAATTGTGCCCCATCCATTACACATTTACATTGAATTGTTTTTAATACATAAAAGTAAAGTATATCTGTTAGTGTAAGGTTGTTCTTTCCACCATAAAAAGACTTGCCTCAGGCATATTGTATAGAGAGACACTATGTCCAGGTAGCACATGTATTTAGCATAGACGTAAGGCTCTATGAGAGCCGCACCGTTCTCTTATGAAATAGTATGACAAAATAGACATTAATGTGTGTGAGTCTTAATATACGCTAATCAGGATAGCGGTAGAGTAGTAGCGGCGTTCGAGATTCATATTAAGGTCCACATATCTCACCATAGTTTAAGTCAGAGTTTGTTAAGTCTTATGTATATCTTGGACAGCGATTAAGGAAAACGTCCGTATTCAGTTAAAGGTTTGGGTATTTCTAACCGTATTTGTAAGGGGTTATTGAGACTAACATTAAAAAAAACTTAAGAATTATTCTCTCCGTCAAGTCGGCTGCTATGGGCCGGCTTTAGTCAGTGAAAAGAGCAGGTCGTCTTAATATATTCTAGGACAGAATCAGAAAAAACGAAAATGCTATCGTGATTGCTGTTTTTATTCCATTACTGGCCATAAACATTGTGATGAGAAAAACGTGGATTTACGATCTTCAGTTGTTTTATGTGCATGGCCAGTACGTTTGAGAATTCACGGAATAATGTTTATTTCTTTGCGTTCATCTAAATTTGTCCATTAATATAGAAGCAATGTTGTATGGCCTTTCAAAGTTGGCGTTTCTGCGACGGCGATCTGTTCTCCCTTCACTATTAGTTAGGTAAGCGTGCATAATCAACCTGATGTAGTTAAGGTATTTATAGATAAAGTAAGTAGTCACTCACATTCCATTTTGGTAGCTGTGTAGTTTTAACAAGTTTAATATTTACCAAATTTTTTTATACCAATGCTCGTACCTTTAGTGGAATTATCTAAGTACCGGTCAACAGAATGGGCGTGGCTGCGTAGTTTTTTTAACCTTATGACCACAATGCTCCTTATCAATTTCAACTTAAATGGAACATCGCTGGAAATAAGAAAGCGTTTTTTAATGACACCGATGCTAATCGTATTTTTTTTTTTCGAAAGTGTAATCATGGTTAAATATGGTGCGAATAAGGTTAAAAACAGCGCGAGTACGCCGGAAAGGTCAAATACTCACAAGGTGGCCAAATAGACAGACTGCCCTGATGAGTGATTTTTTATATATGTATATTGGAACCAGGGCAGTTCTCGTCTCAAAACGCGTGTTGTTTTTTATACATTTACATTCCATATATTAAGTAATTGTGCTCAAGTACGAAATGTAATTTAAGTATAAATAATCTGATTCCCATGACAATTTTAGGATACTTTAGCATAGTTTGAGTCCATGTCTCGTATTTCTTAATCTTTACCATCGTATGCTATACAAGAACTTCTCTGTTATAGTTTTCTTATCGATGAAATGAGCTGCTAATTGAAACGACAATAAATGTTTTGTATGTGTTATAACATAACACATTCTCGGATAGTACAAAATGAGAGCATCATGTTTTTTTACAATCAAAATGGATATTAAGAATAAATTACTTTATGTTATAGTGTACTATTTAGATATTTATAATTTTTGTCTTGTCTAGCATATACGGCAGTGTATAACCCACTCTAGCTCCCTGTCTATTCATACAATCACGCCATATATTTATATTACTCATAAGTGTATATCTCTAGACACTACGTCTTCGTATATATATAAGTATTGGAATTATCGAATGAAATTTGAACATAATATAATATGACTTAGGCCAGTATTGAAAATGTATCGGGGTGCGGTAGAGAGATAGAATCTCAATGTAACTAAAGGCTGGTACATTGTAACTAAAGTTGTGATACAGTTTCGAAAGTTGTGATTAAAAAAGTAGGTTTTGAACATTTTAGGAGTATACTGAACGCGTTTTTCGCACCCGTTATTTAATTGTGACCTTCACGACCTAAAAAAGTTAAAAGGGACAAGGTTGCAGGGTTGAAATGTGAAAAAAAGGTCAAAAGTACGAATTATGATAATAACTGTAACAGGGTGTTAAGCATTTAAACTTCGAGTAGGACCGAGGTTGTGATCTAAGGTTTTGGAAAACATTTTTAAAGAAATGCGTTTTTTTTATATTACGGATTTGGCAAATCGGAACAAAAATAAGAAGGGACCACAAAGAGCAGTCTTGGAAATTTAAAACTTTGTCGTCAGTGCAAATGCAAAGCATTACCCTGAATTAAAATTGGAAAGATGTATTCGAAAGCTTATTGAAGGAAGAGTTGACGCGTATCATAATAAATGGATCCTCAACGTTGCGCTGACGTAAACGCATATTTTAAAATACACAGTCAAGTTTCATTCGAGATTTGTCGTATAATATACATAATTAGTATTGTTACTTGATGTTGTGCATCGTTGTCTCTCAGAAAAGCTCTCTAAATATATCCATAATCCGGAACACAAGGTAGAAGGATATAAGAGTCTAATTGTATTAATCGGTACGAACCGCGTTCTTTTCGTCGCTACCTAGCGCATATAATGCTCTCTTCAATACTAGTTATATGTGTAATGTAACAGACTATTGTCTACTGTGAATTGTAATATTAAGCTCGTTTTGAACGATTTTGTGAAAAATAACAACCAAATGACTTTTACAAGGTCTTATACAATTTTGACTATTGTTTGCCTATTTGGTTTTACATTCTAGTTCAAATAATATATGGTCGACTATTTCTTGTTGTTATGTCCCGTTAGCCATGTGATAAAATTACAGTGTCTTAGAAAACTTGTTACAATTAGAAGATGGCTCTTATACAGGGTGGAATCTTGTACGTGATCCAAAATAGCAAAATGTGAATCTATCCATGATTCTGAGCAACTTTTATTATGGGACCAACTTTGTGTTATGCCAAAAAAACACACCTGTTCATACATTCTTGTCAGTCTAAAATGAGCAGAGTTAATGAAATAGTTGGATTTTTTTGGCATAACACAAAGTTGGTCCCATAATAAAAGTTGCTCAGAATCATGGATAGATTCACATTTTGCTATTTTGGATCACGTACAAGATTCCACCCTGTATAAGGGGTCGAAAATGACGAGAAAACCCACAAAATCGTAGTTTTAAATAGTGACCTAAAAGACGTAACCATGGCAACTGTGACAGAAAGAAGTAGATTCACCCATACATGTGCAAAGACAAAGTGATAATAAATCTGTGAAGCGTGACCTTGTTGCTAAGGGCATAAGGTTGCTCAGATCATTTTAAATCTTTGTACGTTACTTTTAATAATGAACTCGACTGTACTTTATTGCAAGTACATATACTTCAAATAAAAAAATAGTGGTCCATACGTTTAATTTAATATTTTATTATTTTTCTGCGGTTGCATCAAACGTTCACACTTTTGATGACAATGAAATTACATGTAGTAATTAACCTTGTAAAAGTTTTAATCATATTTGTACTCACTACTACAAAATCAGTTCTCAATTAATGTGTCAATGTAGTATTTATCCATGAATGTCTATTTATATATGTTTAAGAACAGTCGTATAAGTGATGTCTGTAATCAATAATCATATAAGTGGAAAAAGTTTTTTAAACAATTTTGTCGTTTGTTGTTCTTGAAATTACATTCAGTTGGTCACTTTTGTCTTATATCGTGAATGTTTCATAATTTTGAATATAATTTAGTATTATTTAGAGTCTGAGCTTTCTAAGCATTCATATATATCATAAAACAACAGAAAGACGTCGCTTACTTTACGCTTTTTTGTTTACAATTTCGTGTGTTTTCACTACACCTTTTTGATAATAACAAATAAGTGATGGTATCATTATTAATGTGAAATTATAGAATAACCATAATCAATTCAGCTCAAATTGTTTAGATAATGTTTTAGTTACATAATCCTGTCACAACTATGCTGATTTTCCATGTATTACTGTGATTTAATCATATCGCAAAATACAATAATAATTAATAATCACTATATTCCAATCGTTTAAAAAATCATAATGTATAATTATTTATTGCACGGTTATGTATATCGATTTTATGGTCAACGAGTATTAACCTTATAGTCACTTTGTAGTCAAAACAGTAGTGTGCAAAAGGTTATAAGGGTACTTGAAAGTGTATAAAAGGTTAATGTTAACATACACATGTTTAACCACAGAAGTTTACATTCGATTTAGGTTAATTATTTTCAACGAATCTCTATCCCACTTGGCCGTGTCATTGTATGTATATATCGTCTTATCTAGGAACTCAAGGCTCTGTATACTCAATAATTTTTTTATATTTTTATATGTTAGTCTTAACGTAATAAATTATAATTTCGTACGCCCGTTGTTTGATTGTGAACCAAAATTATGAAAAAAGTGAGGTTATTCCCACTTGTTACCACCAATTTTTTATCAGTGGTAACAGCTGGGATTTTTTCTCCATCTTTTACCAAAGGAAACTAATGGGAATAGTAATTGAAGTACTTTAGTGGTAAAAGGTGGAAAGAAAATCCCAGCTGTTACCACTGGTAACAAATTGGTGGCGGGAATAACCCAAATAGTGGCAAATTTCTGTCTCACTTTGTCAGATCCCAGAAAAAGCGGGTGTTCACGGATATAAAGCATTAGTCGCTAACTAGCAAGTATGTATGAGCGAGCGAGGCGTTCATACTAGCTAGTATGTAAGAGCGAGCGAGGCGTTCATACTAGCTAGTCTAGTGGCAAGTTGTTAGTATTTTTGCTCTATTGAGCGCGACCGATGCTTGGAGCTAGATATTTTATTTATTTTTGTCGATTTGAGTGTTAAAAATACTGCACGGCTATCACAAGGCGGCGCGCAAGATCTCTCGATTTTTCTCGCAGTATACGTTTCTTTCTTAGTTTTCTAATAAGAGAGAGACTGATAGTGCGAGAAAAATCGAACGAGCTCGCGCGCTGCTGCAGTAGTTGATATAAAAAGATAAATTGTCTGACTTTGATTTATATGAGGGATGTATAAAGTAGATTTGCGAATGCCATGTCACGCTCACTGCGAATGTCATTTGTGTAAGACTGTGCGACTGTTTTGCTCTGCTTTCCATTTCAACAGGTTCTACAGATACCTGGGTCATTCTACTTTTCTGTGACCATTAATCTATTGGCAGAAACAAGTATGATAAATACTGAAATGGTGTATTAAGTATATATTGCCTAATTCTGCCTGAACCAAATTTTTGGAAATTGGTAACGAAAATTCATATATTAATATTGATAATTGTAAAAAGATGGTAACGCAGTGGTAAATGCCTCATTTTCATATAAATCGGGAGACAATCAAGGACCACTGAGTTACCGTGATTAAGAATATTGATAGTGATTATTTATTAAACAAAGCTATCGGAATTGAGAGCCTAAATAAGCCTCTTTCTCAACCAAAACATAAAAAAATTAAATAATTGGCAAGTTTTCTAAAATATGCATTTTACGAAAAAGTAGTAAAAATTTATGGTCACGAAAAAGAAGAATTGCCCACCTATCGTTTTAAGGCGGGTTGCACCAAAGAGTAAAGTAAGTGGTTGCACCAATCACCGTTAAACATGGCGCCGGCAGCTGTCATGTTATCCAACTATAACTTTCCATATATTCAGATTTTAACGAACATATGCCCCAAACCGTATAAGTGATATCACTTATACGGTTTGGTGCAACCCACTCTTACGGGGAATTTATGATGATTTTTGAACGAGATGCTCGGTAGCAATAAGGGTGAATAACCACCAGGGGTATGCGAAGGCCCGCACACACAACATGACTGGCCACATACCTACATAGCTGGCATTCAAAATCAGCGCCATCTATCGGAAAATTATGGAACTTATGAAGTTAGCTTTCTGCAAGTGTTACAAATACTTTGGCGGTTCAAATATGGTTGAATAGATGGCGCTGATAATAATATTGGCTCGCAATTTTAGAATTATCCTACTGAAGCTAGACAAAAGTAATCACAACTTTAACAAATGCATACTTATAGTATATCAATCAATTCTTTTTATTTGTAGTATCTCATGCCGTTTGATGACGTAGGCTTGTGTCAGTCACGTGGTTCGCGAGTCTCGGAAGAGAGTACCTGTGTTGTTATACCATGGACGCGTGTGAAAACGCTCATAAATGCCTGTTGGTACAATTAGAACAAGCCAAAATAGCCAAGTGCCACAGCTAGCAGAGGTGTTATTATGGCTGTGGTCTTCTGTAGGTGGATGCATGCACCTCCCGGTTTGGCTGCTCCAAATGTTAGCGAGACGACTATTAGGTTCGCCGAATAATTCGCCTTCTGCGTTGATTTATTAGCTTCGAATCAGTGCGCCGCGACTCTTTGTCAATCGACGAGTTTCATAGTAAATGTATAGAGCCTAGTGGACGCCAGCCTTAACCCTTCGGATGCTTTGACGCTGACATTGCTGAAGGATAATACATTTTTCGCTTCTGTCATAGAGTCAATTTTCAATAGCACTGATCACTGCTAAGACATCCGAAGGGTTAAGAGCGCGTTCGGACCTTTAACAGTCCGCTATCGTTGTACGAACGACACTTAAAATGTAGGCTGTTCACATTGCACGATAGTGTCGGTCCCATACCTTCATTTTGTTGCCTGCTTGATTTACAATGCCAGCTCATAAGAAAAAAAAAACATTCAACCTCTTTTAGTTATTATATATGAGAAGAAAACACAATTCAAGAAAATTTTGGTAATTGATGAAAACCCTACTTAAACTCCTTTGCCCAAGATATTCTTGGTAGTAAATGGGGATAATTAAACACTTGGAAAAGTTGAAAAACCCCCAACATTTTCATTTCAAAGTTCGATATCAAAACCGGCTGAACCGATTTGTTGAAACGTAGCTACTTACCACGTCAGCTTTCGGACAGGAAAACCGCTTTAAAATCGGTCCTTTCATTTAGGAGTTACGATGGCAACAGTCAACTTTGCGACTGTCAAACTTATAACACAGATAAGTATTAACACTCCTCTTTATCCGTCGGGGGTTCATAACAGGTGCAACTGTTCACCCGGGCGCAGCGATCACGCACACCACGAAGAAAGATATACACGTCTCATAAATCGTCTCAAAAGAATAGCATCGTTACAAACCGCACTTGATGCATACCATGGCTATGTAGCGTCAATACTTCGCTACGGTATTGTAATATGGTGCAATTCGGTAGATTTTGACTGAGCTTTCAAAGCTCAAAAGAAGTGCTCTTACAAACTTAAGCAGCAGGGAATCTTGTAGGCCAGTTTTTAAAAACTTGAATATTCTCCCCTTACCTTGTGTTTACATAGCCGAAATTAGTATTTTCGTAAAAAAATATCAGCACCTTTTTGATATTGCCTACCAAAGACAACCTGAAGGGATGCGTAGACGCAGGAATCAATTAATGATCCCGAGGAGTAATCTAGCTTTATTTCGTAAAAATGTTTCAGGAATGGTGGCAAAAATATTTAATAAGCTTCCACCTACAGACCTACCATCCAGTAAATTCAAGACTGCTGTCTTAAAGTGGCTTTCTAAATGTAATTTCTACTCGCTACAAGAATATTTGAGTCATAAGGATAATAATTGTAATGCATAACTTTGACATGTTAATTATTTATTGTGTATAATGATGTTAACGATTCCTAATTAGTTGACCTTTTTAATTATCTATTTATATTTTATTTCAAATGTTACCCATATTAGTCATTAATATGTTTACGATGTATTATGTGTCCTATGTTTTGCATGCCTACTCTAATAAGATATGAATGTTACTGATACTAAAAATTGTCTACCACCTTCAAAAATGTACGTAATGTTCAGCAAATAAATGAATTTCAATTTCACGTAGGAACCGCACACAAGCGTCATCATCCTATAGCCCATATCGGTCGTCGCCAGGCTAGTGTCGAAGCAGGCTCCGATATCGGCCCTCGGCGCTCTCCCTAGGCCTATAAAGCGACGGTCAAAGCAGAACGCGTGAGCGAACCTTTGACCCTCCTTGTTTGAAACGGCTGGTCAATCGTTGGGGGTTTAGTAGGTCTGGGCCTTCTGCCCGGCGGTCCAACACACCCGCCCGGTCCCCTTCCGACCAGGCGCAACGCATTCCCCCAACGAAATAAATAGGCTTTGATATCTGGGCGGTGTGAACGGTGAACATGTTTTCCATACATTTACTTGCCTTCGATATCGTAACCGGATCCTACAACGCACTACATCTGATGTCTGTTCGAGTATGTAGCGCACATGTTTCACAGCAGAGCTGACTGTACACTGCGGGAGCGAGTAAGATAATACAATTGTTATCAGAGTTGGTCCGCCGCCAGACGCGGGTTCTATGGCTGCATTTGAGTCTGAGCCAAATTGATATTAGCTTAATTTCCTATAATTAACATTGGGCTGCCTAATTCTTATCAACATGTATATTTTATAGACGCAAAATAATTATACCGGGTTATTGGCGCTGCGGGCACGGCAAAACGGCAACACACGACACCTTAGTGTTTTAGGCGTTCAAAGGGTTAAAACATCTGTGCCCAAAAGACTTAAAAGTGGACGTAAGCCAAACGTGCTTACGTCCACTTTTAAGTCCTTTAAACTGACAATAGCGAAGGTCCGTCGTTACAGTCTCGATTGGGGGATTAGCGCTATAGATTCTGGTCAGGAATAAAATAAACAGAGACGTTGGCGCCGTCAAATCTAAAGGTTAAGGTCCAGTTCCGCATCCGTCCCAAACCTATTGTTTTACATCTCGCTCATAATTTGATTGGAAAAATTTGAAATCGGCATAAGAAAAGTTAATACCTATCTATAACCGTATGTTTTTTTTTCGACAACACCGATCAACAGACCTACCATACTTAAGTACCGACCTATAGGTCTGTTTGACTGTTGCATGAATTATGATACTCGTACCTATATCCGTCGCACAGAAAAAAACAGCGGTCATAAACTATTTTCAAAGTAATTTTTTTCTACTAGAGAAAATAAAATGACTGGACTAGAGTCTCATTTGAAGCAAAGCTTGTTCTATGGGTAACTAGATGAGAGATGATTAAAAAGGATAGTACTCACCTATTTGAAATAGATATCGTTTTATAATCTTTGTACTAGCATCTAATATGAGGAATATTAGATGTAGGTACAAAACTAAAAAAAGTTTGAGATCACCACAAGCACCTTGTCTAAATAATTAATTAAATAACTTATCACCAAAATATACCAAATATTACCTGAATTTTCATTACGTCTAGCTAATACCATTCTTCCGAAAGATATTACTTAACTGCAGAAGGAACTTTGGTTCAGTTTCCGGAAAAATCAAATCGAATCGAGTTTACTGTGAACTCGTACCATAGACCCCGCGGCGCTATTTCTAGAATTTGGCATACGCATAATGACACAATACTCGGGTAAAGTTACAGTCTAAGCCGGTACTGGCCAGCTCTGAGCCTGGCGTAGTCCGGCAAGCCCTCCGTCGGCCCCACCGCCGCGACAGCCGGGCATTTATCGTACACATAACCATACACCGTTTTTTTAAAGTCCTCCTTCGATATTTTATCTATATAGTCCAACCTATCATACACCGTGGGCCAGTGGCAGCAGTTATACAACATGTGCACAGCCAAGTCCTTCGCAGCGCCGAAGGACATCGAAGTTCTGTACAGCAACTTACTCTTCAACTCCTCTTTGGCTCTTTCTAATTCACCGTCAGTTGTCATGGTGCAGATCTCCATTAAGACGTCTTGAAGAGTGTATAGCATGTCTTCGAGTTGCAACGACGATGACACGAACTGGAGGCCCCAAAGCGATGTGTCTTTATACTTTATGCTAAATGCCTTGTAAGCGTCGCAGAATTCACCGAGAGACGCTCTCCTTGCGACCGCTACAGCGTGGTCCTCGCCAGCGATTTGGGTCTTATCCCAGCCTCCTAACACAGTCTTGGCTAACTCCATAGTCACTGCATCTATGTTCGCGAACGCAGGGCCTTCCAACGCGAAAGCTACGTGCGCTTTCGGCATAGCGTCGTTCCTGTAACGGACATCAGAACCAGTGTATCTGTAGAGAGTTTCTGAGCAACGCATCGGGATAGACCAGGTCAGATGCCGGTTCGCCACAGCGACTATCTCCTCGTGACAGACGGCGCCTACAGTGCATAAGCAGACGCGGCAAGGATGAAGTATTCGACACATATACTGGTTAATGAGGCTCTGATCGATCTTGTACAGGTTGCTGCTTGTACCTATGACACTATTAGCCAATCCCGTGCCTTGGAAAGCGGTCGAATGTAGATAGTCGAATACTAAGGATTTCGCTTTCTTGTCTTGTTGAATAATTTCTTCGTAGACGACGTGTTTCTGTTGGCAGATGTCTTCGTTGGTAAGGGCATTGTCGAAGAGGCACTCGGCTAAGAGGGTGACTACTTGGTCAACCTGAGACGGTTGGCAGAAGGCGTAGTACGCGACCAACTCTCGAGTCGTGAACGCGTGGAGCTTGATACCTAAGAGAAAGAAAAAGAGAAATATAAGATTAATATTCGTTCATTTCACGTCTTTGCACTTTATGTTCGCTGGCTAGAACCGAAACATTTCCTTTGGAAGCAGCAAACGTAATTTTATGTGAAAGCAGCGTCATTATGTTGACTGATTAACAATTTGCACGGGAAATCATCATCATTCGCTTGCCCTGATCCCGTTTACTTGGACTCGGCGCAGCGTGTGTTTTTCTAACATATTTCTCTGTCATCCGTCATCTCGTCAATATTTCTTATCTCTTCTTTATCTTAATTGTTTTAAAGAAGAGATTCCTCTTCTTAAATACAACAAACTAACCCATATTATTAATCATCTTCTGCATCTTGTCCCGGGGCGTGCTCTTAGTGGCCTTGAACATGAGATGCTCGAACATGTGCGCGATGCCATTCTCGAACTCGTTCTCGTACCGCGAGCCGGCGTCCGCGAAGATAGCCACGCAGGCGTGGCAGAATTCCTTCTGCAAATGTGGTTGGAATGTACTTAAACAGTCGATTGCGTAACTTTTCGTACGTCCTAACGCTCGTTCCAAAAGTAACGCAATTACAACTCTGGCCAAGGAAAGTTCTACAGTGTCCCCAGCCTGCCGTACCTAAAAGGCAATGAAGGACTAATGGGATCGTCTACAGCGTGGGTAAACCCCATAAGGCATCCGCCATAATGCCATGCTACAGGTCGCAAGTTCGCTGGATGCGGGTGGCGTTGGACCGGTCATAATGGCACTTATTGGGGAAGTTCTATATCCAGCAGCAGCCAGTCTTTCGGCTGATATGAAGAAGATGAGATTGAATCTCCGTAGAGGGGGCTGGAACGCGACTAACGACCCCAAGGAAGGCGGTAAATAAGGATGAGCTAGAAATAGCGAGAAGCGAGAAGTTCAGTTAGAGATTCTAGAGTAAATCAAGCACAGATGGGATGGCCGCCTCGGATTTTTTAGTGGATAAAAGCACCACATAACCCAGTTAGCCTCCTAAGAAGTAGGTAACTGTTTGCAAGTTTTGAGCATCGTGAGCGGCCGTGAAAGGCCGCAAGGGCTCACTAGCATGCACTGTGTTGAAGAAGCCTGGATCACAAATCGACCATAGTTGCAGAAAGCCTATATCTCAGAATGACTTACTATCAAAACGACTAGTTCGAGAAACGTCCACCTCGTGGAACGTACCTGCATTTGTCTCTGGCTGTCGACACAAGTGAATCCTCGTACCAATAGAAGGGGCGGTAACGTGCTTGTGACTCCTCTGTGTACTCACTTGCATCAATAGGACGTTGTTGCTTTACCATCCACTGTCGTGTTAAAATAGACATGGAATCGGAATGGCATGGAGTGATGGAGATTATGGGCACCGCATCTAACGAAAACGATGTTTAGGATATGGACCTTTAGCAACGAAACCCTTACCTCATCATCATCATAATTATCATCATATCAGCCAAAAGACGTCCACTGCTGGACATAGGCCTCCTCCAAACAGTGCCGTTACGACCGCTCGTGCGCCACTCGCATCCAGCGGACTCCCGCGCCCCTTACCAGGTCACAGGTCCTTCCTTATGGGGGGTCTACCTACGCTGCGTCCCGCCGTGATCGCCCCTCGATAACCTTTCCGCCCCAACGGCCATCGGGTCTACGTGCAATGTACCCCTTACCTGCAACGTTACCACGCTGAGCCCGTTATCCATCTGGGTGATATCCGGTGGCTTCTCGTTCTTAAGGAACTGGATGAAATTCCGCGGATACATGTAGTGCCGTACGGACGAAAGTATGGGCACGCATCGCCGACGAAGCAAGGCTGCTGCCGACTGCATTTTTGTAAGACTGATAGAAGTACGGCTGTAAATGTAAAAGTAATGTACTTAATTAGAAAAGTAGTCTGTGAATGTAATGAATGATCAAATACAGCACGGCTTTTGACACTGTCAAGTTTTGTTTTAGGCACAGAATACTTAATAGTGCCGGGCTAATATGGGTGACTCATAAAAATGTGTCTATACACGTTATAAATATCACATGTTAAGGCCTGTAGCACACTTGAGGTAACGGATCCGGTTACCTGACACAGTTTGGGATTCAAGGGCGCTCGTGGCGCTTATTGACAAAATGGTTGTCAACTTTAATTGTCAACATGTTGTCAACGCTTGACTACGCTACAAAGACTATCGAAATCAATCCTTCGTCATTCATTACTGTACTACGCTACGCTTAGGACGGTGATACCAAAACCACAGAATAAATAATAGTAGGTACTTACTTGCTGACAGAAAGTCCTCTGATAGTTTTGTTAGACTGAGTTAGTGTACACACAGCAACACACCTAACTAACCATACCGTGAAAACCTAGAACCTTATTACAATGCACTTAAGGTCAGATTAGATTTCCGATGGTCACTTAGCTGTGTTGTCGACTGTACCTAACTTAACCGATGCCAAACTTTAATTAAAACCATTGCTTATGCTACGGTTAGGTCGGTGATACTAAAACCACAGAATAAACTACTGGCAGTAGAACACGCGACACTATATATATTTTTTTTTAATTCTGTCGACAAAATATATCCCTAGAATTATTGAACCTGCTAAGAGAGCTTGAGAAATGTAGAGGCGACCTGTAGAGGAGGTCATCCGGACATCCCGAAATACGAAGAGTTTTGGCCCTAGTTGAATCAGAGAACTCCTCAAAAATGCACTTTCGAGATAGACAGGCTATTATTTATCCCGCGACGTCGCTTGCTTTCAAGAGTACATCTTACGCACTCTACGCAGCCCGAGCTGCGCGGGCAGCTAGTACTATAAAAAGAAAACTATTCTTTCTTTTTCTCAACTTCGTAAACCTTGCAAACGCGAGTTGTTCTTAGAATTTCGATTTCAACATTGTCCTCCGAGCACCTTGACCTCTTCTCACCTTTGACCTTCAACGATCCTGAAACAGTCTACAGGTCAAGCATGTTTAACACAATCTAGTATTTGGAAGAAAATTCAAGTTCATGCCATTGTGGGCTGTAAATACTAACCGATTAAGTGTGTAATGGAATGAGCCAAATTAACACGCGCTTTAGGGCTCTCTCGTTCATAGCACTAATTGTAATTAGATAAAGCGAGAATGGGTACTTATTTCATGTCGAAGTCTTTATAGTATTGAAGTATAAATGAATATGGCAAGTGACTCAAAACAGTCTCAACACAAGCGCAACCTCGGGAGCTCTGGAAACGTGGCCTGAATCACACCGGCGCGGCCTGCGGTGGGCGGTGGCGGCCAATAGTAAACATTAATACCAACCCATAACAACAACACAAACACAAAGCTTACTATTACTCGCGTCAGTGGACTCAGGTCTAAGGCCTGAATCAAGCCTCGCACACACTGGCGCGCTCGCGATCAATAGTTAACTCACGGTAACCGGAACTATTATATGAAGTGATATTTTTTCGGTAACTCCAGAAAACAGAAAAAGGTCAAAATCAGTTTATTGCAGTACATATGTACCTACACTAAAACTTAGTACATTTACAATACTTGCATCATGATTCATGAGATGACTAGTCCCTAAAAACTGACGTTCACAATGCTTCACTTTTGGGACTCTATTATACATATACGAGTATAATTAAAGGCCCTAGAGGCTGCCATTTCACTTTTATAATAATAATAATACATATAATAATTTATGTTACCTTATCGAAATGTTTAAAAATAAACAAAATCAAACTACAGGTACGTACGTATGATAAGACAACACCCACAGAACCATCAGCTTTTTTAAATGATTCAACACTTTTTTATTCTCCGCCACCTATTCTCGTGTTGTGAGCCAACATTTTCCAGTGTTAATCTAAATTGCAGATGCCCTGAAAGGGTACGCATTATATTTACGTCCCTCGCGGCTATCTTTTACGTAAAGTGGTTCCAGTGAGCTTGAAGAGATTCATTTAAAATAAAAAATGATTTTTAGTGATTTTTATACTCTGTAGGTAAAATTATAGAAGGCCGCGTAAGTTTAAGGCCTGCAACACACTGGCACGGCCTGTGGTGGCGGTCAATAGTAAAATTGACAGCTTATGAGAAGTTTACTACTTTTCAGTGTTCACCGCCGCGCCCAGGCCGCGCCGGTCTGTGAGATTCGAGGCTTTAAGAAAATCATTGATCCGGTAACCTCGGTTCCCGGATTTGATTTGTTATCATTCGGAGGCTGTTCTCATCAAACTGTGGCGCTTTGGAGTGCCTTGACACCAAAACCATATCAAAGAACCGTATTGGAACCGGACGGAAGAACCCGGAGTGTGGGGCAGGCCTAAATGCAATGTAAAGCCAAGCATTCACTACGCGAGCCACGATCCCACTATGACATTGATGTCATGTCTTGAGACTGCTTAATTATAAACTTACTCTTTGACCACTCTTTGACTAACTAACCATTGACAGATCACTGTCACGCACTTAAGAAACAAGACTTTATTTATACTCTCCAAAATCACGATAATTCATAAAACAATGTTCACCAGGAACCTTTTAAAACTACACCGGTTGCCATTATACAAACGTTACTCTTGCCCGGTGGCTGTTAAACATGAAACTTCGGTGCCGGAAAACGAAGCTTTATGGGCAACTCTCAACAATGGTATTAGAGTAGCCACGGAACAGACAGCCTCTCCTCTCGCCTGCATCTCCCTCTTCATCCAAACAGGGCCCCGATATGAGCTGCCCAGATACAACGGGATAAACTACTTCATAGAACACATGGCGTTCAAAGGCACCACTAGCTTGTCTAAATCCTGTTTAGAAGCGTTCGCTCTCCAGACGGGGTCGCGTCTCGACGCCGAAACTACACACGAGTATCAACGATTCTCCGTGACGTGTTTTCCAGAATACATCCAGGTCGCTACAGGCTTACTCTGCGGAATTGTTTGCCAGTTAATCATGGATCCTGTGGAAATGGAACGCGAAAGAGAAATTATCCGCCTAGAAATGATAGATGCTGACAAGAATTACAAAAAGCTGGTATTTGAGAACTTGGTTCAATCGGCGTTTCAAGGTACATCACTAGGTCAGAAAGTGGTCGGCTCATCAAAGAGAATAGCCTCGTTTGACACTGGTTCGTGTCTGGCGTATATGGCTCATCAGTACCAGCCGTGGAGGCTCGTTTTCTCGACTGTGGGACCCGTTTCAAACGGGTACATGGCAGGTACCGTGAATGGCGCCCTCGGGTGTATGACAGCCACTCAGGAGTGCTCGGATCGCGGAGCAACTCGCTACACCGCCTCCTCCGTCATTTACCGCGACGATTCACGGGACTTCGCTTACGTAGCCGTGGCTTTTGAGGCTCCAGGATTCCTTAGCAAGGATTACTTGTCCATGCTTGTGCTAAAGCACATAATAGGTTCATGGAACAAATCTGTCACTACGATCGGGACATGGCCGGAGTTAGCCATGCGTTGTGCTGATACTGAACTCTGTAAGAGCTTCGAGAGTTTCTACATACCGTTCGGAGACGTGGGTCTGTGGGGCGTTTACTTTGTCTGTGGAAAGATGGACAGTGAAGACTTCGTTCAGAACTGGCAGGATGTGTTAAAGTCCATGAGCTGTATGCTGCGTAAGAGCGACGTGGACCGAGCGAAGCGGGCGACGCTTCTCGAACTGTGTAAGGAAAGAAACGGCGTTTTCAACACGAGCGTGTCCATGGGGAAAGAGATCCTGTATCGATGCATGAGACCGACGATGGCGGAGTATGTGCAAGCGCTGTACTCGTTGGAACCACCAGAGCTGCAAGAGTTAGCATATAATACCATCTACAATGCTCACCCGGTGGTGTCGGCCGCTGGGGCTACCGAAAGTTTCCCGGACTACACTCGTCTCGCTGCTAACCAGTATTGGATTCGATGGTGATTTTTGAAGATTTGACCGCAAGCTACCACAGCGTTAGTAAATTATTGTGATAGTGACTGAAAACACTTCGGCGTTGCGGTTTGTGGTTTCACCTACTTAAGAGCGCTTAGTATGTTTACACCTTTTGTCGGTATCCTCGGTTAACTTATCGTCCACATAAACTGTTTAGGAAAAGGCTTGTTCTCTATTAAATATATTATAATTATTACATTTTCTTGTAACATCACGCAAATTTGCTTTATCGCAACATACAGTTAGGGCAGGGGGTAGGCTCCGAAACCACTTATCCGATTCTAAATTCTTTCACCAGTAGGCATATAGCTAGAATGGAATTTCGGGATGGACATACTTATGCTATATTTAATCCCGCAGCTTCGCCTGGGTTCTCATACGCGGGCGGAGCTGCGGGGGCAGCTAGTTTATAAAGATATTACGACTGACGTACTAGTTTAATATGATGATGATGATAACATCATCATCATATCAGCCGAAAGACGTCCACTGCTGGACATAGGCCTCCCCCAAAGAGTGCCAAAGCGACCGGTCCTGCGCCACCCGCATCCAGCGGACTCCCGCAACCTTTACCAGGTCATCAGTCCACCTTGTCGGGGGCCTACCCACGCCGCGCCTTCCGGTACGTGGTCACCACTCAACATTTCCGCCGCAACGGCCATCGGTTCTACGTGTTATGTGCCCCACCCACTGCCACTTAAGTTTAGCGATCCGGAGGGCCACATCGGTTACCTTGGTTCTGCTGCGGATAGCCTCATTTCTGATCCGATCACGCAGAGAAACTCCCAACATGGTCCTCTCCATTGCCCTTTGGGTGACTTTGAGCCATCTTATGAGGCCCATAGTAAGCGATCACCTTTCAGTGCCATATGTCATCACTGGCAACACACACTGGTCAAAGACTCGTCTTGAGACACTGCGGAATATTGGACGAAAAGATGTGCCGTAGCTTCCCGAACGCTGCCCAGCCGAGTTGGATTCGACGATTGACCTCCTTCTCCAAGTTGGACCTACCTAACTGGATCGTCTGTCCTAGGTATACATAATCTAATAACTAGTTTAATCCATATCCATACTAATATTATAAATGCGAAAGTGTGTCTGTCTGTCTGTCTGTCTGTCTGTCTGTCTGTCTGTTACCTCTTCACGCTTAAACCGCTGAACCGATTGCGATGAAATTTGTTATGGAAATAGTTTGAATCCCGGGGAAGGACATAGGATAGTTTTCATCCTGGAAATCACCCCCTAAAGGGATGAAATGGGGGGTTGAAGTTTGTATGGAGTTGCGATATAAACGATTTCCACGCGGACGGAGTCGCGGGCAGAAGCTAGTATAGTTATATGGGAACAAATATAATGACCACCAGAAAATACTTTGATACCCTCAAGCTTTCTTACCAAAAAAATGTACTGAACACCAAAAAAAGAATTCTACCATTACAATGGTACTACCTGTTTTAGTAACGACTGCACAATTAAATTGTATTCAAAGATCAAATTTAGTAAATGATTACCAAATTTAGTAACAGAGCACCTAATCTTAGCGAACAAATTAATACAATATTTCTACCTAAATAACCCACTATGATTGCTATAAAATGTATTTAAAGACCAAATTTAGTAAATGATTACCAAATTTAGTAACTGAGCACCTAATCTTAGCGAAGAAATTATTACAATATGTCTACCTAAATAAGTCACTATGATTGCCATAAAATGTATGCATATTGCCAAATAAAGTAGTCGAAAGGTAAAAATAGCTACCAAAACCCGAATCAGCGTACCCCACTTCCACGTGGTCTTGTCTGTCTTACCCCTAGAGTGTATATAGAAGCCCGCGGAGACAGAAACAAGTTTCTGGCGGGAGCCCGGGCGGAGGGCGGGAGACTGAGTTAGTTTTGGGTTAGCAATGATTAGTTGGGAGACATTTTCTTCAATAGGATAGTAAGATGTTATAATTTGGTTATCAATTAACATAAAAATAGTGATTAAATCTTGGCCCTCATTAACTATTTTTGGGTTAGCAATGATTAGTTGGGACACATTTTCTTTAATAGGATAGTAAGATGTTATAATTTGGTTTCCATTTAACATAAAAATGGTGGTTAAATTTTGGCTCTCATTAACTATTTTTGGGTTAACAATGATTAGTTTGGAGACAGTTTCTTTAATAGGATGGTAAGATGTTATAATTTGGGTAATTATTTCACATTAAAATGGTGGTAACATTTTGGTGATCATTTACTAGGTATTTATGTGTTAGCAATGATTAATTAGGAGACATTTTCTTCAAATAGTATAGTAAGATGTTATTATTTAGGTTATCATTTCACATTAAAATGGTGAAAAAAATTAGGTGCTCAGTTACTATTTTTGGTCGTCAAAAGTATTTTTTTTGTGTTCATATTTTACTATGTCTGGTGGTCCGTTAAACATATGCCTAGTTATATTATCAACAAAATTAATATGCCCGTTTAAGCTCCTATATGCTCCTCCCCCATTTAATACTGGGTAATCGTATCTAAGATATTGAATTCAGCCAGGCGTCGTCGTTTAACCGCTCGTTTAGACACAACGCCGCATTTACACGACTGTAGTTACTGACGACTTAAAAAATACAATTGGAGGTTTTACACGACTGCTCTAAAAGGGTGTATTTTTTCTGGCTTCATGTTTGTATCAGTTTTTCTATCAAAACAACTAAATGCCTTATCTGTGCGACTTATCATTATAATATTTTTTTATCTTAGGTGAATAATTTATTGTTTCAGGCGTTCATTTGCGGAAGTCCATGATATGTTACGAGAACAATATTCCTTGGCAATTCCGCTAAAAAACGTGCTGGTCTATCAGCGAAGATGAGATGCAACTATTTGCGTATTTTTGCATGCGGTTAATGCGCCGAACCTCCCTCCGCACGTGCGTATGCAAATTAATTACAGCAAACCGCCGCCAATAATGACACGCGACACGTCTTTCGCCTCTCTACGAGGCACCATCAGCAGATGCCGGCAGGAGATGTGGCTTGCTTGGGTAGTGTTCGGGTTTACCCCCACTTATGTAGGCTTGCTGTGAACTTGCAAACCTGCTGAGGCATCAGTCGTCTTCACAATTGAAGGCTCAGAAGACGACTGATGCGTATCAATATATGTCAGAAATATATGAAAAATAATCCTTTAAAAATGTCTGCAAAGCACGAGACTATATAGGTACACTCATAGACCTAAGTCTTTACCGGCCATGGTGAACAAAATTCAACATCTTATTCGACCAGTAAGTACAACCAGGGGGGATGTAAAATAAAACGCTAGAAGTTACACGCACCTGTAAAGGCGTTACATTAAGATAGCACGCGCTTTATCTAAAGTGGTTTACTTAGACCGTGGAAACGCGCCTTGCTCAAGTTCGGAATATTATCGGTACCGATATTGCGGCATAATACGGTATTATGCCAAGTACCGTCGGCATTAATCGGGGCGGACTAGGTGCTCATAAATATCTGAACACTACTCTTAAATACAGACTCATCATCCTCCTAGCGTTATTCCCGGTTGTTGCCCTAAAGGAGCCCGGGTCCGCTTTGACACTTTAACCCCAAGATTTGGCATACTCACTAGTTTTACGAAATCGACTGCCATCTGAACTTCCAACCCACAGGGAAAACTAGACCTTATTGGGATTAGACCGGTTTCCTCACGATGTTTTGATGTTCTGACTCTAAAACAAAGATTCTGGAAGGAAAATGTTGTAGGACTTGAGGAGGTACTAGACTCCAATATTTTTAGGTAAAAGTGTACAGTCAGCAGCATATAGTTAATAGCAGCCAAAGTAGCCAAATATATCGGAACATGTCTTTATTACTATAGGAGTAAGGATGTGTTACAATATATTTGGTAACTTTGGCTGCTACTAACTATGTGATGCTGACTGTACTGTCGGCAAATAAACCTTTTGAACCCTAATGTATAAATACTAGAGTCGACTAAGATATAAAGGCTGTAAAAAGATATCTAAGCAATTAAAAATGAACACTTCGCTACACCGCTTTTGCAGAAAGTAGGACTATTTTGTAGCTTTCAATGTGTTTGGATGGTGGCTTAGTAGAAATAAGAAGTCATTATATATTGCTCGAATTGTATGAACATCTGAAAACGTCTGCTAACGAAATTCTGAAACAAAGTGAGAAAAACAAAAATTATTCACCAGGAGCGCGATTTGAATTCGCGAACTCTGGAATCCGTCCATTGCTCTTCACCAACTGACCCACCGTGTGCTCTATTCGCGGCGAACAGCCTGACAGACGACGGACACACGAAATATTTTTTGCCAAGCTGAAACGGACAACTTCGTTCGCTTGGCTCGCTCGTTCAGTAAAACAATCGCGAGCTTTACTAATGGCAATGGTTTAGCAGCCCACATTATTTAGTCGGGAGTCTACCACCCAGTGCTGTTCACACATCACACGCTTAAAACTAACATACGGCGTACAGTGTTCGGCGCAAGTAGGCCAACGTTTGGCCGGAGCAGTGCATCGGCTGCATTACTTGTGCAGTTAATTGTCCGAGATCGCATGAATCGTAATGGGCCTGGGGATTTGGATGTGGCGCGAGTTGGGAGCGGTGAAATGCGTCTATGTGAAATGTATGGAGGGCAACGTGGGGCAGCGGTGAGCGGACGAGTGTGCACTTTGCATGACGAAATGTTTGCTGTTCATTTTGTTCATAAGCGGTGACTTCTGCTATCTTGTGGGTCTCTGTTCACGCTACTACAATAAACTACCTGACCAAAAAATTAAATTAAAAGAAAGAAAGAAAGAAGACATTTATTCACTACGCAAAAGACACACAGAGACAAAGGGGGAGGGAAGGGATGTAATTTAATTAAATTTATTTAAGGAAATAGTGAAGCAAGCGATAAAGTCATGGTCAACAGCCATCGCTGTACATAAGCAATGAATGGCAAAAACTGTTTTCTAAGAATTTATATTGAACTAGCTTCTGCCCGCGACTCCGTCCGCGTGGAACTCGTTTATATCGTAGCTCCATACAAACTTTCACCCCCCACTTCATCCACTTGGGGGATGATTTCCGGGATAAAAATTATTCTATGTCCTTCCGCAGGACTCAAACTATCTCTATACCAAATTTCATCCAAATCGGTTCAGCGGTTTAAGCGTGAAGAGGTAACAGACAGACAGACAGACATCAGACACACTTTCGCGTTTATAATATTAGTATGGATATGGATATGGATAATTGATTTTGACTTTGACTTTATCGAAATAAATAATTGCTCTGGGCTGGATGCAAACCAATGACCTCCTGGCATACGCGGCCAGTCTCAAACCAATTCCCTTTTATTACACCCAAGGGAGGCGTATACCTCGAAGGCTCAGCCAGGACTTTTAATGGCGGAACTGGCAGCGATGCGTGGGACCGAGAGGTCGGATCGCGCTCTCTTCTATCCATCCTGTTGGGCAACGCTGCTAACTACCGCCGCTGCTGTCGTGGCTTAGCCATCAGAGCTCTTATGTACAATTCCCAACGAACGAGGCGGCCGGATCGCGTGGCACCGCATCGCAACGGATGGATCGCGTTTTAATAGAGTGCAGTAGGCAATAGCCCGGCCGAGCCGGCCAGATGCGACGACAGCTGAGCGCAGCCATCAAGGAGCCGGCCGGCCGCAAAACCATTCAAATATGAAATGTAACGTCTGTATTAAAGCTTCAGATTCCTTTAACTCTTGTAAAACGTGCTCAAGCGCGCTCCAGCCCGGCCCGTTCGGTGAGCATCGTATACATTCACTGACTGACTGTGGGAAGCTCGTACGGATACATCAAATCAATTATTTATTCTGCAAATAGGCCACAAGGGCACTTTTACATGTCAAACGGTAATTTACAATAAAATAGTAATCTTACACAATAATAATTTAAAATGATATATAAAAGGTTAACAAACTAAATGTCACTAAGTTAATGTAAACAAAACAAAATTGCAAAATATGACCATTACATTCGATATAAGATCTGTATCCAGCATTAACAGAAGTTAATGATATTATTCAGTATTCCAGAGATGTATAAGGTCTCTGAGCGTCCAAATACAATTAATAATTATTCTAATATTCTAAGAGATGTATACGGTCTCTAAGCGTCAAAACAAAAAAGGAACATTAATGTTATATTGTCAGAGATGTACAGGGTCAATAACAATAAAACGTGTCAAGATCAGAATGATGTCTCTCGTCAATAAATCTTCGACGGAGTCCTAACAGGGAGACACGACTGTCCTATACAAAAGTCTTGGACAGAGCAGATTAAGGGCGTAACCCAATTTGTTATAAAAAAAATTACCTAATCTAAGTAAGTTACTAATCATACTATGGATCATGTTGTCCGAAATAAAGATTTTCATTCATTCATTCAATAATTCATTAAACGGCACCTACGTATATGAGCACCTCCCATCGCAGGCATTCCTTGATACATAGCAGCTGCATCAGTATTGGCAGTGGACCGACGAAGCGGGTCCCGGGACGTTTGACCAAACTATAGTAACCGTTTTCGACATTAAGTGCTTATGCCATATACTAGTTCAACGTCGAGGACTGGGAGGTTTACCTTAATGCGATGTGGAAGGCAAGCAAGGGAAACCACATCAATATTCTCCAATAAAGACATTGGCGAGAAGCGAACAGAATGGCGATCACTCCACCGACAAGACCTACTTAGGCTCTTAGATACACGATGTTGACACTCTCGCCAGTCACTTGTCAGTTGCTCCCTCTATTTGTTCGCTCTATAAATGTGTTTGCATGCCTTTTGGCCTCCCGCCAATTATTGCAAGAAAAGATTTGTGTTACATCCCACAAGACCACTGCAATATAATCTAGTACTTATGTTGACGGGATAAGATTCAGAGTTGTTTGAAACGAGATCGCTGGTATTAGTGGCTCTGGGGGCACAATTAAGTTAGTGATGACATAAAGGAAGGAATAATTTGTATGTTTTTCTCATTCCTTAGGAAAGGGAGGCGAGGAAGCTCCGAGCTACTGAATCATTTTTATTTGATCTTTGATCTCATTGAAAAATAAGGTAGGTACTTACAAGCTTTTATTGCTGACTGTACTTTTGCACAACAGTCAACTGCTTGTTGGGTTCCAATGAACCGAAACGTGGCGGGTGCAGCTTTGAGCCGCACACCACCACTTTTACACGCGCTGTCGACGCGCGTCTTGGGAGCGCTCGTCGACAGCGCGTTTTTCATTAGTCAGAGGTTGAGGAGTTGAATCGTACGTTCGAAAAGTTACGTAATATCCCCACAGACCCACGACCCATCAATGTGCAAGCTCTAACGTCATAAAGAAATCGTCAGGGGTCGGAAATTGCGCATCTCTTTGGTGCAGATGGTGCCAGTGTGGCTATCCAGATCAGATGGTACGCCATACCATCTTTGAGTGTCCCATCGCTAAATTTAGCCTTTGTACCGATTTAACTTTTTTTGTCTGTATTTTTCCTGTGTCTATTTACATACATACCTACATTTAGCGGGAACTCGGCTGATTTCAAGACTCGACGGATGCAGTTGCTTACCTTAAATCTAATATCATAAACATTTAAGTAGATACATTTAATGACATACGATAAATAAATAAATAAAGTAACCCCGCGTCATCCCGCAGGAACCAACTCTAAATGGCATGCCCATACAAACTGTCACCTGACTGCAGGTGTCGGTACAGACGACCGCGGCAAACAAGCAGCCCTACTTGTTAATTATATTTGGCCTGGTGGGTAATCAGCCGGTGACGTTGACGAATCGGCCGCAGCCGACAGCTTGGGACAGTAGGGCAGGCCGGAAACTGCCACTTTGCTACCTACCATAACTGTAGCGATTTCACATGAGGACTGCATGGCAAGTTAATGGGTTGCACCAACTTACAACTGCAGACTCATCAACGTTAAATACGGCGCCGGTAGCTGTCATTTCATGGAAACTTGTCAAACTTTTCATACATTCAGCTTTTAACGAACACCGCTAACGGTTACACGATTTGGGGCATCCCGGTCGCGTTCATTTCGCACAAATGTTATTTGCATTTCTATACAACATGACAGATGACAGGACTATCAACCTTAAGTGGGTTCCAAATTAAGGCGGTTCATTGGAAATTATCGCGTGCTTTGAAACGCCGTTCTGACTAGATTAAGAAACAATAAGGTCTGATTTTCAAATATATGATTCTTGACTATATGATTGTTCATCTGATTTTATGGATACATGATTGCTTAAAATTTTCTCGATAGAAAAAAAAACCAAAGTTGGGTCTGTATTTTCCTTTTTTTACTCAGCCTACTCAAACGATACATTATTTTACGACACAATCAAGTAAATACTATTTTATCTCATCTAAAATTGCATTTTATGAAATTTTAATAAACCTTCACTAAGTTAGGTATTTATCGAAATTTGTCCAAAACAACGATTCCCGAAGAGTTTTAAATCTATTTTTCTCGTTGGCGGAAGGCATCAGCGTGTCTCTGTCTAGGGGGCGTGTACGACTCAAATCAAGGCGTCCCCTTAACGTTCGTGACTCTATTATGCAGGTAGGTTCTAAATATGTAGGTACGGAAATAACATTACGCGCACATGCAGCGCGCGGATCGTGCCACGGGGTAATAGACCGCAGTTTGCTGTCATTACTGTTTTTAGGGTTCCGTAGCCAAATGGCAAAACACGGAACCCTTATAGATTCGTCATGTCTGTCTGTCTGTCCGTCCGTATATCACAGGCATTTTACTCGAAAACTATAGGGTGTATTTAAATAAAATTTTGAGGATAGGTGTATTTTGTTAGCCGCTACATAGTTTTGTAATTAAATTACCCATACATAAAACTGAAAGTCAAAACATTTTTTTTCGTTGCTATCCCACGTGTGGCACATCAATCGATAGGCCTTTCAAATAAATATAAGGTTTTTCAGCAATATTTTTGGTTAAGTGAATAGAGTCGGAGATAATTACCCCGAAAGTCACTAAAATTGTGCCCCCCCCTCAAATTTTTGAACCGTGTATTTTAAAAATATGAAAAAAATCATGGACCATCATTCATGAATCATGAGTCATGGATGGATGGATGGATGGCTTATTAAATTCTTTCAGCTAAAATTGTTTTGAACAAGATCGGTTTAAAGATTTTTGAGATATTTCTAAAAAACTGCCTTCCTTAAAGAAAAGGACGTAATTGCCATAAGATTCCAGTAACGATACGACCTTTTTAATAAGCACGGAGCCCTCGTTGTGCGTGGTCCGACACGCTATTGGCCGCTTTTTTCATATAACTGTCGGATAAAACACATACTAACCGAAATTGTCTCCGACTAGATCGCCGCTCGTCGCCCCGCTGTCCGCTGTTCAAACAGTACTCGTACCCTGGGGTAGGCAACCTTGGGCACATGCTCGTAGTTCAGCATTTCACTACTGACTTTTAAGTCTGCGACTCTGCAGACTGCAGTCGTATGGACTTGAAGTCTATGGTTTGCTGATGTTAGTGCGTTTTATAAAGGCCGACACCATGGTCAAAATTCCAAAGGAGTCACTAGTTTATATGTAACACTTTATTGATAGAGCCAAATGCAGTTCCGCCTTAATAGGTAACCTTATGTATGCATGTATTAAGGTTTATTGTACATAAACCAGGTGGTATACAGCAGGTACAAAAAAAAACATAATGAATGTACAAAGGCGAACCTATCCCTTTAAGGGAGCTCTTCCAGCTAACCTTTGAGTAAATAAGTTACGAGAAAGAAAATCACAAACCCCCACACCCTTATCACAAGGCAGACTAAATCCTAAACTACTTACATGTGAAAATATTTATACTATATAATAAACATTTTCTTACTTAATTATGATAGGATCTGTATGATTTTACCTAAATAGTAAGAGCAAGAGAACTTCATTCGAAGGCAATTGAAAAAAAATAGGCATTAAAATATACTGATTGTAATGTATACATAGTGTATGGTAGCAGTGTTTCGATCTTTTGACTTGCAGACGGATTAGGACGTGGTTGATTATTATTGGATTTATTATTCATTTATTTGTCGCCGTCGGTTCTATTCCACTCTATCGGTCGGTGTAAGTACGACGACGAGCGAAGCGAGGAGGAGTGTTTAGGTAGAACAGCAAACCTACAGTGCGCGAGCTGAGCGAGCGAAGCGAGCTTGCCGCGGCAGCGGCCGGCGAAGCGCCGGAACGGAATCTGCAAGAATTCGAACGGCTCGCAGAAATGTAGATTTTTACGACAAATAGAATATTCTGTGAAGTAAAATTATTCCATTTAAAATGATGGCAAGTGAAGTTTATGGCGGCATATGAATGATTCTGGCATACAACATTACGGAATAATATTATGTCAATTGAATATTATAGAAAATGAAACGTTCTGAAATATAAAATTATGGTAAATGAAATTCTGGATAATTAAATAATATCATATGAAATTCTAGCAAACGATAGACACCCGAGATTCTATGCTAAAAAGCGAAAAATTTCCGTACCCGTATGCGACGCACGGCCTTTGTAAAGTTGTCAGGTACAAATAAATTCTTATGATAGGTATCTTCAAAGACTAGAACTCTACGATTACTGCGCTAGAGCGAGCACTGCGCCCGCGCGGTGCCATCAATCGGCTGCCACCGGCAGTCCATGTTACGCGAACATCGTTCCCTCCGCATTCCGATGGTACGGGAAATAAATAGAACTGAGATTTTTTGTTTACACACGCAAGCAGGCCTCCTTTTCCATCTTGGTCTGACAAGTTTCACCTTTGTTTTACCGACAAACGTTTGATCGAAAGAATGTTTCGCCGGATTTCATCGAACACGTTTTGGTTCAGAAACAGGCACATTTTTCAGGATTATTATAAAACAAACCTAACCTAACCTTCAGGGTTCTACACAATTACCTTTTAACTTTACCCATAAGGTGGTTTCTAAGAAAAAAAAGTTCGATGACATTATAAATCGTCGAAACAATGCTGCATTCGATGACATGTTTGTCGGTAAAATAAGGGACTCCCGTTTCAAAGAATGGTCGAAATTCACTAACCCGAGATTTAACCATGCAATCAGCCGTCATAATCTCCGTATAGATCCATATAATCTCCGTATAATCTGCAAGAAATCATTAGAAAGAACCCACTATTTTGTAAACTCAGCACCACCACCGTAATATCTGAGAGAGTTTAACGCTAGTTTCACATTCACATTTTATACATCATTAATTTATTATTTATTTATTTAAGGTTCACCTACAATTGTTGACATCGATACATTGAAAACGTAACATATAAGGAGTGGTGTCACAATTACTTACAGGTAAACACGGAATGCAAATTTATCACTTGTTACATTTGACATCATTGCTACCCAGTTATCTTGTACCTATATACTTACTTTACTCTTTGGATTCATCTGCTCGTGTCCATCGCGGGGAGTGTTTTCGGTTATAATGCAGAAAGTATAATAAAAAAAACACTTTGACAATTGTCATCTGACAGTGACAAAGCGACGTAGATTGCCGGCTCGAGGTGGTCTCTGGACAGCATCATTTTTAACCCCCGACGCAAAGAGAGGGGTGTTATAAGCTTAACGTGTCTGTGCATCTGTGTATCTGTCTGTGGTATCGTAGCTCCCAAACGAATGGACTGATTTGAATGCGGTTTTTTTTAATTCGAAAGCTCTATCCCGTGTGTTCTCTTCATGAAAATCTGTTCAGCCGTTTTTGAGATATTGGACTTTGAAATGAAAAAGGTTTTTCAACTTTTCTAAGTACTTTTATTTTATTACTGACTCACCATTGCTTGTCGTATTGGTGTCGAGTTGGCAGAATAGAAGCCAAGGTGCACTTCCAGACCAACTAGAGGCAGAGAGAAATGAAAACATGACAAAAAACCTACCGTTTATAAGGGAAGTTAAAACATCCATAACATCCTTTCAAATCCAAATTAGATGTACACGGACCGATGACGTAGCCTGAGTTGCGGATATTAACATAATGTATTTAGTGGTATGTGGTTTTGTTAATAAATTATCTGGATATGCAAACCTATATTATCTCTTTGTAATGCATGAGCGGAGGTTTAAAATGAGGTTTTAATTTCAATTAATTTAAGCCTGAAACCGGGTCTATTTACTTACATAGGTTTAACTGATTGACCTGTTTGACCCTTCCAACGAATAGGGGTTTATACCAAATAAAATAACAAATTATGCAATTTGTTCCCGAAAAAGGATTAAAAATATTGTCAAAAGGATTAAAAATCATGAAAAAGTTCTTGTAACCAAAGTTTTAAGAGGGGGTGGGGTATATTCTGACCCTTTTGTGCAAAACGCACCTTCGTATGCAACGATTGTCATTTACTATGTTGATCGTGACGTCACGATCTGCGAGCGTTTTCCCTCTATATCAAGCAATATGAAAACGGTAGTAGCTTCGTAATTCTTTGAGATACCTGGATGGGATTTTCGTCACTAGGCATATTTTTTGCCTTCTTTCTTTTCGAGTTATCATACATTTTGAGTCTTCACCCGTATTAAGGTAAATTATAAACTACTTTTATGAACAAATAATTTTCTATGTCTATACCAAATTTCAGCTTCCTATGTCAAACGGTCTTCGAGAAAACTGGCTGTGACAGACGGACAGCCTCCGAGTGATCGCATAAGTGTTCCGTTGGACCAATTTTGGACAAACCACTTAGAAAGATTTTTATTGTTATTATTATTAATAATTATTCAAAATATTTTTGTTTTAACGTGCCTTGAAAGCCAGCGCTTTAAGCATATAATGTTATTGGCATATGCTGAGCAGGTTAAGCTGGTTGTTGGCAGGCTGATTCGTGTTCTATACATACATTCATCAGCCTATTCCAGTCCACTGCTGGACGAAGGCCTCTCCAAAGGTAAGCCACAAGTCCCGCTCTCCCGCTTGCGTCATCCAGTCACTACCAGCTACCCTCCTCAAGTCATCTATCCATCTGGCCGGAGGCAGTCCAACACTACGTTTGTCAAGTCGCGGCGTCCACGAGAACCGACTGACTGACTCCACCGACCATCGGTTCTGCGATAGATGTGACCCTATGTGACGGCAAATAAATATGATTACTTGTTTCTTAATCAAACATGTACTTGTTGCCGTCTGATCGCTTCATTCAACGTTTACTTTGAAAGCTTTCTCTTAACTCTGAATGCAAAATTTAAGCTTCAATCTTAACAGGAGGCAGAACTTTCGTTAACCCAATTAAGCGGGCCCAAAACAAGGAGATTAAACATAATACAACCACGAAACCTGACATAGCAGATTGGCTTGCTACTTCTAAAACCATGTATTTACTCGCTATGTTTCACTGGAAAACAAACCTTGATGTAACCTCGTAGAATACATTTTACAACGATACGCTGAAGCTAGTACGATCTTGGATTATAGGGAGTGATTAGGCTAAGTTTTTCAATTTCCCGGGGAAAATTGTCTTTCAAGTTTAGGTTAATGGCTTTTGTATTAGGGTAGTATCGAGGTTTACCCCAGTCAATGAGGTGGGCGGGCTTATCCCATTTACTGCTACGCTACGCTCGCGGCGCTACGCTTTAGTCCGCAGCAGCCCCGCTTTGTAACTGGTTTTAAGCTCACCTCAACGCTCACTCACAAATATATCGCGATAAGGCCGCCTGTTGCTACCATTATTCTTGCTTACATTTAATATTGTACTGCGCTTGTTTGTTCTGGTTCAATAAAGAATATTATTATTGTATGTTGGCGCCGCGAATTGTAGTAACTAGGCGTAGGTAGAGGTCTAGTTTCGCCAGGGGTGACGGGTGAGGTGAGGCAGCCCAGTTTACTCTTCATTATGAAGCGAGAAGTACCCGTAACCCGACGAATCACACGTTCACTGCCAAGAATCGCTACGCGCTACGCACGTAGCCGATCCCTTGATTTTCCTCGTATGTAGCGAAAAGCGGCTACGGCGTCGGTGCCCGCTAGGCGTGTTCCTAGCAGTGGAAATGCTAACTCGACTTGACATAATGAGAGATATTTTGACTAAACTCGCTTGATCAAAGAATCTATGTACTAAACTGTTATATTAAATTGTAAATGCGAAAGTGCCTCTGTCTATGTCTTTATGATTACCTAATCACGGCTAAACTACTGAACCATTAACGATGAAATTTGGATATCGGGAGCCTAATGTCCATATCTAAGCTTAGCAACTCCAATAGACAAGCTTCGATAGCCCCCTAAAAGCTTAGGTCTCGCGCGTTTGTGTCAAATCATGATTAAATCGACGCAAAGCGCTATTAACAAAACGCTGTCTACCGTAAAGCTTAGACATGGACATGGCTCCCGACGTCGTGCTATGTTGAGAGTTAGGGGCCTACTTTTTAACCGACTTCAAAAAAAAAGGAGGTTCTCAATTCAATATAATTTTTTTTATCATTTTTTTTTTCAATGTTTGTTACCTCAGAACTCCGTCATTGATTCGTAATTTTTTTTTTGTTTGTAAGTATATGCTTAAATATTATCGGCCCACATACAGCGATTCGGTTTTACTCTCTAATAATCAACGCATTTGCACTCGGAAATCGTTCATGTGGTAAATTGGAAAAGAAATGTGGAAATGTTCTCGTGGCTTGGCGGAGTACTAAATTGAAGTCGGTTAAAACTTTGTTTTAAAAGTAAATTATACCTATATCTAGCTGTTAACACAACGAATCCTCAAATCTATAAAGGGAGAGCACCGCGCATGTGTCTCCTCTGGAGTGGTGGTGTTTGTGTACCATCAGCCAGACCGTTTTTCACCGTTTTAGTATAAAAAAACCGGCCAAGTGCGAGTCGGACTCGCGCACGCAGGGTTCCGTACCATTATATATAATAATAAGTTACAATATAATCTGTACGAAACTATTACTTCTTGAAGTACATTTTATAAGTTGGTCGACTATTACTCGTAAACGTGTAAAGCCTACTTAGCTGTGATAGTTTTCCTTTTATCTTCGTTATATGTACTACTACCATGAATTTTTTCACATATCCCAAAACAACCATTTAGCTAGCAGGGGGTGGGGACACTGGAGTCTAACAAAAATTAGCACTTTAAGGCTTAATATTTCACAAACGGATCGTTTAATCGAAAAACCCCCAATATTTTTAAAAGACCTATCCAACGACACCCCACACTATGGGGTAGACGACAATAAAAAAAATCATCCCCACTTTACATGTAGGGGAGGTACCCTAAAAAAAATGTTTTTCAAGATTTTATTTTACCACTTTGTCGGCATGACTAATATGTATATTCATGCCAAGTTACAGCTTTCTAGTACCAAGAGCCTCTGAGCTAAGCTGCGGACGGACGGACGGACGGACGGACGGACGGACGGACGGACATAGCGAAACTATAAGGGTTCCGTTTTTGCCATTCTGGCTCCGGAACCCTAAAAACGTAGCATACTCTTTCAAACTCACTAAGAGTGGGTTGCACCAAACCTTCTGTCCGTCGGTAAGCGGTGTCCGTTGAAATCTGAATGTATGGAAAGTTTGACAAGTTTCTATGATGACAGCTGCCGACGCCATATTGAACGTTGATTGGTCTGTTATTGTAGGTTGGTGCAACCCGTCTTAGGGCGTATGCAGACTATGCGTTTTATTCACGTGACGTCGACGCGCGTTCACCTACTGCCACGCAAACTGATAGGATTAAGTGTGTTAGGGGTCTATTAGGGGCAGTTTTAGGGCCAAATAAAACAACGAATACGTGTTCAGTATACAGGAAAAGTGTTTATTTCAAACAGTGTTACAGTATAAAATTACAGTTCGCTCGGCCCATTGCCGAGAGTACAGGATACGTGCGAGTGAACAGTAATGAACCGAGCAAACACACAAACGCACGCACACACATAACGCAGGAAACGTGTAGAAAAATATAGCTATTGCGGAGGTGTTATATGGCTACATTATACAACACCCTGTTGCACGGCTCAGAGTAGTTATAATACTGAAATTCAAAATGGATCAACTATTTTCCTTCAGTTAATTTTGACATATCAACAAATCTTTAAATAATTATTTTTATTAGAGTGCCAGAGGTGTGCTACTTAAACTATGTTTTCGAACAAGTGACGGCTAGCTGCGATACAATATACGAAAACACTGCATAGCACATCTCTGGTGGGTATTAACACTTCGAATAAAAAACATTGATCTTGACTTTTAAAAAAATGGAATAGTTGTCATTATGAAACCAGCCATTTTAACTTCTACCCAGAAGTACCATTAAGGGGTCATTAAAATTCAATCGCAATCAAACCGTCCTAATACATACCCTGACGTTTTAAAAACAAACTTTATACATACAAGAAGCTCATGAAATAATGTCTATTTCCGAATTCCATTCCAGATTTTACAAATTACCACATCGAACGAACGCATAATGAACTTTACGCACGGAGTTTTAATTGAGATTGGATACATAATTTTTCAGAACTCCGCTTTCGTAGGAATGATACGTTGTATGACAATTATATTTAAACAGATGCAGCAGCATATCGTTTACTAATAATAGTGAATATAGAAAAGTAGCTGAAACTATATTCGTTAGGAATCAAGAAAAAGGTGTACGCACTACTTTTCTATTTTCATTTCGTGTATAAGTAAGAACTGTCTTTATCAAATTATAGCCAGTCTGCGGGTAGTTGACAGTGCGCTTGTGTCAAAAATAGAAACAAACTCTTAGGAATGCTACACGATAAAGTTTCAAAAATTGTTCAGTCATAATTTCTAAGAAATAGTTTTTCCACAATATATAATATAATAATAATATATTTATTCTCGTTAATATATAATAAGTTCACAGCTCAATTTCGAGTGGCTCTCGTACATCGTGGTAGGTTATTGTCATTAAGACAAAATTCATTTTAAAAACTGATTTCTCTTTAGTTTATATCCTTACTGAGAAAAGTTTACATTAAATTATACGCCCATACATCACACAAAGTTATTTATTAATTTGAAAACATCACACACATTGTTCACATTATCACGGCTCGTAGGAACAATTTTATTGAAATCAACCATCATTATAAAGTCAAGTAAATGTATCAAAATACGCGTATAATTAGCAAATTAAATTTAAGACTCGACGTGGGTTTGGAACACTGTCCAATTATACGTGGTCGTCATTACGATTATACACATCAACCATCAACTGGTTCATAAACCAGTTGATGTGACAACATCGACATCACAAGGTTAAATTATTGTAAGTCTCCCCAAGTGTGCCAATCCAACATCTCGTACAGTGCAATTTGTAAAACAAGCAAAAACAGGACTGTATTCTTATTCCAGCAAAAAAGAACAAACAACGATACTCACTCAAAAAGCAGCTCGTAATTACGAACAAACAACGATACTCACTCAAAAAGCAGCTCGTAGTAACGAACAAACAACGATACTCACTCAAAAAGTTTTAGTCAATTAGTGGCTGTACCCCAAATATTGTATCGTAAATGTAGTATTGTTCGCTTACATTCGACCTCAAAGATATGTTTACGTAAATGCATCTTATTACAATGTAATACAGCGAAAAAAATACATAAAAAATATGGTCTGGAACTCCCACCCAATCTTGCAACACGAAACCCAGATATTAAATAGTCAGTATGAAATGATTTACTTTCACAAAAAATTATCAAGTCCTTTTATTTGATGAAATTTAATCTAGGATCGTCAATGGAAAAGAGCCCACTTTTCGGCGTAGTACATTTAATATACAAAAGTGGAAACTTTAATCAGCTTGAACCTTGGTATTACAGTGAAATTTAATTTCGTAGCAGATTTTTACACTGATGATGTTATAACGTGAACAATTTATTCGTTTTGGAGCACTTAGGTGATTTCAGAGTAATTTTACCTTGTCATAATAACCAGGTTGTCACATCAACTGGTTAATTAACCAGTTGAATTGATCACTCGATATGACAGCATCGTCATGACAGGGTTATACTACTGAAATCTTGCAAAGTAACTTGGAACCACAACATATTATAAATTGTGTAATGTAAGGTTGTACTAATGAAACATTTTTCTCAGAGTGGATATAATCTTAATCGTCTCAGAAAAAAAGAGTGGAACAAAACGGTTCTTATAATATATATTATAATATAGATCAATAAAACAATTTAAATTCAATCTGATAAAATTTATTCATCTGATTAAATTTATTGGATTATCAATGGTCTTCGAGTGCTAAAAGTTATCCGCCCAAGGGATTTTTTTATTTCAATATTGAGTTAGTGCCGTGACATAAAATAACCAAAGTATACTTTGATTACAGGGATGAGTTGAGAACATTCAGCTTAGGTGTTATAAATGTCCGTCGGTAAATATGTCAGTTCAAACTATAGTTATAATTTTATATAAAAACCACACAACATGCTATGTATTTTTATAGAGGGGTCATTGTCAGTCAGTAAAACAAAAATCGTCTTTTCGATGGGCAATAGTTAAGGGCTTATGTTTATATATAATATGTTTTTATCGCATAGAATTATAGAAGAGACGACGCCGTTTATGCGGATTCAGAGTTCAACCAAAAATTAGGCTTTAAAGCCCTTAACTTTGGCAATGTCCACCGAAAAGACGCGCACCTAAATCTGACAATGACCCAGAGACACAATGGTAGACAACTTTTTAGTACTCGATGCAGCACCATTAATATTATAGTCACGATGATTCAAGTGACGTTTGTGCAACCCGTGCATCGCTAAGTAGTAACGTTATAATCAGTTACTAAACACAAAACATTATTCCAACTTAAATGCAGTGTACTACTAACCGTTCACAAAAGCTGTGCACATAACCGAAATGCGGAGCCCCTCCCGCTTCCCCTTGTACCTCCCACGCTCCCTGTATGCGCTTTACAACGTACTCAGCTGATGCGACGTTGCGCCGTGAGTTGCGCATATATTGTGACCGGCCAGTATTCGTGTTTTAGATTAACGCATACAGAAGTGTCATTCACGATGAAACCAGAAACGTATTTAACTTGTCTTGTGGCTTGGGCGATCGTCGTACGACTCTGCGTTCCATCAATCATTCGAGTGATTGTTGCTTAGTTGACATCACATGATAGCAAGAGCGAAGATCAATTAGAATAATGTTTTACTTCTTTTTGTTTCTAGAATATCACTTCTGTATAGTACAGTAACAATTACAGTATTTTATTAAAACATTTGTTAATATGATTCAAAATTTGGCGCATTTTATCACGAGTACGAGATAAAGATTAAAACTATAAAAATTATTTGGTTACAAAATATATTAAACACTTAAGTGAAGACATAGTTTGGCACAGTTCCTATTACAGTATATTCGAATTATCTACTACGAGTACCTAAGTGACGTATTAATTAATCGACTATTCAATGTCGACTGTCATCTGAAGTAAGCTAATAAATTAATGAGCAATCATGTCAAATATCAACGTTGGCAAGTTCACTTGGAGTATAGTAAGACCGTTTAAATTGTGTCAAAGGAACACAAGCTAACACGTTTTCATAAACGTGTTAGCTTGCGTTTAAATTGTGTCAAAGGAACACAAGCTAACACGTTTTCATAAACGTGTTAGCTTGCGTTTTTATAAAAGTGTTAGCTTGCGTTCATTTGACACAATTTAAACGAAGAGCTTCGGTCTTACTATACTCCACTGATCACTATTGACCAGGGTACAATAGTAGATTGTACAACAAGTGCATAAAACGCACCATTTTACGCGAGACGTTTATATATGGATATAAAATCGAGTGTAAAATGGGTTTTATGGACGAATTGTACACTCTACTTTTCACTTCGATTGCGAGGAAATGAAATGAAAATCTTTTTTTATGAAGTTTTACTATGTACTTTGGCTGTTGGTATCATCTTGCCTTGGTCTTAGAATACTAACGAAACATAAAAAAATAAAGAGTTTGTTCTATGAAGTTAAAATTGCTCGTGTGGCTGTTGGACCGATTGCCTTGGTCTTCGGCGAAGATTTTACTTTAGGCTCTAGAGCATAAAAAGCGAGTTTATGTCGCCTACGCATAGCATAAAGATGAACTTTTAGAGCATGAGAAATGAAAAGGTAGGTTTCTGCTTGGGTTTTTGGACAGAATTTACGGCTAGTCTCCTATCTATTTATTATAGGTACCTACTCATTTGACGGATATTAATTTCGGAAAACACTCAACGGTCATTTTCTGAAGCTTTTGCAAGTTTGATACTCAAGACAATAAATTGTAGCAAATGTATTTCTGAACATACAAAAAAAATCAAGGAGAGTGAATTATTCGCTATAAACAACTGTCATAATAAAGCTGATAATAATTAATCACATGAAACATACCAACGACCATTATAGTTCTTTACCAATTAATACGTCACGTGAAATGTCTATTGCACAGAAGGATACACACAATGTAACACACACAGCAATATAACACTACAAAATACCTATAGATAAAGCGAAGGGTGTCACCAAGTCAAAGAGCTTCTTCAAAAAACTATGGAAAATCATAAGCATTTATTCCAACCTACTTTACGCCTGCTTCTCTCAACCCTTCGAGATGCGTAGAGAGAGAAAGATATATCAATTCGATACATATAAACTTGTTAACCCTTAAGATCTCCCTACATTTTTCACAGATTATCTGAATCTTTTAAGAGAGGTAGGGCTCAGCGTAATGTCATCACGCTTGAATCTGGAGCAGCCCGACTGGGGAAGTACCTCCGCCTTACAGAAGACCACAGCCATAATAGCACTGCTGCCTACTCCGTAGGTATGTAGTGTTGTGTTCCTGTTGGTGAGTAAGGTTCCCAGAGCTCCAACCCCAACCCCCCCTTTCTAATGATAATGGCGCAGTTAAAGAGGTTACCCCAGGAGGGTACCAGCTGCACTAGCGCTGGAGAATCCCTCTCTGGGCTTCCACGCTCAGGTAAAATTATGCCTGAGCGTGGACGCCGAGACCGCCCCACGTCGTATTCTGGGGGGGGCAAAACCGCGCTCATTCATCTGCCATCTGCCCGAGGCAAGAGCAAGGCAGCTCCGGCACCCCTTGCTACGCTGGCCGTGGACTTCTGCAACATCAGGGGTTTACACTCCAACCTTAATGCTGTCCACCTACACCTCGAGACAGCAAAGCCGGCCTTGCTTTTCTTGACCGAGACGCAGATATCGACTCCAGCGGACACATCTTACCTCTCCTACCCTGGGTACGGACTGGAACACTCCTTTTCGCCCAGGGCTGGCGTGTGCGTGTACGTTAGAGACGATATCAGTTTTCGCCGCCTCAGCAATCTTGAAGGTAGGGACCTCTCCACCTTATGGCTGCGTATCGACAACGCTGACCATCCCCGTGTCTATTCGTGCCTATACAGGTCCCATAGTGGTGATGCCGAAACTGACCGACTCATTGAGCAGATCCAAACGGCTGCAGACTCTGTGCAGCAGCAGATCCCATCCGTTGAGATTATTGTACTTGGTGATTTTAATGCCCACAACGCCGAATGGCTCGGCTCTAACAAGACTGATCATGCGGGTAGATCTGTTTTTGACTTTGCTCTGGCATATGGCTTGACACAATTGGTTACTGCGCCTACGCGAATCCCAGATGTGGAAGGCCAGGAACCTTCCCTGTTGGACCTTCTGCTGACCTCTCATCCGGTTGACTACCATGTATCCGTTGAAGCCCCACTCGGTTCTTCGGATCATTGCTTGATCCGGAGTACGGTGCCACTCGCGTGCCCGCCGCGTCGGCGAGTTGCTTGTGGCCGCCGTGTGTGGCACTATAGGTCAGCAGATTGGGACGAGATGCGGTCCTTCTTTGCATCTTACCCTTGGGGGCAGGTTTGCTTCACGCCGGATGATCCCTACGTCGTTGCTGATTCTGTTGCTGACGTGGTACTGCAGGGAATGGAGCTTTTCATTCCTTCCTCTGTGGTCCCTGTTGGTGGCAAATCCCAACCCTGGTTTGGTCGCTTCTGTAAAATGGCCTCTCGCCGAAAGCATGAATGTTACCAAGCCTGGGTAGACGCAGCGGCAGTACGGGATGAAAAGACTAGCGTATTAAAAAAGGAGTTTAACTTTGCCTCCAGGTCCTTCAAAAGAGATATTGCCAGAGCAAAGTCGCTGCATATTGGTAGAATTGGTGAGAAATTAGAGCGCCTCCCGTCGGGAACTCGTGCGTTCTGGTCTCTTGCCAAAGCTATCCAGGGGAATTTCTGCACGCCATCTTTTCCGCCTCTGCACATGGATAACGATTCATTGGCCCACGACGCAAAAGACAAAGCCGATCTTCTGGGTAAACTCTTTGCGTCCAACTCGACTTTGGATGACGGGGGAAACGCGCCGCCGACCATTCCACGGTGCGAGAGCTGTATGCCGGATATCCGGTTCAACCAAAGCTCGGTGCGTAAAGCTCTTCTTTCCCTCGACACTCATAAGTCGAGTGGGCCTGATGGAATCCCTGCAATTGTGCTGAAGAGGTGTGCTCCCGAGTTGGCTCCGGTCTTAACGCGTCTCTTTCGGCTCTCTTATTCTTCTGGCGTAGTCCCGACCTCGTGGAAGTCAGCTTTGGTGCATCCGATCCCTAAAAAAGGCGACCGCTCAAACCCGTCCAACTACAGGCCAATAGCTGTTACCTCCCTTCTCTCGAAGATAATGGAGTCCATTATCAACTGCCAGCTCCTTCGGTACCTAGAGGACCACCAGTTGCTTAGCGATCGACAATACGGTTTCCGTAGAGGCCGCTCGGCTGGTGATCTTCTAGTCTACCTGTCACATCGTTGGGCACAGGCGATCGAGACTAAGGGTGAAGCATTGGCTGTTAGTTTGGATATAGCGAAGGCCTTTGATCGGGTTTGGCACAAAGCACTTCTTTCGAAGCTACCATCCTATGGGCTTCCCGAGAGATTATGTGTATGGGTCAGTAGCTTTCTAGCAGACAGAAGCATTAAGGTCGTAGTTGACGGGGAATGCTCCGACTCCATGTCTGTGAATGCTGGTGTCCCCCAAGGTTGTGTGCTGTCGCCCACGCTATTCCTTATGCATATCAATGAAATGCTGCAAATCAGCGGAATTCATTGTTATGCTGATGATAGTACAGGTGATGCCTCTTACACCGGCCGTACCAATATCTCTCGGGAAATCGTCATCGAGAACCGGAACAAACTTGTGTCTGAAATTGAGACTTCCCTAAGTGCAATCTCTGAATGGGGTCGACTTAACTTAGTCCGTTTTAACCCTACCAAGACACAGGTTTGCGCGTTTACCGCAAAAAAGTTAAAGTTCGACGTGTCACCTTGTTTTGAGAGCACTCCCCTGACTGCCGCAGCCAGTATCGGAATCCTTGGCGTCGACATTTCGAGTGAAGTCCAGTTCCGCGGCCATTTAGAGGGTAAGGCCAAATTAGCCTCAAAAAAGCTCGGTGTGCTCAATAGATCGAGACAGTATTTCACACCGGCCCACCGCCTGCAGCTTTATAAGTCGCAGGTCCGCCCACACATGGAATACTGTTCTCATCTATGGGCAGGGGCACCCCAATACCAGCTTCTCCCTCTGGATCGCATCCAACGACGAGCAACTCGAATTGTCGACAGCGAGCATATTTCGGATCGGCTTGACCCCTTGGCGCTGCGTAGAGATGTGGCCTCTCTCTGCATTTTCTATCGCATGTATAACGGGGAGTGCTCCGAGGAATTGTTCGGATTAATCCCTGCCGCTTCTTTTCGCCATCGTCCAACGCGACAACATTACCATCCTCACCACTTAGATGGTTGGCAGTCCTCAACTGTGCGCTTCTCCAGAAACTTCCTGCCTCGCACAGCTAAACTGTGGAATGGATTGTCGCCTGCGGTATTTCCGGACCGATACGACCTTCAAACCTTCAAGAAAAGAGCGTACTCCCATCTTAAAGGCCGGCAACGCACTCACAACACCTCTGGTGTTGCAAGTGTCCATGGGCGGCGGTAATCGCTTACCATCAGGTGATCCGTCTGCTCGTTTGCCTCCTATATCATAAAAAAAAAAAAAAAAAAAAAAAAAATCTTTGTCACTGGAATTATAATTTGCACTATAGCAGTGATATAACCTTGTTAACCTTATTAATTATATTAATAGATTTAGTTTAGATTAGTAGTACATTTTAAGCTTAGGTTTCTATTGTATTGTAATATTTTGACTGTTTTTCTCCTATAAATAATAAAATAATTTCTTTATACTAAGTATGAATCAGACCTTGTTATAACGTGGTTGTCACAACAACTGTTTAGTTAACCAGTTAATGTGACCAATCGATATGACAGGCACATTTTGATATACTATTAATTCTCGCATTGTATCCTACAACTACAACATATCATAATACATGCCAGTTATAAGTACTTAGAATGTAATACCTGCCATTCTTTTTATACATGTAGCTTATGGACCAGAGAATACATGCATATGGGGGAAAACGGTTCATTTCGAAAGATGTACGAGTTGGTATGTCTTTCTCACTCAAACGTTCGCCCTCTCGTTCGGGCGAGTAGCCACATTAACTCCGTTTTTTAATATCGTTAAAATTTTATTTGCTACCTACCCTTATATCAAACCCTTCGTTTCTTACCCATAGTTTATATCTAAATAAAACGTTGGTTAATTCGAATTTTATTTTTAATTTTAGTTACTTTTGAAGCTGGCAACTTTTATATCTTACGCGTTTTTTTCAAATCCTGAAACTGTAAGAAAATAGTACGCAGTAGGTATAATAAATACACTCTTAATACTCTTTCTGCTGGAAAATGTTATTGTAATAGTATTTTCTTTATTGGAATATTGAAACAATCACCGAAAATAAACATAAGCCAAAAACCCTTCTTCAAAGAACAAAATGGTTTGTGGAAAATGTTCTCTACATAAATCTCACCGTTAATATCCTAGTTGCCAACTTTCCGTATTTTTATTTTAAACTATCTACCGTAGGTTCTTCCCACCGTCAAAAATAATGGAAGACCGAAATTTTGTTGAAATAAAATAACTGAGCAAAGACACACATTATATTTGGTGATATGTAGACACGAGGGAGCCGTGAAAGACGTGGACGAATAGAAACCCAAGTACACTTCCAAGCACCTCCACCAACTTGATATGCCGTACAGCGGTAGCTCTTCAAGTAAAGGAGGTTGCTGCACAGCACCGATACGTATTGACTCAGCAAATTGTTATTGTCAGGTGACAATTGACAAGTTGGTGAAGGAGGGGCCTGATATAAGTGACAGCAATTATGACATGTTTTGAAATGCCAATTTCGGAACGAAACAATTGTGTTTGCGTGAAAGTTGCGGTCCCAACCAGCCTATTTCCTGCACAACTATTGAGTTCTGTTCTGCTGCTTCTTTTTATCTTGGTTTCTAGTACGTCCTTGGGCAATTTAGAAAGGTGACATTGTCTGTGACAGGTGACAAAAAGTTTATACGTAGACTGTGAAGGCGAAGTATGTTGGACTTGCGATTGCATTTTCTATCGAAATTTTTTGACTTAATTGTGTTATTTCTGTAAAGACTTCGTAGCTATACATTAAAAAAAAAACATTATGTTTCGTCTGTCTGTCTTTGGTACAATATTCGACAAAACATCAGAAATCCCTGCCAAATGTCACTCCTCGTGAAAAACTATTTAAGTATTCAGTAGTTTTGTTTGTTGAAGTTCTAAATTTACTTTTAGGTACACTTAATGCTTACATGATTGAAAAAGGAATCGAAAATACAATAACCGGACTATCACCTTGAAATATAGCCAATTGCCGATTAGCAATTATTGTAGACATCTGTATATGGCAATTGTCACCTTTCTAATGGCATCGTCTTATGGAAACAGTGCACACGGAAGAGAACACCTATCATGCATCTACGACAATGATTACATAACTAACGGTTACGGTTATATACTGAATATGCTCCCTTTGGCTCGTACGTTACCAAGGTCGTAACCAGTTGCGTTCGAAGATTTTTTTTGCTCCGTATGAAATCAGTTGCGAACGCAGAACTTTCTTGCTTATAGGAAACCCGTTGGTTCGCCAAACTCTAGCAAGGTTAAATTCGTAAGGTATTTTTTTTAAAGGTTACTCTCTAACTGGAATAAAATCACAGTAAAACTACAAAACAAATAGCTTTAGATGTTCAAATGGTAGATCACCTAGAAATACCAATCGAAACTGTCGAATCACTAGTTTTTAAAAGTTGTTAAAAACTGGTTTCATAGTAACGAAAAATAAAAATTCGTCAATGCCACTGATTTCGTGCGATGATAGAAAAAATATTTGATTGTAACTGGTTATGATTCTTCGCGTGCGCGGCCGAAGGGATACTAACCTGATTAACTACAAAGGATAAGTCATAATTTTTTAAATAAAGGAAAAATTGAAAAATCTACCAGAAGACTTAGGCTTCTTAACGCTACACGCCTCCCTAAGGCGTTGTAGGAAGGAACTGATTGAAAGATTTTGTGGCCGAACCGGATTGTTCCGATAGCTCAGTTGGTTAGTAGCGACGTGCCATGAATGCCTGTGGTCGCCGGTTCGAATCCAGCTCGGAGCATAAATTTTTCAATTTTTTCTTTATTTAAAAAAATATAATTTGCTTAGCAGCGTAACTGCTTAATACAAAATTAATTTAAAGGATAAGTCGTCTATTTCGCCTAGTGCGTTAGCGTATTTAGACCACTATTGTTGTCACTTTGTCGGTGTTGACTTATACGCATTATTTAAATAAGTACATGCTTACTGGGGTGTAAGTGTTAAAATTGTTACACGTTAGACCACAAGATCTGTATTTCGTGGTTTTAAGCACTCTGTTTTAATTATTATATTGAGGTTCTATTTATGTATACTTTATAAGTAAGTTACTCCCCTAAATTTGGGGATAGATCGAAATCGGCGTTGTAATCATGTCAAACTAGCAAGCTTTTTTAATCTCATAGAGAATTATCAAACATGCCAAACGAACAGATTTTAACAGACGTCACTGATGATAAGTAACGACTGAATGCGACCGATCCTCATGGTTCTGAGGCTGACTCTGAAAGCAACCTCCTGCGGGCTTTTGTGCAATCCTTTCAAAGCAGCCAAATTTTGCATTAATATTAGGTAAACAATTCTGCTAACCGACTAATTGTTAATTAACGGAGCGAATCAATTTGCGGCTTACGAGCATGGCCTTCGGCAAAGCTTGGTGAAACCAATCGGGGTATGGCGTAAGTGCCGGTATGTTTGTATGAATTTCCGCCCTTTAGTTCCATACAACCATGGAACGATCGTATCGCGTTGAAATGTAGCTAAAAATCGTAATTGAGTTTACAAAACTGACCAATGTTGGTATCAGCTCTTGAAAATATTGCGCTCGTTGAAAACGTTGCGCGTAAAAGTGTGACCAAGAAATTACTTTTATAAAAGTGTTGGAGGGAAATTGAGTTTAATTGTAACATAGTGCGAAGTAATCAACTTCTAGTTACATACATTACTACTACTACTTTTTCAATGTAGTTTTTATTTAATTATTGTTTCTTTCTTTGTTTACGTATTTTTTGTATATGTATTTGTGTTTTGGCATTAGTGTTTCAGTACACAGTATCAAAGAATATGATGTGTTCCGGTAGTACACCATTACAATGTAGTGTCACGGAATATTATTTTCCTTATAAAGTATCCCCAGTAAGCATCATCAACAGCAGAAACACATTAGTATCGGAAGGAATATGTCTCGATTTCAAATAAATTGGCTGATTTTCCTCTAGGTTACACGTTCCAGATGTTTACGACAGTCATATCCTTTTCCGGTTAAATACGGCCTTTTATAATAAATACAAAGACAGTACAAGTAAAACTAAAATGACGTTCATAAAATCGTAATAAATTGAAAAGGCCACTTCCGTATTTTTCGGGCAGAATCTGTATGCGGTATTTTGCAATTTACCGAGAGCTAACTGATATCGTCCAGATTTCCTTACATCGGTATTCTTTTAGTACTACATTTGCACTGTATTATATTGCGCGGTACGAACGTACAAAGACAGTACTGAATTCGTACCGACCCGTTTCCGCGCATCCCGCATAGAAGCACTTATTTAAATTTCCTCGCGCAGTAAAGAATCTGCACTGACTTGACTGACACTTGAAACCGACAGATCACATCTTTCTGGTACACCGAGCCCGCGATGAAAAATGCAAAAGTGACCATATATTTAGGTATAAGGAATGTAGTAGAGTCTACATTCCATGAATGCTAATAAAGTGACAGTGCTTCTGCTGTCTACTAACCATCAAAACGAAATGAATATATTTTAAATTACAGAAGTATTGGTACCGTCAAATCCACAAGGGCACACCTTAGTACGTCGCTTTAACGTGATGTTTAAACTGCCGTACGAAGTCAAACAATCATCAGTGTTCAGCTATTAGTTCGACTGTACTAAATGTTTCCATTGAAATCATAATACTCCTAATTCCCAGCCGTAGTTCACGCAACCATTTGAATTTCCAATTGAAATTCAGAATTTGAAACGAGGTTTAATATTTTGAATTACCGCGCCATTGCAAATACTGGTATTCATAATGGTTCTTTATGATTGATTAGGTATTCAATTCACTGTGTTGAATCATATGGATATGAATACATATTTACGTAAATTGTAAATGAAAACATCACACAAAGGAACCAGTTCATTGCTCGTTTGTGTTCGTTCTTCCTTTGTTCTGTAATTGCAAAGAACATGTTTGTTTTACGATTGTTATTTCTCGACTTTTCTAGGTGGGTAAGGCAATCAGAAATTTCTGCTAAGTTGGTAGAAAATCGACGCTAAATAACTTAGAGCTAATGCTGTTTGCTGAAACGAGAGTTGGTTACGGCGGGCGAAGAGGCCTGCACATACTCGGTGTAGACAAACATTCCTGGTGCTGTTTTGCTACAGTTGGTAGTTCTACTAGTGTTATTCGATGGTTGTCCTAATGTTGGCTGCGTGGGGGCGTCGAGGCCTATAGGTCTACACATACTCGGTGTAGAAAACATTCCTGGTGCAGTATTTCTATGGATATAGTACTGGTTAAAGTTGTTTTTTCTTGTTGGTTGCGTGGGGGCGCGGAGGCCTAGAGGCCTTCACATACGGTGAAGAGCACATTGGTGATGCTACAGTAGGCTGCTTTACTAGTGTTAGTTGATGGTTGCTCTAGCGTTGGTTGCGTGGGGGCGTGGAGGCCTAGAGGCCTACACGTACTCGGTGTAGAAGGCGTTACTGGTGCAGTTCCCGTTGTCGGTGGGGGAGTCCGGGTGCTCCCCGGGCTCCACGCCGTTTGTGCGCATGTCGTCGCGTACCTGAGAAAGAATAGTTAGAGTCAGCTAAGGCAGCCTAGTGGTTCAAGAATGTGGCTGTCAAGCGGCGGTCGTGTGTTCGAGTCCCGGCTGGTACCAATGAGTTTTTCCGAACTTATATGTACGGAATATTTACCGTTAGCTTTTTGGTGAAGGAAAACATGGTGAGGAAACCAGTCTAATCCCAATAACGTCTAGTCTTCCCTCTGGATTGGAAGGTCAGATGTCAAATCTTGGGATTAGGTGTCAAAGCGGATCCCGGGCTCCTTAAGGCCACAACCGGGAATAACGCTCCAATATAGTCTCATAGTGGTAAGTAGTGTAGGGGCCAATTTTATTAGCGAATTCCCGTCGCCTTTTAAAAACACAAATGTAATTTGTTAGTGAATAAATAAATGAATGTACAAATGTATGTTTAATGTGTGTTTATATCTGTAGTTGCACCGCCCACAATTTGTCTGCTTTACCCAAAGGTTGACTGGTAGAGAATGCTTACGGCATTATGTCCGCCTTTTATACGTTAAGTTGTTCTTTTGTGCAATAAAGATTAAATAAATAAATGCTACCGTGCTGACGTGTTAAAACGAGCGAAATATAGGTAGCTACCTACACGTCAGCCATTATTTGGGTCTCTCTTATTGGGACTCTATTATTTGTGTGTTAAGTTTCAAAGTGACTTTGCAGAAACTGCTAAACCTGAATTGCATATTTTGGACCAATATCTTTTTGTGCTCGTTCCTACGGTTAACTCTCCTGCAAAACGTATAAAACTTTGATATGAAAGGGTTTATGGTGACAATGGTAAACACATTTAAACCCTCACAATTATTTTTTCAAATTGTATGTCAAACACTATCTCTGTAATGTTTATCTATCCATATATTTATTACCTATTTAAACTATTATTTTAAATTGATAACTGTACTTTCCCAACTGTTCTTTTTAAGTTATCTTAATAATCTATTGTAAATTTTTAATGAATATTTTCGTAATTTTGTATTTTTAAATAACTGAGAATAACTGTTGAAATTTACTAAGTATATTAAGTTGTATAATGTAATGTTTTAGTCATACTATATTAAGGAAATAAAGAGGCTATATTATTATTATTATTATATTTATTAGCGGCCCTTAGTTGAGTAAAACATCTAAAACTAAGATCGTTCAACCTTAAGCCGGCTGTACACATTGGGCCAACGTTGGCGCGTGAGCAGATGCGTTAGAGGAAGAGGGCTTTATTTCGTTCTCATGCATTTGCATAGCTGCATCCTGCTCACGCGCCAACGTTGGCCCAATGTGTACAGCCGGCATTAGAAAGCTTGCCCCACTGCTACTACGCCAGGAGAAAACAAACTAACTAATGCCTAGACATGAGAATCAGTGAACCGCTTTAGCCTGAGTTGGTAGTGACCCTGTCTACGAAGCTGGATTCCTGGGTTCGAATCCCGGTAAGGGCATTTATTTGTGTGATGAGCACGAATATTTTTTATTTGTTCCTGAGTCATGGATGTTTTCTATGTATGTAAGTATGTATTTATCTATATAAGTATGTGCATCGTCGTATAATACAGTCAGCAGCAAAGTAGCTGCGCAATCGAAGACGTCAAAAGTTCTTATTCCCTTTTAATAAAGACTTATGACGTCTTCGTTTATGCAGTTACTTTTGATGCTGACTGTACCCATTAGTACAAGCTTTGCTTAGTTTGGGACTTGGTCGATTTGTGTCAAATTTTATTTATTAGTGGGGCGCGTCATCGTTGAGTAATCTATCTATGCATATAATTCAACGAGTGAGTTACGTGAACAAAGAGCCCTGGTTCAGCTTGGGCAAAAAAAAACCGTTCAGGCATCTGAGGCTCTAGTATAAGTTTTACCGAAACAAAACGTTACGACCGCGTTCGCGTTTAGCTGTCAAATCCCATTACTAATTGAGGGTAAAACGCAAACGCGATCGTAAAGGTTTGTTTCGGTAAAACTTATACTAGAGCCTCTGTACGGCCTGTGAACCTGCTCACAAAATTTCACGATAATCGGTTCGATAATGCGGCCTATAGGCCTCAACACAACAGGGGCAGCCGGACATACAAAATAATTTTGGTCCAAATTGAAACGGAGAACTCTCAATTGTGTTGTTGGGTCGTGCGTTGGAGTACCTACTTGGAGATGTAACTGATATAACTTTGCCCTAACTTGGCTGTCACGTTAACTGGTCAATTAAACAGCACGCAGTGACATGGTTATGTCAGTGCTACATCCTAGTGGTCACCGCCGGTTACCGTAGCTTGCTCCAGGGGTGGACCATTTTAAGGGTTCCGTACCCAAAGGGTAAAACGTGACCCTATAACTAAGACTCCGCTGTCCGTCCGTCTGTCTGTCTGTCTGTCTGTTACCAGGCTGTTCTCATGGACCGTAATAGTTAGACAGTTGAAATTTTCACAGATGATGTATTTATGTTGCCGCTATAACAAAAACGGAATAAAATAAATATTTAAGAGCCCCTTTAACACATTTAGGGCCCATGACGACACATATGCGTCAGACCACCGTAGTCGCTTTCCGCTACATACGAGGAAAATCACGGGATCGGCTACGAGCGTAGTGCGTAGCGATTCGGGGCAATGAATGTGTTGTTGAAACAACAAACGTGATTTTTTTGCCGTTTTTATAGATAATGGTACGGAACCCTTCGTGCGCGAGTCCAACTTACACTTGGCCGTTTTTTTTGTCGTATCGCCTTTTCAACCTGCCGCATGACGCGCAGCTGGTTGAGCCTCTCGAGGTTCTTCAGCTCACCCTAGTCTATAGACGATTGCAACTCCAAGAGTGTCATATTTAACAAGCTTTTATTTAACTTGCAATATTGTTTGCTCGGGTGGAATCTTGCAACTCAATTTTGAAGCAGATACTCGTATCTTCAACCGATTGAGCTGAAATTTTGGGTTTAAGTATAACTTGGATGACAATTCAATATTATGGTACCATCGAGCTGATCTGGAGACAGAGGTTGGCCATGGGAATTCAGGACTTAACAGACGCAACCCCGTTGAGTTTGGGCTCGTTAGAATAATTTCAACGAGCAGTCGATGCCGATATACAGATAAGTACAGTTGGTAATAGAAGCTTGTACAAAAAAATAAATTTTTGTCAGAAACTTATTTGTCTTACCTTCTCGACCTGTCGCATGACTCGCAGCATGTTAAGCCCTGCGAGGTTCTTCAGCTCCTGCACGGACCACTGCCCGCTGCGCAGGAGTTCCGCGAACAGCTCCGGGTACTTGGACACGTCCTCGAGGCCGCGCGGCACCCTGGGGAAGACAAGCTTAAGCTGGGTCCACATTTTGTATCATTTTGTCGTATCGTATCTCCGTCGCGTTGCACCCACGGACGCGTATCAAGCTCGCTAGTGTGGACGCGAAAACAGCGCGATCATACGGCGCACACTCGCTATCCGATACGCGTATCAAGATCGGTAAGTATGGACGTGTTTTGATACTGTATCACGATACGAAGTTATGATTTGATACGCGATACGCCGTGATCGCTCTCGAGGCGGTTTTTCCCCGATCATCAAAGGGGATACGGATGAGCGTCCTCAGCACTCAATGATACGGGGTTATGATACGATACGCTGCTACGCTACGGTTAGTATGGACGCATTTTTTCACGCGACGATGCTAGTGATACGGGGTGAGCAAAGTGAGCGTCCATACTTAGGATACGCGAGCTCGATACGATACGCGTGATCGTGATCGGCAAAATGATACAAATGTGGACCCATCTTTAGGTGACGTGGTGTAGGTGGTTGGTGGGGTTTGAGAAACGTGTTTATTTGTGTAAATATAGATCATCATCATCATATACGCCGAAAGACGTCTACAGCTGGCAGGGGTGTCTCTAGCCCATGTAGCGCCGTTGTGCAAACATTACTCTAGCGCCCCCCCCCCCCCCCCCCCTATGCGCGCGGTCAAAATGGAATGGTAGTAAATGTACTCTATTCGTATGTCCTTACGAATAGAGTACATTTTCCAAGATATGCGGCCGTTCTACGAGGTCCTGACCCGGGGACTTTTGGGAGACGAAAACAGGGCTCATTCAATTTCATCAGACTCCCCCAGATTTCGTGGTTAGACAATGGGATTCCCTTGTTTGGCCTAATAACGTTTTGTCTAATTTCAGTTTGTCTAACAACTTTTAGTATAATGCATTTTTGTCTAAAGTCAATTTGTATAATTTGATTTTTCATTATAATTGTTTGTTCGAAATACGTTTACCCTAAATGACGATTTTCATAACTCTTGTTTTGCTGAATATTATTTTATCTAAAAATCAATTGGTCGATTCTTATTTTAACTATAATCATCACATTGCCGAATAACGTTTTTACTTAGATTTTTTGTCTAATACTGAATCATTATAATATGTATTTGTTGATAAGGCCTCGTTTCCATGTACAGTCGAGTTCTCCAATATCTAAACAGACAACCTTTCATAAATATGTATACAGAAACTTTATTGTTACTGACATAAGACACATGTAGATATTTTTGAAAGGTTGTCTGTATAGATATTGGAGAACTCGACTGTACCTATTTCTTAAACTTTTCTTAAGGCAGGTCGGTGTAAGTACGACGACGAGCGAAGCGAGCGTGCCGCGGTAGCGGCCGGCGAAGCGCCAGAAATGATTTTTTTTACAGAATTTACTTAGCGAAAACTTTTATTCAAAACCTTCATAATTAGTTTCTGGCGACTGGGCGGGGAGTGAATAGACAAAATGAAATTATGCGAAATGTATGTAAGACAAAATGTAATTATGTCAGTCAAACAGTATACAAAAAAAGATTATACAAACTAAAAATTAGGCAAAATCAAATTAGGCAAAATAAAATAAGGTGAAGTGAATATTAGGTAAATTTACTTTAGCACAAATTAGGCAAAACGAGCTATTTTGCGAAACAAAATTAGTCTAAATAAAATTAGGCAAACCGAAATTAGGAAAAACGTTGTTAGACCAAACAAGGGTAATCCTAAGACAATATCGACTGTACTACAAACAAATACCCATAGTATACAAGCTTTGCTTAGTTTGGGCACGTTTGGGACTATAGGTTGATCTGTGTAACATTGACCGAAAATATTTATTTATTTAGGTAAATATAATATATCATATTCGTATTCGCCGCACGCTAAGCTAAAGCAGAGCCCCGGAATCCCAATTAATAATCGTAATCAAATAACACAGTTCCTAAGCCGTCGCGATCCCTTCGAAGTAAAAAATGCAAAAGCACGGATCAATTCCCTCGCTAATTAAAAATGCACCCATCTCCTGCGCCCAGTTGCATCGCCTGCTACGGACAATGGTCTCCTATTCGGGTCAGAAGTTCTGGCGCAGATTTTCAATTCGCAGTTCTAGTTGTAGTTATTGAAAACGGCTTTAGGCGTTTTAAGCTTGCTCTGATGTTTTTATGGACTTATGGAATGTTTAGGTAAGTCGGAGTTTCCTCGCTGTTTTTCTTTTTTCTTCGTTTGGAGTTTTCTGCGTGGCTTTTTAAATTCCACGGATTTAGGAATCATTTCACGGGCCATCTCCATTACTGCTGTACTCAACGTTAGACACTATAATCAGTGCCTGTTGATATGGGTTACAGTACGATTACTGTTAGTTAATCACTGACAGATAGTTTGCCTTCATTTAATTTTCAACTTTAATGTCATACAAATAAATAAATTTTCAGAATACTGTTACCCACGTCTACCGATTTAGAAATAACTACTTAATTTGTATGAGGTTAAAGTTGAAAATTAAATGAAGGCAAACTATCTGTCAGTGGTAAACCCCACATCATTCTATTTTAACATATCGTTAGTGCTAATTTCATTACACCTACCAACGTTCGATATAATTTTATTAGCCCTAATATTCGGATAACTAATCCTATATGGCATAATTATTTGCTGGGCCTAATTTCATACCTCCTAATCTTTCCTAATACTAAACATCAAGTGTGCTAATATATTGGAAACTAATAATGTTTTTTCCTAATGACTACTAAACCTAATGAATCTAATGATTAAATGTGCCTAATGATTACTATGTTTAATGTTCACTAAACCTAATTTCGTCACACCTACCTGTCACTTGACCTATTAACTTTTGCTCTGTTTCACTAGATCTAATAATGCATATTTCTTCGAAACAGTGAACTTTTCGGGTTTACTTTGAATATCATCAAATCAAAAAAATCATTCTAAAGGTTTGTTTTGCAATTATGTTAAAAACATTATTATTAAAAAAAAACGGTCAAAAGACCTACCTACTTTTTATAAACGAATATTTTTCCTAGTGGAGAAATGTGTCGTTTTCGGGCAGAAAGAATCGCTACGCGCTACGCTCGTAGCCAATCCCGTGGTTTTCCTCGTATGTAGCGGAAAGCGACTACGACGGTCTGACGCATATGTGTCGTCATGGGCCCTGAATGGGTTAAGTTTCCGTATAATTTCCATGGACCGCCGTCCATTCAACGGACTCGGATGACGCCTCATTACACACTTTTGACACACTTGTGCGCATTCCTTTTAAACGACTTCATTTACGTGTTGATATTGGTAACGTCATGATGATGTTATTTAGGTAAGTTTTTAATCAATTACGGTTATTATTTAATATATTAATAAACATATAGACGAGATCGGGTTTTGAACTACTGACACAGCTGGTGGACGGAGTATGTAATTTATGAAGTCACACCTAATCTCGTCAAAATGGGAGCCAATAATGCACGGCCAAATAATGTACGGTCCGATAATCCATGTCTAGTTTTTGTGGACGCCAATTATTGCGTTGTGCATTATCAGGGCGGACAAACATGGCTTGTCATAAGCGAACTCTGTCTTAGGTCGGTTATGTTAGGGTTCACTTGTGTCCCTCAGACCAGAAATAGACACCCCGCGCAGCGGGGTGGCGTCGACTTGCTGTACGGCTATCGCAAGACGGCGCGCGAGCTCCCTCGATTTTTCTCGCACTATACTTCTCTGTCTAAGTATTCTAATAAGAGATAAACGGATAGACATTGGATTACCTACCTATTCTACTCTAAGGCAGGCCAGTGTAGGTACGACGACGAGCGAAGCGAGGAGGAGTGTTAGGTAGAACTGCGACCCTACAGCGCGCGAGCCGAGCGAGCGAAGCGCCAAAACCGACATAATACGAAAAAATAAAAAATCGGTGAAATAAAATTAGTACTACTGACAATTCGGGATAATGACATTAGGGCTAAAATACTTAGACAAAATGAAGATTCGGGTTAGTGTTTTTAGAGACATTGATAATAAGGTGTATAATTATAGTTAATTATAGTCATTATTAGGCATTGCTATTATGGGCCTAGGAAAAAATCGGTTAAATAAAATTAGTACTACTGACAATTCGGGATAATGACATTAGGGCTAAAATACTTAGACAAAATGAAGATTCGGGTTAGTGTTTTTAGAGACATTGATAATAAGGTGTATATTTATAGTTAATTATAGTCATTATTAGGCATTGCTATTATGGGCCTAGGAAAAAATCGGTGAAATAAAATTAGTACTACTGACAATTCGGGATAATGACATTAGGGCTAAAATACTTAGACAAAATGAAGATTCGGGTTAGTGTTTTTAGAGACATTGATAATAAGGTGTATAATTATAGTTAATTATAGTCATTATTAGGCATTGCTATTATGGGCCTAGGAAAAAATCGGTTAAATAAAATTAGTCTTAGTGAGAATTCGGTCATGAGAAATTAGACATTATTATTAGGCATTGCAATAATGGGACAAGGAAAAAATCGGTTAATTAAAATTAGTCTTAGTGAGAATTCGATCATGAGAAATTAGACATTATGAAAATTTGGGATACTGACATTAGGGCTAATGAATAATTAGGAACAATGAATATTGGGGTTTGTGATCCTAAGGTTAACGACATTAGGCCTAGTGAAATTAGGTATGAAATTATTAGGGCTAACGGAGAGGATATATTACGAGAAAAATATTTCTTTGCTATTCCGCTAAAAAACGTGCTGGTCTATCAGTGAAGATAAGATGAAACTATTTGCGTATAAACATGCAAAAAATTACAGCAAACCACCACCAATATTGACAAAAACCTCGAGACGTGTTTCGCCTCTCTACGAGGCATCATCAGGAGATGCTGGCAGGAGATGTTGCTTGCGCCACGTCCACTGAGCAAGGAGCATCGAGCGAGGGAGCTCGATTATCAATCAAAATACAATTCGCATTCATGTTTCGCATATTTTTGCCACTGGCCTTATGGATATGTTGACGTTGTACAGTCGCCATCAGATATATCGGAGCGGCCAAAGTGCTCACAAATATCTGAACACGTCTCTAATGCCTCGACAATCGAGGCATTAGAGACGTGTTCAGATATTTGTGAGCACTTTGGCCGCTCCGATATATCTGATGGCGACTGTACGAGTTTGTACTATCATATCTAAGCTAACCCAACGGGTACCCTGGCTACTGTGTTAGCCTTTCGAGAAAATCCAACCCCCATTAACCACATGCCTCCAGTGACTCGAATGCAAATATACGGAACCAAGTCTCCAACTTTTAAAAGCTTTTTCGTACATTTAATCTACACATACACTTCAGTTCCCGAGTTGCAGTGCAAAAAGCTGCCGTAATATAAACTATTAGCTTTATTTACAAACATGTTTACACCAGAACTGGCGAGCGAGCTTTGAAAGTTGTGAATTCTGAACTTTAGGAAAATTGAATACGATAACTATCATACGCGGGGTTCAAAGCGAGCTTTTTTCGGTCTTTTAAACGGTTAAGTCAATACGTGGAGCGTGCTTTGTCTCTTTGTCAAGCGACAATAAAAGATTCTTTGTGGCTTTAAGCTCAAACGATAGCGGCCCTCTTGTTAATAGACAAAGCGAAGTAATTGTAAGCTCTGACATATAAAAGCGCCCTTGAGGGTTACTTGAATAATAAACATTTGAATTTTGAAGTAAAATAAGTTTCTGTCAGAATGAACATTTTTGGTAAAAGCTTTTATTGCCGACTGTACTATTACGAATACCGCCATCAACTGCTCATAAAGATGATTCTATATAACGACCCCAAACTCAACGGGGTTACTACGGTAAAGTACTGAATTCCCATGACCACCTTCTGTCTCCATCATCAGATCAGCTCGATGGTACCATAATATTGAATTGTCATCCAAACTATACTTATACCCAAAATTTCAGCTCTTTCGGTTGAAGACATCTGCTTCAAAATTGAGTTGCAAGATTCCACCCGAACAAATATAGTTTTAAATATTATGTAGTTAAGTAGTTAAGTAATAAATTGCAAGTTAATTGAAAGCTTGTAATAGATAAACGTCACGGCCCACCTTTTATGCAATCTTTTTTGGCTAGAGAATTCTTTGCATTATTTTATTTCCATACGCGAGAACCTGTAATTGGCTATCGTTTTACTTTTGTGTATATGAATACTACTACTATTGGTTTTCGAAGTATTAATAAATAAATAAATAAATTCAGCAATTTCCGAGAAATACCCTTGCCAAAATCGCACCATGATATATCCAACCCAAGTGACTTGAAACTTAGGTGCCCACGATTAGACGGTCTTGAGTGCGCTCTCACTGATCCCAGGGGACTCGCCAGGCGGACTCAAAGCCCGCACGTGACATACCGCTTTATTGGATTGACGTCATCAAAGGGACGCGGAGCGTTTTACCGTTTTAATAGAGTCAAAGGAATGGTCGGTGTGTGGGATAGAGGGTATTGATTCTGATATAGGAAAATGTATTCCCGATTTTCGTTCTGTGACACGAAATTCAAAAAGGTGACATAATGGAATGCACATTGGGGCCTTAAAAAAAAGCCAAAATATTAACATGTTTATGAATCTGAAAAGAAAAAAACGGAGAATTACAAATTCTGAATTCTTACGCTTTTAAGGCTATTTATTACACACCTAGTAATATCACAGCAACTTGTTATAATTGAAATGAGACTGCAATACATACGTTTCATCCTAAGAGTAGGAAGTTGACGTGACAAATTGCATCGGTTGTAGTGGTCTTTAGTTATATCGAGATCAAACAACGAGACATTTGAGACCCGCTCTGTTTCTGGTTTAAATAATATAACAAGGGTTTTGTCGACCGGTTAAGCCTAATAGTTAGTGGTGAGGTGACCCAGTTCCCAACAAAGCTAGAGGTCCTGGGTTTGAATTCCGGTAAGGGCATTTATTTGTGTGATGAGCACGAACATTTGTTCCTGAGTCTTGAATATATATAATTATAATTATGTTTATCGTCGTCTAGTACCCATAGTACAAGATTTGCTTTGCGACTAGGTCGATTGGTGTGAGATTATCCGCAAATATTTAGTCATTAATTTATTTATTCCTTATCATAAATCTAAAGATCCTGAGCTATAGGCGGACGCAGTCTAAAACATTGTTTTACACGTAGTGATTTAATTGTATGATCGAGTATCCAAACGAGCATTCTCAAATCTGATACATCGATCCACAAAGATCGATGGGTTAAATAAATGGTGCCTGTCATGAACCAGGCCCTGAAATTACGTATAGGCTGCTGGCCATTATATCCATTTGGTGCGTGCTTCGCATTACAATGTCCTTTCAATGTGTTTACTCTCTGACAGGTTATAGAGCGAGCGAGTGAAGCGAACGAAATACTCCGGTTCAGATTGGGCTGAAATTCTTTCGTTTCGTATCGTTCCGTATTCCTACGTCGAAATGTTCTCCTCTATAGGTCGCATTCCTTAAGCGATTCTAGTTAAAATTTGTGAAAAATATTAGCTAGTAATAATAGTGTATACGTGTTTCTTACGATGGGTGGGTTTGAAATCCATTGGGAGGTTTAACATTTATATGACCTTCTCATGCTCGTCGAGCATATAACATCTGCGCGATGGTTAAAATGGAGACAGCTCACGGGAGTAATGTGCGATGTTAAAATGCCACTGAGGGTAAAAAGAAAACTATATAAGACCGCGATCAGACCCGCCATACTCCATGCTTCCGAATGCTGGGCCACCACTAAACAATACCTAAATAAACTCCATTCCGCAGAAATGCGCATATTAAGATGGTCGGCCGGCGTCACTCTAATGGATTAAGTCAGAAACTAATATGTCAGAGGCAGCTTTAAAGTCGCTCCTATAAACGAGAAAGTTGTTGAAAAATGCCTTAGATGGTACGGTCATATATCACACAGAGGGTAGTAGAGCCGTCTAGTTATTATTATAACCAAACATAACTTATTATAATAACGAACTATGTATTCATTTCTCTTAAATTTCTTATAATTGTCCGAGTAACTATTAAGTCTGAATTGTCAAAATATATTTTCTGTCAAGTTATTTTCCCTAAAAAATTTCAAACATCTTATACTACATTTACGACTATGCACGCTATTAAAAACGCCTTTGGTCACTATTTCATTTGTTTCGTCTACTGTAAGACATACCTACTTAAATTGCAATAAAAATTCGATACTAAAATTAGGATGACAACATTTGCAACGTAACATTTGATGGTGTTCCTACAATCACATCTAAATAAAGAATCCAGCGTCAGGTATATATTAGTAAACAAATAATTCATTAGTATTCATTCTATCGTAAAAGTAAGTAAAGACTCCATTACTCTGTGTGTGAAATTTGCAACTACTTTTGTCCTGGCTTCTTTACTTAATATGGTCTCTATACCCTATCAAATCCCCCTATATCTAATCCCTATCTATATATCCTATCAAATTACATTCTCGAATTGCGGCATCGTTGAAACTAAACAGCCGCAAATACTAGATCAAGACCAATAATATGTCAGAGGCAGCTTTAAACTCGCTCCTATAAACGAGAAAGTTGTTGAAAAACGCCTTAGATGGTACGGTCATAAACAACGACGACCCGTAGACCATATCGTCTAAACAGCCTTATCAAATGTTCAAACGAGTAGAGGAAACAGGAAAACTGATATCTTCTCTTCTCTTCTCTATTTCACTACCACGCTTCAGCCCAGCTTAAGTCTCGTCTAACCCCTATCCACTACTCTTTACGTTAGGAGGGGCGGGCGCCAAGCGTATTACTTGTATTGTATAACTAACTGATCTAAATTTCCTTAATCAATGAATCTTTTCTGAAGGCCTCACGAGATAGATACGAGTACTGTTACTATAAGTACCAAATATTACTAACATACATATATTATGATATACTACCTATACGTATGACACTGCCGAAGCATCTCTATGCCTAGACAGGTGCTTATTACAGGGTTCATTAAAGTGCATACGATAAATTAAGTGTTTGGTAATTGACACACAGTAACCTAACGCTAAGTTACAAAGGCACTGAAGGCAACATCGATAACAATACAAAAATGAAATATCCAGTACGTATAATCCCTTATGTTCACCTATGTTATGGTCCAGTAGGTTCATTCGGGCGTCTAGCCTGGCCAGTAGTTTGTACTCTAATTGCGAGCATGTAACCCGACCTGCTTCATTAAATAAGTTATAATACCTAAAAGTAATATGGAATGCTCTCACCCGGCCCTGTGGATTGACGCTAATTGTTGATTCTGCCGTGGCGTTGCTGCGCGTAACCGCAGTGTAATTTTATGGCGTAACGAGACATCGGAGAAGGCTCCCAAAGCAGCGTCCCCTCGCATCGGCTTGATTTGTTTACCAAATAAATAAATAGGGTTATACCATATATTATCATCACCCAAACACCCATCATAAATGCGAAGTTATAGCTTGGCACGCGGAGGCGCTTGGAAATGGCGTACATCTGATTATTTTCGTTATAATATGTTTGTTACTGTGTCACGAATACATGTTTGACACTGACTGAAATATCATTTCAATGCAAAGTGACAAACATAACTGACCTCGATTTCGGTTTATCAGAAATGCCGCTATAGAGGAGATACATTTAATATAATTCAAAACAAAGTAGACTTAGAACAAGAGTAACATAGAAGTACTGGATTAAATAGGTGGGACTTTTTCACAAAGGGGCATTATTTAACCTGAGTGTCAATTTGACCAATGAGAAGACAAATATATAGTTCACTAGCTTCTGCCCGCGTGTAACTCATTAAGGAGTCCTCCTAACAACGTTTAGGAGATGAAATGGGGGTTGAAAGTATGTATGGAGCTACGACCATACAAACTTTCAACCCCCATTTCACCTCTTTAGGGATGAGTTCCGGAATAAAATCTATCCTGTCCTTCCCCGGGATTAAAACTATCTCCATACCAAATTGCATCTTTATATCTTTTATCCACTTTAGCAGCGGTTTAAGCGTGTAGAGGTAAGCGTGAAGACAGACAGATAGACAGACGGAGAAACAGACACACTGCGATTATAATATTAGTATGGTTATTGCTCGTTTAATAGTAAAGGATAATAAACGGTCGTTTAATGGTATATGATAGCTACGTGTAGGGAAATACTTACACAAACTTCCAAATCAATAATAAAGTTTCCCTGTAACATTTAATTAGGGAAATCTCTTGTACAGGCATGCAGACAAGCCACAAAGTGCAAGTAGACTCTAACGAAGCTAGTTCTCAAGCAGCTTCGATATTAGTTTTCATTGCGAGTGTACCGAGCCCCCGTGTGGTGTCGGGTCGGAATAGCACCACCCCCTTTCTTCCTGTGGGTGTCGTAAGAGTCGACTAAGGGAACAGGGTTGAATTGTGGTGTGGGCGATAGGCTAGCAACCTATCACTGTGCTATATCAAATGACGTCGATCTTTTATTTCATTTCATTTCATTTATTCCTTGATAAAACGTAGTTTTACATGTCAAATTTTTGTCAAGATCTTAAATAACATTTATACACATCTTATATAACAAGTATGTCTCAGTTTACAATACGGTATAATTATGGTTAGTTCATTTGTTTATTTGTCAATGTTTCAGGAAGAAAGATATTTTATACTTCCTAATAGTATCAGTTGGTTGGGTAGCGAGCCAGTTAAAAAGTTGTGTGGCTGTCAGTATACCTATTTAATTCATAAATTCGTTTATGGAATAGCATGCATCGGATGCTAGTTTAATTTTAAGTCTATTAACAAAACACCTCATACTCGGCGCGCTTTTGACATCCTGGGGTAACTTGTTGTAAATCTTGGGTCCCATCGAGTGAAGACATTTTTTGGCCTTTGCGAGACGTGTGGCAGGTGGGCGCAGATCACCGCGTCGCCTGGTGTTATAATTGTGTGAGTCACCGCGCGTCGGGAACTGTTCAAGGTTACCTCTCACGTACTTGGCTACTTCAAGGACATACAAGCTTGGGAGGGTGAGAATTTTGGTTTCCTTGAACAGTTCACGGGCAGGATGATCCCAGGAGACTCCACATATGCAACGAATGGCTCGCTTTTGAAGTCTGAATGGCCTCTCTCGACTGGCTGCGCTTGCCCATAAATCAATTCCATATGTTAGGAGACAGTGAAAATACCCAAAATAGGCTTTTCTTACATTGCTGTGATCTAGACTTGGGCGCAGCCTACCGAGTGCAAAACATGCGGATGACAAACGATCGCATAGTGCGTCGATATGGGGACCCCACGTTAAGCCAGAATCAATGATAAGACCCAAATATTTCACCTCGTCAACCTGAGGGACGAGTCGACCATTGCAGTATATATTTAGATTATGTCCTTTTTTTCCGTGAAGTGAGAAGTGCATGATGTTGGTTTTCTCAATGTTTAATAGCATTCCGTTTGCCGAGAACCAAGAGGCAACGTCCCCCATTACCTTGTTGAGGTTGCATCTTAGGTCCTCCTGGTTGTCGGCGGAGACGATGACGCAACCGTCATCGGCGAACATCACGAATTCTGCATCGTCGGTGGCGGTTGTGAAATCGTTCATAAGAATTAAAAACAGATTATTGCCAATCACAGAACCTTGAGGCACGGCACAGTCACCTAGTTCCAACAAGTCAGATCTCTCGCCGCGGACTGACGTTAGTTGTTTACGGCTATCCAGAAACGAAGATATTAAGTTTTTGAAGTTGCCAGTAATACCGTAGTGGTCCAACTTGGATAAAATGAGAGGATGGGCCACCAGCTCGAAGGCGCGCGACAAGTCGCAGAATATGGCGGCGACCTGTCGCACGGCGTCGAGGTGGCTGGTCACTCTCGTCACGACGTCCCGCGCCGCGTCGATCGTGGATCTGCCAGGTTGGTAGGCGTATTGTTGCTTATTTAACAAGAGATTTAAGTTAAAGTAAGACATGAGTTTATCGCTTAAAAGACGCTCGAACACTTTGGAAAATAACGGTATTAATGATATTGGTCGATAGATTAGATTAGATTAGATTAGATTATTTAATTCATGATAAAAAATTACATTACAGATTTGCATACATGTCAAAAAAATAAGAATTATTATCATGATCGTCAAAAACAGAGAAATATTAAGAGAATGTCAACAAATGTAAGAACACAATAACAAGGAAATAGAAGAAACAAAGCAAACACAAAGAACACAAATATATCAACCTCTAGGTATCGTCATTTTATACAATATTTAAATACATGACACATGATACATTTAAAGTCAAATCATAATCATACAAATTTAAATAGGTCATAATAATAATTTAACATGTCAAGTCCAGACTCATATACTCTTTAACTGAGTATAATGGATTTTCCAATAAAAGGTATTTAAGGCGGCGTCGAAATGCTTCGTCAGATGGTTCCTGTCTAAGATCAGCGGGCAGTCGCTCGTAGTAGGTAGGCCCAATGACACGCGGGTTCTTGCCTGCAAGTGCCATGCGACGGGGAACTGTTCTCAAACGCCCAGTGCGGCGGAGTGTTTTGCCAATCGCATTTACGGTATCAAAAGAAGAAAGATTGTTCCTTACGAACATTATAATTTCGAATACATAGAGTGAGTAGTGCGTCATAATACCGTGCATTGGGAAGTAGCCTCTACACGAAGTCCTCGATTTTGCCCCAATCATCGCACGTACGGCACGTTTCTGCATAAGTAGCACTCTGTTGGCATCCGTTGAGTTTCCCCAAATGAGCGAACCGTAGGACATCAGCGAATGGAAATGAGCAAAATAAACCTGCTTCATGGCATCGTCAGATATTAAAGGTTTTAACTTACGCAAAGCAAAGACTGCACTACTCAATCTATCACATAGTTTGTCTACATGGCACTTCCAGTTAAGATTAGAGTCCAGAGTGAAGCCAAGGAACCTACATTCATCACTTATTGGCATCGGGCTGTTAGCTATACATGGAGGAATCGCAATTTTGCGCCCCGAGAAGACCATGACGTTGGATTTGGATATATTCAAGAGTAAGCCATTGGTAGAGAACCACCTCTGCAGTTGATCACAGCCGCCATGTATCTTCTCTCCAAGCTGTTCATGAGTGCGCGCACTGACGACCACTGTGGTATCGTCCGCGAATAGGACAGAAAGACCAGCTGTGATGGCAGCGGGAAGGTCGTTCATAAACGTTAGGAAAAGGGTATTTCCTAAGGCCGAACCTTGAGGGATTCCTATATTCACGCTGCCAGCACTGGACTTCTGTCGTTTACCGCCCACAGATAATTTAACTACCTGTCTCCGGTCGGACAAAAACGATGTAACTAACTTGTGACTCAAGTCCCGTATCCCGTAATGATGTAACTTGTCCAAAAGCAATTCATGATCAATCACATCAAAAGCCTTGGACAAGTCACAAAATATACCTGCCATCTTGCATTTGTTATCCAGACCGGAAACAAGGCAATCAAATATCTTGAGCGCAGCTGTTGTAGTGGACATGTTTTGCCGATAAGCGAATTGGCGGTCAGTCAGTAGGTCATTGTTCTCTAGATGGGCCATTATATGAGATGAGAGGATAGACTCCACAATTTTAGAAATTGTGGGGACTATTGTTATTGGTCGGTAGTTGTTGACATCGCACTTGTCACCCTTTCCCTTATACACTGGGCTCACTCTGGTACTCTTTAACACTTAGTTAGATAGTTTTTTAACATGTCTACATCACCTTTCCCTTTATAAATCGGTTGTATTTTAATTTTCTTCAAGTTACTGGGGTATATTCCGCGATCTAGGCACCTATTGAAAAGTATACATAACATGCTGATTAGAAACTTTGGTATTAGGTCTAGTAAGCGAGTAGACATATCGTTAATATCCTTAGAATCTTTGCGCTTTATTTTTTGTATACTTTTTTATATTATTATATTATTATTTTTTATAATACTTTTTTATAGTATTTATACCCACATTTATGCTAAAAGTGGTTCTGGAACACAACTTTCATGTGCTCTGCCTACCCCTTTTAGAGATAAAGGCGTGAATGTATGTATGTATATGTACAGAGCAAGTTGCGAAGTTCGTCCGCACCTGTTTACGAACAAGGCGATGCTACTAAACTAAAAAGTAAAAATCGGTCAAGAGCGAGTCGGTCTCACACACGGAGGGTTCCGTATAGTCAACAGCAAAAGTAGATGATCGTTTTAGCACCTTGTCACTTTCACTACTTTGACGCATCCCAACTGACGCAGTATGCAACGTTAAATGCGACAAAGTACTAAAATAATCACCTATACAGGATGTTAACGGGGTCATGATCCGGAATGACAAAAAGCGAATAAGATGATCATACTGAACAACCTTTCCCATGGGACCAACCACGAAATCGCAAAAAAAAACCAGGTATTCCATACATTAACTCTCAATTAAATCGCAGTTAACTCACAGTTAACTCTTAATTGGCTCTTTTTTTTTGCGATTTCGTGGTTGGTCCCATGGGAAAGGTTGTTCAGTATGATCATCTTATTCGCTTTTTGTCATTCCGGATCATGACCCCGTTAACATCCTGTATTTGCTGCTGATTGTACGACAAACTATAATCAGTTGTGGTGTTATTACGAGTATATACGGCTTCTGTAAAATGCGTGATGTTTCCCCTGGTGGGCTGCACCAAATATGATGAAATTCCGCTATGCCCTACGTCTCTCAAAAGCTGGTGCGTTTAAGATATTAGAAAAATCCCTTCGGTCGTGTTTTAATTTATCACCACTCGTTGCGAATTTCCTATTTTCGGCTCTTGTATCGTAAATAACTATTTGTCCATCAGATGATGATGATAATTAAATGAATATCAATACAAGATACTTTAATTGTAGTGTTTTTTTTTTCGATTATAGTAAGGTTTATGGTTTATTGTTATGCCTAATCATAGTAGGTGACAAAGCGGACCCCGTGCTTCTTAGGGGCACAACCGGGAATAACGCTAGAAGGATGATGATGTGTAAGGTTTATTGTTATGTTTTTTTTTACGTTTTGTCACGTTCTCTCATTTCTGACCCCGTATCATGGTCGGCTTTATCATGCGATAAGTGACAAGATAGGAGCGTCGTCTCGTTCTATCGAACAGTGTCAGCCAGTGACGGACTCTCTATCTTGTCACTTATCGTGTGATAAGGCCGACCATGATACGGGGTCTGATCAGGTCTATAGAATCACCCTGTTTATCAGACACAACTACGGAATCAGACTGTTTGTCAGACACGACTACGGAATCAGACTGTTTGTCAGACACGACTACGGAATCAGCCTGTTTGTCAGACACGACTACGGAATCAGCCTGTTTGTCAGACAAGACTACGGAATCAGACTGTTTGTCAGACACGACTACGCCTCACCTGTTCACTCCGTCGAAGTCGCCCCCGATGCCTACGTAGTCGGCGCCGATCACGCGCTTGATGTAGTGGAAGTGTTCTGTCGACAACAACAATACAACACATTGAGACGAAATAGACTGTCTTATTATTTTACATTTCAAACCAGAGAGTGCATATGTGTGTATGCGATCAACTTATATTAACAAAGCTAGCAAATAAAGATTAATAAGAATGCCTGAGACTTGACTCTACGAAATATCTCACAACTTTTTACGCTGGAAGGGTTTCGAGACTTAGCCTCTTTTTTACATGGAATGGTTTTTATGGCATCCTACTTCTTTTTGTAGGTACATCACATACATACAAATTATGAATGCCCATTCTTGTTTTTTTAATTTTTTGTCCTATTCACTGCAAATGTAACTTTGTAATCCTATATATTTATAGTTTTATCCACAACGAAGTACGGTCGAAGATGGCCTGAACTGCTTCGAGAAAAGGATGGTACGGCCGGGCCGTGCCGCTGTTTTGCTCGACTTGGCGGGGCACTGCCGTGTCCCCAGATATGGGAATCAATTTCAGACATTCTCACCGATTGCTGAAAACGGTCGATACTAGAGTGTAGGTATTGGGACCGTGCGCGACGACAGCGCCACGTGACAGGTGGCCATTATGGACAATATTGTCACCGCGTGTGTGTGTCAAGCGAGAAGTAAGTAAATATTGTGAAAAAAATTAATGAAATCTTGTTATTTTACTATATTAGACAATTTTTGGTAGTCAGTAACATTATTGCCAAGAACATTAAAATTGTTGTTTTCATTGAGAAATGAGCCTACTGGTAACTAAAACGGGGTTTCGTGCTATTACCCACGAAATCATTTTCCAAGCGGAGACGATGAATAAAGGCAAGAAATTGGTGCTAGCTGGGCATGTCCTTGAGGATGAAGACATTCGCCAAGGAGACATGACCTGTATTATCAAAGCCCGAGTGGGTCGCCAAACTTCTGTCACGGCAACGGCGTACAAGACAACTTTGTTTGTAAGCAGATTTTTATGTTTCGATGCCGTTCAACAAAAGCTTATTCTGTGTTTAACAAATCAATTTACTTACATACAGCTAAACACCAATTGTCATGTTGAGAGTGTATCGTGCGACTGTGTTTATAATAAGAGTGGGAAATGCGGAGTGGAAAAAAATTCTTACAGCAATTATCCACTTATTTCTTTGGTCTCGTTTCCACCACGGTCTTGGAAATTGGTTAAATTTACATTCGCTATTCTTCTTGGTGTTATTACAATTCAAAATAACACATCTTACTAGATATTAAATTTATCTCAAAAACGATTAGAAAATGTTTACTGCAATATGGATTTGACAGCTCGAGTCAGCGAACAAAATGTAAATTTTAGCCGTAGCGAGCGCTGTGATCGTATAGGCTGCTCCCTCCACCCGCTTTGCACCCTGGTTAAATGTGACGTTACCAAGTTAGAGCCCGTTACATGGAAAAATAAGTAAATTGCGGTATTGTTCCCGAAATACTGCGTTTAGGTATTTAGGGTGATTCAGGAGACGTGAGCAGGATCAACCCTACACATACAGTTAATGTTAATGGATCGTTTACCATCGTAATTAAGTTAAACGCCCACAGTTTTTTTTTACATTTTGTGTAAAAGTTTCATTCACAATCATCATCAATAAACCCTACACAACTAAAAAAAATTTCACGTTAATCTTACCAATGCTGGTACGACTGAGTAGCTTATAAACTATTGAATCCGTAGGGTTGATCCTGCTCATGTCTCCTGAATCACCCTGTATAAACCTATGACCATCGCGATTCCCGGGCGTCCATTCTAAAGTCTGGTGAAAGATTCCGGAGATTACTCTAACTTAAAATCTTACAACCTCACAGACATTCTAGGGTTCGGACAGGCAAATATCACACAGAGGGTGGTAGAGCCGCCTAGTTATTATTATAAACTAACATAACTTATTATAATAACGAATAATGTATTAATTTCTCTTAAATTTCTTATAATTGTCCGAGTAACTATTAGAGTCTTATCACACTTGCGATTTCCAAGCGTATTTTGTATGAAGGCGATCACGCAGCGTGTACGCCGCGACTGATAATTGTATAGAAAACACGCTCGCAAATCGCAAGTGTGATAAGGCTAAGTCTAAATTGTCAAAATAAATTTTCTGTCAAGATATTTTCCCTAAAAAAATTCAAACATCTTATACTACATTTACGACTATGCACGCTAACAAAAACGCCTTTGGTCACTATTTCATTTGTTTCGTCTACTGTAAGACATACCTACTTAAATTGCAATAAAAAATCGATACTAAAATTAGGATGACAACATTTGCAACATAACATTTGATGGTGTTCCTACAGTCACATCTAAATAAAGAATCCAGCTACAGGTATATATTAGTAAACAAATAATTAATTAGTATTCATTCTATCGTAAAAGTTAGTAAAGACTCCATTACTCTGTGTGTGAAATTTGCCACTACTTTTGTCCTGGCTTCTTTACTTAATATGGTCTCTATACTATAATATCCTATCAAATTACATTCTCGAATTGCGGCAACGTTGAAACTAAACAGCCGCAAATACTAGATCAAGACCAAGTTTGCGTCGATTTCCCTCCACTTTCTCTCGTAATTGAACTAATATTTAATTCCACGGTCCCCCAACTCAAACTATTCCATACATCCTCAGATTTGGTTGACTCAAGCTGTTCTCACCTACAAACAACCCCTATACACACGTGGATAAGGTGCATTATCGTTTGCGATGTGAAGGACCGATTCAGGCGACCGAAACCTCTGGAATTTCACACAAATTCTCCTCAAACTTGGGGCTTAAAGGAGCCGGTACTTAATTCTTCACTAGTTCCACGGAAAGGTACATACAGGGTGAACATATTATAGGTATATTTGCCGGTTATAAGTTGGTTATAGTTCGCGCGTATGAAGTCGCTGGCAAAAGTGCACAAACAAAGAATACTTTCTTTATTTAAGGTAGGTGTTGGAACTGTTGGAACGATATTCCACAATTAGGAAAGCTTTCGCTCTTACAGCCCTTTATGCAACATATTTTCACCATTTTTAACTCATTTCATTTAGTCGACAAGGCAACAAAAGTTTCCATGTCACTATAAGACAAATAGATGTCAACGTTGGGGATACGAGTCGATATATTTTTATTTTTTTTATTTTTTTTTATGATATAGGAGGCAAACGAGCAGACGGATCACCTGATGGTAAGCGATTACCGCCGCCCATGGACACTTGCAACACCAAAGGTGTTGTGAGTGCGTTGCCGGCCTTTAAGATGGGAGTACGCTCTTTTCTTGAAGGTTTGAAGGTCGTATCGGTCCGGAAATACCGCAGGCGACAATCCATTCCACAGTTTAGCTGTGCGAGGCAGGAAGTTTCTGGAGAAGCGCACAGTTGAGGACTGCCAACCATCTAAGTGGTGAGGATGGTAATGTTGTCGCGTTGGACGATGGCGAAAAGAAGCGGCAGGGATTAATCCGAACAATTCCTCGGAGCACTCCCCGTTATGAAATGAAATGAAATGAAATGAAATGAAATGAAATTGTTTATTTCGGACATCGGGTATCCATAAGTACATTACAAATTACAATTATAAGTTAGTAGGTAAAAAATAATAATAATAATAATTTTAATCTAAGTTAATAAAAAATGAAGTGCTCATTGGACCTCACATGCATACTCATCCAATGAGTGACAGTAGGACTGTCCATCCTTTCTGCAACCACCTTCGGAGAGTGTTGGTACTGCCCCGCACGCGGCTCCACAGGGACGCCACACGCTTGCGCAGCACGGCTTGGAAGCCGTCAGTATTCCTTTCGGCGAACATCCCTGATGCGCTGCATCGCCAGTGCAGGCCCAACATCCCCCTGAAGGCGTTGTTGTATTGGACACGCAGAGCACTGAAGGTCTTCTTGGTGTAGTTGCTCCACAGGTTACACGTGTACAAATTCTGGCAGTATGTTTTAAACAACGTTATTTTAACCTCAGGTGTACAGCGTGTAAACCTACGTGACAACATATTACCTCTAACCGCCAGCGCTCTGCGTTCCCTTTCTAAATCTACGTCATCTTTGAGGCTATCTGTGACCCAGTGACCCAAGTACTTAAATTTGGTTACCACCCGGAGAGGAGAACCGTTGAGACTTATGGGTGGAATCGCGTATGTTTTAGTACCAGATTTAAATACTAGAATCTCGCTCTTTTTAACATTGTATTTCAGTCCATGAGCCACAACAAAATTCTCACAAACGGCTAACATTTGCTTGAGTGCATTGACTGAGGGACTCAGCAGCACCATATCATCGGCGTAGCTGATGTTATTAATATAACAGCCATCTACCGAACAACCCACGCCAGAACTGCTGAGTTCCTCAATCAACCCATTCACATATACATTAAACAGTGTGGGCGAAGTCAACCCCCCCTGCCTCACACCACATTCCAGCCTGTAAGGATCTGAGTACCCCCCAGCCCATCGAACGACATTGGTTTGGTTACCATACCAGTACTCAAACATTTTAATTACTTCAGTCGGTAGACCTCCACAATCTCCAAGTTTGTTCCATAACACATTGTAAGATACAAGGTCGAATGCCTTCGACAAGTCCAAGAAACAAGCAAATACCGGTGTATTCCGATCCGTGTAATACTTAACAGTGTGCTTAAGACATAGTATGGCTGATTCGGTTGATAACCCAGGTCGGAAACCGAACTGGGCGTCATGCAGGGTTATATGTTTATTTAGATACGTATTAAGCACACTGTCCAGTATCTTTGCCAGAATAGTGGCTAGAGAGATGGGCCTATAGTTGGACCTGTCGGAGGCATCGCCTGTTTTATTTTTTATAATAGGTACCACAATGGTCTTCATGAGGTCATCTGGTAAATAGTTGTGACGAATGCAAAATGTAAAGAACATAGCAAGAACTCTTGGGAGATGAGCGCCGGCATATTGCAGATGCTCAATGCTGAGCCCGTCGTGTCCGGGTTATACATGCGATAGAAAATGCAGAGAGAGGCCACATCTCTACGCAGCGCCAAGGGGTCAAGCCGATCCGAAATATGCTCGCTGTCGACAATTCGAGTTGCTCGTCGTTGGATGCGATCCAGAGGGAGAAGCTGGTATTGGGGTGCCCCTGCCCATAGATGAGAACAGTATTCCATGTGTGGGCGGACCTGCGACTTATAAAGCTGCAGGCGGTGGGCCAGTGTGAAATACTGTCTCGATCTATTGAGCACACCGAGCTTTTTTGAGGCTAATTTGGCCTTACCCTCTAAATGGCCGCGGAACTGGACTTCACTCGAAATGTCGACGCCAAGGATTCCGATACTGGCTGCGGCAGTCAGGGGAGTGCTCTCAAAACAAGGTGACACGTCGAACTTTAACTTTTTTGCGGTAAACGCGCAAACCTGTGTCTTGGTAGGGTTAAAACGGACTAAGTTAAGTCGACCTCATTCAGAGATTGCACTTAGGGAAGTCTCAATTTCAGACACAAGTTTGTTCCGGTTCTCGATGACGATTTCCCGAGAGATATTGGTACGGCCGGTGTAAGAGGCATCACCTGTACTATCATCAGCATAACAATGAATTCCGCTGATTTGCAGCATTTCATTGATATGCATAAGGAATAGCGTGGGCGATAGCACACAACCTTGGGGGACACCAGCATTCACAGACATGGAGTCGGAGCATTCCCCGTCAACTACGACCTTAATGCTTCTGTCTGCTAGAAAGCTACTGACCCATACACATAATCTCGTAGCTCATAGCTCGTAGGATGGTAGCTTCGAAAGAAGTGCTTTGTGCCAAACCCGATCAAAGGCTATATCATATCATAGCTATAGGCTATATCCAAACTAACAGCCAATGCTTCACCCTTAGTCTCGATCGCCTGTGCCCAACGATGTGACAGGTAGACTAGAAGTATTTACTAGAATACTTAAAATTACCACTTGATTTCCACAATATTTAATGCATTACCGTATTTTAATGTAAAAGGTAACATTTCGTTTATAATGTCAGCTCGTAATTATTCAATTCAATTACTTTATTTCAGATTAATATCCATATCGGGTTAGTTACAGTAGGAACTTATATTATATCTATGTGAGTTACACATTAATAAAAAGATAAAATAAAATTAAAATTCAAACACAGCAAATCAAAACAAATCAAAAATCAAAACGCGGTGTGACACAGATCACGGCTATTTTATAAGGAGGGTTTTTTTTTTGTATTATTTAATGCCTGTTAGTACCACTATGTCATTTTTTTTTTTACATTGGCAACTCGTGCGAGTGGGACATCATCTTCGGGTTGGTTGCTCTCGCTCGGACCGCTTTCTCTAGTCGTCTTTTATCATACAATTGTGTATCTGTCTTGCTCGGTAATATGGTTAAATTTTGATTGACTAATAAAACTTAGTACTCACTGTACTCAGTCCAGTTTAGGTATACGTCCATGATTTTTCGTTCTTTAGGCACTAGTCCCACCGCCGGCGAGTAAGCGAGTGTTACTTCGTGCAACTCGCTCTTTCAAGCTAGTAAAAGCGAGTAAGAATGACTATGAGAGTAGATACTCGCTACTCGCCGGCGGTGGGAGAAGTGCCTTTGCATGTTTTATGTATACCTCCAAGAGCTTGTTACTTTGAATATAGGCGATAGTTTCCGTCCATGCGGCGTCTTATATTTCCACCCTGTATGGCAGGGTACTGGCGCCGTTTGTGGGCTTAGTTTGCTCGCCGCTACTACTAACATAGTTCGGGAAACATAATAATAATAACAATAAGTAGTACCTGTGGATCCTAGATTTCTATGCAAGCCATTTAGGGCTTGCCGAGAAATCTAGGCTCAAAACATTTACATACATTTATCAAGTTCGAGCTTCTGCATGTGACTTTAATAACTATTATTTACTTCGACAACCGCTTTAGCCTAGTTGGTAGTGACCCTGCCTACGAAGCAAGAGGTCCTGGGTTCGAATCCCGGTAAAGGGCATTTGATATTTGTTCCTGAGTCATGGATGTTTTCTATGTATTCAAGTATTTATTTATCTATAATATCGGTTTGTGTAAGATTATAATATATACTCATACTCAAACTCATTTATTGATAAATACGTGTCAAAATATTACAATTATTTAATTATCTTAATTTAATGTGTATAATTTATACGTCCCACTGCTGGCCACAGGCCTCCTCTCATGGATGAGAGGGAGCGGGCAGTAGTCCCCACGTTTGCCCAGTGCGGGTTGGGGACTTCACATACACCTTTGAATTTCTTAGCAGATATACCTATGCAGGTTTCCTCACGATGTTTTACTTCACCGAACAGGTTCAATATGAAATGATATTCCCCACGTAAGTTCTGAAATTCATTGGTTGGAGCCGGGATTCGAACCCACGACCTCCGTTCGACAGTACTTCACTGTACACAACACAGACACCGTAGCTTCGTGTCAGATTGTCCGCAAAAGTTTTAAAAATATTTATTACGCGTCTAAACGCATTTAAAAAAAAAAGCGGCCAAGTGCGTGTCGGACCACGCACAACGAGGGTTCCGTGCCTATTAAAAAGGTCGTATCGTTACTGAAATCTTATGGCACTTACGTCCTTTTCTTTAAGAAAGGCAGTTTTTTAGAAATATCTCAAAAACCTTTGAACCGATCTTGTTCAAAACAATTTTCGCTGAGAGAATTTAATAAGCCCTATGAGCCTGATTTTTTTCATATTTTTAAAATACACGGTTCAAAAATTAGAGGGGGGGGGGGGGCACAATTTTAGTGACTTTCGAGGAGATTATCTCCGAGTCTATTTACTTAATCAATAAAATTGCTGAGAAACCTTATATTATTTTGAAAGGCCTATCGATTGATGTGCCACATGTGGGCTTGCAAAAAAAAAAAAATGGATTTCAGTTTTATGTATGGAGTGCACCCCTAAAACATTTTTTTTTTGTAATTTAATTACAAAACTATGTAGCGGTTAACAAAATACACCTATCCTCAAAATTTTATTGAAATACACCTTATAGTTTTCGAGTAAAATGCCTGTGACATACGGACGGACAGACAGACAGACATGACGAATCTATAAGGGTTCCGTTTTTTGCCATTTGGCTACGGAACCCTAAAAAAGGGTCTACCCAATTAGCGTTAGTTGTTAAACAAATAACTCAAGTGTCAGTTTTGTGACGACAATTTAGCATAAAAAAATATGTGAAAACAAACTCGTTTCACATTTAATGTATATGTGTTTACGTTTTATTTATAAAATTATGGGAGAAGTGAATTTTTATGAAACCTAAATAGGTACTTAATCGTCGTCACAAAACTGTCACTGAGTGAATTTTTGTTGACCAACTCTGGGTACTGGTTCACTTTTATTTAATACTCTTGAATCGCTGCTGAAAGTCGCCATCTGTAACCACTCTATGTACTAATATTTATTCCATAATTATGCAAACGCTGCAACAGCAGCGGGAAGACTGAGCCCAATATAAATTCAGTCGGAGCCTCAAGTGGGCAACTTTCAATTGAATAACTTGGATGGTGCGTGCCATAACTTTATTCGGAGTTCTCAGATGTGTTGAATAAGTTATGCTCAGGGCTAGATAGTCTTATTCCTAAGTAAAAACAAAACATCTGATGTTTTGTGAAATTTTTATGTCAATGCGATCACGCAATTTTTTGACTAAGTACTTGCCTAAAAAAATCTATGTTCCGAGTTGAGTCCGTCCGTTAAAGTGGTTAAAGTTCCGCGTGACGTCACATTTCACATTATACTAAAAAGTGTAGGTACCATATTGTGACGTCATGCGGAACAAAGAACTAGGTATATCTCCATATTTTTGTGTGATTGACAAAATTAAAAATACGTGTCCAGTATTTTTGATAATCCAACTGACGGACTAAACAGAACTATATTACTTTACATAGGAAAGTACCCAATAGGTATGTAGACTCGAAAACTATATTATTACTCCAAAAGAAAGAAGGCAAAAAAATATGCCTATAGTCACGAAAATCCCATTCAGATATCTGAAAGAATTACGAAGCAACAACCGTTTTAATGATGCTTGTTAGAGAGAGAAAACGCAAACAGTGTGTGACGTCACGTTACGCGAGGCTGCCGGGGGGTCGCGTCGACGGCGGCGCCGAACACGATGGGGCACGGCACGTTGCCGTCTTCTAGTAACGTCACAATCTTCAAGCATCATCGTTTCATATGAAGCTGCGTTTTGCAAAAAGGGACAGAACATACCCCTTCTTAAAACTTTGGACGCTTATAACTTCGTCATTATTTAACCTTTTGCGTTGATATTTGGGTCATACACAGATTTAGATTCGCGTCTTTCCTGTGGACATAATCAAAGTTTTAAGGGCTACGAAGCCTATTTTGTGTTTGGACTCTTAATCCGCATAAACGGCGTCTCCTCTTCTAGAGGTATTACTATTCGATATGATGATAATGAAAAGAGACCCACTGAATTGCTGATGTGAGATGTCGATATCCTTTTCTTATATAAAACGGATTTTCTCAACAGTCTGTTTTAACGCTCCATTCTGAGACGTATGCCATGGAAATAGGGTTTAGTAAAGTATATTTCTTACTGGACAAATTTTACATCTTGGAATAGCACGTTGGATTTTGAAAGTAGTTTGTTGGAAAGATGCATTGAAGTTAAAGGAATTTGTGCATTTGCAGCTCGAAGAATATTTCGGAGAAAAGTCTTCGGGCGCCTTCGTCGAAGTCAAACGACATTTTCTGTAAGTTACGTAATATTCTAAGGCGGAAAAGTCTGAGAGATCTTTTAACTACGAGTATGTACCTATAGAATAGACTTTCTTCATGGTACAGCAGGCTATATTTTTATCCCGCGTTGCCTGCGTTATTTGGCAGCTAGAGGGTGATACAGATATTTAGGTTCGTATCCTACATGTGGACTCCGAAGCATAGAGCTTCATTCGCTTCGTCCGCGCGTGCGATAACCTCAACACAAATCAGCATTCTATAGAGGGAGTTTCAAATTTGCCGCCGCCAAAATTTGGAATGATCTGCCGCCACCCCTACGAGAACCCATACCACTGCCAAAATACAAGCGATCAGTCCAAGCGCATCTAATCACATTACAAAGCAGATTTTAGACTACCTCATAGCGACATACACATCCACGCACACACGCACGCACAAACACACACACACACACACACACATACACACACACACACACACACACACACACACACACACACAAACGAACACACACACAAAATTTTAATTGGTAATTACTCTTATTGTTATGATTTCTCTCTCATGTTTGTATAGTATATCGGAAAGGAGCACAGACTCACAATTTTTTTTTTTGTTTCATTTATTTTACTTGTATTTATTCAAAATATACACTTATTTACTTTGTGACCGACCGAGGTCCAGCTAGGGACCAGTCTGAAAACCAGCGCCGGGCCGCGTTGCCCAGCACATGCTGAGACTGGGACCCATTGCCCACTAGTTCCTTAACTTTATGTTTGTATAGTTTTATTTTTGTTTATTCCTTTTTATTTTTTTTCTGTTTTATCATGTGTTCGGGTGTACTTGTATATTTAAGGTTCTATTTGCGGCAATAAATATTTTTCTGTTTCTGTTTCTGTTATAAGTTTATTTTTTATCGTTTATTTATTTATATTATATTTATTCGTCGGTGGCAAACAAGCTTACGGCCCACCTGATGGTAAGTGGTTACCGTAGCCTATATGGACGCTTGAAACTCCAGGGGTGTTACATGCGCGTTGCCAACCCTTTGAGAATTACAGGAAGTTACAAGAAAGACGACTTGTATTTTTTTACATAGGCTGACGCTCGTAGTTTCGTAAATAAATTTATGCAGAATGTAGGTATGCAAGAATAATCTTATGAGAAAAAAATGGCGTTATAAGAAACGTCCTGCTATGGGCATGGGCACTTTATGTCAAAGCAATACGGGTTAAATTCGAGCTAAGAGGATTTGTCTCCATTCGAATTGAATCCATGTCACTTTGACATAAAGTGCCCAAGTCACTAGTGCAAGGTCGCGAGGAATAAGACGTTTACCTTAGTCGGTAGTTAACGTTATGTCCATAGGCAAGATAAAAATAATTGGTTGTCAGTTTACGGACGATAATTTTACGCGATAACGTCATAAGAAAACATTGATGAAAGTTGCATACTTTTATAAATTTAATGGAATTATTATCACTGAATTACTTATCCTTATTTTGTTGTTGTACGTCACAAAAAGCCATAGAAACGACATCAATATTGATATTTAGACATTTCAACCCCATCGCACCCCAACAGGGGAGATGGTATTTCACGTCCGCCACGTTAGATTTTTAAATCGTTTTTTCGTAATCAGTGACACAAAAACCATAGAAACAATACCCATGTTGATTTTCAGACTTTGTGTGTGACATTTCCCCCTTTTAGGGGTTGAATTATCAAAAACCTGAAACACGTATTTACTCGTTTAATTATCGTTAGAAATACTCCTGTGAAGTTTCGAATAAAATAGTCGATCTAATCTTGTTTCCCCATACAAACTTTGGACCCCCATTTCACCCCCTTAGAGGGTGAATTTGGAAAAATCCTTTCTTAGTGCACCCCTATACCTTACAAGGAACCTACGTGCCAAATTTGGAATCTCTAGAACGAGCGGTTTGGGCTGTGCGTTGATATTTCGCCGCAGCCGGCGTTCGAAACGGGACAATGAGTCCCACTTTTTCGTGCGTGGCTGGCTTTCATCGATTTATTAGACGTTATCATTATCACGTCAATAATATCTGTATGGCCAATGAGCGTGATGGTAAGTGATCAGCAGAGCCCGTAATTTTCATGCCGATGACATCAATTTGACGTCACGCTGCATATAGGATGATCAAAAATAGTTTTATTGTAATTATTAATCATTAGTCGTCAATCATTTTAACGATGTACAAATTACTTCAAAAATAATCTATTCACACGTGGAACAATTATTAGGTACCTAATGTTACCTCTTCACGTTTTAGCCGTTGAACCATTTAGATTTTAGTATAGATGGACATAGTTTGAGTCGCGGGGAAGAACAGAATAGTTTTAATCCCGGAATTCATCCCCTAAGGGTGAAATGGGGGTGAAAGTTTGCATGGACCAGGGTATAAACGAGTTCAAGGCGGACGGAGTCGCGGGCAGCAGCTAGTATCTAATGTATCTAAAAAGTGTAGTACATGCTCTTAAACATAGATATATTAAAGACTGGCTGTTACTTACAGACCGCGGAACCATACACCGTCACGCGAGCTCAGATCCGCCATATTTATCAAACTTCATCTCAACAACTTACAAATACAGATTATACTCCCTACATGTTCCAAATTCAACTCTAACACCTTCCACATAAGGTCGCGGGTACAGAAGCTGGGTAATTTAAATGTTGGTTTCTCCGGCCATTTTACGATGATACTTTCCTTGTGGATAAAAGCCTTTTGTTAGGGGTATTTTAAACTGTCTGGATATTAAGGGTGGTCGGAGAGAGCTTAACGATAAAATTGTAAGACATGCTTGCTTTTCAAGAATTTAAAGGCAGTCTTTCAATCATGATTGGCCTCGTCTTTATTAGACCATTAGCTGCGAACGCGGGTTCGCCCGCGTGTTGTAATTAACGCAGACAAACCCATGGGTCAACATATAGCTTATATACATACATACCTGCATACATTCACGCCTTTATTCCCAAAAGCGGTAGCCAGAGCACATGAAACGTATGTTCCAGCGCCGCTTTCAGCATAAATGTGGGTATAAAACATCGACAAAATATTACATTGAAGTGATAGGTTGCTAGCCCATCGCCCACAACACAATTCAACCCTGGTCCCTTAGTCAACTTTTACGACACCCACGGGAAGAAAGGGGGTGGTGAAATTCTAACCCGACACCACACGGGTATTAGCATAGCTTATATAGCTATCCAAAAAATCCATTCTACACGCAGGTGACATAATTTTTGAAATCGGATAAGCGGTTCCGGCGATTATCCATTACATAGAAACTAACATTTTACTAAGCTGCAATCTCACAGAATTGTTCTGTAATTTATCTATCGTATGGCGAATCAGTGTATTTAGAACCGTGAGATCTTAGAAAAGACATTAAGTTGAGTCGGGGCAAGAGTAACATCGGGGGAAGAGGATCAAAAGCTTCTCCAGCTAATTATTTTGAATTGAGCGTCTTTTTGTACCGTCGGTAAAACAGACAGGCGCCTAGTCTGTTTTACCGACGGTACAAAAAGGCGCTCAATTCCAAAGAATTAGCTGGAGAAGCTTTTGACCCTCTTCCCCCGATGTTACTCTTGCCCCGACTCACCTTAAGGTTGCCAGGTGTTGCACTTTTAGCCCCGCCCTACACTAATGTCGTGTCGGGATGTAATATTTTTTTCCGTTAAACCCATACTGTGGGGTATGGTTGGATAGCTTGTTATAAAATATGATGGGTTTTCTAACAACATGTTTAAATTTAGTGATTCCTTTGCGAGATTTTGGGCTTTAAAGCCTTAATTTTTGTGCGAGTCCAATGCCCCCCCCCCCTGTCGGCTAATTGGCTGTGGCTACTGTGAATGTGAAAAAAATCGTGGCAGTTACATACCTATAATGAATTTAAAAGGAAAACCATCCCGGCTAAGTAGGCATAACTAGTTACCCAATAATAGTCGACCAACTTAAAATGTACTTGGAAAGGCCAACTTTCGTACAAATTCTGCTGACGCAAAAACGGACGCGCTTGCTTGCTACGCCCCCTCTCCACCAGGCCCTGACGTTACTTAACAACATCCTGGAGAGCGACAACAAATTAGACATTTTTTTAACGACAGAAACTAAATTCCTAGCTGAATCAAATCGCTACATTGAAACAATCGTTACCACTAGCTCCATTATTAATACACACAATAGTAGTAAAATTAATGTTATAATAATTAATATGTTTTGTTTGAATTTTTTGACATTGCTTATGTTTGACCGACTTAATCTTAATATTTAATTTTTATCAAAATGTTTTGACTTTATATGAAATTGTATTATGTTATGACTATTACTGTAATTCCTCGATTTATTTTTCATTGACATTTAACCATTTATTTTGCTCCCTCGATCTCCTTTATGTAATAGCTTTTAAACTCTAATGTAATGTGCTCTAAATTATCATAATTATTGTAATTCCTCGATTATTTATCTTTCAATGTCATTTAACCAATTATATTATTAATTATCCCTCGATCTCTTTCTTATGTAATAGCTTTGAAAATCGAATCTAATGTGTTTAATTTTATGTGAATGAACTTTTAATAATTTCACTGCACGTGTTATTAAAATAAATAATGCATGTTAGCTGTTAATAAATACAACACGTAAGGCTCGACTGTTAGTGTTAATTGTATGCAATAAATAAATGAATGGTGTGGACCATTTAGTTGGAGCGCGCGTGTCGATGTAACTAAGACAGACAGGCAACTACGAAACCCTACACTGCGCGTGGCCCGACACGCACTTGGCTGACTTTTTCCTTGTGAGGTACGGAACCCTAAAAATAAACTAAAATATGACATGACACTGTTTTGTTACGTTTTCAAATTGAACGAAACAAACCAAAATGCAAAACGACCAAATCCTTCTAATAGAATAGAGCTATGAGAGAGAGCTCTCTGACACTGTTCAAATCCAAATTGCGAATCTATTGTAAGTTTCCTGCAAACACCGACTTTGTCACACAAAAGACTTAGACGGGAGATGGGAAGGAGGAGACTCCTTTCCGTTTCAATTAAAAACTCTTGCGTGTCGGTGCTTCGAACTGTACAAAAGTGTCGATAACTGGCTCCATTACCGGAGGCTTTGTCTCGTGAAAGCTGGTGCTCAAACGTGTGCTAAACAGTCAACGGCAGACCCACCCCGGCTCGCGAAGAGGTCACAATGATTTAGGTACAGTCGACCTACAAAGAGATCGATACGACCAAAGTTACAAAAATTATATGTAGGTACTCACACGACCTTAATGTTAAGGTTTTTCGTGTAGACATATTTGTAGTCGACTGTACCAATACACGTTTTCACTCAAGATAAGTTTGTATAGATCATTTTCGATCAGATCGCCCACGTAGCTACTTTGCAGCTGACTCAACATCTCGCTTGTTAATAAGAGTGTCACTTATTATAATTACAACGTTACAATTTAATCCTTTTATTGGCGCAAAATGAAGTGAAAACTCAATAACATTGTAACAGTTTTTCGATCAGGTCACGTGACATCATACGGTGTCACCCTAAAAATGAATTTGGCGCAAATTTATAAATAAATATCATTTATTTAGGCGCACGGGCCGCGGGCGCGTAGGGTGTGTCGGCCCGGCTCGCCCGCCGCCGTCGGCGCCAAGAACAGCGGACGGCGGCGGCGAACAAAATACCAATTTGTTTTTTCCATTGCCAAATATTTTTCAAAGCTTTATCTCTTTAGGAATGACGTCCAAATTCGAACTATTCGAATTTGCAAGAACAGCGGACGGCGGCGGCGAACAAAATACCAATTTGTTTTTGCCGTTGCCAAATATTTTTCTAAGCTTTATCTATTTAGGAATAACGTCCAAATTCGAACTATTCGAATTTGCTCAATAGCAAAACGGTGAAGGACGCGTGGACAAAATTACAAATTCATTTGCAGAATATGCTATTGCAAAAAGTGTTTAACGGCTTTATACTCTTACGAATTACGAATGAAGTCGAATCGGCTAGCAGCACAATATAAAAGTTTGTGACCTCCTTCACATATGACGTCATAAAAATCTGTCGCGTATTTAGCAATTTTTCTCCATCCCAAAAAGCGCTCGGCGCCGCTAAAGAAGTTTTCACTTCAAAAATATCGGCGGGGGCCTATTTAGGCTGTGTGTGTTAATTAGTATTTTTGTTATTATTATAAGTATTTAATTGTTAAACTTATATTATTTTGTATTTGACAATTTATGAGTAATAAAATATAAACATTATTAAAAAAACACTACCCTTTCCTGCGGTAATCGAGTAAAAATTCGAGTCAAAGACACATGTAGTAACCCCGTAATCTACTAACCCGTTGAAATCAGTCCCTCCCATTGCGCGGCTTACGTTAAGGCGCCGTAGGTTCATGGTCTTCTCTCCCTCTCACTGAGCATAAGCGTGAGCGAGATGGAAGTGCGTGCTCGGAAGCGCGGATATCTTGTTTTTTAATTTTAATTTTTTGGCCGTTTAAATAAATAAAAATGTATTCACTGATTTCCTTTGAACATGATATTGCCTATTTTTAGAAGCAATTTTAATACTTATAGTTTCTGTGCATAATTTGTTACAAATATTTTAAGTTTATTTTTGTGTATTTTAGACCTATGTTCGTGATTTTTTTCTATCGAGCGAAATTTGCTTAATCATGTTTCGAAGCACTGATCTCGCTGCAAAAAAGCCTCAAGATTACTATTCGTATTTTTTTGAAACCATATTATTATAAAAAGACGCATTATATTGTTTCAAAAACTCTGTTCGCTTAACTTCGCTGAACCTACGGCGCCTTAAAGCGAGAAATGCATTTTCGCGGTTTAATTTTTTTAAACTCGTTCGCCTGGAGCCGTTTCCCGCGCTAATATGAGGGACGTGCTTTATTTAAGGTAAGGACGCGCCTTGGTGCGAGCGGACTTTGAGTTGTCAAAATTATTTTGAATTTGGCAAGGGCCGCAAATATTTTGTTCTCGAAAACGATAGCCTAACTCGCATTTACAACATACATAATTTAAAGGGGAGGCAGAGCAGTGGAAGTTTCGTCAAATGTAGGTTTAATGATAAAGTGATAGGCTGCTAGCCGATCGCTCACAATACACAAAAAAAAAAGAAAAACGTTTTTTTACGCTATTCCCGTGTTGATTTGATGGCAGCAAACCAACTCTTTTCAAATTTATTGTATTACTTGTAGTAATGCTACAAAATACAAGCAGTAGGTATATTAATATAATTTGCCTCTGCCACAGTTCACACGGAAATAAAAGTAATATTTTATAAAATAACTACAACTTAGCAAAGTTGAAAAACCCCCGACATTTTCATTTCAAAGTCCAATATCTCAAAAACGGCTAAACAGATTTTCATAAAACATGGCTAAGAACACTCGGGATAAAATTATCTATAACACAAAAAAAACCGCATTCGAATCGGTCCATCCGTTTGGGAGCTCCGATACCACAGACAGATACACAGACACACAGATACACAGACACGTTAAACTTATAACAAAGAGAGGGGCTTTGCGTCGGGGGTTAAAAAAAGGTTTGATCAATATCACCCCTCGAATCAAAGTGACCTCTGTAATACGGCATTACTCCAAAGTATTCATCGCCACAGAAAATACAAAAAAAAACGAAATATTTTTAATCCATATCCGCTCGCCCATAAAAGACCACCGCCAATGGGCCTAAAGCGACACTTCGTTAAAACTTCAGAATTAACAGAATCAAGGAAACGCGCCGTGATTCCGCCTCCGACTCGGGTCACTGGCGCCAGCTACTGGCGTGCCAACTACTGACGCCAGCTACTCGCAAATCTTGTTAAGCGTTAGGTTTAAGTCAGGGCTCCGAGGGTTCAGAGGGTGAAATCGACTTCGTTTTGATATTTTTGTGCGTGCGTATAAGTATCTATGCGATTTTAATTTTGTTAACCAATGTTTAAAATTACTTTAGCTTGGATTAAGGGATGAGTATGGCAGTATCTACGAGTATGTTAATACAGGGTGGCCAAGTAAGTATGTTTTTTTCCTTTCTGACCACTTTTTTTGGCGGCATTACTCTGCATTCTTGTAAAGCAAAGATATGACAAATTTACTATAGAACTAACTTAAGAGGAAACACTAAGCTCCACATAATTGAGAAATAGGTATTTGTAAAATGTATTGCTGTCGCGCCAGCCTCAAGCCTCCCCCCGCAGAGCGCGATAGAGACAACTGCAGCTTGGACCGAAAATACCTATTAAAAGTACATAAAATCAACGTTTCGTAGTCCCCCGATTTCTTTTCCAAAACTTGACCTATTTAACTATTTTTTTATTAAAAATCAAAGAATGGCTTTGGGCGTGTTCCTATGTTTTCCTTTTTTTTAATAATCTAGTCAAAATTGTGTTCTTGATGTTTGAAAACAGCGGAAAATCTGGCATTTTCTCTCTCATAATATCTCATTTAAGAATAAATTTATGAAAAAAATGAAAACATAGGAACATGTCAATGGTAGCCATAGATTTATGGAGAATTTTTTATTGCTCTACTGCCATTATCCAGGGAGAAACCAGGGGACTACGTTTGTATGGAAAAAGGGCTCTTGTGTTTCCTCTTAAGATACATGTTTACACGGCATGCGATACGGGCAATATTGAAAGAAATGTATACAGGTCAAGAAACAAAAAAACAAATTGACTTAACCTTGACTCTTGAGTCATCAAGTTTCCCTTCTAATAATTAATTACATTCTACACATCTAAGGGTTCATTACATTCAACCTCATACATTCCTGCTCAAGGTCATGTTCATGTTGAATGGCTGGCGAGCGTTGATTTCTTGCTCCTGTACACGTATTACGTATGCAAATACAAGATTGTTTGACATGTACAAACAGCCGACATATGCTGAACGATGTGTGGAACTGCAGGGCTGTACTTCGGTACCTCCACACCACTAGGGCTGCCTCTACTTATACATAAACCTTAAGGGGCTGACAAGACCTAATTTTGTTGAAATTGATGTTTTTAAGTAGTTTTTTAAGTGTTCTAGCACATCAAAAAAAATATGTTAATATTCACCATATTTCAAAGAGCGTGGACGGGCTCGATACATAATTGGACGAAATCGGCTCAATAGAAAATAATTGCAATGATTGGTCTTAAAATCATCTTAAACGGTTCTATGTCTTTATTTTTTTGACGTATGGGTCTGCAATTAAAAATATGAAGTCAACATATTCATACCTAAACCGTTAACGAGTCACATTACTCAAATAATCCATACTTTTTTTTATTTCAATATTTATGCACTATTATCTTTAAAAACCGGGCCGCCCATTGACACTCGCTCTCGTTTACTCCGATACAAATAGACAGTGTGCGCGCTATCCCAAATCCTCAAGGCCATTTTGGTGTTGACAGCGCCTTAAGATGCCTCTGATTTAAATTAAATGTGTTTTGTCCCTTTCTTACGAACACCAATGCCAAAGTGATAGATAGACAAATTAATTTTAACGGCGTTTTAGCGAAAATAGGTTTAGGTTTGTTGTACGCTTATAAATAGGGTCTTTCTGATACGAGTATTAAAACGCGAAAGATGCCTTTCTCGGGCTTAAGTCACGATGAATTGATTTTTGAACGAAATTTTGATTGTTTGCCGTATTATGCCCATTATACATTTAAGCATTAAATTAAAATTTATTTAAAATAAAACCAAATGACAAAAAATAATATTTTATGAAAAAATTAAGAAGCGTTAGTAAATTTTTTGGGTTCCGTACCTCAAAAGGAAAAAAACGGAACCCTTATACGATCACTTTGTTGTATGTCTGTCTGTCTATCAAGACCCTTTGTCCTAGAGGTATCGAGTTAAAATAAAAACTTTATAGTCAGATGTACAGTCTCTTGACTCTGTGAAAAAATCAAACTTCTATGTTAGCGAAAAAAGAGATACGGCCGTTAATGCCGCAAAAAACGTATATTTCGACACTCAAGAGAATCAAAAGTTATTAGGGTACTACCGTTGACCTAGAACTATGAAATTTGGCATTTTTTTTTCTAGGTGAGACGTACATACTAATTGAGAACTGTAGACCGATACTATAATTCAAATAAAAAAAAAAAAAACCAAGGACTACTAAACTATGCCGACCTTCAAGAACACAGTCATTTAAAACGCTCATACACCACGGACAACTTCCAGAAAATGTTATAGAGTAAATTAAACTCCACCCAAATCGTGTAGCACCCCTAGCTATGTTCAGCGCTGTCACATTAGACTCGCAAATACGTATCTGACTAAATGGTCAGATATATGCACTGGTTACAGAGGCCGGTCACTGGTTAACGTTTACCGAAGAGGCCGTTGACTTGAAGTGTATATATTGATACTTGACTTGGACGAGGCTAACCTAACGCTAGGAAAATACCTAACTTACGAGTACGGACCGATCAAGATTCAATATGGAGCCGGCAGCTCTCATTAGAGATGCGCGCCGGTCGGAAAAAACCGGGCGGCGGCGCGCTACGAAAAAATCCTGGGCGGCGGCGTAACGCCGGCGGCGTAACGCCGGCGGCGTGAGATTTTTCAACTTTTTAAATATCGCGTTCATGGGGTTCAATAATAATGATAAACTGCTCTTTAATAAAATAACAGTAATTAAACATTTAATGAAACCCTCTTAGGACTCTTTTTTACACAAAATATTGTCTTTGCAACTTTTGTAATTGTCATGCACAAACATAATTTTGCTGACCCTCAACGGGCTAAGTCTACATCTTTTGGCCGTTAACAGCAATCCAGCAACCGAAAACACCCTTTCACTGGGTGTACTAGTTGCTGGAATGCATAATAACGCCCGAGCCATGGATGACAGACGAGGGTAGGCAGTTTTTCTTGCGTTCCAGTATGCTAAAATGTCTCCATCTTCAAGTTCTGCTGGATCAGCAGTTGCAAGGTATTTCCACACTTCTTGGTCAACTTCGCCATCAGCAGCATGTGAACTCGGTTGCATACTATACTTGCGCGAGAGTCGAGTTAGTATTGAAGGTTTACTTGTACTTGGGCTCTCGTCTTCCTGGTTTAGCAAAGGTTGATCTTGCTCATACAGCTGATACTGATATTTTACTTCCTTTGCATATTCTGCCAAGAAACTGGCTGGAGTTATTATATTGGCAGTCAGGTAGAGGTCAACTTCTTGAAGCCTCATAAACCTACAGTCTAATAATGCGGTATCAGCAACAGCCTTACTGGCTGGGAAGCGTGTGTCAAGTTTAATCATCATATTTCAGTATAAGCATATAAAGCGTCTCGTCGTCGTCAATTGAATTAAGCATCTCTTTTATTTCAGCTTTAAAGACGAGAGCAAGATTAATTGTGCTTGATTTTGATGCTGATAAAATTTCAACAGTTTGACGGAACTTGTTCAGAAAATTGCATAAATCCTCTAACAAATTGCATTCCGGTGGGGTAATTTTGAGATCGTCTTGCCCAATCCTACGTAAAATGTTATTTATTGGGTTCCTATTACAACAATGCGCCATAATTTCGAGCATTTCTAGCACACTGTGTAAAACTTCGGCGCGAAATTCGAACTAGCGGCGGCGGCGGTGGCGCGCTGTCTCCTAATAGCGGCGGCGCGCCGACTTGTCATACTTTCCATACATTATGATTTTAACGATCACCGCTTATGATTATCGACGATTTGGTACAAAGCACCCTTAATGCCAAACATTTCGAAGCGCTACGCTCATATCCGACAAGATGTGGAACTCCGTATGTAGAGAAAAACGTCCACGAGCAGATCGCGTACCTTTTGTGTTCCTGGCACATTTTGTTCAAACGCATTCAGTGTCAAAGATTCCGTAGAGATACGCTCGTAGCTGATACGGTGATTTGCCTGCTTCGTTCAGGAAAGTGCCTCGGACCTGAGCACTCACTTCACATAGCTGGTTCCTAGCACCAAAAGTTTTTCATGCGCTACGCTCGTAGCCGATACGGCGGCTTGCCTGATTCGTATAAAAAAAGTGCCTAGAAGCTGAGCGGACCACCTAGTTGGTTCCTGGCAGCGGAAGTGTTACATGCGCTACGCTCGCAGCGCTATGACGTAGTCCATCCCGCATATCGGGCGTGATTGGCGTTAAATGGGTTATTTGGTATCGGCAGTTACCCCTGTTGAGATTTATAACAGAGTAGATGAATGTATAGGAAATTAAAAAAAGCGAAGGAGCAATTAGTGGTGTTATTATGACTACGGTCTTCTTTAACACATTCATTGCCCAGAATCGCTACGCGCTACGCTCGTAGCCGATCCCGTGGTTTTCCTCGTATCTAGCGGAAAGCGACTACGCCGGTCTGACGCATATGTGTCGTCATGGGCCCTGAATGGGTTAAGTGGAGGTACTTTCCCAGCCGGGCTCCTCCGAATATGCGCTCCAAAGAGTGCATGAGGTATCGGTGATACTACGTCACACTAACAAAACGTCACAAAAACATAGCCATACTTAGTGCTGTTATGAAAACCTACAATGAGGTTCTTCCTACGTCATTAACAACTATCCTAGATCATGCGCAAACGTTATAACTTAAAGGAAATTTCTGACATAATAAGATTCAAATGGACAATGTATAATTGACTATTAGATAATTATGTTAACAATATTAAATAATGTTTGGATTTACAAGCTTGCTAACAACACAGGACGACGTGTCGAAACTGTGAAATAGGCGGCCCATAGCCAAAGCTTTTCAAAATTCATAATTTGTATGACAATTCTAGTCTCATAATTCTCATAAAGTAGCTTTAGTCTTCTTTAAAATCGTCCCGAGAAAGTACTATCAAAACCTGGGTTTTCGCGGTATTTTAGATTTGTGACAAAGTTGCGATCGGCGCTCGAGGTTACAAACTTGGATTATTCATTGGGCTAACATCATAAACAAGTCTGCAAAATATCAGAACTACCGGATTTGACGCAAAGTACCCCGCACTTTCAGGCGACAAGGTTACTGGATTAAAAGTAATAATTAAGAAGTAATATTTCGTTCTCTTCTTTTCTTCTTCGGCGTGTATGCGCCCACCGTTGGGCATACGCCTCTCCAATTTTCTTTCTCCTACTTGTTTATGATGTTCAGGATCAGGATCAGAATAACATTTTTATTCATAAGACTAAATTTGCTATTATGTATATGAGACTATAATTGTCTCTGTAAACCCTATAGTTTCCGAGATAAAGGTTTTAAAAATTCATCATTTGGATATACAGAGACAATTCTAAGTCTAATATTGTAGCAAATTTAGTCTACTTTAAAGAAGAAGAGAAAGTACTATCAAAAACTAGTCTTTTAGGGTTATAATAAAAACTTTCGCGGTATTTTCCATTTTTGACAAAGTTGCGTTCGGCGCTCGGGGTCACAAATTTGGATTATTCATTGCGCCAACATCATAAACAAGTCTGCAATAAATCAGAACTACCGGATTTGACGCAAGCTCAGGAACTACGATTATAAAGATACTGCTCTATTTGCCATTAATTCTCTTTTGTATCCTGTTGACTAATTGAAAGGTTGCTTAGAATGTATTTAAAAAAATTATACGATATTTTTTGCATGGGTTACAAGTAGGTATCACACATTTAGCCGTATAGGCTAAATGTGTGATACCTACTTGTAACCCACGTCTAATGTGTCTGTTGTGTTGCGTTCCGTGGGTCACGTACGGTGCTGTCTGAAAATCAGCGCTGTAGGTGTCTGTCTGACACCTCGGCATAATGCTGAGACAGCGACCGATTCACTGCCGCGAAGACACACACATTATGTGTAAATTGTATTGTATTTGTACTCCCTTTGTCTCTGTGTGTCTTTTGCGTAGTGAATAAATGTCTTCTTTCTTTCTTTCTTTCTTTCTTTAATGCAAATAAAGAACTTACTACTTATACGTATAAACCGACTCTTCTTTATACGGCAGTAAGAATAGACACAGAGGAAGTTTTCGGTAACAATAGAAGCCGATTACTAAGGCGCACTTGAAGTCACTAGACGAATTAACCCGGTCGATAGAACACCGATAAACCGTTGTGAATAGTGGGTGTGGCAATCCCATTGACTGCTGGCCAGAGGCTATAGTTAACGGAGAATACGTTAGGCAGGGCATTCATAACGGGACCATCGACTTATATTTAACGCAATAGGTGATAATAGCGCTGCCCAAGCATTATGAATTGCCCATTTATTTTTACGGGATTTTAGAGGTAATGCCACTTTCAAGGGTAATTCTTAAATAGTGGTCAGTTTTTGTATGTTGCCATTGTAAGTCTATCTCTTAAACTGACATGTAAAATAGCCCTTGAGGCCTACTTGCAGAATATACACGGTGTTTTTTTAACCGTGTTAGAGCCGAAGCCCAGTTAATGTATACATTACAAAGAACTTAAAAAAGGCTTTTTTTTTTGTAATGCATTAATATAGTTTTTTCTTTGGATTAATATTAATTTTAATCATCCAGGCGAGTGACCGCAGTGACCGCTAGCCACCATCTTATGTAGATAGGTATGAACTCTAACCAGGTGAATGAACTTCGCGCCGTGCGCCATACTGGATTTTTCAAACTTAATTACGTTTCATTACTAAAAACTTAACATTTTTTTTCCACTAATGGTACGTTTTGGATACTTTGGCTCTAAGACGGTAAAAAAAACACGTTGTATATTTTGTAGGTAACTAGCTGCGCACGCGGCTTCGCCCGCATATTGCAAACAACGTAGGCCAACCGGTGGGATAAAATATAGCCTGCAACTGAACTTTGGAATTCCGATAAGCGGTTCTCGAGATTACCTAAAACATACAAACTTATAAACTTTTTAAGCTACAATCTCACAGATTTCCTCTTTATATATATATATATTTTTTTTCTTTTACAACGACGGTGGCAAACAAGCGTACGGCCCGCCTGATGGTAAGCGAACACCGCAGCCTATAGACGCATGCAACTCCAAAGGAGTAACATTGGCGTTACCGACCCTTGATATGTTTGAGGATTCGCTGTGTTGAGAGCTGATGGAACAAATTCCCTCGCTTTCAACACAACGTATCCTCGAGAGCTCTAATAATATTCGTTTATAGATATAAAAAAATACAAATAGACCAACCAAGAACACAATAAACGACTTTAGAGTAAATTTGACATTTAAGTGTTTCAGTAAAGTTCATTAATTATGTAAGGAAACAAAATATATGTTCTTTTCTCATGTATATTGCGATAAAGTTAACAAAAACATCTAACGTAACCAATGAGCAGCCCCTAAGTAAACTAACTGAGAAAACGAGATACTAATTAAACCAACAAATTACGATGTCATATTCTCACACACACACAACCCTCGCAAACACCCTTCCGCCAGCTTCTGAAGTGGCATGAACAACTTAAGGTCAAGAGGCTCTTTACTAATCATCTCCGGCGCACCTACCGTCCGGGACTCGGTTTTGCGACGGTACCTATGCGTACTTAATGTTGTGATTGAGTCATTCGGCACAAATAGACAAAAAAAAAACAAACGAAATGACCATTTTGAAATTGGACCTAAAGTAAAGTATAGTAGTATCCCACCAATAGTGAATTTGGTTAAAATTTAATTGTGTCTATAATTTTTATAAGCAATTTTTCAGATTCGATCAATAATTTAGATGATTCATTTTGCATTTGTGCTAAATGACAGTAAATCAATGTTGTTAGATAAACAAATCGTTATCTAAAAATCTTTTTGAAAGTCACTTCATATTCGCTTGTAAGTTTCGATCTTCATGTAGTAATAATAATAACTAATAAGGCAAGTTTGAACTTGCTCTTTATTATCTATGTTATCTAAGGAGTTGGAAAAAGTTTTATCGATTCTTTTGAGACCCACGGAACGGAGAATGAAAATTCGTTTTCGAATTCTCATTACAAATGAAATCGTATTAATTGTTACTACCATGTTTTAGCATTAAGAAAATGTGTATCTAATAAAATACAATATTAGGAACAGGGCTAAGAGAAAGACACTGCATTATGCACACTCCCCGGATCGTACGAATTCGCGCGCATTCCATTTCGTCTGCGTATCTCCTCTGTGTTTACAATGCGCGCCTGAGACAACACAGCGTTTGTGTCGCCCCGTTAAACTGTTCCGTTCATGGCTGTTCGCTTAGATAAGCTATTAGAATACTAACACTAACACAGTATAACGTACATACTCATGTTTGGAGAAAGCGCGGCAGCTGAGATGCTAGGTAGTTTCATAATTAAGAAAAGTGTAGGCAATAGAGATATCTCTCAGGGACCGCAGTCCAATAAGTGATGTTTTAGATGTTATATTTATGCAACTGATTTAAGAAACTTCGATAGCGTGATGCAGAACACGTCTGATTTGACAGGAGTGACGCCACATTAGCCCCCCTTTGAGGCGGAGGGGTCAGCGACGACTTATGAAGAACGCAGCTTGCCAGTGCTCAGAGCCAGCGTGGCGTGCGAGTGCTCAAAGGCAGGGTGGCGAGTGAGTGCTCAAAGGCGGGGTAGCGAGCGAATGGTCAGAACCAAGGTGGCGAGCGAGTGGTCAGAGCCAAGGAGGCGAGCGAGTGGTCAAAGCCAAGGTGGCGAGCGAGTGGTCAGAGCCAAGATGGCGAGCGAGTGCTCAGTGACAAGGTGGCGAGCGAGTGGTCAGAGCCAAGATGGCGAGCGAGTGCTTAGAGCCAGGGTGGCGAGCGAGTGGTCAGAGCCAAGATGGCGAGCGAGTGCTCAGTGACAAGGTGGCGAGCGAGTGGTCAGAGCCAAGATGGCGAGCGAGTGCTTAGAGCCAGGGTGGCGAGCGAGTGGTCAGAGCCAAGATGGCGAGCGAGTGCTCAGTGACAAGGTGGCGAGCGAGTGGTCAGAGCCAAGATGGCGAGCGAGTGCTTAGAGCCAGGGTGGCGAGCGAGTGGTCAGAGCCAAGATGGCGAGCGAGTGCTCAGTGACAAGGTGGCGAGCGAGTGGTCAGAGCCAAGATGGCGAGCGAGTGCTCAGTGACAAGGTGGCGAGCGAGTGGTCAGAGCCAAGATGGCGAGCGAGTGCTTAGAGCCAGGGTGGCGAGCGAGTGGTCAGAGCCAAGATGGCGAGCGAGTGCTCAGTGACAAGGTGGCGAGCGAGTGGTCAGAGCCAAGATGGCGAGCGAGTGCTTAGAGCCAGGGTGGCGAGCGAGTGGTCAGAGCCAAGATGGCGAGCGAGTGCTCAGTGACAAGGTGGCGAGCGGGTGGTCAGAGCCAAGGTGGCGAGTGAGTGGTCAGAGCCAAGATGGCGAGCGAGTGTTCAGAGCCAAGATGGCGAGCGAGTGCTCAGAGCTAAGGTGGCGAGCGAGTGGTCAGAGCCAAGATGGCGAACCAGTGCTTAGAGCCAAGGCGAGTGGGTAGGGAGAGAGAGAGAAGGCTTGCTGAGAGTCGGGCGTCACTCAGGGTCTTCAGACTTGCGCTTATGTCCATTTTTAGGTCGTCAGTAGAATTCGTAAGCTGCTCTGGATATTTAGGACACTGAGACACGTTGTACCAAGGACAATAACAACAACACAAACAAAGTCTCGTAATATACTCAATGAAATATGTACATCTCTGGCGCAGTCTGTCTTAGTGTACTGCATATCCGTTTGGGGAGGTGCAGCTAAAAGCCATTTTATAGACTTAGAACGAGCACAAAGGGCATTTAGTTAAAGTTATGTATTTTAAAAAGATTTTAGAAAGACACACACACACACACACACACACACACACACACTCACACACACACACACACACACACACACACACACACACACACACACACACACACACACACACACACACTAGTACAGTGAGGCACTTAATTTGTGTTCAGAAAATTTATTACCGCTTACTTTAGTTACTTAAGTTTAGAAGTTTAGTTGAATAGTTTATATGGACTGTATGGTTTAATTGTCTCAAGATTTATACTTGTAAAAAACAATGCAGTAGATATCAAGATGTTATTGTACTTACCTCAAGTTACCTATGTAAGGAAGAGCGGTGTCGTGTCTCCCAACACAAGCATTTTTTTGGTTACAGAGAGGCTCCGTTCCTTTGTTAATTATTTATGTGTGTTTGTTGAATAAAGTATTTTGAATTTTTTGAATTTTGAATTTTCGGGGTCACCAATGCCATAGAGACATCACTCAGGGACCGAAGTCCAATGAGAGTTATGCTAGATGTTATATTTACGCAACTGATTTAAAAAACTTCGATAGCGAGATGCAGAACACGTTTCACAGGAGTGACGCCACAAGAGTGTTTTAATTTAAACCATGAAAATTGAATATATTATATGACTGTGTAACCTCTACGAGCATTTAGCACGGTTATCTCACAGGGGGCTGAATAGTTCCGTACCGTGTCGTTTTAACGTCATGTATAAATTTCCATACAAATTTGCCAAACGGGTGACTCGACAAGGTATCAAAGTCAGTTACCTACTTATGGGTTCGAGCGTACCCATAGTTCGTAAAGGGTGCTGAAATTGTGATCTGAATATGTATAGCCTCTTACTTTGGCCTGTATCCGGGCACCGCTTGAGACAACACACCGCTTGTGTCCTTCGGTAAACTCCGTTCACTAAAGCAGATAACGGAGGCTGCGGGCGTAGTAATTAGAACAGTCTGGAGCGGAGTACACATCTTTAGCTACAAAATAACTAGGCGACTGCACAGTAAGTGCAGTTAATATAGCCACTCGCTCGGTTTATATAAATAGTAGACTCAATTGCTTTAAAAAAAATCATAAACCCCTATACACATACAGTCAGCGTCATATAGTTAGTAGCAGCCATAGTAGCCAAATATTTCGTAACACACCTTTATTCTTACAGTAATAAAGACGTGTACCGAAATATTTGGCTACCTTGGCTGTTACTAACTATATGACGCTGACTGTACATCTACATGGTATACTTTACACATTACCACAAAACACTTATTTATTTTACTTACTTACACACGTAAATATTTAAAAAACCGGCCAGTGCGAGTCGGACTCGCGCACGAAAGGTTTAGGTTATCTATAAAAACAGTAAAAAAAAAATTTAGTTGTATGGGAGGCCCCCTTAAATATTTATTTTATTTTGTTTTTAGTATTTGTTGTTATAGCGGCAACAGAAACACATAATTTGTGAAAATTTCAACTGTCTAGCTATCGCGGTTCTTAAACAGCCTGGAAAAAAAAACGTTTGTTGTATGGGAGCCCCCCTTAAATATTTATTTTATTTTGTTTTTAGTATTTGTTGTTATAGCAGCAACAACAATACATAATCTGTGAAAATTTCAACTGTCTAGCTGTCGCGGTTCTTGAGATACAGCCTGGCAACAGACAAAACGGCAAAAAAAACACGTTTGTTGTATGGGAGCCCCCCTTAAATATTTATTTTATTTTGTTTTTAGTATTTGTTATTATAGCAGCAACAGAAATACATCATCTGTGAAAATTTCAACTGTCTAGCTATCGCGGTTCTTGAGATACAGCCTGGCAACAGACAAAACGGCAAAAAAAAACACGTTTGTTGTATGGGAGCCCCCCTTAAATATTTATTTTATTTTGTTTTTAGTATTTGTTATTATAGCGGCAACAGAAATACATCATCTGTGAAAATTTCAACTGTCTAGCTATCGCGGTTCTTGAGATACAGCCTGGTGACAGACAGACGGACGGACAGCGAAGTCTTAGTAATAGGGTGCCGTTTTTACCCTTTGGGTACGGAACCCTAAAAAGGTTCTAGTGGAAGATCAACGCTGCGGGCTCCGCTGCAGGCAGGCTGAGTCAGCGCCTATTCCACACCACAACAGACAACCAAAGTGTTTGATATGTTTTTTTAATGTTTGAACCACTATACTTGTTTGTTGAGGCTGAATAAAGTTATTATCTATTTATATAAGGTGCTAACAAATTAGGTACCAATACTTTTAGAGCTGATAGTACTAGTCTCTAGGAGTAGAGTTAAGTATGAAACATTTAAAAGTGTGTATCACTTTTTGGAGATAATTAGGGATACAACGTTACTGCGTAAAAACACCCTGTTAATGAGATAGTCAACAATCAATCATTGACGTTTGTCACAAACGACGATGTTCACTTGACAGATAGTGTTTTAACATCTCGTCGTCGCACAGGCTGATTATGTTTGGTCGAAATTTTAATTTATTTATTTTGTACCGGAAATTAAAACAAAAATATCATATGAAAAGTTTTCTTAATTTCTATTTAAAGTCAATTGTTTTGATGTAATGTAACACCTCTTAAAATATTGGTACTTAATTTGTTAGCACCTTATATGTCTATACTCCACTTCACAACTACGGTTAAACAACTTGCACATATATAAATAAATAAAAAACGGCCAGGTGCGTGTCGGGCCACGCGCAGTGTAGGGTTCCGTAGTTGCCTGTCTGTCTTAGTTACGTCGACGTCCGGTGTGGTTGCGTCGGACGAATTTGTACGGAAATCGGCCTTTCCAAGTACACATTAAGTTGGTCGACTATTACTCAGTACCTAACTACTTATGCCTACTTATCCGTGATAGTTTTCCTTTTAATTTCATTATAATATGTACTACTACCGCGATCTTTTTCACATCCCCATTAGTGGCCATTTAGCCGGAAGGGGGGGGCGGGGACACATGGCTCAAACAAAAATTACGGCTTTGAAGCCCAATATCTCGCAAACTAATCGCTGATTTGAAAAATATTCTATAAAAACCCATAATATTTTTGAAGGAGCTATCCAACGATACCCCACACCATGGGTTTCACGAGAAAAAAAATTACATCCTTGCTTTAGGTGTAGGGAAGGTACCCTAAAAAAAAATCTTCTGGAATATATTGAATGCAGAATTTTTGTTTCTATCGCAGTATTTAAGGCAAATACATTGCATTAACTCTAGAAGCAAAAAAAAAACAAGAAAAAACAAAGAAACAAAAAAAAAAAAACAAAAAACAAACTTTAGCAAAAACACCAACCGGTCTCCCTGTTCGACAAGACTTGGTCTGTATCTTATAGTTACAGATTAACGTAGTAATTAGGGTGACCATGAGACTCCAGTAAATAAAAATAATAAAAAATAATAACGAATGAACAAACAACGTTTACATATTTTTACCGGTAGTCACGTCCACATGTTTAAACTAAAGTTTAACATTAACAAACACATATTTGTGTTCACGGCTTAGGATTCACCCTGTATTGGGCCATAGGACCTTCGTAGGGTAACTTGATGGATTTAAAACATTGCAAGTGACGTTTTAATAAGCCTCCTAGCCCGCCCAGGCCCGCCTGCGTATTACAAAGACCTCAGACGGAGCCGCGAGACAATATTAAGCCTGTCCATCCCGAAGGTTTATTCTAGCATAGCATAGCATACCTACTACATTATATATTTTCGGCGAGGGCGGTGTATTCAATCCTGAATAATGTGAAAGCTTCTACAATAAACTCCTAAGCGTAGCGAGGGTTTCTAAAGTAGAAACTTGAGGGTAACGAGGGATTCAAGTGTTTACGCCCAAAACAGAAATAAGTCTGTTAGTTCTGTTACCGAGAGACTCATACTGTTTTTCACACCTTCTACGACATAAATATAAATCCCTCATTTAAGGTCAAGAATGACTATATCCGGAACAGCGGGTTCAACGAAGAAAAGTACCACTTTGATCCCTCATTAGAGCAACTATGACTCTTTTCTGAATATCATGCGTAAAAATATTTTTTTTTTCGTCCAGATTAGCCAATAGGTAACATTTTTTTTTTTTTTTTTTTAATAAATAATAAATATTAGGGGACAATCTTACACAAATCGACCTAGTCCCATAGTAAGCTCATTAAGGCTTGTGTTATGGGTACTAGACGACGATATATATAATAGATATACATACTTAAATACATAGAAAACTTCCATGACTCAGAAACAAATATTCATGCTCGTAATACATGAACTTACAAATCTCGAATCTTTATTTCCTAGCTCGACTTCCGCGCTGTGCCTGTATTTATCCAATAGTATACACCAAAATCGATCTGTTCAGTCAATTTTCCATTAATCTATTAATGCAGGCTTAGACAAGAGGCAAGTCAAGCTATGGCTTCACAGATGGACGGCGATGACGTCATCCATTAACCCGATTAGCTGCAATTAGTAGTAATTGTATAATTAATGTATTGGAGTCCTTTAATTATCTATGTACTTACATTATACCTATCAGTTTTCTGTGCGCTTGGGTTCAGAATGAATTAGTTTTCGGATATAATTACGTAGCTTGACAAAAAAGAATATTCCTTGAAATTTTCTCTGTACTGTAAAAATAATTTTCCCGCCATCTACACACAATTTCCGTTATGCATGTGTATTTCCAAGTCTTAGTTGGCTATAGTTTTTGAAATAGAGCTGGGGACAGACAGCACGGTATGAAAAAAAGTTACTTTGATCATATTTTACACTAGTAAGAGCTATCGTAAAAAGAACTCAAAATGTGTATACCGTCTCAAAATTTTACGAGCTTTCGAATGATACCCCACACGTTCCTTACAATCCTAAAAAAAAAATGCGAAACCCTTATTACCCCTCAAACTGCCCCTTTTATTGGGGTTTACACCTTTTTGACTTTATTTATGTAATTAGGTCATACATTTCTATATCTATACCAAATTTCAGCTTCCTATGTCAAACGGTCTTCGATAAAACTGGCTGTGACAGACGGACAGCCTCCGAGTGATCGCATAAGTGTTCGGTTGGACCAATTTTGGTACGGAACACTAAAAACAACGTTCGGCCTTTATTTAATATTTCAACTGAGCCTACTGTTAACAGTATATTATTAAACGACATGACAACAGTATTTTACCAGATAAAAGTATAAATTAAAGGTTGTAGCATAAAAAGCATTTTGTTTAACAGAGATTCGTTTTTATATTTACAGCTTAATCATAAATTTTTTTACTGTCATTTTATCACGACTAGGGAAATAGATGACACAGTTACTACAAGAAAGCATATCAAACAATTTAATTAATAGTCGCATTTCCATTCTTTTCGTTTTTTTTAATCTTTTTGCCTTGTAGGTAAGTACTCTGTAACACAATTTCGGACATGTTTTCTTGTAGGACAACGCATAATGGTTTTTTCCTTCTTTGTATTCATATTCAGGTTTACTTATTTTAAGTAGGTTAAGTAGTATAATTGTAATAAGCTTTTTTTGGCAAACTTTATTAATGACTTGAATTTGTTTCGGCGTTTCTTCTTAACAGTGGTCTTCTTTCAGAAACGCTCTGGTAGAATTGGACTTGTAAAAGTGCCATTGCGGCCTACTTGCAGAATAAAATTTATATACTTACGAAATTTTATTTATTTACGTGTTTATTTAGGGAGAGGGTAGATCTGTGCACCCTGTAACGTCTGCTCTGTATATTTTCGATCGTTAAAAATATAAAAGTGAAGCAAATTACAGAAAAAAGACAATGATCCCCCAAGGGGAAGTGCAAAAAACGCTGTGAATTAATGGAACAACCGAAATATATTGTGAAACAGTGAAAAAAAGAACAAAATACGGCAGTGTTTACAGTGACATTCAGTCAGTTAATTACATACTTTTACGGCTTTCTAATCCATAAAACTCAAAAATCGTGCTGAAAACTGTGAGTGCAAACCAAAACTTTATGTGAATAATACAATCATTAAATATCTAAACAATTATAACCTATTAAATCTATCCACAAACCGTTACTACAAAATAGTGCATCCAAAACTCGCTAGAGGGCGCTGAAATCAATTACGGAGACCTGCCATCTAGGAAATTGTGCATGAACTAGTTCGATTACCGATAAACTATAGATCCTAGTTCGCGACTAATATACGAACACCGTTCCGCTGCCGCACAGGCATAGTTTCAAGAAGATAAACATAGAGGGTGTAAAACGCAAAAAAGATGGACACTATTACAAAGATGTTTCAAAGCCTGCAGGAGGAAATGAAGCAGATAAAAACGGAAAATAGGGAGATGGAAAATCGAATTACATCTACTATAGTAAAAAATATAGATGAGAAATTTGAGATCCTAAATGAAAATCATAAAGTTTTAGAAATTAAAGTCGCAAAGCAAGATCAACGTTTAAGGCACATAGAAAAAGAGATAAGGAAGCGGAATATTATATTTTTTGGAGTTGAAGAGACCGAGTCAAGCTATGACAAATTAGAAAGTAATATACTACACATCATAAACTCAACCATGAAAATACAACTAACAAGATCTGAAATAGAGGCAGCAAATAGACGGGGGAAAAAAGAAGCAAATAGAGTCAGGCCAATTGCGATAACTCTTACAACACTAGGTAAAAAAATACAAATACTTAGAAAAAAGCGGACCTTAGAGAACACGACGTACTATATAAAGGAAGACTTCCCCCCTGAAATACTGGAAAAACGCAAACAGCTCTCAGAGGAAGTGAAAACTTTACGAGATGAAGGCAAGAATGCGGTCTTAAAATATGACCGAATAGTCGTACTGAAGGACAGGACGTCTACTCACGCAAACAGCAACAAACAAAACAACCATAAACGCAACCTGTCTACTTCCCCGGAGATCTCAATTACAACATCTGGCCAGGAAACAGCCACTAGAACGAACAAGAAAAATAAAACCGTCACGAACGGCACTCTAACTTCCTACTGGCCCGTCAAATTTACACCGCCTCAAGCACCCGAAGAGAACCAGAACGATCATGTAGACGAACCTGAAAATATATAGCAATCAAAGGGGCCCTCCCCCTCCTTATGTCTCCCACCACGGCCGGTCACCGCGGGAGATAACGACTACAACCCTCCAGTAAAACAGGAAAATTATACTCTAAAGAAAAACCGAAATGATAAATTATTATACATAATATATGTACATATAATACAAGATCCCTACTAACGCATGAAAAAATGATAGAGCTAAAACACGCCATATCAACACTCAAATATGATATTATTGGTTTGTCCGAGATACGTAGAGAGGGATACAGCATAGAGGAAGACGAAAGTCACATATTTTGTTATTATGGAACATCGCGAGGACATCTCGGAGTCGGATTTCTAATCCGAAAATTATACAAAACCAATATGCTCAGCTTTATTGGTTACTCAGAGAGAGTAGCGGTTTTAAACATGAAATTCGGGCAACACACGTTTTCATTCATACAAGTTCACGCACCGACCTCTACTGCCTCGGAGGAAGACTTAGAAGCTTTTTATAGCGATGTAGAGAAAGCTCGCTCTGCATCGGAGAAAACGCAGATTGTTCTCGGAGATTTCAATGCAATAATTGGGACACCGAAAACGGACGAGTATTTAATTGCAGGAAAATACGGCTCCGGATGTAGAAATAATAGAGGAGAGAGGTTAATTCAATACGCTACCGAAAACAAACTGTTTTTGATAAATACGTTGTTTAAGAAGAAGATAAAGAATAGGTGGACATGGATATCACCAGATAAAACCACTAGAAATGAAATCGACTACGTTCTAGCAACACATCATAAATGCTTCGAAAACTTTGAAGTACTCAATTTAAAGTACCCTTCAGATCACCGACTCATTCGTGTGACCATAAAAATGGCAAATCAAAAGAAATCAAGAAGACAGTTTCAAAATTCTTTACCTCGCACCTTTAAATCACCAGAAGATAGGTCCAAATATTTAGAAAACCTACAAATAAATAGAGAGAAAATTATGGATACTACAGAAACAGAAACCGTCCAGAGTTACTACTGCACACTCAAAAGTTGCATAGAGTCAAGCTTTGCGGTCAAGGATAAAAACAATAGCGATCGAAGTAAAACCATAATATCGCAGCAAACTTCAAACATGATACAAAGAAGACATGAACTACAACACAAAAAACCTTTATCAAAAACAGACAAACTGGAACTAAAACAGCTCTACAAAACAGTAAACAAAACTATAAGAGAAGAATATAAACAACACAGATTTGCGACTATTGAAAAGCATCTTTATACCACTGGAAGTGCAAAACGAGCCTATAAAGAGCTAGAGCCAAATAAAAAATGGATAGCTAAATTAAAAGCTGGAGCAAATTGTAAGGAAAACAGGCAGGACATATTAGAAATAGCGACGAAATTCTATGAGAATCTATATGAAGACAAAGCTCCAAACACATGCGGAAACGTACCGGAAGTAGAAACTCTACATTCAGAGCAGGAACAGTCTCAAAACATACATAATTTCGACGAAATAGAGGTATCAAAATTGATAAAGAGCTTGAAACACGATAAAAGCCCCGGAGCGGACGGAATCACAAACGATTTACTTAAAGACAGTATACCACTCTTACTCACACCAATAACAACTCTGTTCAACAAAATACTACTTCAGAAAGTGGTGCCTGAAGAGTGGAAGGAGTCGGAAATAATAATTCTGTATAAAAAGGCGATCCGGCCGACATTTCAAATTACCGCCCTATTAGTTTGATGTCGAGTCTGTACAAGGTATTTTCTTCTGGAATTCAAAAGAGAATAACTCCCCAAATAGAAAGTTACCTAAATACAACACAAGCGGGTTTCAGGAAAGCTTTCAGTACAATGGATCATATCCACACTGTGGAACAGATAATTGAAAAATACATTGAATTCCGGAAACCATTATCCTTAGCCTTTATAGACTACCAGAAAGCATTCGACTCGATTACCCACTCAGCAATATGGGCAGCCTTAACAGACGCAGGTATTCATCCCATGTACGTAACAATTATTAAAAATATATACACAAACTGCAGGAGCAGAGTGAGGCTGGAGAGCACAGGTAGGGAAATAAAAATAAAAAGAGGAGTCAGACAAGGTGACCCATTATCTCCTACTCTATTTATCACCGTTCTACAATATGTCCTGAAAAAACTTGATTGGTCGGGAAAAGGCATAAATATAGAAAATAACAATCTAACACATCTTTGCTTTGCAGATGACATAATACTTATATCAGAAAGATCAGAAAATTTACAATACATGTTGAATTCTCTCAATGTCAGTAGTAAGAATATCGGCTTAGAGATAAATTTACAAAAAACTAAAATAATGTCAAATGTGGAAAATTGCGATATCTACATAGAAGAAGAAAAAATAGAAAAAGTGCAAGATTTTGTATACCTCGGCAAACAACTTTCATTCAAGCAAATAAATAACTTAGAAGAAATCGATCGTAGAATTAAAAAGACCTGGAATAAGTTTTGGGGAATGAAAGAAATCTTAAAAAAACCATTTCCAACAAAGCTGAAGAAAAAAGTTATAGACTCCTGTCTACTCCCAACACTTACGTATGGTAGCCAGTCTTGGAAGTACACATACAAAAGTAAACAAAAAATCGTCACATGTCAAAGAGCAATTGAAAGAAGCATTTTAAACATAAAATTATTTGATAAAATACGACATGATAGTATAAGAAAAAAGACAAAGTGCATAGATGCTTTGGAATACGCTTTAAGGTCAAAATGGAAGTGGGCCGGGCATGTGGCAAGAATGCAAGAAGAAAAATGGGCTAAAATCGTAACACTATGGACTGGGCCAAAAGGGAAGAGAAGGCCGGGCAGACCAATCGCTCGATGGACGGACGACATTAAAAAAATAGCACAAAACTGGCCGGAATTAGCTCAGGATAGAGATAAATGGCATAAACTGGAGGAGGCCTTTACCCACGAGGGGTCCAAACCCACAGAAATATAGAAAAAATACATAAAAAATTAATATAGGTGCTTACATTAAAAAAAAAAAAAAAAAAAAAAAAGAAAAAATAAATAAATAAATAAATAACGGTACAAAGCAAATTAAAGTGTATATACATAAATTGTAATTTTAAATTGTAATTTTAAAATTGTTATTTTTTAAGTTGGTTTTGGAATAAATGGGCTTTTTATTTTATTTTATTTTATTTACGTGTTTATTCTTCGTTTGTATAACAGTAAATAAATAATATACTTACCCACAGAAACTTGATTACAATGTCAATGATTTTTTTATACATTAATATTATACAGAAAACTGAAGAATTCTTATATGTATAGAATTCCTGGTAATACACAAATATACTGCATCAGAAATTGTCTGTTCTCGCTTGGCGTAATATTAAATAGTAGGTACTCAAACCCAAATTGTACGTATATTATGTATACCTACTAGAAGCAGTCCATTAATTAAATATTAATTAACCGGTGCTACTCAGGGTATTTCGTAGACTAGTATTGTATTTCATATACGTTGCGACTATTACAAAGACGTAGGAAGCTAATAAAACGGAAGATTAGACCCGGAGGAACACTAATAACTAGGGATGGGACGTCTTCGGCAACACTTTGTCTACGGCACAGAAAAATATAAGCTAAAGAAGTATCTCATATTAACTATCTTAGAGCGGTTACACACAGCGAATTTTGAAACGATACAAATGCGATACATAGGCAAAGGATCCCTCTCAAAGCTTCTGGAACGCATCGTTAATAAAAGACTGGTGAACTATCTCGAATCCAACTCTCTTCTGACGAAACGTCAGTTTGGCTTCCGTAAGGGGATATCAACAGAAGATGCAGTGACTCTACTTACAAAAACGATTACAACTCATTTGGATGAGGGGCGGGCCTGTGTCGGAGTGTTTCTGGATTTAGCGAAGGCCTTCGACACAGTCTCCATCCCTATTCTGCTGAAAAAACTAGAATCTTATGGCATTAGAGGCACAACGCTCAGATGGCTCACCAGCTATCTGACGGATAGAAGCCAATGCGTTAAAATTGGTGATCATCTCAGTGACATGAGAGCTGTGTCTTTTGGCGTGCCACAAGGCAGCATTCTAGGCCCTACACTCTTTCTATTATATATAAATGACATAACATTTATCCCACTACAGAATGCCGAAGTCTTGTGTTACGCAGATGATACAGCTATAGTTTTCCATGGGCAATCCTGGGATAATGCATATGACCATGTTGAACATGGTATTGCGCTGGTGTCTCGGTGGCTGAGGCAGAATCTCTTAACTCTTAACACTACAAAAACTAGATATCTCTGTTTCCATAAGACTTCCGCTTCGGCTCCGAGACTCGAGCGGACTCTTAAAGTTCATAGTCGTAACTGCACTGAAACCTCATTCCGGAATTGCCTGTGTGACAACATGACAAGAGCCAGTACAATCAAGTACCTTGGAATTGTCATGGATGAAAAGTTAAGTTTCAGACAGCATGTGGCTGTTGTCTCTGGTCGTGTACGAAAACTGATACACACTATGAAAATGCTTCGTGAGTCAGCCCATCATAGTACATTAAAAACTATTTATTTAGCCCTTGGGCAATCGATAATAAACTATTGTATTCTTGCCTGGGGAGGAATAGTCACCGCCACACTTTTGAAATTAGAAAGAGCGCAAAGAGCGGTCCTGAAGGTAGCTCTGTGGAAACCATTTAGATACCCTACTAACGATTTGTACCGTGACGCAAAGGTGCTCAGCGTTCGGAAACTATACATAATTAGGGTGGCAGCACATGTACACAAAACAGTTCTAAACTCTCCCGACTACAAAACTTTACTAAAAAGCCGTACATTCAAAATTCCTGTCACCTCTGCTAAAACTTCATTTGCTCGTCGCTTCGCTGTTTTTATATACCCAAGAATTTACAACCGCCTAGTCAGGCTATACAAATTTCAAGAACACTCCGTCATCGAGGTAAAGAAGCTGCTGACAAAGCACATGATGCATTTATCTTTTGTAGACACAGAAAACTTTGTAAAGATACAGTACTGACATACATACATACACACACACACTCTCACACACACACGCACACACACACACTTTTTTCTTAGAATAGGTTTAATTTGAATTAAATAACATTCTGTTTGTTTGTTTAGAGTCTAATGTTTTTGTTATTATGAAGATTACAGATATCTATTTGTTTTTAAAATAAGCCCACAGCTTATATCATTATATCTACTTCAAATTATTAGTTTAAGTAATTTTTTACTGGTGCCAGTAGCCGTTAAATGTTGTTCGTCAACTGTAGTACATATCTCCCCCACGGGACAGGCAATGCCTAGTGTGGGGGTCAGTATTATTGTAATAGATTAAGTATGTTTTGAGAAATAAACTATTTGTATTTGTATTTGTATTTGTATAGAGTATCTAAGGCTTGTGTGGTACAAAAGTCGCGCGTTTTAATCGTTGCAAAATAGTCGCCGCGTGTATTCGCTACCTTTGAGGACAACGCAACGCTCCATTCAAAACCAGTTCTACGCGGCAAATGCACGGCACACATGACTAAGCCCGCCTGAGTTTATTGTAACGACGCGTGTCCGTGTGAGTGCGTCAAATACGAAAGATGCAGCTATAATATTATACCATTATTTTGTGACCAAAATATTGAAAAAACACAAAATAATAGCTACTGAAACGTTTTTACTTTAGTTTATACTAATTTCAAACAATAATTACGATTTGAAGTAATGTGAAACGGAACGTGTTTTAATCGAACAATCAGCGTCTGGTGACGTCACTCCTGACAAAAGTCAAAACTTAGGCAACGAACCACGGACAAACAAATATGCCGAGTGACACACATGAGTGACGTAACAGAAACTGTAGATCCGTTTAGGCGCGAAAGTTTAAATTGCCAGTTTGTAACAGGAATTTTTGACTGTAAATTATAGTTTTTTTTTAGGGAAGTCGCAAACCGAGTTTCGTGAACGTGCGATTGCATCGCGGCACGTGGCCCCTTGTCGCAATTGCAACGACAGAAGCGATGCAAACGTACTATTGACTAGTCAATAGGCATGATGCCTCATGTTCAAATTGATAACATAGTAATGCTAAATGGATAGTAAACCATCAAATTATGGCAATACAGTATACATTATAAAATATAATTAAAACCATAAAAAGTTATGAACCTTGAAAGTTTAGAAAAAATATGAATTTTTTTTAAGTGTCCAAGAGTAAATTAAAAGCTACCAATTGAATCCTTACGCTTTTCTAGAAACAAAATTGTATAACAACTATGTACTTAAACGCAGTATTTCGCGACCGAAACAACAATTTACCTGATTTTCCATACTACGATTAGTACAAATATACAAATGTGACGTCACAATTGTATAGACACACAGTATGAAGCGTTTCGCGCTGCCGCCAGTGAGATCAATCTTTATCTCAATTTTGTAGGTATTTATGGTTGCTCCCATACAAACATTTGTTCCTGTCCAAAAACTGGTTCGAATGACGTCACAAAAAAATCTTAGTCATCATCCCTATTGCCTTTAACACCAGAGTGCGAATCCCTAAATATAAAAAAAAGATATGTTTTCGGCGAAAGTATTTCCTCCAGCCCTATTATGTTATCGAAGATAATTATCATGTTTGCTGGCAAGCGTGTATTTTTATGGTATTACTCTATCTATAAGAGATATACAATCAGCAAAGTGCTGTATGTTATTTCTTATTCTACAACAGCGGTCAAGCATACGGTCTGTGGCAAGCAGACTCCGTATCCTAATGGATTTCATCTAAATCGATTCAGCGGTTTAAGCGTGAAGAGGTAACAGACAGGCACTTTCGCATTTACAATATTAGTATGGATTTAACAGTAGCAATTTCGGTGAAGGAAAAACTCGCGAAGAATCCAGTCTAATCCCAATAAGGTCTAATTTCCCTCTGTGTTGGAAGGTCATGTGGTGGGTGCTTTCGTGAAACTAGTGCCTACGCCAAATCTTGCGACTAGGTGCCAAAGCAGACGCCGGGCGGACCCTGCCTACGAAGCTAGAGGTCCTAGGTTCGAATCCCGGTAAGGGCACATATTTGTGTAATGAGCACGAATATTTGTTCCTGAGCCATGGCTGTTTTCTATGTATTTAAGTATGTATTTATCTATATAAGTATGTATATCGTCGTCTAGTACCCATAGTACAAGCTATGCTTAGTTTGGGGCTAGGTCTTTTATTGTCAACCGTAGTTTTCTGTATACACCGTCATCAACTAAACATTGAGACGATTCTAACGAGCTCAAACTCAAACGGGGTTACTAACTGCAATCCGGTGTTCCTCGCCAAAATCAGGGTGCGGGATAAGTCTTTCTTTGTGTGAATGTGGACTCGATGAAGGTTCGTTGGATCATATATTTTTCAACTGTCCAAGGTTTACTTAGTTACTTAATGTACGACGTATTACCAAAGAACATCCCACGCCGTATAAATTTCTACTCGCTTCTTTGTTCAATGGACTCTCACATATAACTGCTATTCTTTTGAAATAAATTCAAGTGCACAACATTAGACTTTAATTTCTACTTATACCTATTCGAGATCCTTACTAATATTATAAATGCGAAAGTGTGTTTGTTTGTTTGTTTGTCCTTCTTTCACGTCGCAACGGAGCGTCGTATTGATATGATTTTTTGTATGGAGATAATTTACAAGCTAGAGAGTGACATAGGCTACTTTTTCCAGCGGGAAAACATCTAATTCCCACGGTAAAATTCAATATGTTACATTTTCCTATAACCACGCGGGCGAAACCGCGGGCATCAGCTAGTTTTCATATACATATTTCAAATGACACATTGTCATGTGATTGTCTGTTGTGTCCATAACTTCTGCCTTCATCATCAGCAGCTCGATGTTTCCATAATATTAAATTGTCATCTAAAATTTACCCAAGCTCAATCGGTCACCGGGAAGTGGGTCAAATTTAACATGCCAGATTTGTCCCACACTAACAAACAAACGAACAGGTTGCAGTTAAATAAAAGCTTGTAATATATCGAGTGTTGGTATGTATGTTTGTAGACTGTTCGCCTTTGTTTTGTCACTGCATAGCTGTACACTAACTTGACTTACGAGTCGGTAAACTTCGAGAACCTCACCAAATGCGACGTGACAACGAAGCTTGCTTCTTGACTGTTGAAAGCCAAGAAACTTGACTGAACTGTACCGTTTATATAATAGAGTTTACTCGTAATTGAGCTCTCAGCTCAAATACCCTTCACATACCTTAGTAAAGCCTGTGTCAATAACTAACAAGTTTACTATTGACCGCCACCGCAGGCCGCGTCTAAGTAATTCAGGCCTTGGGCGGCACTAGCTTCTGCCCGCGGCTCCGTCCGCGTGAAACTCTTTTGTATCGTAGCTCCATACAAACTTCCACCCCCCATTTCATCCCCTTAGGGGATGATTTCCGCGATAAAAACTATCCTGCGTCCTACCCCGGGACTTCACACTATATCTGTACCAAGTTTCATCTGAATCGGTTTAGCAGTTTAAGCTTGCAGAGGTAACAGACAGACCGACACACATTCGCATTTATAATATTAGTATGGATGTCTACAATTTCTGAACCCCACCGTCAAAATGACGCAATGTGACCTACAGAGAGTAAACAATTTCAATATATACAATAAAAGTACCTATGTCATAATGTTAAGGGGTTAAAAAGTGAAATAAAAGCGCGCCCCGGCAGCAATCCACTTAGTTGGTGGTTATTTCCTCGCGAACGCCGAACGTGCTATAAAGTTGCGTCGCAGATTAGAGCAGCGGGGTTACGATTCAATGAAAACGCTCCGCAATAAGAGGATGTCTAGTCAAAACATAGCGAGTATTGTGTTCCGGATAAAATAGGTACAATTTTACTGAAATGACAGTTGTCATTGGGATGATGAATGACATGAGATAATCACAAAACACTTAAGACGGAGTCTACAGGTATATTTAGTCCAAAACTACAAAAAATAGTACGGAGGCAAAACTTTCATGTTAAAAAAAAAAACCTTTTGGTTTTACTACTTACATATACCAAATGACGCTTGCTGTTGAAAATGTTATTATCGCTTTTGCATGTAATTGTAATAATAATACAAAGAGTAAGGTAAGTTACAATGTTTTTCTTGATATGTGGATATTTAGTTCAGTGTAACCAGTTTAATTCAGTGTAATCAGTGTATTCGTGTGACCCCAAGTCTATTTAAGACAGTTAAAATGCACCAAACACGTAACCAGCTATCGCTTCTTGTTTTCATGTCAGTCTGTTTTCATTATGAGGTGAACGTGTTATGTGTAACACCTTACTGACTAATAATTGACATGTGTCTTTCACCTTTATTGTTATGAATTAAGATTGAAAGTGTAAAGTATTGGGCCAATTTCAAAACTTCGTACTTTTTTCAATTAATATCTCAATTTTGTTGTAAAAGGGGTTTAATTCATTGTTTTGAAGTTCGTGAGCAATTTTAAAATATATCAAGAATACGCTCACTCCAACGTGGTAGATAAAGGACTAGTTGTTTCAAATTGTTGCTGTTTGTAATTCTATTGTACTCAATTATTTTATAATTTTTCTTACTTTATTATTATTTAATACAATATAAGAGGTACTGTACCATTAGGTACTGTTTATTATTGACTGTGAATACAAATACTAAGATTGACGCGCGAAAAATTGCTTCTCGTCCTTATCGTCTTAAGGGGATGCCTTGATTTGAGTCGAACACGCCCCCTAGACAGAGACACGCAGATGCCTTCCGCGCACGAGGAAAAGAGATGTAAACACTCTTCGGGAATGGCTTTATTGGACAAATTTCGATAAATACCTAACTTAATGAAGTTTTATTTAAATTTCATAAAGTGAGATTTTAGAAAGATGAGATAAAATACTAGACTATTAACTTGATTGTGTCGTATAATGTATCGTTTAAGTAGGCTGAGTAAAAAAAGGAAAATACAGACCCAACTTTGGATTTTTTTTCTATATAGGAAATTTTAAGCAATCATGTATCGATAAAATCAGATAAACAATCATATAGTCAAGAATCATATATCTGAAAATCAGGCCTTATTGTTTCTTAATCTAGTCAGAACGGCGTTTCAAAGCACGCAATAATTTCCAATGCACCGCCTTAACGCGCAAAGCTCTATTACATTTAATGTTATGGTTATTACTTTGACCCTAAACTTTACAGTCTAACTTAATTATGTCTACTTGTCAAGCTTCTGGCGGTATCGCGCGCTGTGCTGGGCTAATTCGTGGGTTTTTATTCAAGTGGCTAGTTTTTTTGCGCTGTGTAAACGGTGCAGACTCTTGACAGAGTCACGAAGAAGCTTCACGGTAACGTCGCCGTTAGAAGCAGCCTATTGAAGGTGTGAGTTTATTTTTCAAGCGGTTTCAAGTGGAAAAGGGTAAGTAGGTAAAATAATCTTGAGGCGTTTATCAAAGCATTACGGTGGAATTAAAAAAGTTATTAAGAGGTAAGCTCAAAAGTAACGTAGTGTAGCAAAGAGCTTTCGCGAGATTTTAGTTTACAGTATGGTGTTCTTCAAGACAGGTGTACAATCATAAAGGGTCGGCAACGTGACACTCCTGGAGTAGTAAGCGTCCATAGGCTACGGTGACCCCTTACAATCAGGCATGCCCTAAGCGTAACTAACGTGGTAAAAAAAGAAAAGAAACAATTATTCGCCTTACGTTAGGATAAGACAACATTTTTGATAAATCATGCATTACATTTTGCGATAATATATCATTGAAGTTCGGATAATATACCACCAACGACCCAGTCCATGGTAGTTTTATATTAAATTCGATTCCGACTAAACATATTTGAATGTCTGACTTTCAAAGCCTTTACCGTTCTGTTGTTCTAAATTTACCATAAACACACTAGACGAAAATCGCTAAGTATTTGCCTATGCCACTCCATTACTTAACGCTGACGTTTGTATTACGTGTAGACTCCCAACAAACGTTAATGTAGCGATCCTCATAGTTTACAGTGTAACGTTATTACCACGCGTATGTACGAGCCCGGCGCCGGTAACGAGCGCTAGTCTGGGGTAACTCGTGTTAGAGGAGAGCGAATTGAGGAATGTTGATCTTGACGATATGTAAACGTTCTGCAGGAAAATGAGAAACATGGAAGAAACTTCTGTGGGAATGTCGCAGGGACATTAAAATATAAAGCTCCAACTAGATGGATAGTCAGGATGAACGCGACAAACGAACGAAAGTCCGTCTGTTACCGGCCAGGCGTCCCTACTGATCATAGTTTACAATGTAACGTTATTACTACGCGTATGAACGAGCTCGGCCCCGGTAACGAGTGCTAGTCTGGGGTTACTCACCGGCGACGTCGGAAAGAGTGGCGTTGGGCGCGCACTTTACGAAGTCCGGGAAGAAGTTCACCATTATAATGCCGCCGTTTTCTTTCTGTAAATAGAAATCGTGGTTAATTTGAAAACACTCGGCTACGAAAAGGTGAGATGAACGAGTCGATGAGAAATTTGATGGTGACGCAAAAGTGAGTTTATTAAAAAATATATTTTATTCTTGATTAATTGCCATTACTTCTAATAGGGTCTAGTTTCCCGTCGGAGTTGGAAGATGAGATGGCAGTAGCTTCTACAAAAACTAGTAGTGCTAACGGTAGTTGTTGGGATTAAATTGCAAGCGGACCCTGGGTTTCTGCAGGATGCTGCTGAGATAGCACCGGCATAGGATAAAGACCTCAATAATCATACAGACCATAATAATGTTACAGTTTTAACGCCGTGGGATGGCAAGGATAATTTAGACGTGAACAACGATGCCTGTTGATGATAAAGGCAATCATGATCTTTGTTTGTGTTATGCCCTGTGAAGATAATGCGATTGGTGATACATTGAAAAGAATATGATTATAGTCGTGAAAATTATCGTGGTTATATTAACCAAACGTGACTTATCGCGTACAACGGTTAAAGAACCATTACAACAGGAAATGTTAAAGTGTGGAAATGTTAATAAACTAAATTGAATTTAGTTAATTTAATAAACGTTTAATTCTTTATCTGTGCACGTGGTGATCTTTTTTGAATGAGCAGGCCATTAGCTGTTAAGTGGAAAGTGTAATTACTAACATGTACCACTTAACTTTTAAAGGTTGATTTAGACTTCTGATTTTGTATAATGTCAGTGAAAATGACGACGGTACAAACAATTGCAACATTAATGTAAACCAAGTCAAAACTCACCAACGAGTGTATAATATCAGTGGGCACGTTCCTCTTGTGGGCACAGAGACTGTGCACCGACGAGTGGCTGAAGATTACGGGTGCCTTGGACAGCTTGATGGCCGCGCGGGTCGTGTTCTCGCCCACGTGGGACAGGTCTACCAGCATGCCGAGCCGGTTCATCTCCTTCACCACTTTCTGCGACAATGGAGGCAATTTTGAGGGCGCGGATACTTTTAAAGGTCATCAGGATTGAAGATGTCTGGTAAATCTTTATTGAGTTCTGTCAATAATTATTGTTACAAGATTTTATTTGTACAGTTATACTGTACTGAACTTTGTTGAGAGGGTTCCGTGAGCCTAGGCTCACGATAACGTACGATATACGGATTATCGTGTGTAGTTTAGGTGTCGCTATGATAGAGACCGAACTATCATCAGCATCAGATCCCGGCAAGGGGCTGAATAATGGACTGCAACTTTTGAATCTCAACTTGTACGTAGTTACAGTAATAGACCAAAAATAAAAAGGTGTAAAATAGACATTATACTCAATGTCCACAATAAACTATTTGAGATTACGTATAATCTCATTTTATCTCATTAAGCCTGGGTTGCACCAAACCATCTGTAATCGTAAGCGGTGTTCATTAAAATCTGAATGTAAGTTTGTCAACTTTTTATGGAATGACAGCTGCCGGTACGGTCGAGGTCATAAATACGTTTACACTTTTGCACCTTATTGCCTTGTAATAAGGTGCAAAAGTGTAAACATATTTATGACCTCGACTGTACCATATTTAACGTTGATCGGTCTGTTATCGTAAGTTGATACAACTCTAACTTAATCTCAGTCACAACATTCAAGAAGATAGTGAGAAGACAAGACTAAATACGACCAAGACTTAGAAAGAGAGTAATTATAATTCGCATTGCCTTTGTCGAGAATTGTAGAAGAGATATCATAAAACTTAACGTTGCCCCATTCTAATAATTTTCTACTTTCACTCATCAGCGTATTTGTATTCAAGAACTGTTGAATTTATTCGCTACGGTTATATTTATTCTGAAATCCTCCCTAACATGCCCTATCAAATCAAACATTAGTTTCAGGCATTTGTTGACCTAAAGGCTCAGCCACAACTTCAAGTCGCGGCGGCAGCGAAGTCCAGTCCAGACTTTATACATCGAGACTTGTTTGTTTATGATGTTGGTTCAATGAATAATCCAATCCACCGCCGAACGCAACTTTGACAAAAATTCAAAATACCACAAAAGTTTAGTTTAGGGTTATAATTAAAACTTTTTGATACAAACTTCTCAGGAAGTTTTTAAAAAAGACTGAATTGTCTGTGTAGACCCAATAGTTTCCGAGATAAAACCTTTCAAAGATTATCATTTTTTGAACTAGTGCACGCTCCGTCGGGGGCAATTGGAACTTCATCCCGCTAGTTGTTCGAGTGACGTCTAAAATATTGCAAAAAATGACAAGTTCGAAAAAAATAATATGAATTTTGAAAGGCTTATCTCGGAAACTTTTGGGTCTACAGAGACAATTTTAGTATCATATTGTAGCAAATTAGGTATTCTTTAAAAACGTCCTAAGAAAGTAGTCCTTTAGGGTATCCGCGGTATTTTCGTTTTTTGACAAAGTTGCGTTCGGCGCTCGTAGTCACAAACTTGGATTATTCATTGTTGTGATGTTGGCCTCAACATCATAAACAAGTCTGCAAAAAATCAGAACTACCGGCTTTGACGCAAAGTACACCGTACTTTCAGGCGACAAGGTTACTGGATTCAAATTGTAGCTCCCCCGTAATATGGCGTCGCTTCAAGAAGTGACTGAGACGTAAGGGACCTGTTGTTTATTATTGAATTTTGCTAATTCTACGGCCAGTCAGGATTACGGAAACAAATATCAAGTAAAGATACTTCCAGCTTGACGTTCCTCTTTAACCCGAGGAACCCAGTTATAACCAAAAACTTAGTCCGTATTTTAAAGTACTGCACACTCCCCACAGTGACACCGATCGCAGTGCGATTGCGTTAGTCGCACGCTCATAAATCTCCGGCTACAGTTAAAGAATCGCGCCGTTGCGCCGCTCATCTCTTTTGAACGATGGGCTAAATTTCAGGTTTATGTTCGGGCCGGGCCCAAGGCACGAGTAGGAGCGATCAGGACAAAAATATACAACGAGTTAATAAAATAACGCAAAACCTGAAAACCGTTTGTTCAGAATCGAGCATAGAATGCGAAAAAAATAAAAAATATTTTTTTTGACAAGATTTATTTTTTACATTTGTATGGAGTGTTGGCCGACTGGGGCGACCTGCTCCATACAAATGTAAAAAATAAATCGCGTCAAAAATTTTTATTTTTATTTTTTTCGCATTCTACTCTCGATTCTGAACAAACGGTTTTCAGGTTTTGCGTTATTTTATTAACACGTTGTATATCAATACTAATATTACTAGTGACTCTGTGAGCTGTAGAAACACGCGAGCTTGTTTAAATAAATATTTTCTCAAACATGCTCGGAAATGTACGCGTTAATATCACTTCATGAAGTTTCTTGTTTAAGGCTCCCTACATTACTTCTTGGCCTTACGCCAAGAAGTAATGTATGAAAACCCTTAGTAAAACAATTATTGTCCACTACTCTAACTTTTTAAATTTGCTTACTAATATTAAACTGACAAAGGAAACATTACATAATTGCTTACAAAGTCTAAAAAAATCTATGGTACTATACTTATGTGCGGTTAAAAATGGTGCTCGAACGGCTTGTTCAAATGGCATATGTAAAAAATAAAAAGGCGGCAAATTACCTATTATTTAATTGATTACCTTGTATTTAATTTAATTTTAATATTTCCTCACATTGTTTGAGAAAAGTACTATACAATCCTCGGCCGCAACAGGGATTGCTGGACTCGTTGCATCCGTCTACCCCGATCTCGTCCAGCAATCACTTACTTCACGGCCTCTGCAGTAATGTACTAATATTTAAATATTTAAATCTGAATTGACGAAAAAGGTATATAATTATTGGACCTGCACACAAAATATCAAGAGAATCGGTTGAAAAATGCATTCTGTAGAGAAGAACAGCCGGACATACGAAATATCTTTTGCCCAAGCTGAAATGGCTTCGTTCGCTTCGCTCGCTCGTTTAATATAAGCGAAAGTAACTCTGTCTGTCTGTCAGTTACATTTTCACTCTTAACCGTTATACACTTCACTAAGATGAAATTTACGGGAAGGAAATAGGATAGTTTTTATCCCGGAAATAATTCCTTAAAGGGTTGAAATAGAGGATTGAAGTTTAACAATTACCTAGCTTTGATAATCTGCATACCTGGGATAACTCGGGGCACTTATACTAAAGTGACGTAGCCAAATATTTTATCGACAATTAAATATATCTAGGTATGTTACTGTCAACATCAAAATGTTCTAAAAAATAAATATATTTATACAAAATCGCTTTGTAGACTGCTTATTAAATTCTAAAAAGGTGTTTTCGAAGAATGTATTTATTTATTTTTAAACCAGGTCAGTATTTCCACATTGGCGCTAAATGTTTTATTCGAATCATTTAATATCGTTATTTATTATTTTTAAGCATAACTCTATCTTCATTTATTGCTAAAAGTACATAGTAGTACACATCCATGTGTTTTAATAAAATATTCACTTGGGCGTGACTTTTTTTTGGCCTGCATGATTATTTTGGACTTCGTAACAATCGTAGCGGAATATTACCTCATATATTATTCTTACTGAGCACATGAATGGCATTGACAGTAAATTGTAATTTTGTTTGAATTTACATCCGCATACATTTATTATCTTAAGAGGCTTGATGGTGTGATATTGAACCTTTTCATAGTAATAGAGAATTTTCAATGAGCACATATTACATATCGACATTTTTTTTATCGATATCAAATCCCTAGAATGTACCCCGAGTTATCACAGGTTTGAATTGATCTGTAACTTTGGAATTATTACTGTTTTTTTGTTATCATAGGTATATAACCGTTTGAGACGTAAAAGTGCTGTCGTGGCCTATTTTTTTTAATCTGCATAAATATCTGATTTAAATTGATATACAACAAGCTCCTACACTTGACAATTGTCACCTGACAACGCCAAGTTAAGGTGATGAATACCACTGTAAACTTATGGACCAATTTAAGTTGAATTGTCATTGTCAGATGACAATTATCTATACAATATTTGAAATAGGGCCAGACCGTCGCTCATGACTTGGCCCACAAAGCAATTCATCCAGCTTCACGCCCCCCTTAATATGGTGATGACTTTCTTTACGAGTTTCAATTAAAATTAGTGCCCTCGCGCGCTGCGGCGCTCGTGCCGCGGTAATGTGGAATTTTGAAATTGAGTCTGTCAAGGCCAAAAAATACAGAATATTAAAAAATAATCTTTTGATTAAAAAAAACGCACCTTAAGCGGTTCATCAGTTTGGGAGCTACGATGACACAGACAGACAGACAGACAAATATGTTTAATTTATAATACCCCTCGTTTGCGAGGGACGACAACGTGGTTTTATGGAACATCATTATTACAAGCTACGGTAGCCGATTGGTTCAGGTATGCGGCTCTCAAACGGCGATAGTGGGTTCGAATCCCGGCTCGTAATGAGTATATTTACCGTTAGCTTTTCGGTGAAGGAAATACATAGTGAAAAAACCTGCATACATCGGCGTGGAAATTTAAAGGTGTATGTGAAGTTCCCAACTCGCACTGGGCCAGCGTGGGGATATAACTCTCATCCATGGGAGAAGGCATGTGCCCAGCAGTGTGACATTTATAGGTTGTTGATGATGATGACGATGTCACCGATTTATGTTAGTATATAGCATTTAAAAAAATTACACAGGTTGCATCTAAGTACTTATGTCAAAAGACGACCTCTGTAGCCTAGTTGGTAGTGACCCTGCCTACAAAGCCGGAGGTCCCGGGTTCGAATCCCGGTAAGGGTATTTATTTGTGTGATGAGCACGAATATTTGTCCCTGAGTCATGGATGTTTTCTATGTATTTAAGTATTTATTATTTATCTATATTAGTATGTATATCATCGTCTAGTATCCATAGTGCAAGCTTTGCTTAGTTTGGGACTAGGTCAATTTGTGTAAGATTGTGGTTGTTTTATTTATTTATAAAAGTGTATGAAAATGTCCAAAATAGATCGGTCGACCATTAAACTCGTGCCAAAATCATTTTTTTCAACATCTTGTTTCAGCGGTTACATCCAACCTCAAGAACACCTTCACTGAAGACATTAAAAAGTACCTCCCCGAGGGTTTAATCAGGAGGAAACTTTCGGATTTCCCCGAGCACCTCTCTTCTTTTTGTGTCCCAACTTGATACTGAAGTTTGCAGTTGTGTTTTCTGATTTGTACTAGCTGTTTTGAGCTGTTTCTTTTATTTAAAACTTCACGTAGCCTACTCAGACATTAAACATTAAAAACTCATTCAGATTTAACCAAGCCGTTCGATTACGTACCTACTAGTTTTGATTCAAGATTCGTACTCAAATGGCAACACAAGGAATTGATTAGCGGATAGTCGAGCGAGATCATGAATTCATGACACAGAAATCGCCCTGTATTATTAGGTTATAGGTATGAGCAAACTCTTTATTTTAACCCCTTTATTCATAAAACTTACAAAACCTCTGTTACCAAAAATATGTTCACAAAAACACAAATGTCAGTGTGACGGATGACTCTATACGAATTATAATCGCATTTTAGCTACAATAGGTTTGATGAACGACTCTGTATAAGGTATCAGAAAACAAATGTCGTCGGTAGTCACTTGAATGACATAAAAATCTAGGCTAAAAAAATTATAAACATTGTGAATAAATACCACTTATACCTAAATGCCTTTTTAATTATAGCTATCGATGTTGGCAAGCATTCAACTTCTTGGTATATTCTACCGAATTTCATTAATATTTATTTATTTAAATATTGTTTATTTATTTATTTATAAACCCTTAACACTAACAGACAAGCTATGCATGTTAATTGTAAATGTCCATGTCTCAAGCTAAAACTTGCTAGGCTTATCAAATAACAATGTCCATGTCTCAAGCAAATAAACATTTTATCGAAATTCAATGAAAGTTTATTTATTGTGTAGTTGAATAGTATGGGGGCCATTTTTTTACAAGTTGTATGCGCATTAGCTGTTTTTCGCAGGATTTTTTCGGTTATTTTCTTTTTTTTACTTATCCTCACATGCTTGTACTGGAATGGAAAAATGGAAGTTGTACCTATGGCAAATATAGGGCACTCTTTTATTCTATTAGGATTAATAGAGGTTTTCATTATCTATTTCATCCTGAGCAGACCTCGGTCGCACAGGGACTATACACATGTATGGGCTAATCAATTCCTTTTGTTTCCTTACGCCCTTACTTAAGCACTTACTTTGTGAACGTCATGCCCTTGCTAGACAAAGAATGAATTACTTCGGTAACGGCTATCCAGAACCAAAATAAATTCAAGGTGCTCCCGCTGAGTTGCATCATCCGGTTTGTGGAAATGGATGGAGCGAGTTTGGGAGCACGCATAAAGGAAGGAGCAAATGCAGGAAAGATCCCACTGGGTCGAAGTGTATCCGAAAGGACCCTCATCTAAAGTCTATTTTTTATTCCATAGACTAAAATGACAACCACAAATGTCAAACGTAGAAATAATGTGACCAGCTAAGTATATACAAACAGTGCTGATCTTTGATATCGGTTTGTGAATAACCGATAAAATCTTAAATTAATTTTAGATTGAAAATGATCAATAAATAAAATCTACTCACAAAATGTTAAGAAATAAACAATAAATAAAATTTACTCACTACTAATTTACTCAAACATTTAAAATGACATTGACGTATCGCCGACCTGACGCGACGCCATTTTGGTTTACGTATTTGGCATTCGTTATTTTACTAGTGATCGGATGTTTTCAGTGCGTGTTCTCTCGTTTTTGTTGACTTTTGTTGTTACGTTTGTTGAATTGAACTAGTTATTTTTCAGTTAAATGAAACGTAGAGAAATAGGATGATTAACTTCGTGCATTATGAGCTATATAATATGTAGCTTCGAGGTGACTGTTAATCTTACAATAAAATCGCTTTTAAATATAAGAAATATTGTGTATAGATCTGGATACAAAATTTCTAAATACCTGAAA